>CM029470.1:49022478-50222478 GCA_017140325.1 Eucalyptus leucophloia subsp. euroa
CATAATCACCTGGACTCAAGAATAAGATTACACCTTAGTATCAAAAAGGTTAGCACATTAAAACCTATCACACAATCTCCCAACGTCCCATATCTCTACCTAGGAAGATCAAAACTTAGGCTCTGATACCAAAAATGTCACACCCCAAAACTACAAGAAATGGGGATGACATGGCCAACCTTCCATGAATTATGTACATCTCAAGCTATATATATACATATCAGATAACTAATAGATTTGTTGCAACATTAGAGTTTCTATAATCCACCAAAAAGAATATACATTTAAAACTCAACCATTCCAACTACTAGCAAGGATTATATACACCACTTTCTTAAACCATACCCAAAATAGAACTCCCAAAAGTTTTCCAAAAGCGCTCTCACCTTACTACTTGCTAACCCTGGGACCTGAAAACATGGAAGATGAATGGAATAAGCAACCATAGCTCAGTGATTAGTATATATCATAAAAGCATATCAATCTTCCACATTACACATTTAAAACTCAAGGCATGACTCATTATCACCAAACAAAATATGATAACCTGCAAGAACAAAATGTGTTAAATGTTACCTCAACCTAGCTATATCAAATAGCCAAATTTTCCATTCATCCATAACAACAAAACCAGCATGAACTCATCCTATCTCATATCAATGGTTCATTTCACACTCAATATCCAAACTCAAAGCCCTAGAGGTGACTCCCACGAAATTGTGTTATCGTGTAGACTTAGCCCTCGACCACATATAGCAATAGTACAAGGCCCTAGAGGTGGCTTTCACGAAATTACGTTATCATGTAGCACTTAGTCCTTTACTATGCATGTCCGTAGTACAAGGCCCTAGAGGTGACTCCCATGTGACTCAAGTCGCTATGTAGCACTTAGCCCTTGACTACAAGGCTCTAGAGGTGGCTCACACGAAATTTTGTTGTCGTGTAGCACTTAGTCCTTTACTACCACACCTTTGATTTCGTCAACACAACACATATCATGTTTCAATAGTCATCATATAACCACATAAATCGATTGTACCTAAACAACATACATAACCTTGCAAAAGAGGTTTGTCGAATCATCTCACCATAACTCAAAATTACCGAGCACTATATCCATCAATATATAATAAATAGGTCCTCATTTCCTCCCAAGTATATGTCGGTTAATCTTACCTTAATACATGAGTTACACAAAACCAAAGATGACATTAGTACTACTCACCTGAGGATGCCCCAAAATCAAATAACGTGTGTGTTATTTGATCCTTCGATCTCGCGATCCGGGTGTTGCGTTATAAAGTTGAGCCAGCTTAGCGAGCCATCCGTGGTATGCACGTGCCAAAAACCCTTTCTTCTTTTCCCCCTTCTTCTTCTTCTTCTTCTTCTTCTTCTTCTTCTCTCCTTTTTGGTCGAAGGAGCGCTCTGCTGTCCTTTTTAACCGAGCCCTCCCCTCCCCTCCCCTCTTTTTTACTTTTTTGACTTTTCAACTTATCTTTCCTTTTTCTTCTTTTGGGCCCCACCAGCCAAATGTTACAGGGTAAGGGAGGTAATGGGCTGGTATGTGCCGGTCGGCCCATCGGTCCTTCAACTTCGAGTGTTCAAACTGGTCCACATGCAGCGGAGGTACGGCCTTGAAGCTCTAATTCATTTTTCAATTTTGTAAACTCAATACCTGCTTTGGAGCTTAGATAATCAGTAAAACACTATCTAGGTAGCAGTAAAGTTTCAGCAGAAAGATCCCAGTGGAATCGAAGCCAACATTCCCCGTGAGTGGAAAGTTTACGAGTGAGTCACTAAGAATGTTTCCATATCCGTTTTGTTTACATTTGGTTCTAGCACGTGAAATCGGACGAGTTATACAAATCTCACATCCATTTTAACTGCATGTTGTGCAGTGATCTGGGCGAAAATCACGGCATACCACTGCCAAGGGTGCTTTACAGGGGGCAACAAGGTGACTATAACATCCTGGTATGCGCAATTCCCTGTGAAAAATGACTTCACATTTTTCTCAGATGCTTATGCTTTCGATAATCTGCGTTGCATATGCAGGTCATGGATTTGCTTGGACCTAGCTTACAGGTCCGGTTGGTCGATAACCATCCATCGTATGTTCCCTCGTGAAGTGTCCACTCTATGGTTTCTTTTTGAAATTTGAACGTTGTATCGTGTTATGTATCTTTGTAATATTAACTCTATATCTTTTCCATTATTTCAGCATGCCATTGGCGGCAGTTGCTTGTGTTGCTGTCGAGGCGATCTCTATTCTTGAGAAGCTGCATTCTAGAGGGTAATGGATGGTGGTCTTCCAATTTCGTTTCTGCTTTTCAATGTTTACCAGGGTTCCCTTTATCGGAGTATAGACTTGATTTCAAAAACCAGAGTCTTTTCTTGGCAGGTACATTCATGGGGACGTAAAACCTGATAACTTTTTGCTCGGTCCTCCAGGAACTCCTGATGAGAGAAAATTGTTCCTGATTGACCTTGGATTAGGTCATCTGCCAGTTGCATACACAGATTTATATCCTAGGAAACAGATATTAAAACACGATCTGTCTCGTTTCATTATTTACAGCTGTGAGATGGCGATGTCATTTGACAGGTTTGCATGTTAGGTACCATCAATGTCCGAACTATTTCAGGTGGGTTCATGTGGTTTTTATCATCTTTACACACAATCCCTGTCCAATGACCCTCCGCTCACAAATATACAAAATTAACTATTTGCTGTAGAGGAACCCCTCTTTTCGCAAGTGTGCATGCTCATCTCGGTCGAACGAGTAGCCGAAGAGATGACCTGGAGTCACTGGCATACATGCTTGCTTTCCTTATCAGCGGTCAATTGCCTTGGCATAGATTTCAGGTTTTAATGTGCTTAAAACCAGAGAAGATGATTTTCAACCTTACAGATGAATCTGCCTTTTTAATCACTGTGGCTGTTTTAGGCAGAGGATATGCTAATATGCAAGAAAAAGATGGCCACTCCTTTGGAAGCTCTATGTCACTCTTGTCCTCCACCTTTCCTGCAATTTGCCAAGTTTGCAGTAAATTTGAGTTTCGATGAAGATCCAAACTATGCAAGATATATTTCTCTTTTCCATGGGATGATTGGTTAAAACCCATACGTTTGGCCAGTGAATGCTGATGCTGCTCGAGAGGTACCATCTTATTGCTCTAAATAAGTGCCTTTGCAGTTTCTCGAGATGCAAGATGTTTGTTAATAATTCGTTCTCTATGTGAGCCATATCTTTCTCTTTGTTTCGACATGCATTTGTCAGTCAAATGAGGGCGACATGCCACCAAAGAGCTCCCTAACACGAGGGGGGTTGATGAGATTACAATGGATAAGCATTTTCCAAGAACACCCACCCATGAGGCAAAGGTTAGGACTTAGAGTGACTTACCCCTCACAGTTCTTTTTTAGTACCTTGAGTATATTTTCAGATCATTGCACCTAGATTATTGACTTCAATTGTCCTGTGGACGATAAAGATGAAGTGTTTATCATCTCATCCACCCCTTTCTTTGTAAAGGATTCGCTACAATGTGGACAATGTGAACCTACCTTTATTCATTGAGGAGGCGCGTGCAGATGGAATGTATGTTAGCAGTGTGGCTTCCCGCTTCAATTTGTGGGCCGTGGTTATGGATTCTGGCACTGGCTTCACTGCTCAAGTTCATACTATTTCACCCGACTTTCTTCCCCAGGTTGCATTCGAGCTGCCTTAAATTGGACTTTCATCATGTACCGTAGGTCCCCTTAGTCCCATGTCACTATTCTTTTAAAATATTGCACCAATAAAAAGAGGCATTCGGCCTAAAAGGAACCAACAATACATCAAGCCCAATCAATGGGATTCCAAATTGGGCGTGACTTGACTGCTTAATTTTGTTGTTGTAGAACTGGATTAGGGAACAGTGGGCAAGAAATTACCACATCACTGCAATCGCCGGAGCAGATAATGGTAGCACATTAGTTGTAATGTCCAAGGGTTAGCCAGTGAATGATGCTTTAATCTCTATTTCCAGCAAAAGCTGTTGTACCACATCGATTATGTGAGCTCTTCTTCATTTTACTGAATTCAGGGCCGCAAAACTGTCGGCAAACTTATCGCTTTGCCAATACATTCCCTTACCTGTGGATTAAGAGGAAATGGGCACTTGGCACTTATGTCACGGCCATGGCCACTGTGGGAGGTAACTGGGTAGTCATCATGTCCTCTGCCACCGGATTTGTCCACCAGGTTTTCCATTCTTCTGTGGTTCCTTTTTATTCTCCTTTCCAAGATTTATCTTTTGAAGTCTAGAACTGGAAAAAATTTATCTGATTTGGTTTCTTGCACTGAACTTTAAGGTTGTAGAGCTAGATTTTCAGTACCCGTATGAGGGAATTGATGAAAGGTGGAAGCAAGGCTACTTCATCACTTCAGTTGCAGCTACTCCAGATCAGGTAGCTTTTGTCTTCAGCATTCCAGAAGAAGAACCAGTTAGAGGACCCCAAGAGGCAGCCCAGACTTCACATTTTCCTGAAACAGTAGTGACGGTGATTATTTTTGGTCATTTTACAAGCATCTAACTTTTGGTTGCATTTGCTCTGATTCTATGAGATTCATATGGTTCTGATTCTCTCATCTTTTGCAGGAGAGTTGGCCTAGGAATTACTACTTGTCCCTTCTTTGCTACAGCAGACCTGTTTTGTGAACCACCAAGCATGGTGTGTGCATTTACTGGCGTCTTCACGAGTCATTGACGCACATAACATGCATTTTTTGCCATATATATCCCGACTTCTGGGAAGCAAGGATTAACAAGCCACTGATCGATCATGTACAGATATGAACCCACTTCCCCTGGCACTGTATAGAATTGAAACTGACCAATTCTTGTTTTACTTGTATGCATGTTTGCGTTAAAGTTTTGCACATTCGTGAAGCTTTTGAAACGTTTTAAGAATAATGGTAGACCACAATCTGGTAATCAGAATGATGCAATCTGTATCTAGGTTCTTTCTCTCCACTGAGAACGCTCTGCTGATTTGTTACATTAGAATTAGTTGAGACTAGTGTCACATGACGCAATTTACATGTAATCTGATAGAATGAATGACATGCTACACGGCAAAATTTGGACTATAATTACAAGCCAAGTTGATAGGAGTCTCAGAGAATGGGGTTGTTAAAGTTCTTATCCAGATCTCAAAACTTCATGATAAGATCTGAACTTAAGGAACTGTCCTGAGCTTAAACAGGATCTTGAGAGATATCAGGAGTTGATAGCTACAATCATCGGGACTCAATCAGGCTGGTTGATCTCATTTGATTTGCGGTTTTAGAAACCACTCCAGCCAAAGGACCATAACATAACTCATAACTTTAGTAAAGACATCGATTTCATAAGAGAGGCTGGTCTTGGATTTGTCTTCCCTCATCTATCAATGCACAAATGCAACTGGACAAAAATACATAAATTTCCCAGAAGACCAGTTGAACTTCTGATTATTTTTTCTGCTATTTATCAAAACTAGGAAGGAAAAATAAGCCAACCGGATTTTAGTATTGGTGATCACTACAGATTGCAGAGCGTCCGTGAATGTCACCATGGACCAAATGAAAGACCGCCCACTGTGGGGACTCAACTTCTTAGCAGTGAGATTTGAAACTTGATCAAATTTATATAGCAGTACCACATGTCAAGTCTATCATAGGTAAAAGATGATCAATTCATGTAAAAGTAGGTCGGTAAAAGTTAATTGATAATCTATTTTAAGCAATCAAGTTTTGAATGTTTCTCGTGATCCTATTCAAGATCGGGATAGTTTGTTAAGTTTTAGACATCTGATTGGTGATCTGGGTTGTATCTTAATAACCATGTTCTCGAGGGTCTTACTGAGGAAGAAAATTAGTAGGGGACAATGTCGTTCTATTGCCAGCCTCTCTGGGAATTATTATATCGGAAAAGCTTCAAAAACATCATGAATATTGGGGATCTCCTGCACATATGCATATATAAGGAAAAAAAAATCCGGTTACTGTTCAATTTCTCACATGATTGATCAGTGGCTTCATCCTAAAAAATTGGGGAAAATTAGATGGCAAAAGATGCACGTAAAATGTGACAAGTAACTCGTGAAAACACCGGTAATGTGCAGTGGCAGCGGTGCTCGGTAGCTCACGAAATAGTTCAGCAGCAACAAAGAAGAAAAATACAGTAATACATAGCCCACCCTTCCTGCAAAATGATGAGAGAAGTCAGAAGCCTGGAGAATCAAAGTGAGTTCAACCTAAGCTAGATGCTTGTAAAATGGCTGAATACAATCACCACTACGTAGGTATCGGGAAAAGATGGGTTTGGGCCTCTTGCCGGTAATTCCCCAGGAATGTTAAAAACAAAGGCTACCTGATTCAGAGTAACGCTACCAGGATGAGGTCCGATACCTTTGGCTCCACTTCTCACCTCTCATGAATACCTTCGTAAGGGACAATAGTCTAGCTCTACAACCCTGAAGTTTACTGCGACGAAACAAAACCAACCATGACACGAATCTTCAAGTAAAGCGGTGTGCGATTCCTAACACATGTTGCCGTCATCTGCTGTGGCTAACATGTGATCATTGCACCGCGCACATGGAGTTCGTGTTGACCAGATACAGTATAGATGTCCACTTGCTGTGATGGCTCGACTCCAACTTCAGGATGTGGAGTCAGATACGAAGACTAGTCATTTGTCAAATGATCAAGCTTTTGTGGAGACATTCCTGGAGAAGACCATCTCTCTTCTTACAGTACTCTTGCAATTGACCTATCTTCCTTGCAAGTTACAATGAAGGTTACAACTTTGAAAATGGATATTTAACTATTTGATAATTTTGTTTTGCACAGGTTCAAAATATTTTAAAAAAAATGTAAAATAACAATTGTCATTCTAGTTTTTTATATTATACGACTTTGCTAAAATATGTCTCGAGCTTGAACCTAGAAGCAAAATTTGAGTATGATATAAAAACATATGAAGTGCAGCTACTATTTGTTGTAGCAAGTCCAAATTTTGGTCAGAAAAGCAATAAAAAAGAATTCATAAGCAATCGTAATAGAGGGATATTGTTTTAAGAAATGAGGATGACTTTGTGTAACTTACCCAAAAAATTATCATAAGCAATCAGAGGTCAACCGAAATAACGGCATTTTGCCTTCCTTCGCGCCAAAACTGACACCCTCAACCTCGCACCGCCCGCTCATTCTCTTCAAGAACCCCGATCGTTTTCTCGAACAGAAAGAGAAAAAGAAGAAACAAGATTGAAGGTAAGTATTCTACTCGATCTTCCCTCTCTCTTCAAAAGATCTCCTCAAATTCAAAGCTCGGTTGAGACCGGTGGGGACAGCGCGGTTCAGAACCATCAAGATTGGATTAAAGCTGGGAGGGTAGATATGGAGCAGTTTAGCAGTGGAAGTTGTGAAGGTGACGAGGGCCATCGAGATGAGAACCAAAGCAACGCTCCTCCAATCCCAGAACAGATATTTGCATTGGAGAAAGAGTAAAAATTGCGAGTCGAATCCCATGTTGATTAGTTCGCAAAGTTTTGGCTGTCCTTGACTTCTGGGTTCGAGAAATTCATTCCTTGAAGCAGTCAGTGTCTTTCTTGTTTTGATGTTGATTCAGCATAGTTAAACAGAGCAGAAGGAAAACATGACCAAGATTTTGGTGGGTCATCCTTGGCTATTCTTTCGGCCAAAGAGGAAGATTTCATCTAATTCAGATTGCTAACTAGGATCCCATGCAAGTTCCATAAATGCTCTGTCGTCGGCTATTTTTTATCCATTCAAGAACTCCGTGCATCAGAGTGTCAGATCATAAATTGCTGGCAGTTGTAATGAAAACAGTTCATCCATTCACCATGCAATTCGAAATATGTACTGAAAATTTGATCTTCTCAGGTTCAGATCGATGATTCCCCAGTTTACAGAATAGAAAGAAAACTGGGAAAGGGAGGTTTCGGGCAAGTTTACATCGGTCAAGCCATCAGTCCAACTTCAAGTGATCAAACTCGTGCACAAAAAGCAGAGGCATGGCTCTGAGCTCTAGTTTTATCATTTTCAGATATTTGTTACATTGGCACCGACAGTTTACATCATTTAACGTGGCACTATCTAGGTGGCCATAAAATTCGAGCATAAAGACAGCAAAGGATGTGAAGGTGGCATCCGTAATGAGTGGAAAGTTTATGAGTGAGTACTTTAGTATTATTGCGTGCTAGATTTGGCTATATCTTGCTCTTGCATGTATAATTGGATAAAGGTGTCGAATTTCACATCTGCGTTCTGCATATTGCACAGTGATCTGGGGGAGGGTCACGGGATACCACTGCCACTAGTACATTACAAGGGGCAACAAGGAGACTATTATGTCATGTTATGTCCATTCCCTTCGACTTGGATTTTGTAATATTAGAATGCAAAAATTTCAATGATCTTCTTCGGATATGCAGGTCATGGATTTGCTTGGACCTAGTTTACAAGCCCCTTTGGTCAACAACGTCCCAACGTATGTTTCCTTGTAAAGTTAACAGCTTTTAAAGTGTCTGCTCTTGAGGCTCTCTTAAACAATCTCTAATTCTTTTTCAGCTTCTGATGTTAGCTTTTTCCTCGGTACTACAGCCTTCCATTAGAAGCAGTTGCATGTATTGCCATTGAAGCTATATCTATACTTGAGAAGCTGCACTCTAGGAGGTAATAGATTACTAGCTTCCAGTCGCATGTTTGTTAGCATTTTCTTTATCAGTTGGTCAAATCAGTTTTTTGGTAGGCCAGACTATCAGAAACATATGCCAGTTCCGACCTTTTGCGATGTTTCTCATGTATGCTTCTTTTCTGGGCAGGTATATCCATGGTGACATAAAACCAGGAAACTTTTTGCTTGGTCCTCCAGGAACTCGTGAAGAGAAAACATTGTTTCTGACTGACCTTGGATTAGGTACCTGCCGATTGCATGAATACTTTTATGCTAGAAATTAGTGATTGCACAGGAGAAATGCACATGTCTCGTCATTTATTCATGACCTTGCAGCTACAAGATGGCAAGATCCCTCCACTGGTTCACACGTTAAGTACAACCAAACTCCAGGAAATTTCAGGTTCGGTCAAAATGATGTTAAACATCTTCACGTGCACATACCACATGCCCTACCTTTTTAATCACAGTTCTGTGCACCGGAAAAAAAAAAAAATTTACTGCAGAGGAACAATTCTATTTGCAAGTGTGCACACTCAACTTGGCAGAACAAGTAGCAGAAGAAACGACCTAGAGTCTCTGGTTTACATGCTTATTTATCTTATCCGCGGCCATTTGCCTTGGCAAGGACATCAGGTTTCATTCCCTATACCTGGAGAAGATTTCTTGAACCATAAACCTGTATTGGTCTTTTGATCGCCACAGTTCTCTCAGGGGAGGATATGTCTTTCCCTGTTTGCAAGCAAAAGAGGGCCACTCCTCCAGACACACTGTGCGACACTTGTCCTGAGCCTTACCTGCAGTTCACGACATTTGTGCTTAGTCTGAAATTCGATGAAGAACCAAACTACGCTAGATACATTTCTCTCTTCCATGGGATCATTGGTCAAAATCCATATGTTTGGCCCGTGCGCACCGATGTCGCTCAGGAGGTAGTATCCTGTTCTAGTAAAAAAGCAATAGATGTTAATGAAATTTCTCATTCGAGCTCTCCTCCAATTGAGCCATGTCTTCCTCTTTCATGTGATATGCACGTATCAGGTACCATGGAAGCAAGTGCAGTTAAATGACGATGATGAGCCATCAAAGAAAATACACAAACTAACACAATGGATAAGCGTTTATGATGTGTATCCACCCATGAAGCAAAGGTGTGAACTTGCATTTCAGATTTATTTAGTTTTTCTGGGGTACCTTGAGTTCATTGATGACCTTCCTCTTTCTTGCAGATACTGCTCTAATTTGGATTATGTCGACCTGATCTTCCATATTGAGAAGGGACATGCTGAGGGAATGTACATCACCAGTGTGACTTACAGTTTTCGCTCTAAATCATGGGCCTTAATAATGGATGATAGCGCCCGCTACACTGCTCAGATTTATGCTTTTTCATGCGGCTCTCTTCACAAGGTTCTGTTTGAGCGGCTTTGCTTTGGACTTTCATATATAGTAGATCCCAATAGTTGCGTGTTACAATTCTGATAATACATAACTGGAAGAAATTTTGCATTAGACCCATTAGGAACATGGATACATCAACCTCTTATGGAAGGATTCTCAATTAGGACTGTCTTGACTGCTTATTTCCTTATTTGAAGGAATGGATTGAGAAACAATGGTCGGAGAACTTCTACATCACTGCAGTGGCTGGAGCAGATGACAACAGATTTCTAGTTGTAATGTCCAAGGGTCAGTCCATGAATGGCTGTTTCACCATTTTTCTTGATAAACACACAGGGACCTGGAATATTCGGCAGTCTTGTTGTGTTTTTGAAATATTTCCTTTCAAATGGATCAAGAAGAAGTGGGCAGAAGGTCTTTATGTCACCGCCATTGCCACTTCCGGAAGCCAGTGGGCAGTAGTTTCAACCAAAGGAACCAGATTTACCGACCAGGTTCTTCTTTCTTCTCCTTTTCCACTATTACCCAATTACTCCTCATTTCAAAAATTTCCTTTGAAGTGTCTGGAACCAGAGGATTGTTCTGATTCAGTTTCTTGCGCACTTTTAAGGCCATAGAGCTAGACTTTCAGTATCCAGCCGAAGGCATTCGTGAAAGGTTGAAGCAGGGCTATCATATCACTTCGGTCGCAGCCAATCTGGATGAGGTTGCTTTTATCTTCAGTATTCCTGGAGGAGTAGCAGCAACCGTAAGTGTAGAGCAAGAGATGCTTCAGACTTCCAATTTTCCTAATGATAGTGAGATCAAGGTGACTAGTTTAGCCCTTTTACCAGCATCTATTTGGCTGTATAACCTGTGCTTCACCAAAGCACTTGTTCTCATTTCTGCAGGAGAAGTGGGCAAGGAATTA
Organism: Eucalyptus leucophloia subsp. euroa; assembly: GCA_017140325.1. Taxonomy (NCBI): domain Eukaryota; kingdom Viridiplantae; phylum Streptophyta; class Magnoliopsida; order Myrtales; family Myrtaceae; genus Eucalyptus; species Eucalyptus leucophloia. Next base: position 49,033,517 of record CM029470.1, read on the forward strand.
CTATATTTCTTCTCTTTGCTGCGGTTGAACCATTGCTTCAGCTACCAAGTATAAGCGCAATCAAGGATGTCTCAGCGAGTGACATGACCTCTCCGGATGTGTCTTTTGCCATCTATTGGCCAATTCTTAGGAAGCAGGTTAAACAAGTCAGTGATCAATCCAGTACAAAGTTGAATAATAGCCACTTCCTCTAATACCGAATGGAATTCATTGTAACTTCTTTACCATACTTTTGTGCAGGAAAATTTTTGTATTAATTCTGAAACTTTCAAGCTTAACACTCGGTAAATTTTGCCAGGTGATAACCAACTTTTCTCCAAGAGATGCAACATTTCTTGACAAAATTTCCGGTAGCCATTAGGACTTGATATTGTCGATTGTTGGCCTTGTACAATTTGATCTTCAGAAACCAGACCAGCCAAGGAACCATGACAGAATTCGTAACTTCAGTGAAAACATCAACTTTGAACCAGAGGTCGACCTAGGGTGGACCTTTATATATGCATAAATGCAACTAGACAAATTCCTGAATTTCCCCAAATGCAGTCTAGCTCTCTTCTGCCTTTGCACTTGAGGGCCAATTTCCATCTGGCCCGAGAAATATCTGATTTGATTCGTTCTCAATAGCCATGAGAGATGATCATCTTTCCCACCCGTACAGAGTAGGACATGCCAAGCCAAATCATTTTTCAGCCAATACGGTGATCACAACAAGGGTGAAAAAAAAAAAAAAATAAATAAAATAAACAAAGTCATCCGGCTCAGTGTTGGTGATCATTTCAAGTGATACATTAAACTATCAGGGGAGGAGAACTTTAGGAACATTAGCGTTGGATGGATCTGTCATCAAGGAGGTATACACAGAGAGGAACGACCCCTTCTCTGAATACCAAGCAAATTGCAGACAGATAGGATCTGAGTGCTCGGTTTTGTATCTGCTTGTCTGCTACAGTAGTTGTTTAAGCTTAATCAGCAAAAATATGTTAAAAATAGAGAGAGATGATCCGAGATGGTCACCTTCCGACAAACAATAGTTATCAGTTTAGGGCTGCTCTTAGTTCAAAGCAATAATGTTGCAAGATGCGGTCCAGACACAGCGTTGGTAAGCTAATCTGCAAGGGAGAACAATTTTGTTTTTGGGGCCGTATCATGCTGCCATGCACATATAGACCTCAAGATTCAGCTGCGGTGACCGTGAATTTTGATCATAATTATTATAGCTACAACATGATGGATGAACATGTTACCGTCCTCTGCTATGGACAGTGCATGCTATGGACTTCCGTGTGAAGTTCGCCTTTGACCAGATACACCATAAATTTCCACTTGCTGTGGAGGCTATAATGGTTCATTCCTGCACAAGACCATTTCTCTTGCTACTTTACCATTGCAATTATCGCATCTTCTTTGCAATGAAGGTTAAAACTTTGCTTGCTTGACAATATATATAAGATGAATAGGAACATAGGAGAAACCAACACTATTGCTTCATTGTTGACACCTAAATCTTGGCAAATCTATTTAGAAACTAATTGCATTGAAAATTATGGAATGACCCCAGCCCCTAAAAGAACTAAATTTTCATTAATTTAATGTAGATTGGGAGCTTTTGAGTAGATAACTTCATAAATTGAATTTTAATTGGACCAGTAGTGGATAGACTTAATTATATTATATGGATGGACCTCGAAAGATTACATTGGAGTTAGAATCGATAAAAGGATTTGAGCTTAAAGTCAAGCCTATTATTTTTTTTAATGTGGCCGAAAATAAGCTCACAAGAATTATGAGAGTCAAGCCGATAATTGAATTAGGCATAGGCTCGTTGCTGCTGCCTTGCATCGCTCCAGCACTGGTGATGGTCACACAGCAACTGTGGCCAGTGTTCCTAGTCGCTGTGCTACTCCAGTTCAACGTGTCCGCTTGAGTGACCTGCACCCTCCTCGCGCTGCCTGTGGCGAGTGTTCCTAGTTGCTGTGCTACTCCAGTTCAACGTGTCCGCTGGAGTGACCTGCACCCTCCTCACGCCGCCTCCAGTCGATCCCGACGGTGCTACAACTACTGTACCAACAATATGCGGCATCGGAATATCAGCGAAAGCAGCTCCTTATGGTCCTCCCCACACCGAATCCTGCCCCTATAGGTTTGTCCTTGCAGATTCCTAGACGACGTTGCTATCCGACACTCCCCGAATCTTTGTGAGTACTGATTTACTGGGCGACTTTGTCTATGACCAGCGACGAATCATCGGCGTTCCTACAGTCCAACACCTTGCCACGGCGACCACCAGTCGAACCTCCGGCAAAGAACTCGGTCTTAACATCCCTGAGCAGCAATACCGGCGAATGTTCTTTACGTAGCTCCGTCGTCTCGCGTCTCTCACCACTTTCCATTTGGAAGAATTCTAATGAAGTTCCATTCTTTCTTATTGAACTGAGAGGGAGGAGACCACTCAGCCAAAGTAACCACCCACCATCGTATTCAACACCAGGGTCCAAGAGGTTTACTTCTCATCTCTCCGTGACACTGACACCTCAGTAAGCTCTGCCATTGAAGTTTCAAGGCCAAGACACCTAAATTCGGTCCCCGCAAACCCACCACCGCAGTACCCCCCAGCCAGAGCTAAACGGTCCGATTTGGAATCAATATCTGGAAAGTAATTATATGATACCGATTTGATTTGCATATTTTATTGCCTAACTTGTGCTTATCAATATCTAATTTACATATTTTGCGCGATAGGCATGTCACAAATAGGATTATATCCTAATTTGCAATGCACACATAATCGATGATTTAATTTCTTAGATTTAAGATGGAATTATGGATTGCACGGAAATTGATTATTTGATCTTTAAGGCTTAAGATGAAGTTATTGATTTTATTTGCTTCCATATTCAAATTGAGTGGATAGTTATTGCTATCTTTTAGCTTATCTTTGATGATTGAGTGCTTATCTTTTTATTTGTTTTCCTTATCTAACAATATATATTAAGAAAAAGAAAATTGCTTGTTCGATTATCATAGATTTTTTTATACAACATTACAAATAGATAGATTTTATTCTTTAAATTAGATTGCATGCTAAGATAATATCTATCTAGTTGGCATAATTATTTGATAAGAATATGATTTAATCTAAATTATTTCCCATGTTTAATTGAATAATATATCACTTTAGATAGTCTAATTTTTTCATTATTTATTAATTATGAATAGAAAATAACAAAAATATGATGTGCAGATCATATAGGATTAGATGTTATAAATTCCATGTTATCGCCATGTCACTATATATACCATATCATGTATTCCACGTCATCAATGCCATGTCATTTGAGGATTGCACGTTTATGTCATTTAATTAGAATTGCATGTCGTGTTAGAATTAGGTCAAGTCGTATGTCTATAGTACATCATCTATGTCCACCTAGATTGGAATAGCATATGATTATTTTTCATAAAAAAGAAATCCCCAACTACTCTAGCAATTTATTTACCGTTTTTTTTTATTATCAAGTGTTAATTTCATTGATTGTGCACCCATGTAATCACTCCTTGCATATTAGTGGATAAGGTTAAAATCAATCCAAGTTACCTAACAAACCCTTTTTTTTTCTAAAATCAAAGAGAAAAAATATCGAAAGAGTGTTGAAATAATCTAGCATAATCAAGTCTTTGAATTCATTTAATTTTTGGTTTGTAGAAGTAAAGTATTCTCCCATACTTTACATGATTTCTAAGCACTCCTTGCATGTTAATGGATAAGGCTAATTGTAGGCTAAGTGTGGGATAATACTTTATTTCTATGATGTGCCCGCTGGTGGACTTGCGGTGGCGGCCAGTGGTGCCTTGCGATGTGCCCGCCGCAGTGCTCGGCTAAGTGGGCTTATCATGGTGATTACTCACGGCAAGACTAACCGTGTTGCTGTCTTGGCCAAGGACTGCTCATGGTGGCACTCAGGTCAGCTGGATAGTCGCGGATCAACCTGCAAAACAGAGACAACGATAACGACCGTACAAAGATGCAACGGGGATGGCTGAAGCGAAGCTGGCTGGATGGGGATGAGGGTGCAAACGGGCAGGGAGCTCTCTGTCGCGCAAGAACAGTGACAATGGACATCTTGGGAGAGGGCGGCAGTTTTGTCACGTGGCTGAAGACAATGCTACGGTATTGTTGGGGCAAAGGCCACAACAGAGGATGTTGCCGGTGGATCAGCAAGCAGCAGCAGCAGCAGCTGTGATAGCCTGAATTTTCATAATTTGTTTTCGATTAAATAAATCGGGTCTTTCATCAAAACGCTAATAGTGCTATTATCTGAGCTGATCACTTACGAGATAACTGGACTATCTGGGCAAGCAATTAGGGAATCTAAATGCAATTGGACTTGAGAATTCGACCAATAATCGATTGCTCGACCGTGTTGATCTGCAAGGGTCATTACGGCACCGTCAAAGATCGATCAGAAATCAGAGATAGGTTGATTCGACTCAGATATGTGATCAAATTGTGAGTGATTCCACTTGATTGAAAAATTCTCATCGATCGGCACAAAATTGATTTTCTGTCGTTTTGGTACCCGATGCGTGTAATTAAAACCTCGAGATTTTCACGACAATCGATGGTCGCCAATGGGTCGAAGATGTACTTTGTGACTCGAGGTAAATCGATCACAGGTCAATTGCACCAAAAAATACCTAAAAGTTACCCAGTAGACTAGGTCACGCTAAAAGCGCGTCAGATTGAAAATAACCGCGAATTTGAACCCGATTTCATAAATTGAAAATTTTGATGTGTCACAAGCTATTTTAGGAACGTCGACTCATTCTCCGAAGAATTTTCAGAGGTTCCGGGATTTTTGCAGAAAATCGATACGGACGTTGCGGAAAATTAGCGAAAATTCGTACGGGCCAAATTAAAGGAAATTTGGACTTCCAAGCCGAGCCTTCGAGTGTCAGGGACTTACAGATAATTGTTCGGGATTTTTCTTCAGCAAAATCGGACCTCGATTTGGACAACCGGAGAGGAAATTAAGCATAAAGCTGAAAATTGGGACTTTAAATTGGATTAATTAGTGATTTATGCATTACAAGAAAGTATTAAGGGGGAAACATGCTCTTAATGGAGGGGATAAGGATGCTTGATTGGGACCCTCCACCGGCTGCTTCTCTCGCACGCCACTTCTTTTCTCTCTCTCTCTCTCTCTCTCTCGCGGATCAACACAGGCTAGCAGCTACTCATTTTTTCTTCTCCTTTGTTTCGGTCTCGCCTTGCTTTCCTTTCATTTTTCCTTTCACGACAGCTCTCCATCTTCACCCACCGAAACACCAATTTTCCCCATCTCCAAGCCACGACACGTCCTTATTTGCTGCATGCTCGGTCAACATTCAAGCGAAGCCCACCTTGTTGACTTCATTCACGCCAACGAAGCCGCGTGTATGCGGCATCTTCTCCGAAGACCAAGCAGCTCTCTCCACTTCGGTTTGTTCCCCTCCGGTCAACAAACGAGCGTAGAAGACCACCGTTCAACCCCACGCACGCCTCCACGTTTCCAGCAACTCCCAGTGTGTGTTTTCGGCCCAGCTCCCGCCAGTTCGTGCACCCCTTCTCCACTAGCTCTTGTCGCCACCCATAGTCCACACGTCGGCCATCATCTTCAGCGATTTCATTTTTTGGCTAGCTCGACGCGCCGAATTTCTCAGCTCCGTTTCTTTCGGTTGTTCCCGCATCCGGCTGCCAGCGAAGCCCGCTCGTGGATCGCGCGGCAACGCACGAAGCCCACCTTCATTTCTTCAGCCCGTATCAGCCCAACAGTTTCTTCAAAGCAAGATCAGCCCAGTGATTTTAAGCCCAGCTTCAACAGATTTTGAAGCCCAAGATCGAGCCCAAGTTCGGTTGGTTTTAGCCCATTTGAAGCTCGGCCCATTTTGGGCCCACGAAGAAGGCCCAAGCCCGCGACCAGCAGCCCCGCGAGAAGCCCAAGACCGAAACTCAGCCTTGCTGAGTTGTGTTGGGCCCGTTTTAGGCCCGGTCTGAGAGTTCGCCGACACCGCCGAAAATTAAGGTTTCGGCCGCTATCGCGTTGTCGTCGTGGTGAACCGGTTTCCGCAATTAACCGGTGAGTCTATACTCTGAACTCTGCTTAGTAGGCTAATGACGTTTAAGGGGTGTTTAGATTTATTTTATTATGAATTAGGTGGTTAGTTAAATTAAATTAGAAATGTAATTATTTAATTGAGCATGTTAGGTGGTTAGCATGGTTTAGCTAAGGTCTAAATAAATTGTACTATTTATTTAGAAGGGTTCGGGAATTTCTTCGAGTCTGTATTGGTTATTAATTTAATGATTCTAGCATAGGTTAGTATTGTTAGAATTTAAATTGATTTATTTAATTAATTTCAGTAATTATTTAATTATTAATATTATACCAGGAGAGTCACTCGATAGAATTTCGAGCTGATCGCAGTGATGTATTTAGTTTATGCAATTGAATGTTGTATTGTTGAATTGAGTGATGATTGTGATATATTGGTACTTTAATTGGAAAATGCCGGGTGTCGAGTGTTGACACCGAAAGTGGTCTTTGAGTACCAAATCAGCTTAGGTGAGCAATATGGACCTATAATAGCTTCGGGGAGCGTTAACGTCATTATAGATCTCTAGCAGCTTCGATGAGCAATGTCAAGCATTAATGCTTTAGCAGCTTCGGTGAGAACATTAGACATTAGCTTCGGTGAGCACTTGTTATTTAGCAGCTTCAGTGAGCACTATTTGATCTAGCAGCTTCGGTGAACAAATTTTAGATATCAGTTTTGGGGAGCAATGATATATGAGTATATCTATTTTAGCTTAGGCGAGTAGTGTTCGAATCGACATAATATATGGTTGACATTGATGGCATGGAGTCGAATGAATCGATTGGTTGATAGTGAATTTGAATTGAATTGTTTAATTGAGTATTTGAATTATACTGACATGCAGGGTGGAACTAAGGCGAGGTAAGTCCTCTATGCTAAGTGTGTGATTGTGTGGTTAGGACACTTCTGAGCGTATTTCCTTCCTAATTGGGGTTTAGAGCTTAGACTTGCTGAGATTATATCTCACCCCGTTGTGGGACAACATTTTCAGAGTCGTCGAGTGGAGGACCTGGAGCTAAGAGAAGGTGATCGGAAGCGTAGGTTAATTAGGACCGCCTCTCTTTGGAAAGCCAGTCTTTTGTAATCTTTTGACCATAGACTCTTGTACATGACTCAGCTTGAATATAAAAGCATGTTTGTTTATGAATTCGTATTCTGCTTTTCTATCCCGAGATGGTTATTGTCAGGAGATTTCTTTTCGCTTCCGCATGTGCAATAAAATGGAAAGGGTCGGCAACTCTTCCTGGGAAGTCGCAAATTATTATCGACCAGAGAGGGATGAGCGCGCGCTCGAGAATCAGGCCGTGACATCCCCTTTTTATGGTATCAAATCGAAGTTTGTATTTGGAGTAATAAGGTGCGATGGGTTCTTGGGATAGTTAGTAGGAATGGCTTTTATATTATGCTGATGAATGTGACTGATAGCTGTTTGGTAAATTGATTGTGAAATCACTCAGTTTCTAATTCGGTATGGAATTGGAAGCATGTGTTGTAGAACATCTTCGGTATGAGTGATCAGGAGCTGAGGGTAGAGGACTTTATCCTCAGTGACTCAGGCTAGAACACCTACAAAAGGCAGTGCCCGAGGCGGCCGAGGTAGAGCGCAAGCTGAGGCTAGCGCGAGTGGTGTAGCACCACCACCAGTCCTACCGGTTGATGCTGAGGTAGCAGCCCCTGGTGATCCCAGATTCGAAGGGATCATGCAGGTGCTCCAGACTGTTGGTAATTTGATGGGGCAGCAGGCCCAGAACCAAGCTGCCACAGCCGCTGCCACTCAAGCTGAAGTTCCAAAAAGGAATGTAGTTATAGATAGACCGATTCATAAGCTTGTTGAGCATTTCTTGAAGTTGCAACCACCAAAGTTCACCAGGACAAGAGATCCTGAGGCTGCAATCCGTTGGATTGAAGAATTGGAAAAAGCATTTAAGCTACTAAAGTGCTCTGAAGAAGAGAAGGTTACCCTTGCGGTGTATCAGATGCAGGGAATTGCAAGTACTTGGTGGAGAGCCACCAGGAGAGAAGTATTCCCGGAAGGCATAGTCCCAGTGTGGAATGTCTTCGTTAGAGCATTCCCGAAGAGAATGTCTTCGTTAAAGATGGCGGAATTTTTGCGCCTCAGTCAAGGTCCAATAACTGTGGACCAGTACGAGGCAAAGTTTGCCGAGCTTTCACAATATGCTCCTAGGTTGATCTAGGATCCCGAGGAGAAGGCAATGAGGTTTATAGATGGCCTCCGACCAGAACTAAAAGATCCGCTGGTGCCATTGGATATAAAGAACTACAATGAGCTGTATGGATGAGCTCAACTGATCGAGAAAAATCTGAATGAATGAGTTGCCGCATTTGGATCGCGGTTTAGTTTGAACCAAGACAGAAATTGGTTTGGGAAAAGATCGATGACTAGAGGAAGATACCATGTCCCGCCCAATAGGAAGGGTGGAATAGGAAAATCAACATGGAGACAAAATGATGTGTGTCGTTTCGCGGAAGACGACATGGGTCAGCCCCATGCCCCTTAAGGATGGGTGCTTGTTTCGAATGTAGCCAGCAGGGTCACTTGGCCAAAGATTGTCCCAGAAGGCCGAGGGGACCACCGCAATTATCGCCACCACCACAGATGAATCGAAACCGAGGACTCCCGCCACCAATTGTATAGCAAGGTGGATTGATCCGACCTCCAGCTCAAGGACAGACATACACCATCACCAGGGGACAGGACAAAGGGAAAGCACCACAAATAGAATACCAATAGGATGGCGAAGGGGATAGGAACGAATTGACCATGCACTGATCAGAGGAAGAACGTTTTTGGGGTGATTTTATCAAAGTAGCACAGTGGAATTTTGGTTAAGGTTGTAGAATTTTAGTTGTTGTAATAAAGCTATAGAAAGAAGAATCACTGTCTCTAATTGTACTTGACTAGTTGCTTGTGTATAACTTTGATGTCATATATGAAAAGAGTTGGCTCAATGAGCATCTTGTGGTAATGAATTATTAGCATAAGGTAATACAGTTTAAACTATTGACGGATGAAAGTTTCGAATTTATTGAAAGTCAAGGAGGACCCTCGATCCCTTGTATTTCGTCAATTAAGACAACCGGTTTACGGACGTAGGTTGTCAAATTTAATTGGCAACTATAATGGATGCGTTAGTTGAGGAACTGAATATGGAGAACGTGGCCGTGGTACAAAAGTTTTCTGAGGTGTTTCCTAAAGAATTGCCAGGTCTGCCACCAGAAAGAGAAATAGAATTTGTAATTGAGTTAACCCCAGGATAGAGCCAATTTCTAAGGCTCCTTACTTGGATGGCTTTATCGAGTTGAAAGAACTGAAAGTACATATGCAAGAGTTATTGGATAAGGAATTCATACGTCCCAGTGCATCACCTTGGGGAGCACCAGTTCTATTCGTAAAGAAGAAGGATGGTTCGTTGTGTCTGTGCATCGACTATTGTCAACTTAATCAAGTGACGATCAAGAACAAGTAGCCACTACCGATGATCGATGACTTGTTTTATCAGTTACAAGGAGCGTCGATATTTTCAAAGATTGACTTGAGGACGGGATATCATCAACTGAGGATTAGAAAATAAGACATTCCAAAGTCAGCATTTCGTAATCGATACGACCATTATGAATTCGCAGTTATGCCATTTGGATTGACGAACGCCCCAGCTGCTTTTATGGATCTGATGAACCGAGTTTTCAAGGAATACTTGGATCAGTTTGTGATCGTATTCATTGATGATATTCTGGTGTACTCTAGAAGTCCAGAGGAGCATGAGGGACATTTGAGACTAGTACTGCAGACTTTAAGGACTCATGAGCTGTATGCTAAGTTTAGCAAGTGCGAGTTTTGGTTGACTCGTGTTGCTTTCTTAGGTCATGCAATTTCAGGCAAAGAAATCTCCGTGGACCCCACCAAGATTGAAGCAATTATCAGTGGGCCGAGACCGACGACAGTAACAGAGAGCAGAAGTTTTATGAGTTTAACAGGGTATTACAGAATGTTCGTGGAAGGATTTTTAGCAATAGCTCCGCCTTTGACTCGACTGCTAAAGAAGGAAAAAGAGTTTGTGTGGACAGACAAGTATGAATATATTTCCAAGAGCTTAAGTAGAAACTGACTACTGCACCAATGTTGACCATCCCATCTACTCCTGGAGGATACAAGGTTGTTGATGCGCTGAGATTGGGAGTCTTCAGTTGCATATATACTGGTTAAAGAATGGACCTTACTTGAGAAAGTTCGAGATTCGGTTTTCAAATTTGAGAGGGGCCACCTTCTAAATCTTATAGCCACCCTTGAAATTGAGCCGGATGCTCAGATTTGAATTAAGGCACTTCAGTCGACAAACCCAGACATTTAGAAAATCCTAGAAAAGGATACCGATAAGAGAAAGGTTGATTTTTAGATTTCTGAAGACGGAACATTAAAGTTCCAATGACAATTGTGTGTACCTGACGATGTAGCACTCAGGAGGAGAGTTTATCAAAAGCTCATTGTAGTAGTTACAACATTCATCATAACAACACGAAGGTGTATCAAAATTCGAGTCAACCCTATTGGTGGTCTAGTGTGAGGATGGACACCACCAATCATGTCACTAAGTATCAGACATGTCCACGAGTGAAGGCACATCTTTGCCAACTGAGAGGACTTTTGCAACCTCTCGAGATTCGCGAGTGGAAAAAGGGAACATGTCACGGTGGACCTGTGATGAACTTGTCAAGGAACCAGAAGGGTAATGATTCCAATTGAAATATGGGTTAATAGATGGATGAAGCCGACTCCCTTCAGTGCAATATGAAAAGATCTTGATTTGAATAATCATACAGAAGTGTATGTATGTCAGACAGTTCATTTGCATGGAGAGCTAGTAATGAATTTATGTCAGATCAAAACCTGAGGATTCCTAGTTTCAGCAGAATAGTCTGATGGTTCCTTTTTGAAGCAGTGCAGAGTAGAATGTACAGAACTTTAGTTTGTCGAGATGAGGTCAGAGAAAGAGAGATCGCAAGCCAGAGTTAGTCTAGTAGTTAATGGACGCAGTTGCTTATATCAGTGACAGATTAAGGACCGCTTAGAGCCGTTAGAATGGTTACTCAGATAAGTGTCAAGGGTCGGAATTCCAAGTTGGTGATTGCATCTTTCTGAAGGTGTCACCAATGAGGAATGCCTTGCGCTTCGGCAAAGAGGGAAAGTTGAGTCCGAGGTACATAGGTCCATTTGAGATTCATGAAAGAATTGGGATCCTAGTGTATCATCTTGCATTACTGCCAAGGTTGGTGCAAGTGCATGATGTCATTCCCGTGTCGAGGTTGAGGATGTATGAGCCTAACCAGACTCACGTGCTAAATCTGGAAGAATTAGACTTGAACGACAGAGTGTCGTACGTGGAAAGCCTAGTTCAGATTGTGGATCAGTAAGAACAGATTCTGAGTACCAAGCAGGTCCCATTGGTTAAAGTGGTCTAGCAACACCACAGTACAGAAGGAGCGACATGGGAGATTGAGGAGTCAATGAGAGAATTGTACCCCCACCTTTTTGATAAAGTATTGTAATAGGTTTAAATTTCGAGGACGAAATTTTTATAAGAGGGGAAGAGTTGTGACAACATGAATTTTCATAATTTGTTTTCGATTAAATAAATCAGGCCTTTCATTAAAACGCTAATAGTGATATTCTCTGAACTGATCACTTACGAGATAACTGGACTATTTGGGCAAACAATTAGGGAATCTAAATGTAATTGGACTTGAGAATTCAACCAAGAATCGACTACTCGACCGTGTTGATATGCAAGGGTCATTCGGCACCGTTAGAGATCGATCAGAAATCGGAGATAGGTCGATTCGATTAGATATGTGATCAAATTGTGGGTGATTCCACTTGATTGAAAAATTCTCATCGATCGGCACAAAATTGATTTTCGTCGTTTTGGTACCCGATGCGTGTAATTAAAACCTCGAGATTTTCACGACAATCGATGGTCGCCAATGGGTCGAAGATGTACTTTGTGACTCATAGGTCAATTGCACCAAAAATTCCTAAAAGTTACCAAGTAGACTAGGTCATGCTAAAAGCGCGTCGGATTGAAAATAACTGCGAATTGGAGCCCGATTTCATAAATTGAAAGTTCTGATGTGTCACAAGTTATTTTAGGAATGTCGACTCATTCTCCGAAGAATTTTAAGAGATTCCGGGATTTTTGCGAAAAATCGATACGGACATTGCGGAAAATTAGCGGAAATTCGTACGGGCCAAATTAAAGGAAATTTGGACTTCCAAGCCGAGCCTTCGAGTGTCAGGGACTTACAGATAATTGTTCGGGATTTTTCTTCAGCAAAATCGGACCTCGATTTGGACCACCGGAGAGGAAATTAAGCATAAAGCTGAAAATTGGGACTTTAAATTGGATTAATTAGTGATTTATGCATTACAAGAAAGTATTAAGGGGGAAACATGCTTTTAATGGAGGGGATAAGGATGCTTGATTGGGACCCTCCACCGGCTGCTTCTCTCGCACGCCACTTCTTTTCTCTCTCTCTCTCTCTCTCTCTCTCTCTCTCTCACGGATCAACAAAGGCCAGCAACTACTCATTTTTTCTTCTCCTTTGTTTCGGTCTCTGCCTTGCTTTCCTTTCATTTTTCCTTTCACGACAACTCTCCATCTTCACCCACTGAAACACCAATTTTCCCCCATCTCCAAGCCACGACACGTCCTTATTTGCTGCATGCTCGGTCAACATTCAAGCGAAGCCCACCTTGTTGACTTCATTCACGCCAACGAAGCCGCATGTCTGCGGCATCTTCTCTGAAGACCAAGCAGCTCTCTCCCACTTCGGTTTGTTCCCCTCCGGTCAACAAACGAGCGTAGAAGACCACCGTTCAACCCCACGCACGCCTCCACATTTCCAGCAACTCCCGGTGTGTGTTTTCGGCCCGGCTCCCGCCGGTTCGTGCACCCCTTCTCCACCAGCTCTTGTCGCCACCCACGTCCACATGTCGGCCATCATCTTCAGCGATTTCATTTTTTGGCTAGCTCGACGCCGCGGAATTTCTCAGCTCCGTTTGTTTCGGTTGTTCCCGCATCCAGCTGCCCGGCGAAGCCCGCTCGTGGATCAGCAGCAACGCACAAAGCCCAGCTTCATTTCTTCAGCCCGTATCAGCCCAACGGTTTCTTCAAAGCAAGATCAGCCCGGTGATTTTAAGCCCAGCTTCGGTATATTTTGAAGCCCAAGATCGAGCCCAAGTTCGGTTGGTTTTAGCCCATTTGAAGCTCAGCCCATTTTGGGCCTGCAAAGAAGGCCCAAGCCCACGACCAGCAGCCTTGCAGAAGCCCAAGACCGAAACTCAGCCTTGCTGAGTTGTGTTGGGCCTGTTTTAGGCCCGGTCCGAGAGTTCGCCGACACCGCCGAAAATTAAGGTTTAGGCCGCTGTCGCGTCGTCGTCGCGGTGAACCGGTTTCCGCAATTAACCGGTGAGTTTATACTCTAAACTCTGCTTAGTAGGCTCATGACGTTTAAGGGGTGTTTAGATTTATTTTATTATGAATTAGGTGGTTAGTTAGATTAAATTAGAAATGTATTTATTTAATTAAGCATGTTAGGTGGTTAGCATGGTTTAGCTAAGGCCTAAATAAATTGTACTATTTATCTAGAAGGGTTCGGGAATTTCTCCGAGTCTGTATTGGTTATTAATTTAATGATTCTAGCATAGGTTAGTATTGTTAGAATTTAAATTGATTTACGTAATTAATTTCAGTAATTATTTAATTATTTATTATTTTTCCAGAAATTATACCGGGAGAGTCACTCGATAGAATTTCGAGCTGATCGCAGTGATGTATTTAGTTTATGCAATTAAATGTTGTATTGTTGAATTGAGTGATGATTGTGATATATTGGTATTTTAATTGGAAAATGCCGGGTGTCGAGTGTTGACACCGAAAGTGGTTTTTGAGTACCAAATCAGCTTAGGTGAGTAATATGGATCTATAACAGCTTCGGGGAGTGTTAACATTATTATAGATCTCTAGCAACTTCGGTGAGCAATGTCAAGCATTAATGCTTTAGCAGCTTCGGTGAGTACTTTAGACATCAGCTTCGGCGAGCACTTGTTATTTAGCAGCTTCGGTGAGTACTATTTGATCTAGCAGCTTCGGTGAGCAAATTTTAGATATCAACTTTGGGGAGCAATGATATATGAGTATATCTATTTTAACTTAGGCGAGCAGTGTTTGAATCGACATAATATATGGTTGACATTGATGGCATGGAATCAAATGAATCGACTGGTTGATGGTGAATTTGAATTGAATTTTTTAATTGAGTATTTGAATTATACTGACTTGCAAGGTGGAACTGAGGCGAGGTAAGTCCTCTATGCTAAGTGTGTGATTGTGTGGTTAGGACACTTCTGGGCGTATTTCCTTCCTAATTGGGTTTAGAGCTTAGACTCGCTGAGATTATATCTCATCTCGTTGTGGGACAACATTTTCAGGGTCGTTGAGTGGAGGACCTGGAGCTAAGAGAAGGTGATCGGAAGCGTAGGTCAATTAGGACCGCCTCTCTTGGGAAGGTCAGTCTTTTGTAATCTTTTGACCATAGACTCTTGTACATGACTCAGTGTGAATATAAAAGCATGTTTGTTTATGAATTCGTATTCTGCTTTTCTATCCCGAGATGGTTATTGTCAGGGGATTTCTTTTCGCTTCTGCATGTGCAATAAAATGGAAAGGGTCGGCGACTCGTCCTAGGAAGTCGTAAATTATTATCGACCAGAGAGGTATAGGCGTGCGCTCGAGAATCGGGGCGTGACAGCAGCAGCCCTCGCAGTTTGTGATGCGGCAGCAAGGAGCGGGTTACGGTGGCTGGCATCGTCTTGGTGCAAGGCAACGACAAGTTTGCCGTCATGGCTAGGAAATCGTAGTGCATCGCGGGCAGAGCACCTGGAGATCAAACAGCATAAAATTTCAAACAGGAGAGAGAGTACTGTTATTCTCCGATGAGACTATTAGCTTCACTTTAATTGCCAAGGTATCAAATGAAAAAACAGCCTTGTGAAGAGAGTAATGTTACGCTCACCATCCCACAATCGACTTTCTAGCTAATAGCTGTGCATTGAGCCTTCATGCCTCAAAAGATAATGTTTACAATCCGATTAGAGAAACAGATAATCGTTGGCAATTAAGCCTATATATCAGATGATATAATGAGAATGGTGATAAATGAATGTATCCTAGAAGAAGAATTATCTTCCCAAGGCAACTTTGCCAGATGACTGAGCTATTACCGTGCCCCATCTTCTGATGACTTGGCCATCCCCGTCATTCACGGGCATCACTCGCACTGTGGAAACGTAGGACTTGAGCCCCAAATTGTTAACCAAGACCTCATAGCTGAAGCACTTGTCACTACAGTCCATCATGAGGAGCCGCTCATTGGCCCACTTCAGCTTCGACAGGTCCGAGTCACCATCGGGGGAGGCGAAGGTGCAGTGCCGGATGAGGCCGGGCTGGCCTGGGACGCCCTCTACTCGGTGGCACGTGTTGACGGAGGGAAGCAACTTGTGAAGGTTGCAAAAGTCCTCCAAGAATGGCCACACTGGTCCGGTGTTGGCCCTTTCATCTCAGCAAATGGCCTTGCCTTCCCAATTTGGTTGGGTTTCTTCTGCCATTGAGACAGAGAGAGACGGAGAGAGAGAGAGAGAGAGAGAGAGAGAGAGAGAGTTGTTGGGTTTATGGCAAAGATGGAGATACTTATAAAGAAATCTTCAGTTTTCCATTTTTCAACGAAACCAAGGCATTGGCGCACGTGGAAGTGCACGAATTCTCAAGTATGCTAACTGAATATGACACTTCGCCCTGAAAAATAAACGAGGCATAAAATGCATGTGTATTGAATGTGATACGATCTCAAAAGCTACGTTGCACTTTCTCCTCCTAAAATAACAAGAGTCATACAAAAGGACATGCTTAAGGGTGTGGGAATTAAATTATTTTACTCTTTACCGACAAAACTTAATTTGCAAAATTAGGTGTTTCTTATGCTCAAATGATTTAACGGGATAGATTAGCTGCTGTTAAGTGGCAATATTAACGCTATAGCCTAACACAGTATATATTCATGGCATCACATAATTATTGGGAGAATTACTCAAGTTTTAAACTTATTAAAATTCCAATATAATCAATTTAGTCTAAACCTTTATAAGAAATTCCAAGATAGTTATTATGGTCAATTTACATTGGAAATCGCTAACGTAACAATCGAGTCATTACTAGTTGTCTTATGTGGTACAGTACAATGTTAATTATTGCCGGAAATTGATCAAAATGACTATGTTGAAATTTTATGCAAATATTTGAAACTAATTGATAAAATTGAAAAGTTTGGGACTAAATTTATGTTTATATAATAAGTTTAGGATTGATTGTATAATTTTCCCTACAATCACCTAACATGTGAGCCCATATGGAAAAATTACTCACCTCAAATACTCCTCTTCTCCCTCTCTATGTGGCCAAAAGAAAACAAAAGGCCAAAGCCTCAAAAGACCCTAGTGGACACCCGCCAACTCCCATCCTCGACCTCTTCTTCACTCCACCAACTCAACTCCGATCGGGCCCGCCAGGCCTCTCGGTCATCCTATGAATTATGTCCTATCATAAATGGAATTTACTTCTATGCATTACCACACGGATTGCACATGGGCAATTTTCCGATTTATGATTATCATATCAAGTAAGCATATCAAAGAATTGGTTTCGCTGGTTATAATATACATACACGTGTATATAATGCAAATAATATTATGAGGTGAAATGTCACGTCAATATCATTGATTAGACTAAGAATAATTGGGTGTGCCTACATGTATTAAAAAAAATTGAATAGATTAAAAAAGCTTAACCCTATCCCACATTCATGCATGTTGATACCTATTTTTGGAAAAATAAAATTGCATTTTGAAAAGAAAAAAATAAATATGGGGGAAATTGATTTGATTGATTATGCATGGAAAATTGGAATTCTGATTGATATTCAGATTTTGTTAAATGCAGAAGCAATTTAAAAATCAAGTGAATAAGGGGCAATAATTTTTATAAAACGAAATAAATCGGAGCAAAGTTTCGAAATTGATTCTTAAATCACGTTCCGATTGCGCGATTTAATCGGCAACATAAGATGGAAAGTCAAAAGTTGCTATAAAAATGGCCATCTGAAAATCACTATAAAAGAAGCCATAATTTTCATGAGCCAAGGGGGAGATTTTCAAAAAAATTCGGGAGTGAATTCAAGCAAAAAAAAAATTCGGAGCAAAAAGCGTGAGAGGGGCTTATCTCTCGGTTTTTGGGTAAAAAA
Source organism: Eucalyptus leucophloia subsp. euroa (assembly GCA_017140325.1). Taxonomy (NCBI): domain Eukaryota; kingdom Viridiplantae; phylum Streptophyta; class Magnoliopsida; order Myrtales; family Myrtaceae; genus Eucalyptus; species Eucalyptus leucophloia. Next base: position 49,051,025 of record CM029470.1, read on the forward strand.
TTCAAGAAAAAAGAGAAAGGAAAAGCAAAGTCAGCAGAAGGGACAGAGAGCAGAAGGAACAGCAGGCGTGATGGAGACGTGAGGCCAGCAGAAGAGAGAAAAAAGTGGCACTGTTCATCTTCTTCGTTGCCCTTCGCCCTGCAGCCGCTCGTCCACGAGCACCGCGCCACCACTGCCGCTGCTGGTTCGCCGCTTCCCTTTGCCGAACTGCCGCCGCAGCAGCACCTCCGCCTGAGCCCGACCTGCCGTTGCTGCTTCCCTCAACGCGGCTGCCGCGTGCCTTCGACGCCATCGCCGCGCCTCTGCACCCGCGACCAGCTGCTGCCCAGCCCGACGCCGGAGCTCCGACGAAGCCCGCCGTTCCTGACCTTCCCGAGCGCCACCCGCCTGCACTAGCAGCCCGTGCAGTCTCCGCCGCACCTCAATTCGCCGTCCTTCGCTTGGTCGTTGATCCCCGCGCCGGCCCGCGACTCGCCCTCCGCTTGAGATCTCGCCGCCGGAGCCCGACGCCGCTGCACTTCCCGCCTGCCCTCCGCCGTGCTCCTCCCCTCACTGATCGGCGCCGTTGCTCCCTCTTTCCAAGTCCTCCTTTAGGTGGCTTTTGTTATTTTTTTTTTTTATCTATTTTATGCTATTTTAGTTTATTTTTAAATTTCAATATTATTGTACATGGATGTGATTTCATTTTATGCATATTGTAGGTATTATCCACGGGGATTTTGCCCAACATTATTGTAATTACTAATTTGATCCGAGAGATATCGGATCATTTTTTTAATTATTTTAATTTTTGGGTTTTTTGATAGAATTTTAATTGTAAATCATTATAATTATTAATTTGATTCGTAAGACTTTGGGTTAAATTTTTAATTATTTTGACCTCTTTGTCGCGATAATTAGGGTTTGAATAATCGTTAGTTTGACCTTGTGAGGCAAGGGTTATTTTTTCGATTATTTTAATTCTTTATTTTTGTTGATAGTTTAGATTTAATATTTATTTAATAGTTAAAATATAAAAAATAGAAAATTAAAAAAATTAAAATTCTGCATAAGCATATAAGTTTAATGAATCAAACATGTAGGTTTAGTAAATTAGAATTTTTTTAGGATTACATTTTTAGGGTTGCACTTTTAGGAATAAGTTAGGGTTCAACCTAAATTAATTTTTTAGATAGTGTTCACACATTTTAATTATCTCATTTTTCAAGAAATAGTTTTCTAAGATAAGATAGAGTTTAAGTTAAATTAATCCTTAGAATAAATTAGAGAATTATCCCTTTTTAGATAAATTAATTAGGGTTTTCATAAATTCTGAATTTCAATAAAAAAAATGCAAAAATACTAGATGCATGTTAACTAGTTTGCATAATAGAATCATTTAATCAGAATTTGTTCATTAGTGAAATTAGGTCATGAGGTGCATGTTAATTAGTTTGCATAATAGGCCCATTTAATTAGAATTTGCATATTAATAAAATTAAGTCATTTAAATGCATTTTTTATAAAAGAATTCTAATTTTTAAGAAAATCCCCAAAAGAATTGTTTGCTTCGTGTGATGCAATTTATTTATTAAATGTTTGAGCATCCGTGTGGTCATTTGCATGATAATGATTTAGCTTAAAATAAATCTAAGCTGCTTGCAAAAATATTTTGAAAAATAAAAGAAATGGTACCGAAAGGGCATTAGAAAATTCTAAAGGTAACCAAGTCCCCGTATCCTTAGTCTCTGTTCGTAGAGTAAAATAAATCTCCCTTTATTTTACTTAGGTGTCTAATCGACCTACCATAAATCGATTAGTGGTGACTCCTAGATAATAACCTCTTGCATATTTAAAAATTTTAGACTTAAGTCGCGATTTGGTGTAGGCTTGGGAGAGCCCGAGCTAAGTGTAAAAACTTAGCAGTCCATTAACCTAGTTTTAGGTGGTGCACCCGAAAAATAGGTCACGACAATGCACAACCACAGGGGAGAGCTCAGGTGGGTGGCAGCGGTCATAATGTCACCAAGACACGAGAGGACCACTACGTGCCAAATAGGCTCGGGCGACCACCAAGGGGCCGCCACCACCTCCGCTCAATCACACACATGTAAAAGAGAGGGAGAGATATAGAGAGAAAATACTAGCGGTGATAAATCTGCCATCCCTAGGATCAAAGAAGCGCCACATAGGCTCCGGTGAGTAGTTGCCAAGGTCACATGGATCACATAATCCCAAGAAGGCTTTGATTGGCATCGCATGGCCTCGGTAAAATAGTGTAGAGATCTAATTGTATAAGAAAGAAGTTTCTTTATTGATCGGAAGGACCAATTTGAGCAATATATATAGTATAGAGATCTAATTATATACAAAAATTTTGCTTAAAAAAAATTACATACAAAAAGTTGAGGACTTGATTAAATAATTTACAATAAGTTCGGGTACTTCCAATATCTTTGTTTTTTTGTTTTTTGTTTGTTTGTTTTTTTGGGAATACTAGCCAAGCAAGGATCACGTTTCTTTGGTGGACCAGAGCATTAAAGTATGGCAGACTGTCAGATTACATATCAAATTTGGATTGTCCCAATGTTAGATTTCTTTTGTCGTTTTTTTGTCCATGACGAGTGGTCTATAACGCACCGTTTTTAATTCTATCTCTTAGACATCCTTCTCATTATAGATTATCTTAGTTATCTATCAAAAGGTCTTGTAATTTTCTGATTACTTCAACTCTTCGTTAAACTAGCAAGTAAAATCAAAGTTGATTAAATTAGAGAAGAAAAATTAAAACCCTGTGGTTAATTCCAGCATATGCAAATAAAGAGATGCATAATTCCAAACGAAACGCAAAATAACATATATGCTGCATGGTCTTACAAATATTTTGGGAAAAATAAAATCAATGAAACAATGATATAATATATTTTATACTTTAACAGGCCTTTCCCGTGAACATTAGATAAATTTATATTAGGTTTATTGTCGGTGAAAGAATTATTTACAAATTCACTATTAGATAATTAGCACGTGAAGGAATTTGATCTCTTCAAGTATAGATATCCACAATCTAATGGTGATGGTATATAAATTTAATATACTGGCAATAGACTCATAAATTGTCTATATTATAATCTGAGTTAACTTTTTTTTCTTCTCTTCCTCAGTAAATTTAAGCATCATATTTAGTATTGTTGGGAATAACGGATCCCCGAAAACTGGATTCGACACTAAATCGAACTCCTAAATCAATACGGAAGACGAACCCAGAAAAACAACACGTATTACCGATCTTAAAGCACACCACGGATTCGAGCGTACCTTTTAAGCCACAAATTAAACACCGACGCCGATAGAGGAAGAGAAACTTGGCCCTGTTCGATCTGATTAAGCAAAATCGCCTTTTGAAGGGAAGAAAAACGCGCCGTATGCTTTACGGTTTTTCTTTGGAGAGAGAGAACGCACGGGAGAGGAGAAAACGTACATTGAATTGCAAAACGTTGTCTTCTCTCTCTCTCTCTCTCTCTCCTCCCTTTTATACCTTCCCCCATCCACGGGCCCTATTCTCGTGGGTCGGGCTTTTTGGGCCAAACTTGGGCGGACGGGCCTTAAGCCCTTTAACTAATAAAACTATCATCTCCCACTCGCACATGGTGGGCCGAACAGTATTCTCTTTACCTCTCTTCAACATTCATATCGGTGAATAATCCGTGCAACTAACATACTTTGAGAGCTCGTTGCTATACATCTCGTTAGGAATATATAACAGCTCATAATGGGCGTCTCACTTTGAGTAGTTTTAGCATGCAATACCCTAGATCGATCGATCACATTTATATCTCTCTTGATCTCTTTTAAAACAATGATATATATATTGTATTCACAATTATAATTATCACAAAGGCAGTCATAATTAGTCGATCAGTGAATACAAAACTACAATGTGATTCTTCAAGTTCGATCTTCCTCTTTCCTTCAAACTCTCAATTTTAGTTCAGCTTGCTTTTCTAGAAATGCCCCATTAGATCGAATCAACTCATGACCATTGGCAACACCCTAAGATAGCAAACACTAAATAGAAATTTTCAGAATAAGTAAGAATCATGAGGGGACTAAAAAATTGAGGAACTCTTCCTTAAGAGTCTCACACGTCATAAAAGTTGAGATTAAACTTTTTGCCACTCTTATTGGTCGTCTCATGTATACGTTGTATGAAATACGTATTACGGTATTAACTCCTTTCCCATGGAGCGTATGTCTACACCTTCCAATACCATACAGATGATAGTTCAGACATACCTAATGTCTAACTTGAGTTTACGTATCTACTCAATCACAAAATTCATCAGAACTCACATCTGGCATCATAGACAGATAAAGTAAAATATGTGGGTTATTTTACTTTCGGACATCTTTAGTGTTATATCCTCATCTTAACACTCAGTTAAGGCGACATACGTATTTTAAGCTTGAGCTCTCGATTATCATCTAGATAATAAGCTTAAAAACAGTCTCATCTCTATTTATCACACAAGAAATGCAGGCGATTACCCGTGTGAGTGGGCTAATCTTATATCTGTCCGACATACTTCTCAACTTAAAATAATGCACCGAGCATTAAGATGCATAAAGATCATACATAGATTCATAGGCATTAATCAATGAAAAACAAAATTTCATAAATGTGAACAACTCAGGAAAATTACAATTCAGTACATCAGACTCTACGCAATCCTAGATATTTTACATGACCACAAAACACATCTCTAGGTATTGGCTTTGTTATAGGATCTACTACCATTCTATGCGTAGATATGTACTGTAAGTTCACATTCTTTCGTGCAACCATATCTTTTACAAAGTTATACTTGGTATCTATATGTTTGGTCTTGCCATGATATTTTGGATCTTTGGTGTACGCTATAGCTGCTTGGCTATCACAGTTAACCAATAATGGATTTGCAGCCAACTCAATAACACCTAAATGATCCAAAAATCACTTAAGCCAAACTTCTTCTTGTACTGCTGCTGATAATGCCACGAACTCAGCTTCCATCGTGGACAAGGCTATACACGTTTGCTTCTTACTGCTCCATGATATGGCGCCATTGTTCAGTAAGAAAGCAAATCCTGAGGTAGATTTTCTTTCATCTAAATCTCCTCCCCAATCAGCATCTGAATAGCCTTCAAGTCGCAGATCCTTTCCTTGGTAATTCAACTTGTAATCAGCAGTTCCCTTCAGATATCTTAGTATTCTCTTGACGGCTTTCCAATGTGCTGGACCTGGATTGGATTGGTATCTACTCACCATTCCAACTGCAAAACATATATCAGGTCTTGTACACATCATAGTGTACATCAAGCTCCCAACAGCACTAGCATAAGGAACATGTTTCATTTGTTCTTCTTTTGTGGAGTCCCTAGACACAGTCTATGGCTCAATCCTTCACCTTTTGCAATAGGAGTGTCTATGGGTTTACAATCTTGCATACGAAATCGTTCAAGAGCCTTATTTATATATGTTTCTTGTGAAAGAGACAACGATCTCTTCGAACGATCTCTCGAAATCTTAACTCCAAGAATGTATGCAGCCTCACCCATATCTTTCATCTCAAAGTTGGAAGACAACAAACTCTTAACAGTATTAACAAACTCCATATTGCTTCCGGCAATCAGTATATCATCAACATATAATGATATGATCACAAATTAATCCTTGGATCTTTTGATATATACACAATGATCCTCATCAATCATTGTAAAATCATATGCTATTATGGCATTATGAAAACGTATATAACATTGTCTTGATGATTGCTTAAGACCATATATCGACCTCAAAAGTCGACATACCTTATCTTCTTGGCCTTTTACTATGAAACCAGCAGGTTGTTCCATATATATTTCTTCCTCTAATTCTCCATTGAGGAAAGCAATCTTTACATTCATCTGATATAACTCAAGATCCATATTAGCCACTATTGCCAGAATAATGCGAATCGAGGTAAATCTTACTACAGGGGAAAACGTATCTTCATAATTAATTCCTTCTTGTTGATTATATCCCTTCGCCACAAGGCGAGCCTTATGCCTTTCTATCGAGCCATAAGCCTTTTGCTTTATTTTGATAACCCACTTGTTCTCAATAGCTCTGCGTCCTTTTGGTAGATCAACCAGTTTACAGACTTGGTTTGATTTCATTGACTCCATTTCCTCTTCTATTGCATGAATTCATTTTTCCTTACTAAGGCAATTCAGAGTCTCATTGATATTTCTTGGCTCATCCTCATCTTGTGGAGCAACCATAAAAGTTTCACCTTCAATGTCAAAACGTCGACGGGGAATACTTTGGCGACTTGTTCGCCTTATGGGAGATTGTACACTTTGCACATCATTCCTTATTATGCTCCCACTTGGATGAACTCCACTAATATCATTATCTTGATCCAAGGTCTCAAATAGGGAGTGATCTTCCCCTATTTCGCCCTTCTTAGGAAATTCATCCTCTAAGAATGTGACATCTCGTGATTCAAATTCAGTTATACTCCCACTTTCTTGCTCACCTATGAACACATACCCTTTTGAGTGTTCTGAGTATCTTATGAAAATACTCTTCTTTCCTTTGGGACCCAATTTCCCAAACTTGTGAGAGGACTCATGTGTATAGGCAGCACAACCCCAAGGCTTAAGAAAACTTAAGTCCGGTTTTCTACCTGTCCATAACTCATATGGAGTAGAAGTAACTGATTTGGAAGGCACCTGGTTAAGTATATAGGTAGCAGTTAACAATGCATCACTCCAAAAAGTAATTGGTAAGTTAGCATGCGCCATCATGGACCTAACCATTTCCAAAGGGTTCTGTTTCTTCTCTCCGCAACACCATTTTGTTGAGGAGTATACGGAATAGACAACTGTCTTTCTATTCCTTTTTCATCACATAATTTTCTGAACTCATCAGATAAATATTCTCGACCTCGATCGGATCTCAATGCTTTTATTTTCTTGTCTAATTGATTTTCTACTAGGTTCATAAACCTTTTGAAACAACTTATTGCTTCAGATTTATGAGAAATCAAATAGACATATCCAAATCGAGTATAATCATCAATAAAGGTGATGAAATAAACAGTCCCATGCCTTCCTCTCACATTCATTGGACCACGACATCGAATGGATTAAATGCAGAGGAAATTCAGCTCTTTTACCTTTCCCAAATGGTTTCCTTGTCGTTTTCCCTTCTAGGCAATGCTTACATATGGGCAAATCGACTTTTTCAATGTTGCCCAACAAGCCCTCTTTGGCTAGTCTATTCATACGTTGTTGGCCAATGTGACCAAGTCTAGCATGCCACACATTCACATCATTATCATAGGTATTAGGAGATGTGATAAGGGAATAACAAACATTTGCATTAACATACTCAATATCCAATACAATGAAACCATCCAGAAAATAACCACAAGCATAGTAATTTGTATCTAAAAACAAATCCACACCTCTATTATAGAAGTTCATATTAAAACCTAATTTAACCAACACTAAAACAAACATTAAATTCCGACGAATCTCCGGAGCATACAACACATCATGTAGGAACAAAGATCGTCCACCACGCATATTCAGTTGGCATGTGCCAATTCCTTTCACTTCAGCTCTGGAGTTGTTTCCCACATAGATCCACTTAGTTCCAATAGGTACTCGTCGGAATTCCACGAAGGATCCTCTATCCTTCGCTACATGGTCCGTCGCTCCTGAATTCACAGTCCATAAAGGATTAGACTCAGTTAAGAACACAGAACTCGACAGAAGAGCAAAGTTCTGAAAAGTATAAGGGGTGCATACATTCTTTGGCTCACGACAGTCGCGAGCATAGTGACCCTTCTTGTCACAGTTGTAGCATTTCACCCTTGTAAGCTTCTTCATGCGAGGACGCTTTCCTCTATCATGTTGTTAAACTTGGGTTTCTTCCCTGAAGGACCTGCTTCTTCCTTGCCTTTCCCTTTATCAAATCAGTTAGGGCGCTTGCGCTTGGAGCTCGAAGCTCCATTTGAGCTAGAACTAGCATGATAGAGTTCAGCATCCGGCTTAACCGCCAAGAGGCGGTCCTCTTTCAGCTCAAGATGGCGCATTGCATCCCCGAAGGTTTTGATATTATCATTATGGGTCAAGTGTACCTTCATATGCTCCCAACTCTGAGGCAAGGAATGAATCACTGCTTGCACTTGCTGCTCATCTATCAGGACATGGCCAGCATTTTTCAGCTCATTTATCATGTTTGACATCTTTCTAAGATGTTGCTTCATGGTCTGACCATGAGGCTTCTTATAAGAGTCAAACTTGATAGTGAGCTGCCTCAGTCTGGTCACCGAAGTATGACCAAATCTAGCTGCCAATGCCTCCCACATTTCCTTGGCATTGTCAAAACACCTAAACTCTCGCATGACGTCATTGTCCATGCTGCTTAGCAACGTGATGCGAGCAAGAGAGTTCTTTCTTTTCCACGCAGCAAAAGCTTCCTTATCTCTTATGTGCTGTGCAGTGTTTCCTTCTTCAGGTTCTACCATGGTTAGGTTAAGAGCCTAAAGTGCTTCTTGCTCTTCCAGCACATACTGGATTTTCATTTGCCAAATTTCATAGTTGTCACCATTGAGCTTTTCACATTTATTCAGCTCGGCAACTATGCTTTTTGTGGCTGAAGCCATTGATCTGAACACATCAGACAAATATGCACAAATTATTAATGCCAATCATTTATGCATCCCTATTTGCATAGACCCATCATATTAATGAATAATTTCAAGTAAGGCTTCAGAATCAAAAGGTCACTACGTTTCCAATCATCCTCCAAAAATCTTAATTTAAAATTATCATTAATATAATTGTAATATGCAAAATCAATTCTATGAAGCTACAAAAACTTTTATAACTACCCACACTAATTACCCACAAAGAACTGAAATAATAGAAAGCAACATGATAATTGACATACAATAAAACAATAATGCTTTCAACTAATACAACCAACATATAGGTTGCTACATCAACAATAATTAGGTAGTAAACAATACATAAGATATCCACAAAGCACACTTAACTAAGATCAGCCAATACAACTAACACTAAGTCAGCATACGAACTGGGAAAGATCCTCTTTTGTTTAATTTCTTGATATTTTCCCTTGTAACAATACAGTAATATTCATTTACAAAATCCATCACAATTTTCTTATATGAAGCAGCTCCGTTGACATCCCATATGCAATTCAACACATCTTGCCATTCAGATGGAAGAGTGTTCATGAAAAATCGCACCATCTCTGACTGTGGGATAGGACGACCATTTCATATGACCTTTTGAATTTTCCCGTTAACTTCAAGGATGTGATCAATTAAGTCACCACTCTCTCATCGATGATCAGTCAGCTCAGCTATCAACTTAGACAGCTTTTCCTTTTGTTCATCGATAACTGTGCGAATTGGAGTCCGCAACCTCAAGGGAGGCATTGTTCCTGCAACAAATGCAGAACAAATAAGGGATTACATATAATCCATATAGACTTAATTGAAAAAGAAACACATTCTTTTCCTCTTTTTTTTTAAAATTTTTTTTAAATTTTATTTTTTTCATTTTTAATTTTTTTAATTTTTTTTGTTTTGGGTCAACGGTCAAAGTCAATGGTCAAAGTCAACGGTCAACGATCGTCGGACCGGTTGGACCGCTCGGCCCGATCGGACCGGGTCGCACGGAGCGACCGCACGTGCCGCGCACGTGCGCGGGATGACGTCATGCGGACGTCATCCGGCACGTGCCGCGTGCGTGCTGCGTTCGCGGGTCGGGTTGGGTCGGGTCGCCGATCGGGATAGCCCGCCAACCGTCATCGGCGATGACGTCGCCGGTGACGTCATCCGAGCGGTTACCAACTGTTGGATGACGTCACGGTGACATCATCGCGTGATGTCGCACGCGTCGGTTCGCCGACCGGCGCGCGCGGTCGCGGCGGTGGCGCGCACATGCCGGTTCACCGACCGGCGCGTGTGCCGCACGCGTTGGGCGAGCGCCGCTTCGGGCGCGTCGCGCCCACACGCAGCGCCTTCGGTCGCGCGTGTGGGCGCGTGTGGGCGCGTGTGGCGTCGCCCGGCGGTGTACGACATGTCGCCGGACTCGTCTCGACGATCTCTTTCACCCAATGCCTTCAGAATTTGATTTCGACTTACGAAAACTCAGAAAAAAGGACGAACAGCGCTCGGGTGTCGGGATTTCTCGCCCCGATCCGTATGGCCAAATTGTTTTTGCAAAAAAATCAATCAAAAACATCAAAACAGGTCGGGAAAACGTGAACTAGGGTTCTGATACCAATGTTGGGAATAACGGATCCCCGAAAACCGGATTTGACACTAAATCGAACCCCTAAATCAATGCGGAAGACGAATCCAGAAAATCAACACGTATCACCGATCCTAAAGCACACCACGGATTCTAGCGTACCTTTTAAGCCACAGATTAAACACCGACGCGATAGAGGAAGAGAAACTTGGCCCTGTTCGATCCAATTAAGCAAAATCGCCTTCTGAAGGGAAGAAAAACGCGCCGTATGCTTTACTGTTTTTCTTTGGAGAGAGAGAACGCGCGGGAGAGGAGAAGACGTACGTTGAATTGCAAAACGTTGTCTTCTCTCTCTCTCTCCTCTCTTTTATACATTGCCCCATCCACGGGCCCTATTCCCGTGGGCTGGGCTTTTTGGGCCCAACTTGGGCGGACGGCCCTTAAGCCCTTTAATTAATAAAACCATCAAGTATTATATTATATCTTGATTTTGAGTCTATATACAAAACACGACTCAATAAAAACTTAAATGTGTTCTCAACGGGACTTTATCTTCAAGCAAATATAGTAGAATTTTGATCTGGTGGAATACAGTCCATTGATTAAAGATATAAATGAAAAAAATGAAGGTTTCTTAGTGGGAGTTGAAAGTCCAATGAGAACATGTAAAAACCAGAATTGATGAAAAATGAGAAAAATATCTGAATCTTCCCTCTTTGAATAAATGAAAACACTTGAGTGATTATAACTTTATAATTCTTCGGATTTCTGGTGAATATTTGTAGCTGGCTATTTCAATTGTTAAGTGTAGGCACCTGGATAATTTCTTCTCCTTGTATTAAATTTAAATTATAAAATCGATTAGCCTTCGCGTTATTTCTCAACATTTAGTAAAGTACACATCTAGCAAAATCATTATGAGAATTGGAGGAACTCGAGATGGTTAACAATTAACTTGATTTACACGTTGATAAATAGATTGGCTTCTGAAAGAGCAAAAAGCCAGCTTGTAGCTAGCTGATAAGGACAGAGCACGTCAATGCTTCATGTTGAGCACGTGGGATCAAAATCACTTCATCAGGTTGGCAAAAGATTTTACGAAAAGGAAGGGCTAACCACCTCTATAGTTTATACCTATAACCTAATTAATGGATTATGAAAAGAAACATATTAAACTTATAGAAACTTTACCGGGAATAAGCCTATGTAATTTAGGGAAACAAGAAGACCATTATTCTTAGGAAGAGCATCGTGCACTCTGCACCACGTATTTTTCCGTGGAAATCGGACCACTTGTTTGTCCGATTTCCCTGGGAAATCAAGAAGAATCCACATAGCTTCTTTCCTTGTTGATTTCCCAACTCAGAAATTTAATTTTGATAGACTTCGTATGATCTCAAAATTTTCTTAAAGAAAGAAAAACCATAAGTATTTCTGAATAGCTTGATGAGAACTAAAAAATGATCAGCAAAAGTTAATGGAAAATTTGTGATGTCAATGTCCCTAACTTCTCGACTAAATCAAGTCTCTTCAATGCGGAAACAACGGAGATTCGCCGAACCACGTGTCCGCCGTCCAGTTTTGTTTAGGTCTAGCATGAAAGAAAGCAAAGGAAGCAAGAAGCGGACGCCGTCCAGTTTGTTTAGGTCTAGCATGAAAGAAAGCAAAGGGAAGCAAGAAGCGGACGAAGCTTTGGGAGAAATCTTTTGTATTTCTTCACTTGTAATCAATGTATATCATTTAGTAATTATATTACAAGATGTACACGTAAAAAAGGCAATGAAATATTCTACAAATCAATTTAATATTTCTATCTAATTCCTAATTGATTCTATAATCAAATCAGATCAAAATAAAATTCCTGGCATATCTTCCAACATTCCCCCTTAAGCTGGTAGCTTGTAGATATCCAAAACGCCTACCTTGCTTAGTAGATATGCATGTTATCTTGAATATAGAGGTTTGGTGAAGATGTCTGTAGGTTGCTCAGCAGTTCCAATCTCTCTTGCCTCGATTATCCCTTCTTGAATTTTCTCCCGAGTGAAGTGACAATCCACTTCTATATGCTTGGTTCTTTCATGCATAATGGGATCTGTTGCAAGTTTGAGGGTGGATTCATTGTCACAAAAAAGCTTTGTTGGCCCTTTCAGTTGTACTCCGAGGTCCCCAAGCAAACCCCATATCCACACAATCTCACATGTGGTTTTTGCCATGGCTCGATATTTTGCTTCGGCTGAAGATAAAGAGACCATTGCTTACTTCTTGGTTTTCCATGAAAGGAGAGAATCTCCCAGTTTGATGCAAAACCTAGTGATGGATCTAATATAGCTAGAATAAGTACCTAGAAGGGGGTGAATAGGTATATAAAAGATTTTTCTCGATAATTGCACAATACTAGACAGTTGATTGATTTGAGACAAACAATAATCAAAGTAAATAGAACTAAGAGAAGGGAAGAGAAAATTGAGCACGCGGTTTATAGTGGTTCGGCTTATTTCAAGCCTACGTCCACTCTTCTGCACTGACAGCCTATCGGCTGGATTCCACTATGAACAAAGAGATATTACAGCGATGTTCTTCCTTGATTTCTCGGTGTAGATGATCTACCACACTCGCTCAAGGTATCACTAAGTATGGACACTCTCTGTGTGTACAATTTCGCTCAGAATGTATCGACTAATAATCAAGGTGCTTCAGACTCTAGAATTTCTCTATCGATCATTTTCTAAAATAACTAGAACGTCTTCCTTTTATACTCCTTCATGCCATCATACCCGTTGGCACTTACCAAAGGAATTCCTCCAATCTACCTGTTGGACAGAATCAATCAAGGAGTTTATTCGAGCTATTAAAGGAACCTGACGATAGCCCATCAATCCTGTTCGCCCATATAATCAGGATCTTGGTTTCCAAGAATAGAACCTTCCAAGAATACTTCGTCGACCATCGGATCTTCAAACGATCTTGATTACGAATGAAAGAATTCGTTATAATTATCCAGCCAAGAGATCTTCTCCAGAGGATAAGACTAAATTCTCAATCAAATACCTCGACTCTAGATTGTCTTTGACACTGGATTAGAAAAACTGTCAGTGAGAATAGTTTTGAGTCTTGAGTCTTGAGTCTGGTGATATGAAAGTTTTCAGACTCTAAAACAGAAGGTCCGCAAATATCCAAACTAGATCGATAGAAACGTTTTGTCGCCTTCAAAATATTCTAGAAAGATTTCTCCAACAATCTCCCTTTTTGATGGTGACAAAACTTTCCCCGTAGATTTGAACAACTTTGACCTGGAAATTATTACTCAAGCAATATGGCTATCTCGTAAAGATTAATAAAATCAACAACCAGACTCGCATCCACGGAAAATCGGTTAGTCTTTCATGAGTAAAACCATATAGCGATACTTGATATAAATGCAAAGAGTCAATCATCAATCATCAAAATCCACATCCAAGTCAGTCAAATTCAACACTCAAGTCATACTCAAAAAACATTCAATCATACAAAAAGAAATTTAAAGTCAAAGTTTTAAAGAGAGTTGAGTTCAAATTGCAATTCTCCCCCTTTTTGTCAGCATTAAAAAGGTGAGAAAAGAGTCAATTCTGCTTGGGAATGCGCACGATCTGGAATTCTCCCATTGACTGTACGATGCTTTCCAGCCTTTTCAAGTCTTCCCGTAGATGAGCCACCTCTTCTCCTTTGGCATTGGCTTGAATTTGAAGAGCGATGTCTTTCATTTGATCTGCCAGGGTAGTAGAAGATGCTTGTCTAGCATTCTTCAGGACTTGAAGTTCACAGTCTAGAGCATAGATTTGTCCACGCATTTCCAAAAGAACATCAAGGATACGATGAAAATCTACTGTATTGTCTGTCTGTGTGCCCGCATTTGCTTTCTCAGATGGAGTGAAAGCAGACGATGGATCTTCGGTGAAATCGAGCAAATTTGGTGTTGATGTATCATGTCCTTCTTCAGGCATTTGAGAAGCCTGAAAATCTTCTGGATTTGCTGGTGAGCGACTCACACCTTCAGTGTTGACAAGATCTGGGGTAGTCCTTCCATGCTCGCCATCTCCCCCTGTCTCTGGGACCTCAATTGGGGAAGAGTGATGATCATGCTCTTCAACGCCTTGATTCCCTTTCTCTCCTGCTTCATCTGCAGACTTTTCTTTCACTTCTTCTTCTTCTTCTTCTTCTTTTTCAACCTCTTTCTCTTTCTCTTGTTGCTCCTCTGCTTCTCTGTTCTTTGCTTGTTCCTCTTTTTCTCTCTGTTCTGTTGATTCTGGTACAAAACATATGGTTCTTGTCAATGCAGGAATAGAGAGATCTTCCTCTTCATCTTCATCCTCCAAGATAAGAGTTCTTTTCTTTTTGGGTGGAGCACTCATGGGCTCCTTCCCTTTTCTCTTTGATGCAGAGGATACTGGAGTCTTCACTTTGAACTTCTCCATTGCCTTGCTAAGTTCTTTCAGACGCATTTTTATCAGCATTTTCAAACCCACCACCATTTTGTCGCACGGTCGAGCACAAAGAGTATGTGGAGGCTCAATGTTTAAGTGTCTGAAGATCTTGGTCACAAGACCTGCGTAAGGCAATTGGCCCTTGTCCTTCACCATTGCTCTGTACATGTGAAAGAGAATAGTGTGAGGGAGAGAGAACTTCTTCCCTGAATTGATCGCATACATCAATTTTGCCTTGGAATTAGACACGTCAGTCTTTGATGTAGACTTTGGCTTGAGACAGTTGATCACAATTTTGTGAAGCACGATGTTGATGGCACGCATTCTTGAGTAGGTAATTCTTCTCTCTGTATCCCTGTCTTTGACAAGCTCCAGTGTGGTATAAGCAGTCAAAACTTTGATTGGTTGATAACGTCCTCTTTCAACTCCAACTATGTCTGCCAACATGTCCACATCTACCACATAGACTTGGTCTCGAACACGAAGGATATTCTATTCGCATCTAAAAAGCTGAGATTCGAATAGAAGTATGCTGTCAATTGTGCATAACCGTCTCGTGGTATCGGAGCAAAATTGCTCAAGTTGAAGCAGATTGAACTTTTCCCGCAAGTTCACATTGATGGCATCCAAAAAGTCGAAATCAACACTCCTAGGGTTTATCACCCCTCTTTTCAACAATCTGAAAAACAAATTCTCCCGCTCCTTTAATTTAAACAAATCCATCTGATTTCTCTTCACTTTTGCTGCAACACCCATTCTAGGTTGGAATTCAAGGAACATCTTATCATCATCGTTCCCATCAATCAGATTCTGTCTCGGTACACGAGGGTCACTTGGAATGTTCGCAAGTGCTTCATCAGCCTTTCCTTTGGGAGCAACTCCCAAATCCTCCATTTTCCTTAGAAAAATATATTCATTCCCATAATTCTTATCTTTAAGAAATTCATCTACGACATTCAGTGGAGACCCAATGCTTTTCAACGCACGATAGAGCTTGTAAATAAAAGCGGGTTTTTGGACTCTTACAGGGTCTGCGTCCTCGATTATTTCTTCCTCATGTTGATGACCCACACCTTGTGGGGTAGATGGTGAAGATTGACGTGGAGGAGAGTGAATCGGGCTCTGTTGCTGACTCGGTAAATCTTCCTCCTTGGTGAGATTGAAATGTGTAGGCCCTTTCCTCATTCTTCGTGGTCCCCTGTTTGCGATTCTTGATGACTTTCTCGAAGAAGACATCCTTGTCGATGAAAGATTCCTTTACTTGCTTTCCCAAGAAAAGTTGACAACTTTCTCGAAGATGAACACGAAGTAGAAACAGGATTGGGAGGAGAATGCCTTTTTAGGGTTTTGAAGTTTAAGCGAGGAAAACTGTATATATATATAACTCAGTTTAAAAATGGAAAATGAACAGTCGTCTCTTTTGAAATCGATAACTACCAAAAATAAGTTAATATTTTTGAAAAGACACGATTCCGTTTATTACGGAAATTATAAATTAATTGAACAAATGATTGAACCTTTTCAAGATTGAGTATAATAACAACTTACAGTCTATAGCCATGAATGTCCGAGTCGACGGTTGGATAGTCTTTAGACTTTAACTTCCTCAAGCTTCAAAGTGTTGAGTCTGGAGCGGATAAAATCGAATTGATTTTTCTCCAAAGGCTTTGTGAATATATCCGCTAGTTGGCTCTTTGAATCAACAAATTGAATTGAGATTTCTCCATTTTGAACATGATCTCTGATGAAATGATGTGGAATCTCTATATGCTTTGCTCTTGAGTGAAGGATTGGATTTTTAGTGAGATTGATTGCGCTGGTGTTGTCACATCTAATCTCTGTGCATGAGTCTTCAATTCCAAAGTCTTGTAGCTGTTGTTTTATCCATAGAATTTGCGAACAGCAACTTCCAAGAGCTATATATTCTGCTTCTGTTGTAAAAAGAGCCACCGTGCTCTGTTTTCTTGAAAACCAAGACACTATCCTGCTTCCAAGCAACTGGCAAGTTCCCGAAGTGCTCTTTCTATCAACTCTGCAACCAACCAAATCTACGTCTGAATATCCCAGAAGATTAAAGTCTCCCTTCTTAGGATACCAAAGACCGATGCTTAAGGATGAAGCAACGTTTCGTAGCACTGAGATGGGATTCTCTAAGATCTGATTGAAACCTAGCACAGATGCAAACACTCAACAAAATGTCAGGTCTAGAAGCAGTAAGATAAAGAAGTGAACCAATGATACTCCTGTACAGCTTTTGGTCAACTTTCTTCCCTTCTTCATCTTTGTCTATCTTCAGAGAACTTGACATAGGTATGTCGGTCTTTTTACATTTTTCCAGTCCAAACTTCTTGACAAGATTAATAGCATATTTTTCTTGATGAATAAAAGTTCCTTCCTTCAATTGTTTTATTTGGAGTCCAAGGAAGCATGTTAACTCTCCCATCATACTCATTTCAAACTCATCCTGCATAGACTTAGAAAATTTATTGCATAGACTTTCATTAGGGGATCCAAAAATAATATCATTTACATATATTTGAACAAGTAAAAAGCTTTTGTTTTCCTTCTTGATAAATAGAGTAGTATCTACTTTACCTTTGACAAAACCATTATGTATTAAGAACTTACTTAGTCTGTCGTACTAGGCTCGAGGTGCTTGCTTCAAACCATATAATGCCTTTTTCAATCTGAAGACTGAATCTGGCTTCTTTGGGTCTTCAAACCCTGGTGGTTGTTCCACATAAACTTCCTCATGGATAAATCCATTTAGGAAGGCACTTTTGACGTCCATTTGGAATAACCTGAAATTTTTATAGCAAGCAAACGCAAGTAATAATCGAATAGCTTCTAACCTTGCTACTGGAGCGTAAGTCTCATCATAGTTTATTCTTTCTTCTTGCGTATATCCCTTGGCCACGAGTCTTGCTTTGTTTCGTACGACTTTTCCTTTCTCATTCATCTTGTTCCTGAACACCCATTTGGCTCCAATAACAGTTTTACCTTTTGGTTTAGATGTCAATTCCCGACATCATTAATGTTGAACTGTTCGAGCTCTTCTTGCATAGCTTCAATCCAGCTTTCATCGATAAAGCTTCTTCTATGCTCTTTGGTTCAATTTCGAAATGAGAGCGACAAAGACTAGACTCTTCACGCCTTTTGGATCTAGTGTGAATTCCTTCATTGATGTCGCCAATGATAAGATCTTTGGGATGACTGGACTTATGCTTCCAGTTACTGGTTGATTTGTCAAGTTGATGATCTCTTTCTTTATTTGAATCTTCACGAACAGCTTGAAGCTAGTCTTCCAGAGTCTGAGATGCTTCTTGAGTTGAAAGCTTTGGAGGATCCGGAGCAGATTCAGACTCTTCATGAGTCTGACTAGATTCATCTTGCGTAGAGTCTTGAAATTTGACATTCATTGACTCCTCCACAGACTGGCTCTTCTTGTTATAGACTCTGTAGGCTTTGCCTGATGTAGAATATCCAAGGAAGATGCCTTCATCTGATCTTTCTTCGAACTCCAATGCTCTGGGTTCTGGTTGGTCTGAAGATATCCATATGCAGCAGCTGCAGTACATGATTAGTAGAAACATGATTTATTGACTTAAATGAATTTCTTACCTGTTTTCCCATAATACATGGAGTGCATGGATCAGATTTTTGGTATGGTAATTTGGGTAGACCTCGAACAAGCTGTTTTGAAGAGATTTTGGCTAATTGCTTCATGTTGATGTGACCAAGCTTTCTGTGCCATAAGCTTGCTTCGTCTTGAATTGAGATTAAGTATTGCGATTCATTCGGGTTTACATCCAAGAGATAGATGTTTCCATGCCCTCGACCCATGAAAGACTGAGTAGAGTCTTTACTGATACCAGAACATGTTCCTTCTTGGAAGAAGATCTTAAAACCAGTATCACACAGTTGATTAATGCTGAGAAGATTGTAATTGAGTCTTACCACTAGGGAAACATTACTTATTGTGAGATTTCCAATTTTCACAGTTCCAAATCCCACAATACTTCCTTTGTTGTTTCCTCCGAATGAAACTTTTCCACCATTTACTTGAACAAGCTTTATGAAGCAATTTGAGTCTCCTGTCATGTGTCTTGAGCATCCACTGTCAAGATACCACTTTACATTTTGCTTGACGGAGACCTCAAATTCACTGTCTAAGTCTGATTCAGAGTTTGAGTCTGAGTTTGATTGCGCCATCAGACATAAGTTGGCATATTCATCCTCACTTTCTTCGCACTCTATATCACTCCAGGTTTCAGCTTTGAGAGCCTTTTGAAACTTTTCAGCTTTTCCTTTCTTTTTCTTCGGGAGGGACAGTTAGGTTTGATGTGTCCTCTTTTCTTACATCCAAAGCAAACTACATCTTTGTTTGGTTCCTCATCATCAACAGACTTGGTCTGCTATCTTTGAAAACTTTGTTTCCTTGAGTTGAACATTCTTCCTTTTCTATTCAGTTTTCTGAATCTTCTTATCATGAGAGCAAGCTCCTCATCGTCCATATCATCTTCAGAATCTGTAACATTAGAATCATCATTTGATTTTTATGCAATGGATTTCTTACCTTTTGGATTTTCGTCTTCATTAATTCGTTCCACTTCATAAGACTGAAGAGTTCCAATCAGCTCGTCGACAGATAGTGGTATAATTCTCTGCGTCTCTTTTATTGAAGTCTTTATGTGATTCCAATCCTTGGAGAGTCCACGCAGTAGCTTGTTTACCTTCATGGGATCAGAAATTTTTTGTCCTTGATTCTCTAGACCATTGACAATATCTGTAAAACGGCTAAACATGTCAGTTATAGATTCTCCTGGTTTCATTTTGAAGGCTTCATATTGACCGAGGAGAATATTAATTCTGGTCTCCTTCACTCGATCTGTTCCTTCATAGGTGATATGCAATCTATCCCAAATTTCTTTTGTTGTAACACAAGAAGATATTCGGTTATATTCAGTTGGTGACAAAGCGCAATATAAAGAATAAATTGCTTTTGCATCGAGTGCTTGTCTCTTCATTATCTCTTCCCCGAGTCATTCCGCTGGTCTCAATAGTTTCTTTTCCTCTTTCAGAGACTGATGCAGCTGTAGGAGTAATTCCTTTTTCTACAACGTCCCATTCTAGAGGATCCTTTGATCGTAGAAAGGCTTTCATCTTGTTCTTCCAGATGTTGTAATCCTTTCCATCAAAATAGGGTGGTCTGCTATTGCTTTGCCCTTCCACCAGCCCTGGTGCTAGCATACTAGCCATGGATCTTTTGCTCTGAAGTAAAACATTTCAAATATAGTGAAAACCAAAACTCTGATACCAATTGATATAGCTAGAATAAGTACCTAGAGGGGGTGAATAGGTATATAAAAGATTTTTCTCGATAATTGCACAATACTAGACAGTTGATTGATTTGAGACAAACAATAATCAAAGTAAATAGAACGAGAGAAGGGAAGAGAAAATTGAGCACGCGGTTTATAGTGGTTCGGCTTATTTCAAGCCTACGTCCACTCTTACGACCGACAGCCTATCGGCTGGATTCCACTATGAACAAAGAGATGTTAGAGCGATATTCTTCCTTGATTTCTCGGTGTAGATGATCTACCACACTCGCTCAAGGTATCACTAAGTATGGACACTCTGTGTGTGTACAATTTCGCTCAGAATGTATCGACTAATAATCAAGGTGCTTCAGACTCTGGAATTTCTCTATTGATCATTTTCTAAAATAACTAGAACGTCTTCATTTTATACTCCTTCATGCCATCATACCCGTTGGCACTTACCAAAGGAATTCCTCCAATCTACCCGTTGGATGGAATCAATCAAGAAGATTATTCGAGCTATTAAAGGAACCTGATGATAGCCCATCAATCTTGTTCGCCCATACAATCAGGATCTTGGTTTCCAAGAATAGAACCTTCCAAGAATACTTCGTCGACCATCGGATCTTCAAACGATCTTGATTACGAATGAAAGAATCTGTTATAATTATCCAACCAAGAGATCTTCTCCAGAGGATAAGACTAAATCCTCAATCAAATACCTCGGCTCTGGATTGCCTTTGACACTAGATTAGAAAAACTGTCAGTGAGAATAGTCTTGAGTCTTGAGTCTTGAGTCTTGAGTCTGGTGATATGAAAGTCTTCAGACTCTAAAACAGAAGGTCTGCAAATATCCAGACTTGACTGATAGAAATATTTTGTCAACTTTAAAATATTATGGAAATATTTCTCCAACAGGATCTTCAACTCATAGGGCAAGTTGCATAATCTGCATCGCAATATGCTGTCATTTCCATGTTGCATCTTCTAGATAGAAGTATTCCAAGTCATGGGCACTTCTTCAAATACTTCATAACTTTCAGAGTGGCATTCATGTGAGATTCCTTCAGGTTGTGCATAAACTGACTGAGATTTTGCACTGCATATGATATATCGGGTCTGGTCATAATCAAGTATATAAGTTTTCCAATGAGCTTTTGATAACTCGTCAGATCTTTTAGTACAGGATCATCATCCTGAGAAATTCCCCCAATATGATCCGTTGTAGTCAATCTAGTATTATGCTCGATTAGAATAACTACTGGCTTCCATCATGACAAACCTGCTTCTGATATGATCTCTAATACAAATTTCTACTGATTGAGAGAAATTCCTTGGTGAGATTGAGCAATTTCAATCCCAAGAAAATATTTTGGTGCTCCCAGATCCTTTATATGCAATGTTGTATGCAAATATTTCTTAAGACTCTTTATTGCAGCTTCATCATTTCCCATGATGAGGATGTCATCTACATATATCATTAAATAAATAGATGACGTACCTTTGGGCCATGTGAACGAGGCATAATCGTACTTGGATCGTTTGAAGTTTGCATTGGTGAGAGCATTAGCAAAATTGGCGTACCATTGTCTGGAAGCTTGTTTCAGTCCATAAAGGGATTTGCGGAGACGACATACTTTATTCTCCCCTTGTTTCCGTAAGCCCTAAGGAATATCCATGTAGATTTCTTCATCCAGGTCGCCATGAAGAATGGCGCTGTGGACTTCCATTTGGTGTAACGACCAATTATGGATTGTTGCAACTGATAAGAATAAGCAAATTGTGACATCTTTAGCAACTAGAGAAAAAGTTTCATGATAGTCAAAGCCCTCTCATTGAGTATATCATTTGGCCACCAACCGAGCTTTGTAACGCTCAATGGATCCATCAGCTCTATATTTGACTTTATAGACCCATTTGCATCCTATGGACTTTTTGTTCGGAGGTAGATTGACTAATTCCGAGGTATGATTATCAGTCAATGCTTGTAATTCTGCTACCATAGCTTGTTGCCACCGTGGATCTCTAGATGCCTCATCATAACTAGATGGTTCCCTTTCATCGGATATCCGACTAATGCAACATTTATGTTCCGGCGAAAGCTTATCAAAGGAGACATAAGAAGATATTGGATAGTTAATACCTGGCGAATTAATAGAGGTACAGATATAATCCTTTGTCCATGTCAGTGGTCGTGTGGCTCGCCTCGAATGACATGGATGATCCGTTGGTGGTGAAGGAGGAGATATTTCTTCAATATTGGAATCTGGTAAAGCATCAGAATCGTTTTCCATATTGAGTTGAGTAATAGGTACACTTTCCATTGCTTCCTCCGGATGTAGCTAGTCAAGTGAAGCTAAGTGAATAACCTGGTCCGGGGATGCTGTAAGAAAATATTTAGGAGATACACTTTCCTCGTTTAAGAAACGATGGGAATTGGTTGGGACACTCAAATCCTCTGTGTTTTCACGAAATGGAAAGATAGTTTTGTGAAAAATGACATCCCTGCTCACGAAAAAATCTCCTGTTGATGGATCGAGAACATAATTTCCCTTCTGTAGGTTGGGATAACCCATGAATATGCATCTCCTGGCATGTGGACTCATTTTGTCCCAAGATCCCATAGTTGCAGTGTAACATAGACAACTGAAAATCCTAAGATGATCTAGTGCTGGTTTTTTTTTTTTTTTTTTTTTCCATAAAGTAATTCAAAATGCGATTTACCAGCCAGTATCTGAGTAGGCATGTGGTTGATGAGATAAGCTGCAGTAAGAACACAATCTCCCTAATAATTCTCTGGAATAGACCCTTGAAACTTCAAAGCTCATGCGACTTCCAACAGATGACGATGTTTACGTTCCACTACTCCATTTTGTTGTGGAGTATAAATGTAGGAGCTTTCATGTAAGATGCCATGAGACAAGAAAAGTGAGCTGTAGTCATGGTTAAAAAACTCTTTCCCATTATCAGTGCGGTTCGCTGAATCGACTTCCCAAACTGATTTTTAGTTAGAATGATAAATGTTTTTAGATAAGAGGGAACTTGAGCTTTAGACTGCATCAGAAATACCCATATGGCTCGAGAGTGATCATCCACAATTGTGAGAAAAAAACGTGAACCATCACGATGTGGTGTGTGATAAGGTCCCTAGACATCCACATGGATTAATGAAAAGATATTACTAGAATGATTTCTACTTGAAGGAAAAGGTGTGCAAGATTGTTTTGTGAGGGGGCATATATGACATTTAGAGCAAGGAAAAAAAGCACTATGACCCATTCTTGAATGAATAAGAAAATTCTTATCATTGTCAGTGACATTACATAATGACAATTTATTCAAGGGAATTGAAGTCAAATCAAAATGACTTGGAAAATAGGTCCAGAAATATAATCCTTCCAAAAGACTACCCAAGCCTATCGGTTTCCCAGTTGAAATGGCTTGAAAAAAACAGGTGTTAGAATCGAAGAATATTCGACAAGAATTTTCCTTGCAGACTTTGGATACGGAGATAAGATTGAATTGAAATTGTGGGACATAAAGGACATTTTGAAGCGTAATTTGAGGACTCAGTTGAACAATGCCTGTCAAAGTGACATGAGTAATATTCCCATTTGGAAGTTGCACATAAATAGGTGTATCTAATTTCTTATGCATATTGGAAAAGAAACTCGTATCACAAATGATATGATCACTTGCCCTGAGTCAACTATCCATGCCTTTCTTGAAATAGAATTTATCAGGCAGTGAGATATACCTGAAAAACTTTCTCCTTTGTTTGTGCTGTCTGCCTTTTATAATGCTTGCATCAATTGTTGATATTGCCCATAGGTAATGGGTTGGTCACTATTTAGATTGGTAGGTCCAATGACCTGGTAAGTTGTAGAATATTCTTTCTTTTTCCCTTTTTTTCCTAGCTTTTCATGCAATTTCCAACAATTGTCTATTGTATGATGCGGATGTTTGCAATATTCGCAATATAATTTACCTCTCCCCTATGAATTTTGGCCGAAATTTCTTAAAGATGCAGAAAAAATTTGGCCGTTGAATCCCTTCATCGTGGAATTATATCCATCGTTCGATGCAACGGGGAGATCGAGCCCTTGCAGACCGTCCGATCGCTGAGGAGGATCTGGACCGTTGCTGTCGTCCCTTTTAAGGGATCTGTCGTTGGAATGTAACTCTAGCCCCTCTCGATTTTCTCTTTCTCGGGCTAGGGTTTTCACGCCCGAATCTCGCCCGCGATGCTTGCTGCAGAGTGCGAGAGTGAGAGCGATGTTGTTGCCTCCTTGTGCATGCTCCGGAGTCGTGAGCTTCTAGCTTAATTCTTGGACGGCTAGCTGGAAGATCCGACCTAGGGGCGGCACTGGATCCATTGCAAGAATCTGCGAATGGAAAGTTAGGTACATCTCATTCAAAATCAAAAGGAACTAAGTGGATTTTTCCCTCTCCTTCATAGATCTATATTGTCTAAGGGTTTCTGTTGATCCCTCGAGTTTTTCCTCCGCGGCTTTGAGCTTGTTCCAAAGTGATGAGAGCTTGTTGTAACAAGCCGTGATCGTCATATTTCCTTGCTTGAGTTCGCTGAGTTCCTGCATGAGAGAAAAGATCATCGCTCGATCTAACTTCTCGTATATTTCTTTGATGTTATCTCACATGATTTTTGAATCCTTTGTCAGTGGAAGGCTGGCTGCGACATCTGGAGAAACGCAGTTTGCCGATCCATTTTCGAATGAGATGGTTGCATTTTCTCCATTGTTTGGCCAAACTGAGGGAATTGGTATGGTCTTGTCGAGGAAACCATCTTTGTCTTTCATCACAAGGGCTCGCCAAAAGTCCTACGACAACCTATTGTTGTTTTCCAGCCCGGTCAATTGTAGACTAATTAGTCGCAATTCTGGGCCGTCGACGGTTGATATGAGTTATAGGAATCATGCCGGTGGTGTGGCCTTGTGTATCTCCTGTAGGTGTCACGTCTCTTGTGGATGGAACAGATGGAACGCCAGCAGTAGGGAGGTGATTCTCTGGGTGATTCATGGTAAGGGTTCATCTTTGTTTCTTCTTCCTCTTTACCGAAAAGTGATTCCTTCGTAAGAAAAGTATTAATCTGTCTTGCAGATCAAGAGACTTGAAGGCAATCAATGCGGAAGTGGAGTCGAGAGCTTGGTGCTCCGATACCATGAAAGAAAGCAAAGGGAAGCAAGAAGCGGATGAAGCTTTGGGAGAAATCTTTTGTATTTCTTCACTTATAATCAATGTACAGCATTTAGTAATTATATTACAAGATGTACATGTAAAAAAGGCAATGAAATATTCTACAAATCAATTTAATATTTCTATCTAATTCCTAATTGATTCTATAATCAAATCAAATCAAAATCAATTCCCGGCATATCTTCCGGATCTTCAAGGATATTTTCCAACATGGCAGTTCGCTTTCATGGGTGACTGGACTGAAAATCGGGTTGGGATGGACATGAGTAGCTCGACGTCCGTTTCATCCAGAACGGCCTTTCATTATGAGAAAGCCACTAGCTCGTTCAAGGAGTTGCAGCATGAGAGCTGCGACACAGTCCAAGCCTGGGTCGACTAAGACCCGGCCCATCTCTCCGATGAGCCTCCCAAAGCCTCCGATGAGCCTCACAAAGGAGAAGCGGGCTTCTATGGTCAGGTTGAGGGAAGAAAAAGATGAGAGAGAGGGATATGTTCAAAAGATTTTGGAAGATGTGCAAGAGTCGAAAGCCGCTTCACATCGCTGGACCCCTCAAGAACTTTTCAAAATTTCAAACGTTTTCACCGTTAATAATAATCCCATTCTCTTGTTAGTCATCGAACAAGTTCTGATAATTTAATACACATGGCGACTCCTGAAGGGATCAGTGTATGGCGTACATGGCATTATTCAATCACCCAATAATTCTCATATAGAGTGAGAGATAAAGTTGATGTTGGGCTAGTTATGTGTACTTGGTAACAGATGATTAGGCTCGGGTACTGATGTTTTATCCCCACTCAGAATGCCCGCCAATAGATTTTTGTGTATGTGCTCCGGTGGATGATAAAGGAAAGAAAACGGTAGTGCATGCTGAGATTAGATGTGTAAGAAATGCAAGGCACAATCATATGAGGTCAAACAAAATCATATTGAAATTATTTAAAGCATACATATTTCATCAAGAAATTATTTAAAGCATACATGATCTATCAAGAAGAGAGATCACATCTTTCTCCCTTCACCCACTAGATTCTTGAATTGCACTTTCTATCTTCTTGGCCATAGATTGGAGGCAGAAATCAATGTAAGAACACAAGTCTTGGAGTCCCCAACCCTCGACTGGATCAGACACAAAAGACCACTCAATAATGCACCCATTCGTCTTACCATCCCCATTTTCCATGGGCATCACTCTAACTGTGGCCACATAGTTCTTGAAGCCCACATTTTTATCCAAGACCTCATAGCTGAAGCACTTGTCGCTAGGGTCCATCATGAGGAGCCTCTCATTGGCCCACTTAAGCTTTGACGGGTCAGAGTCATTGCCAAACGTGGCGGAGGCATAGTACCGGACAAGGCCAGGCTGGCCTGGGACGCCCTCGACTCGGTGGCAAGTGTCGACAGTGGGAAGCAACTTGTGGATGTTGCAAAAATCCGCCAAGAATGGCCACACTCGGTCTGGGGTTGGCCCTTTCAGCTCGGCAATGGCCTTGCCTTCCCATCTTGGTCGGGTTTCTTCTGCCATTGAGTGTGGGAGGGAGAGAGAGTCAGTCGTTGGGGTTGTGGCAAAGGTGGAGACATCTATTATATAATGCCCAAACATGTGGCTAAATTCCCTTTCTCTTGGTATACAATATATCTACATTTTTTTTTTTAAATTATAATTTAGGGCACATGGAGTAAGATAGTCGAAGTAAGTAACTAGATTTAGGAAATTATCAATCATTTCTAGATTTTAGCTGCATATAAATATATGTCAATAACTTAATAAGCAGAAGCTTATATGTAGCGTGTATCTGTTGATATCTTAATTTTTGCTAGCAAATCAAGCATATGTTTTGGTTAAAAAAAAATGAACAAAAATAAATAGAACAAAAGATGTATAATAAAAATAAACAGATAAATAAATAAAGGGATCATAAAATATAATGAGCCCAGGGGATTTTCTTTGTGGCAATTCGTCCAAGGCCTAGAAAGAATGAGACCTTAGGCCTGGACAGCCGTAGTCAAACCCAAAAGAAATAAAGCTCAATTGGGTCCCAAAAGCCCAAAGTCCACGAATGAAATAGCAAGCCTAGCCATTCTTTCCTCCTCTCTCTTATCTCCTTTGTAATCGAGCTTTAAGGCTGCGTTTGGAAACTGCTTTCCCAAGGATCTTTGGACACCTAAAGGCCTTTTGGCCAAATATTAGGTGTATGGGAACAATTTTGGAAACCCCATTAACGGAAAGCTAGCATTCTAGGACCCCGTTTGGTTCGGCTTTGGGAATGGGTTTTGGGACTATAAAGTCCCTTGGCCAAATGCAAACGCGTTTGGTTTGATTTTTTGGATGATTTTGGCAATATGCAATTGCATCTCCAAATGACTTTAAGGGCCCTTAATCTAAAGTAGGTCTGGAGGTCCTTTGGGAACTTGCATTTTCGGAATGCAAGTTTCAGTTATTGTTCATCTTTTCCAAAACCACTGCACGGAGAAGCTGATCGGTGGCCGATGACCGCCGGCCAAGGGGTCACGCACGCCTGCGACGTGCTTGCGACCACCGCCTGAGGGTCACTCGACCTCGGTGACTGCCGCTTGGGGTCACCCGACTTCGGTGACGGTCGGGGCTAGATCTGGCCATCCAGGCCGCTAGATCCGGCGGTCCGGTGGTCGGACTTCAAAAAAAAAAAAATACAAATATATATTTTTTTGTTTTTGTAATTTAATAAAAGTCATTATAAATGCAAATTTTACCAAATGGTATTTTGGCCAAAGTTATTTCTCAATACACTTTAAAATTACAATTCACCAAACGTTACTTGCATTTCGGAAAATCCCATTCACCCAAAGGTATTTGCATTTTTACAAATGCATTTCCCAAAAGCCAAACCAAACGGGAGGTGCCTTGGGTTTTCAGCCTTAGCTTTGCCTTTGTTTCTACCCTTGTTTCTATTGTTCATCTTCTTCATTGAGACAGATGTTCGATTGCGTAGGGCTACTAAGGGTGGGTGACTGACTAGCAAAAGGTCGGTGACGGTCACGGCAACCGTCGCCGGTGGGTCATGCGACCTCGGGTGGGTATCTAGGCCATGCAACCCAGGCGTGAACCAGATTTGGGTCGCCGGAGGTTGTGCGACCTCATGGTGACCAGATCTGGGTTGCGCCAGCGCCGAAGGTTGCGTGACCTCAAGCGTGACCCAGATCTGGTCGCGCCACCTTCGGTGGACCTAGATCTAGGTCGGGCGACCTCCGTGAAGGGCTGCGGGGGGTCGCTTGACCCCGGCGACTCTCACCAGTCATCTCCGAGGGCTGCCGAGGTCGGCGGCGGCCGCCTACCTCGTCGGTCAACTTTTTATTTTTTATTTTTTTCTCTTTTTATTTTTTATTAATACCAAAGTCCTTTGTAAATTTAATCCCTCCAAACACTATTTTACATAAAGGTATTTCACAATTGACTTTCAAACTATAATTTAACAAACACAATTTGTATTTTGAAAAACCCCTTTAATTCAAAGTCTTTTACATTTTTCCAAAGGTTTTCTCAAAAAGTCCAACCAAACACACCATAAGTTGCTTGCTTTTTAACCTTATTTGAGATAATGTCCACTCTAAAAACTCTTTCGAATAAATGACCCATGTTCAAGGTCCTATACAATATTTTCGCTTATTTTAAATGATTAAGTGGGCTTTACGAGGAAATTAATGAAGAAATTTGGCTTGAAGATGAATGAACTATATAATAAACTTTCAGTCCTTAAGATATTACTAACATAGATATGGCCGATATATGATAACCCACTTCATGATCGTATTGAAACAATTTTATAATTTCATGAAATGATGCCAAAAATAGCCACAGATATGATGATCCAAAGGAAGCTCGCTGCAATGTCAAAGATTGAGACTTTCGTAGACTTTGTGAAAGTTCACGGCCTGATGCTGACAGCTTCCGGTTGCCATGGCTGCTGCACGAGCAGCTTTTCATTAAGCTGTCAACCGACACCTTTGACGGCGGCACGTGCTTCCATGTCGAGCCGTGCGAGGATGTCAGAGGAAGCTCGAGCCCAACATCTCCCTCGTCAACCATGCTCGGAATTTACGGCTCTCCTGTGCATCCAAGCGGGTTCTTGATTTCTGTTCTGATCCAATTTCGGTTTACTTTTCGAAATTGTGGAAATGGGCATCGAATTTTTAAGTCTATGAAATGGCAAAGGTAGTGTTTTGACTGTTGAATTGTGGTTGGAGGATGCAAATTGATTTTAGTGGAAGGTTGATAAGTCTTCCGTTTATTGTTCGTGTAACTTATGAAATACTAACACTCTTCAATAGTTTTCGTGTCGTGTCGAACATTTCAACACATGTCCGATACTTTCTGACAATCTTAGATACTCTTCGACACTCAATCAATACGTATCGGAAAATCCAACACATTATCAACTTTCCCAACACTTAAGTTAGAATTCCAACATACGAGTTTTTGACACGTGACTCGATCAATTTTAAAAGTTTTCAATAAATGAGACGTCAAAATGTATATATGTGAAAAAATAAAACATAATAATAAAAATAATAAATGAAAAAAGAAGAAAACCTAGTTTTCTCTTCTCTTCTTTCACTTTCTGTAATACACAATTCACCTCTTAAGTTTTTTTTTTCCTCTTCCGACATATGTAACATGCGAGTCCAGAATGTAGATTGCTTATTTTTTTTTCCAAGTTTTATGAGTTATTGGAATAAAGTTGAATTTATCAAATTGAAACAATAAATAATATTAATAGATAGACCACTACCCGCGGTGGCTGTTGGATAAGAGCTCCCATGACGTCTACTTAAGACAAAGGAGTTCGAATCCCGTGGGTCGCATGAGATCTTAAGCACGATGTCGGGGTGGTGGATCCTCCGTTAGTGTCGCTCCAGCGTTTACCCGCCGGCTGCCGGCTGTACGGGGTTCCTTGAGTATAAAAAAAAAAATAATAAAAAAAATATTAATAGATAGTAGATTAATGTTTTTAGTGTAAATTCATTCTAGACTTTTTTAATTAGTTATTTATTTGTGAATTTGAATCAAATTAATTTGATTGAAATAATCATAAAAATGATAATTTATTATGTATATTTAAAAATATATATTTAATATACAACATGTCTCAACGTGTTGAAATTCTCTCTCTCTCTCTCTCTCTCTCTCTCTCTCTCTCTCTCTCTCTTTAAGAAACGACGTGTCGGCGTATCGTATCATGTTGCGTGCCGTGTCGTGTTACATGTCATAATAATAGGTTGAATAACATTAGCAGTGTACAAGAGTAAACCATTTTCTAGGGTGATATGTTCTTTTTCCCTATCATATGCAGAATAAGTTAATTCATGAAATTTTTTTATCAATGAAAACATCCATAGGTTGCAATCGGAAGAGGTTCGTCGCACTTCCAGGCCTAAAGTAAATTTCCTTTTTCCTATTGGCTGGTGCACCTGGGAATCCTGCCGGGTTTTCTAACTCTGATGATGAGTAGAACTTGAGTTAGAGACCGTCAGGACTGCTTTTACTTTTGGCTGCATGAGTCTTCATAACGTTGCTGCTTCAGGAAGTTCCGGTGCAGATGATGAAGTTGAGGTAGGGACTTCAATATAGGACACTGCCGGCATGTGGCGTGTGGATGTACTGGAGCTTGAACTGTGTAAAGCGAAAGAGAAAAGGGACACTATAAGATGGTTGGAATTCGATTAGCTTGACATTAATGATGACAGATTCTTGTCTGCCTGATTTATCTACTCTGGTTGGTGCCAATTGCTACGTTCCTCCTAAATTAAATGATACTCGAGTAGTTGGAACCTTTGAGAATTATCAGATGCGCTAAATTCATGCTTGATTGCATGTATATTGTACCGTCTGATCTTCCATGATAACGATAGATAGAAAAAGTCTACCATGTGTTTTTGTTAACAAAAGTTTAACATTGCTGAGTTGCACAAGCAACCATCATCATTCATCACCTCACAACATAATTGCTCTGAAAATTATATCCGGTATCACTTTTTGAGCTTTTTGTGATGTGATGAAATTGCGGTTTACTTGCTACCTTTTTCTTTATCTAGTGTTTACTTGCTCTTAGCCTGCGTGAAAACAGGCTCAGGAGTGCAGATATCATTTATCAGGATGTTACCAAATTCAAGCATTCAAAAGCTGTGGCTCAACAGTAATCCAGTCATGGAGAAATGGTATGCGCGTGTGCGCAAGTAACTTACAGCAGGCTTTTAGAGGGAAGGGTTCAACTGTTATACCTGTAGTGATGGCTGTCTGGCAGGTAAAATTCTTCAGGCTTGTCCTGGGCTTGAGACCCTTAACTCATCTTTTGCCCGTAATTGTAGAGTGGGCATTGGGATTTTGTGCAGGAGTTTACGGGAATGAGAACCCAGACCAGCATTGTGGAAGCGACCATAAGTTGCATGAAGTGACATCTCTTAAATATTTCTAACAGAGGCATTCCCAATCTTGTTATTGAGGTCAGTGCCTCAATCAGCTTACTCTTCTTGGTGACTTATCCATGCTTTCTCGTCCAGCTAAACAAAATCGTGCTTTTGATCATTGATCGATCAATTGTGGCCAGGCTTGTCCAATCTTTATATCATCAGTTTGACGTCCATTCTTTATTTTTATGCAGTGAAGCGGTGGCAGAGTCATCTTTATAATGGGTCTGCTCTGTTCTTTCCAGCTATTCTCTCAGATGGCCGATCCAGAATGTTCAGCGAGGCGATGAGTGCGCCTGTGATTTCCTTTATGGGATTGGAGAGAACAAAACAGCAACACGCCAGACTTACTGCTTGGTTTCGTACCCCTAAAAATTACCCCTAAAAATTACTCTATTAAAGTAAAAGCATCCTATTTATTGAGTAGCAATTGTCAATAGCTGCGTAAAGATTTATTACTATTTTTCCTTTGTTCATCCAAGAATAAGAGAGATACCATAAGGAATTGGAATCCAGAAGTTTAACTCCACCATCTGTGATGTCTTCGGTGACTAAAAGCCTGCCTGAAGGCTATGGAGGTCCTTTAGATGTTTAGACCGACATACCCAAGTAGAAGTGTTTCTGAGACGTCCTGAGGTCATCCTCAGTACGTACTGGATTGAAAGTGCTTTTACAACTTGCCTCTGTCATTCTTCCTCGCTGTCTTTTAGTTTGGCTTGTGTTTTAGTAACTATTATTCTTCGAAGAGCTGTCATTTCTTGATGATTCCCCACATCAACTTAATGTGTCTGGTTATATTAGTGGAGGTTGACGACGCGCCTCTAATAAGAAGACAGACAATTTTGTCTCCATATAGTTTGATGCAGGCTTCATGTTGCTAACATTGTCCATAAGTGTTGTCTCTGAGTTTCCAATTTCTTGTACATCTGATTGCCTCGTGTTTAGTTAACTTCTTTACGATCTGAGTTACTCATTTCCGCATTTGCTGATTCTTTTTTCACCCTTATGTCTCCTCAGTGGCATCCCAGGAAATTCAAAGCCAAGCCTTAAGGTGTGTTAAATGTCTTTAATTAGGTGATAGAATTTTATGGCTTATGCTTTAGCCAATTTGTCTTTTAATTTGATGAATTTTGCTTGTGATTGTGGAAATTCAAATTTAATAGATTAATGCTTGGCCATATGATTTAAATTTCAATAATTGAAATATCCCAAGACTTTGGCCAAGATGAAATTTGAATTTAGAAATATTAATTAAAATGAATTCAAAAAAAAAAAATTCAAAGAAAAAGGGGATTTATTTATGTTCTAGAATGGGCCTTGGACCCATTTGGCCTAGAGCTTGGTGGGCCAAGCTAGTCGGCCGGCCCATTAGGGCCCAATAGGTGGCTGTCGACCAGCCCAAAGGGGAATGGCCGGATGGGCCTAAGCCCAAGCCCAAAATCAATTCAAAAATAAAGATGACAAGTGGCAAGACAAGTCCTCATGCATTGGCCATGGTTGAGGTGGATTAATCATTGCAATTGAGGGAGTATAAAAGGAGTTAGGAGAGAGAAATGGCCAGCTACTTGCTCCATTTCGTCCAAAGAGAGGGTGAGAAAGAGAGAGAGAGTTTGAGAGAAAGGGAGAGAAGCCGAGAGGGAAGGAGGCGGAGCCGGAGGGGAGTGCCGCCGTTCGTTCTCGCCGTCCGATCCGCCTTGTCGCCGTTCGCCGCCTCGTGCTTGCTGTTCTCATTTTAAGGCAAGTGGAGTCCATAACTTCCCTTGCATGTTTGTTGTGGTGTTTGCATGTTAGATTTTAGGTGTGATTTGGGCGAAAAACCGAGGTAAGGGTTGGATGTGTTCAAGCTATGTGACTGTTTTCGTTCGGTTTGTGGTAGTCAGTATCTTAGTCGAGCTTGCATGTGTACTTGGAGTGCGATTTTGGCTTCGGTGTCTTCATGAAAGTTGAAGCTAACATCTTGTAGTATGACATACTCGAATTTCATGGAAAACGATGGTGATATGTGGGGTCAAAAGCTCTGTTATACGGAGACTCAGATCTGCGAAATCTTCACTGACCTTTTGTTGATTTCTTGTTTGCATGTCGATTTCTGTTGGAGATCTCACTTTGTTGTCTTCTTGAAAGTTGTAGGAAACACCTTAAGCTACAACATACTCAAATTTTAAGCAAAAATAACAAGTATAACTTGGTGAATCGGCTAGATCTTGGAGATGGTTGATTCTGGTGAGGTGTACCGAGACACCCGAGACTTCATGGGTTAAAATGGTGACCATAATCTGGTTATTTGACCTAGATCCCTTCATGAAAATTGTAAAGGACACATTGTTACATAACATACTTAAATTTCAGAAGGAACGAAAGAGATTTGATGGGTGAAATCTAAGAAATACGGAGGAGTGTGTTCTGGACGTCGCGGTAGTGATTCCAGAAGCTTCGTAGGACTATGGAAATTAATCTAAAAATAATTTGGCTTAAAGTTCTTAATGAAAAAGGTGCGAAAATGTGTTGGCTATCACCCTGTAAAGTTTCGTAATTTTTGGAGACCAATGGATATTTTAATTGAATTTATTCGGAAACTGTGCAGTGGGTTAAATCCGAGAATTTTAGGATGGTTTTTGGAGGAAATTGTGAAATTATAAGAAATTCAATTTGGCCACGAATTTTATATGAAATTGTGATCCTATTAATGATTGTTTGAATATTATGATTTTGGGAAAATCATAAATATTAAATATTTATTTATGAAAATAAATAAATATAATAAAAATAATAATAATAAAATAATAAAATAATAAAATAATAAAATAAAATGGATTTTTATTTGGCCATGGATTCAATTCCATTTGTGTGGCACTTGTGTGATGAGGTCTTGGTACATGCATTGAATCGAAATGCTTATGTGATTAAGCTACGACATGTGCATGACATGTGAATTGAAATGCTTATGTGATTAAGCTATGACATGTGCATGACATGTGAATTGAAATGCTTATGTGATTAAGCTGCATGTGACATGAACATGTGAATAAATGCAAGTGTGATATGTTTGATGCCATGCCAAATTGCCATGTTAAATTGAGATAAAAGATAAATGTGGATGAGAATGAGGTTGTGGTGGAGGATGTTGTCTGGTGGCCTGGTGGCGTAATTCCAGATGCCCGGAATGTGGGGGGTCGGAAGTCCGGTTGTATCTTGGATACATGCCCGGAGATTCCTCGCGACACCAGGATTGGGGTGCGGGATGCCCGGCTAGAAGGGTAAAGGCCGGAAGTCTGGTTGTATCTTGGATACATGCCCGGAGGTTCCTCGTGATGCTAGATGAGATGCGAGATGCCCGGAATGTGGGGGGCCGGATGCCCGGTTGTATCTTGGATACATGCCCTGAGGTTTTTCTCGCATGAGATGCGAGTGTAAAATATGAGATACAATTGATGAATTGAGGAAGGGTGATGTGGTGATCAAATTTAAAGATAAGGATAAAAATTAACTCATGGCATGATATGCATAATGATATGCATGATGATGATGATGATGATATGTGTTGTGATATGATGATCACCCATGGTATGATATGCATGATGATGATGATGACATGTGATGTGATATGATGATCACCTATGGTAATATATGCATGATGATATGCATGATGATGATGATGATATGTGATGTGATATGATGATCACCCATGGCATGATGCATGATGATGATATGCATGATGATGATACATGGCATGATGATGATGATGATGATGATGATGATGATATGCATGATGATGATGATAATGCATGTGATGTGATGATGATGATGATATGCATGATGATGCATGATATAATGATGATGATGATGATTATGATGATGACATATGATGATATGATATGCATGGTGATGATAATGATGATGATATATGATATGACATGTGTAATATAATGATGTCATGATGATGATGACATGATATATGATGATACATGATGTATGATGTTATATGCTATGATGTGATGATGCATGATAGTATGCGCATGGCTTCAAGGTAAGTGATGCCTGCAATGCATGATGATTGCATGATGCATTGAGTTGTTATTGGATTTCCCTATCTGCTGAGTGGTTGTACTCACCCCTTTTGGGGACCAACATTTCAGATTAGTAGATGGTTTGAGCGGTTGGATATGACCGCGGGGAGAAGGATAGCAAAGGAGGGAACCTTTGGACGCCGACACTGATCGATGGACTTTAAGTGTATGACTGTTGGAGGAAATGTCGGTCATCTTTTGGAGTGTAGCCGAATATAGAAGACTACGGCATTTTGATGTACCGATGAACAATGTCCATCTGGTTTAAGTAAATAAAAGGTGTACGGCTTTTACTTATAAATATTTAGTAGGTGTGCATCGATTTCTGAATGTAGGGAAGGGAGTTGTTGGATGTGCTTCTGCATATAAATTGCGCAAGGGACCGATCGATTAAAGGAAAAAAAAATGTAAACCCCCAAATTGTATGGACCCGCTACAATTGAAATGGTATCGAGTGACTTGTTAATAAGGAAAATGAAAGGTAAAGCGAACCGTGGTGACTCTAATCGGATCGGGGGCCGTCGAGGGGTGCCATCCTTTGTTGGTATCAGAGCGATGGATTATTTGGAGTGATAAGGAGCCTCAGATGGAAATGAGGATAGAATGATGCACACCATAGGATCTAAAATGAAATAATTGAATAACGGGTGATGAGAATTCACTCGTAGATCCCTAGTAGTTGGCTTTGAGTTGACTTTAGGTACCAGTAACGTGTATATGTTACTTATGTAGTAGTTGTAGTAGTAATTGCTTTGAATGGAGATAGTGAGTCTCAGATTATTCCTGAGGCAATGCTTGGAAATTGCAGGAAAGTCATGGTGCGAGCTGGAAGTGCTCATCCATCGAGGGCTGAAGCCTCTGCTGCAAGGGCTGAACCCCGAATGGAAGATATCCTGCAAGCATTGGCCAATATTGGAAATCTGATGGAAAGGCAAGTGCAGCAACAACCCGGAGTGGAACGCCGCCCTCAAGGACTAGTGGAACAATTTTTGAAGTTGAAGCCACTTAAGTTTAATGGGATGGGAAGTCCCGAGGAGGCGGAACAATGGATTGATGGAATGGAAAGAATTTTCCGGCTGTTGGACTGCACTGATGCTGAGAGAATAGTTTTAGCAGAGTACCAGCTGGAGGGAAATGCAAAGTTTTGGTGGAGAGCCTCGAAGGATACGATCTTTCCACCAGGTACTGATGTGAACTGGGATGAGTTTGTTAGGGCTTTCAATAGGAAGCATTTCTCTGATTGTGCCAAGGATAGAAAGATCACTGAATTTGTTCAGTTAGAACAAAGGGAGCTGACAGTAGACTAGTATGAGGCAAAATTTTCTGAATTGTCTAGGTATGCTCCTAGGTTGATTGAGGATCGAGAGGAAAAGGCTAAGAGATTCCTGAAAGGATTAAGGACTGATATTAGAAAACAACTAGTGCCTTTGAATATAAGGGATTATAATGAGATTTATGAGAGGGCACAGTTGGTGGAGCAAGAGTTAGTGAGAGAGCAATCAGAATCTAAGAAACAGATGACCTTTAATGATGTTCGAAGGGGTAAGAGACCTTATCCTATCAAGGTCAGCCCTGGGAATCTAAGAAGAGGAATAATTTTGGGAATTCTAGAAAGGTCAGGAGTGGCCCGATTCTAGGAAGAGTACCCTACCAAGGTAACATTTGTCAGAGATGTGGTGGACAACATGGACCAGGACCCTGTAATGATCGATTGAAATGTTTTGGCTGTGGGCAGAGAGGTCACTTTAAGAAAGATTGTCCACAAGGAAGGTCGCAGCCGAATGTTAGCTCGGTGCGACAAGTACAACAAAGTACTATTGAACCAAATTTACCAAGGAATCCACAGAGGCTGCCACCACAAGGAAGGGTGTATGCGGTCACTCAAGAGGAAGCAAGAGCTTCCAAAAGTGTTATCTCAGGTATGATTTCGATAGGGGATAAGAAGGTATATGTGTTATTTGATGTGAGTGACATGCATTCATTTGTGTCCGAAAAATATAGATGATTGTGAGGAGTAGGAACAAATCTCTAGATATGCCTCTTCGTATTTCTACATCGCTGAAAGATATGTTGTTATCTACGTTGGTATGTGAGATGAGTGAGATACCCCTAGGGGAATGAGATCTGGAAATGGACTTGATAGTGATAGTTATGTATGACTTTGATGTCATCATAGGAATGGACTAGCTCCGTAAGCAATGGACTAGGATGAATGATCTCCTGAGATAGTACTTGCCCGTGTGCTAAAGATAAAACCGTGAGGCTAAGAATGGGATAAGCCAAAACGGATAATAACTCTGTAAGTTAATCCCTATTGAAACGAGACCCTTCAGTAGATGTGTAGTTTGGGTTCGAACCAGGCGAAAGCTGGTGTACCTGTAACGTCCCGGTTTGATGAGGGCGGGGAGTGGACGCCGAGGTCAGAGGACCTGAACAAGGAGCGGCTCCTGGCAGGCTTCTAGAATGGCAAAAGGGGACAGGAGTGAACCGAACTATGAACTGAACTGGAAAGGTAGTGTTTCTGGGATAATTTTATTAGAGTGGCGCAGCTGAAGCATGGTTAAGTTTGTAGAACTCTTGCTTGTGAAAAAGAAAGATGGATCGATGCGCTTGTGTATTGATTATAGGCAATTGAATCATGTAATTGATAAGTACTCATTTCCAAGAATTGATGACGTATTTGACCAACTGCAAGGAAGTTTGGTTTTTAATTGACTTGAGATCAAGATATCGACTAAGGATTGAGAAGGAAGACATTCCTAAGATTGCATTTAGGACTCGCTATGGGACACTATGAGTCCTTGGTTATGCTATTTGGATTGACGAATGCCTTAGCAGCATTCATGGATTTAATGAATAGGATAATTAAGCCTTATTTGGATTAAATTGTGATTGTCTTCATTTGATGATATCCTGATATATTTTAAATGACCTAAAGGGCATGCGTAGCATCTAAGCGTGGTGTTGCAAGCAAGGCTTAAGAAGTGAATTATAAATTTGAGGATTAGGTTATGATCATTTGAGCTAAGTAGTGACTTCCTATTTGAGGATTTCATTGGAAGTCTTGATGTGTTACATGGAGGTATTTAGTATGTATAGATTGATATTGGAAGTCATGAGTTTGAGTGGTCATATGAGACATGAAATTATTTGTGGTTTATATATTGGAATAATAGGTTTAATTGACAATGATCAACTTTTAATTTTAGGTGATGATCTCAGTTTGAAAAAGGTTTGGTGGAATTAGTGAACATGATCATTTGTGGTTATAGTCTTTCCAAGGTGAAATGGTGAAAGTTCATATTGTGGATTTGATGAGTGATTAGTCTAAGTAATGATCATTTAGGATGAGATATGAGATATATTCGGTGGAAACTAGACAAGTTTTATTTTGGTGGATTGTCGATCTTTGAATTGAATGAGTCTTGGTGGACTATAGATATTTGAATCGAAGGAATGATGCTATATTTTAGGCTTGAATTCATGTTGCAATGAAGGTGTAGTGAATGTCTTTGTTGGACTGAACCAAATGAGTTATTGGTGGTGTTGATTTTGATGGTTCTAGGCTTGAATTGATGGTGACTAAGGTATAGAAATGATTCGGCTAAATGGTGTGTTAGATTGGAAATACTTGAGTTTGGATGTTTTCAAAGCTCTAAGATTTTGCATGTAAATTACTTTGAAAATCTTAAGGTCGGGATTGAGTTTGATGACTCGCCGATGCATTGATTTCGGTATTTCAAGAAAGGCTTAGGATTTTGGTATTTCAAAGTTTTTAGTTTCAAAAATCTTTACGATGGGACCAATATTATCGACTTGCTGAACTATGATTTTCAATACTTCAAGAAATGCTTATGGTTTTTGGAGAAAATTATCACATGTACATTCCAAGTTTTGAACCTCAATCGAAAAGCAGATTTTGATTGTGAGCTGTTTTAGAAAATCTCTTGAATTTCATCAAAATTTATGAGTACTGTGACACCGAACAAAGAATTCTGAACTTTTTATA
This sequence comes from Eucalyptus leucophloia subsp. euroa, assembly GCA_017140325.1. Taxonomy (NCBI): domain Eukaryota; kingdom Viridiplantae; phylum Streptophyta; class Magnoliopsida; order Myrtales; family Myrtaceae; genus Eucalyptus; species Eucalyptus leucophloia. The sequence goes on from CM029470.1 coordinate 49,090,843, forward strand.
GAAAACATTCCAACCCATCGGAGTTGGGATTGAGATTGGAATTTGCCAACGTACCGATTTAAATTTTACTAAGGGTTTTGATAAAGTATTTTATTTCGCGCAGTGATGCAAGTGCAACTCAAGGCTTTACACGTGAATCCCGAAAAACATTTGAAATTTAAACGTGATCATGGATTTTATGGAATTGGTATCATGCTTTGATTTTGTGAATTGGTTTCAACGATATGAGATTTACCTTATTTTCAAAGACTATTATTGTTATATTGTTGTGTCTTTGAAATCCCTGTTTTGCATTATTTGGTATCATAAAGTGGGATTTTCGAGAACTCAAAGGATTTTCCACATTGGTGATTTGAAAACGTTTTGACATGGAAATGACATATGATTTCAAAGCTTGCTGTTGTTGTTGAATGCTTTTGAAAACCTCAGTTTGTATTGTTTGATTTCATGAAGGAAGATTCTCAAGCATTCAAAAAGAAATTTCAGATGTGGTTGATTGTTTTAAAACTGTCTATGGTATTGAGATAAATTAAGATATGTTAAGAGCTTGCATCCTTAACTTTAGAGGTAGTATCAACCCGACCCTAGTTGCATACTCGATCATGAAGCCATCAAAATAGATGAGGAAGTGAGGTACATTAAGGAGCCTGTGCAAGTATTGGATTGAAAGAAACAAATTCTCAGGACCAAGAGAATTCCATTGGTTAAGATATTATGGCGATATCATGATGTGGAGGAAGCCACATGGGAGAGTGAAAATGAGATGAGGGAAAGGTACCCTCACTTATTTCAAGAGACATAGGAAATGTCTAATTTCGAGGACGAAATTCTCTAAGGAGGGGAGAATTGTGGCATCCCAAAATTCAAAGCCAAGCCTTAAGGTGTGTTAAATGTTTTTAATTAGGTGATAAAATTTTATGGCCTATGCTTTAGCCAATTTGTCTTTTAATTTGATGAATTGTGCTTGTGATTGTGGAAATTTAAATTTAATTTATTAATGCTTGGCCATATGATTTAAATTTCAATAATTAAAATGTCCCAAGACTTTGGCCAAGATGAAATTTGAATTTAGAAATATTTATAAAATGAATTCAAAAAAAAAAATTGAAAGAAAAATTAGGGATTTAAATTTCGAATGGGCCTTGGACCCATTAGGCCTAGAGCTTGGTGGGCCAAGCTAGTCGGCCATTAGGGCCCAATAGGTGGCTGTCGACCAGCCCAAAGAGGAGTGGCCGGTTGGGCCTAAGCCCAAGCCCATTAACCCAAATCAAATTTCAAAAATAGAAATGACAAGTGGCAAGACAAGTCCTCATGCATTGGCCATGGTTGAGGTGGATTAATCATTGCAATTGAGGGAGTATAAAAGGGAGAGGAGAGAGTGGCCGGTTACTTGCTTCATTTCGTCCAAAGAGAGGTGTGCGAAAGAGAGAGAGGGTTTGAGAGAAAGGGAGAGAAGCCGAGAGGGAAGGAGGCGGAGCCGGAGGGGTTGCCGCCGCCGTGTCTCGCCGTCGCCGCCGTCCGATCGTCGCCGCCGCCTTGTGCTTGCTGTTCATCTTTTGGAGGCAAGTGGAGTCCTTAACTTCTCTTGCATGTTTGTTTTGTTGGTTGCATGTTAGATTTTAGGTGTGATTTGGGCGAAAAACCGAGGTAAGGGTTGGTTATGTGTTCAACCATGTGACTGTTTCCGTTCGGTTTGTGGTAGTCAGTATCTTATTCGAGCTTGCATGTGTACTTGAGTGCGATTTTGGCTTCGGTGTCTTCATGGAAGTTGAAGCTAACATCTTGTAGTATGACATACTCGAATTTCATGGAAAACGATGGTGATATGTGGGGTCAAAAGCTCTGTTATACGGAGACTCAGATCTGCGAAATCTTCACTGACCTTTTGTTGATTTCTTGTTTGCATGTCGATTTCTGTTGGAGATCTCACTTTGTTGTCTTCTTGAAAGTTGTAGGAAACACCTTAAGCTACAACATACTCAAATTTTAAGCAAAAATAACAAGTATAACTTGGTGAATCGGCTAGATCTTGGAGATGGTTGATTCTGGTGAGGTGTACCGAGACACCCGAGACTTCATGGGTTAAAATGGTGACCATAATCTGGTTATTCGACCTGGATCCCTTCATGAAAATTGTAAAGGACACATTGTTACATGACATACTTAAATTTCAGAAGAAACGAAAGAGATTTGATGGGTGAAATCTAAGAAATACGGAGGAGTGTGTTCTGGACGTCGCAGTAGTGATTCCAGAAGCTTCGTAGGACTATGGAAATTAATCTAAAAGGAATTTGGCTTAAAGTTATAAATGAAAAAGGTGCGAAAATGTGTTGGCTATCACCCTGTAAAGTTTCGTAATTTTTGGAGACCGAATGGATATTTTAATTGAATTTATTCGGAAACTGTGCAGTGGGTTTAAATCCGAGAATTTTAGGATGGTTTTGGAGGAAATTGTGAAATTATAAGAAATTCAATTTGGCCACGAATTTTATATGAAATTGTGATCTTATAAATGATTATTGAATATTATGATTTTGGGAAAATCATAAATATTAAATATTTATTTATGAAAATAAATAAATATAATAAAAATAATAATAATAAAATAATAAAATAATAAAATAAAATAAAATGGATTTTTATTTGGCCATGGATTCAATTCCATTTGTGTGGCACTTGTGTGATGAGGTCTTGGTACATGCATTGAATCGAAATGCTTATGTGATTAAGCTATGACATGTGCATGACATGTGAATTGAAATACTTATGTGATTAAGCTATGACATGTGCATGACATGTGAATTGAAATGCTTATGTGATTAAGCTACGACATGTGCACGACATGTGAATTGAAATGCAAGTGTGATATGTTTGATGCCATGCCAAATTGCCATGTTAAATTGAGATAAAAGATAAATGTGGATGAGAATGAGGTTGTGGTGGAGGATGTTGTCTCGGTGGCCTGGTGGCGTAATTCCGAGATTCCCTAGGGAGTTTCGGGATGCCCGGAATGTGGGGGGCCGGAAGTCCGGTTGTATCTTGGATACATGCCCGGAGATGCCTCGCGACACCAGGATTGGGGTGCGGGATGCCCGGCTAGAAGGGTAAAGGCCGGAAGTCCGGTTGTATCTTGGATACATGCCCGGAGGTTCCTCGTGATGCTAGATGAGATGCGAGATGCCCGGAATGTGGGGGGCCGGATGCCCGGTTGTATCTTGGATACATGCCCGGAGGTTTTTCTCGCATGAGATGCGAGTGTAAAATATGAGATGAAATTGATGAATCGAGGAAGGGTGATGTGGTGATCAAATTTAAAGATAAAGATGAAAATTAACTCATGGCATGATATGCATGATGATATGCATGATGATGGCGACGATATGTGATGTGATATGATGATCACCCATGGCATGATATGCATGATGATGATGATGATATGTGATGTGATATGATGATCACCCATGGCATGATATGCATGATGATATGCATGATGATGGTGATGATATGTGATGTGATATGATGATCACCCATGGCATGATATGCGTGATGATATGCATGATGATGGCGATGATATGTGATGTGGCATGATGATCACCCATGGCATGATATGCATGATGATATGCATGATGATGGCGACGATATGTGATGTGATATGATGATCACCCATGGTATGATATGCATGATGATATGCATGATGATGATGATGATATGTGATGTGATATGATGATGACATATGCATGATGATATGCATGATGATGGTGATGATATGTGATGTGATATGATGATCACCCATGGTATGATATGCATGATGATGATGATAATAAGTGATGTGATGATGTCATGATAAGAATGACATGTATGATATAATGATGCCATGATGATGATTATGATGATGACATATGATGATATGATATGCATGGTGATGATAATGATGATGATATATGATATGACATGTGTAATATAATGATGTCATGATGATGATGACATGTGTGATACGATGATGATACATATGTATATGTTATAAATTGATGTGATGATGCATGATAGTATGCGCATGGCTTCAAGGTAAGTGATGCCTGCAATGCATGTATGATTTGCCTGATGCATTGAGTTGTTATTGGATTTCCCTATCTGCTGAGTGGTTGTACTCACCCCTTTTGGGGACCAACATTTCAGATTAGTAGATGGTTTGAGCGGTTGGATATGACCGCGGAGGAGGAGGATAGCAAAGGAAGGAACCTTTTGGACGCCGACACTGATCGATGGACTTTAAGTGTATGACTGTTGGAGGAAATGTCGGTCATCTTTTGGGAGTGTAGCCGAATATAGAAGACTACGGCATTTTAATGTACCGATGAACAATGTCCATCTGGTTTAAGTAAATAAAAGGTGTACGGCTTTTACTTTTAATATTTAGTAGGTGTGCATCGATTTCTGAATATAGGGAAGGGAGTTGTTGGATGTGCTTCCGCATATAAATTGCGCAAGGGACCGATCGATAAAAAAAAAAAAATGTAAACCCCCAAGTTGTATGGACCCGCTGCAACTAAAAATGGTATCAGAGTGACTTGTTAATAAGGAAAATGAAAGGTAAGCGAACCGTGGTGACTCTAGCGGATCGGGGGCCGTCGAGGGGTGCCACTACATAAAGCTTCTAACAGCACTAGCATAAGGAACATATTTTGTTTGTTCCTTCTCTTATGGAGTCCTTGGACACGTTACTATGGCTCAATCTTTCACCTTTTGCAATAGGAGTGTCTATGGGTTTACAATTTGGCATACGAAATCGTTCAAGAATCTTATTTATATATGATTCTTGCGAAAGAGACAACGATCTCTTCAAACGATCTCTTGAAATCTTAACTCCAAGAGCATATGCAACATCACCCGTGTCTTTCAGCTCAAAATTGGAAGATAACCAACTTTTGACAGTATTGACAAACTCCATATTACTTCTAGCAATTAGTATATCATCGACATATAATGATATGATCACAAATTGATCATTGGATATTTTGATATATACACAATGATCATCATCTATCATTGTAAAGTCATATGTCATTATGGCATTATGAAAACGTATATATCATTATCTTGACGACTGCTTAAGGCCATATATCGACCCCCAAAGTTGACATACCTTTTCTTCTTGGCCTTTCACTATGAAACCAGCAGGTTGTTCCATATATGTTCCTTCCTCTAATTCTCCATTGAGGAAAGCAGTCTTTATATCCATTTGATGTAACTCAAGATCCATACTAGTCACTATTGCCAGAATAATGCGAATCAAGGTAAATCTCATTACATGAGAAAATGTATCTTCATAATCAATTTCTTCCCCGTTGATTATACCCTTCGCCACAAGGCGAGCCTTATGCCTTTCTATTGAGCCATTAGCCTTTCGCTTTATTTTGAGAACCCACTTGTCCCCAATAGCTCAAGGTCCCTTTTGGAAGATCAATCAGTTCTCAAACTTGGTTTGACTTCATTGACTCTATCTCCTCTTTCATTGCATAAATCCATTTTTCCTTACTAGGGCATTTCAGAGCCTCATTAATATTTCTTGGCTCATCCTCATCTTGAGGAGCAACCATAAAAGTTTCCCTTTCAATGTCAAATCATCGATGGGAAATACTTTGGCGACTTGTTCACCGTATGGGAGATTGTACACTTAACACATCATTCCCCTTCATGCTCCCACTTGGATAAGGTAATGATGATGTCGTCACATCAGGTGGTTGCAATTGAGAATGAGTTGAATTCAATTCATCCCATCTCATATTACTCCCACTTGGACGAACTCCACTGACATCATTATCTTGATCCAAGGTCTCAAATAGGGAGTAATCTTTCCTTATTTCGCCCCTCTTAGGAAATTCATCCACTAAGAATGTGACATCCCGTGATTCAAATTCAGTTATACTTCCACTTTCCTGCTCACCTATGAACACATACTCTTTTGAGTGTTTGGAGTATCTCATTAAAATACTCTTCTTTCCTTCGGGACCCAATTTCCCAAATTTGTGAGAGGACTCATGAGTATAGGCAGTACAACCCCATGGCTTAAGAAAACTTAAGTCCGGTTTTCTAACTGTCCATAACTCATATGAAATGAAAATAAATGATTTGGAAGGCACCCGGTTAAGTATATAGGCAGTAGTTAACAACGCATCACTCCAAAAAGTGATAGGTAAGTTAGCATGCGCCATCTTAGACCTAAGCATTCTAGTAGGGTTCTATTTATTCTCTCTGCAACACTATTTTGTTGAGGAGTATATGGAATAGACAACTATCTTTTTATTCCTTTTTCATCACATAATTTTCTGAACTTATCAGATAAATATTCTCAACCTCGATCGGATCTAAATACCTTTATTTTCTTGTCTAATTGATTTTCTGCCAAGTTCATAAACCTTCTAAAACAACTTATGCTTCAGATTTATGAGAAATCAAATAGACATATCCGAATTAAGTAGAATCATCTTTAAAAGTGATGAAACAAACAGCCCATTGCCTTCCTCTCACATTCATTGAACCACAGACATCAGTATAGATTAAATGCAGAGAAAATTCAGCTCTTTTACCTTTTCAAATGGTTTCCTTGTCATTTTCCCTACTAGACAATGCTCACTTATGGACAAATCGACTTTTTCAATATTGCCCAACAAGCCCTATTTGGCTAGTCTATTCATATGTTGTTGGCCCATATGACCAAGTCTAGCATGCCACCATGTTCACATCATTATCATATAAGGTAGAAGACGTGAAACAAGGGAATAACATATTGACATCACCACAGTCAACATTTAGTACAATAAAACCATTTAGAAAGTGACCACAACCATAGTAGTTTGTATCCAAATACAAATCTACATCTCTATTATGGAAGTTCATACTAAAACCAAGCTTAACCAACACTAAGACAGACACTAAATTTCGACGAATCTCCAGAGCATATAGAACATCAAGATGCATCCACCATGCATGTTCAATTGGCAAGTGCCAATCCCTTTAACTTCAGCTCTGGAGTTATTTCCAATATAGATCTACTTAGTTCCAGTTGGTATCGTCGAAATTCCACAAAGGATCATCTATCCTTTGCTACATGGTCTGTCGCTCTTGAATCTACATTCCACAAAGGATTGGATTCAGCCTATAATACAGAACTTGACACATAAGCAAAGTTCTCAAATGTACAAGAGGTGTAGACTTTTTTTTTGGCTCACAACAGTTGCAAGCATAGTGACCTCTCTTGTCACAATTGTAACATCTCACCCTTGACATTTTCTTCCCTTGAGGACGTTTTCCTCTCTTGTGTTGGTTAACTCTTGATTTCTTGCAATAAGGACTTGATCCTTTGCATTCCCACATATTGAACGAATCAATACGCTTGCGCTTAGAGCATAAAGCCCTTTCTGAGCTAGAATCAGCATAGCAAATGTCTATTTTCGGCTCAAATACCGTTAGGTAGTCCTCTACTAGCTCAAGGTAGTGCACGACACCCTCAAGATCTTCCATAATGTGGTCAAGAGCTTCTAGTGCTTCTTGCTTTTTCAGCACATATTGAATCTTCATATTCAATATTTCACAATTGTTACCGTTCATATCAGCAATCACGTTCTTAGTTGCTGAAACCATCGATCTGAACACATCAGACATATATGCACGAATAATTAATGCATATCATTTATGCATCCCTATTTGCATAGACCCATCATATTAATGAATAATTTCAAGTAAGGCTTTAGAATCAAAAGGTCACTATGTTTCCAATCATCCTCCAAAAATCCTAACTCAAAATTATTATTAATATAATTATCTTATGCAAATAAATTCTATGAAGTTACAAAAACTTCTATTACTACCCACGACTAATTACCCACAACCAACCGCAATAACAAAAGCAAATAAAATCTAATATCCAATAAAATAACAATGCTTTCACATGATACGACTAACATATCGGTTGTTACATCAACAACAATCGTGTAGTAAACATTACATAATTAATCAAAGAAATAAATAGGGAATGTCCCTTCTAATCTATCAGTCAAAATATCTGAGAAATTTGAAGGCACATTTGCCAACCATGGAAAAACTTTTGGAGAGCTTTCATATCGCCTCCAAGGCGCATTCACTCGGCACCATGTGGCGCTCAATCTAAGGGTTGAAGTTTTGGCCAACTCAATTCTATAGTACTCTCTCACAAAAGCTTCCACCAACCTCCTATAACCCGGGACCACGTTGACCTCCCATAGCCGATCCAACACTGCTTGCCATTCAGGTGGAAGAATGTTCATCAAAGACGGCACCTTATCAAAATCCGGCATAATATAACCATTCCAGATGATTTCTTGTATCATCTGATTGACCCTGACCATATGTGATACTAAATCACCGTCATGCCACCGATAATCAGCTAACTCTGTCATCAGCCTCTTAAGTCTTGCATTTCCCTCGTCCGTTCTCGGGATTGCAAGTATCCTTGCATAACGCATCATAGTTCCTGCAACAAATGCAAAACTAAAAAATGGATCACTTATAATCCATAATAAATATAAGGGAAAATACATAATTTTCCAAAATTCATGCAACAAATGCAGAATTAAAAATGGATTACTTGTAACCCACATAGGCATGATTGAAAAAGAAACAAATTCCTCCTTTTTTTTTTTTTCAATGGTCAAAGTCAACGGTCAACGCTCGGTCAACGGTCAACTGGTCAACGGTCGTCAGTCAATGGGTCGGGTCAACGGGCGCGCGGGTTGGACCGGTCGGACCGGTCGCGACGGTCGGGCCGGTCGGACCGCTCGCGCGGACCAACCGCACGTGCCTCGCGTGCGGGGATGACGCCATGCGACGTCATCCGGCACGCGTCGGCGCGTGCTGCGTACTCGAGTCGGTCGGGTTGCCGGTCGGGTCGGGTCGCCAGGCCCGGTGACCGCCCGGCCAAATGTCGTCGGCGATGATGTCATCGGTGACGTCATCCGAGCGATTCTCGACCGTCGATGACGTCACGATGACGTCATCGCGTGACGGCTGCGTTGGTCCGCGGACCGGCGCTTGCCGGTCGCCCGCCGGCGGCGTGCACGCGCGGTTTGCCGACCGGCGCGTGTGCCGCACGCGCTTGGCGATCCAACACCTCGGGTGCGCGCGCCCACGCGCCTTACGGCCGCGCGTGTGGGCACGTGCGGAGTCGTACGGCGGCGTGCGACATGTCGCCGGACTCGTCTCGACGTCGCCTTTCTCCCCATGTGTTCAGAAAATGATTTCGACTTACGAAATCTCAGAAAAATGGCCGAAAAGCGCTCGGGTGTCGGGATTTCTCGCCCCGATCCGTACGGCCGAAAGTTTTTCGCAAAAAATCAATCAAAAAGCATCAAATTGATCGGGAAAACGTGAACTAGGGCTCTGATACCAATGTTGGGAATAATAGATCCCCGAAAACCGGATTCGACACTAAATCGAACCCCTAAATCAATGCGGAAGACGAAGCCCGGGAATAACACGTATCACCGATCGTAAAGCATACCACGGATTCGAGCGTACCTTGTTAGCCACAGATTAAACACCAATGCCGAAGACCAACGAAGAAATTGTGATCCGATGATGCCAATTTGCCTTGAAGGGAAGACGGGACGCCTTAAGCGTTTTTCTTTTCTTTTTCTTGGAGGGAGAGAGGGAGAGGAACGTACGTACGTTCTAATTTCCCAAAAAGGTGCGTTCTCCCTCTCTCTCATCCCTTTTATACCTTCCCCCATCCACGGGCCCTATTCCCGTGGGCCGGGCTTTTAGGCCCAACATGGGGGGACGGGCCAACTCAGGCCCATCAATAAATAAAAAATCCATCATTCCTAAAGTCTTAAAAATTAACTTTGGAATTTGATTGCTACCACAGATTCGTCAGGCATATGGATCTCCTCACTGGCTACAGCCAACTTCGAAGCTCAGTTATCTCAACTTATAGTCCACTATTACGTTCGTAACTATGTGGACTTAACAATATGTGGATTTTAAAGCCCCGGAACATGGCACTGAGTATTGACACTACTTTCACCGATAGCATATCAGCCATCATCCTTCTCATGGAGATGGGTGCTAAATTTGTTAAGAGGCACATCGACCATCCTGCTTTATTACAAGGGAAAAAGTTTGATCTTCGTTGTATAGCACTCATCTGCAGTTTGAACCTCTTGCAGATACTCCTTTCTGATGGATTCTGTTTGAGGTTTCTTTTTTGTTTTTTTAATCTGTCAATGGGGCGTCAATCAATCAAACTTTTATAATCCAATGGTTGTCTCGTCTGGCTAGTCACTGCATTGAACATTTCTCATTTTCTCTCATTTCTCAAATTTCTGGTAGCGTACCCATACTCATTGGAGAAGTACAGACTTCTTAGTACAAAACTAACTTCACAGTAATGATATGTCTCATGCAGCATCTAATTACGTATTTTTTTCCTTAGTTTTTTGGCAGTGGTGCACTGTTGCTCACGCTTTAGAGGGTTCAAGCCAGTACTTAGATGATATGCTCCCTGCTATGCATTTGATGGTTTTATTGGTAGCGGGTCGATATGAATTAGGGATGTGTAGTTAGAAAGAATCATTGATTCAATATTTACAGACACTTTTTCAGGATTATCGGTAGATCGAAGAGCAACGTGGAGGTAGTCAATTCTTGGCTTTCATTGCCTGACAAAGAGTGTTCCTCTCTTGCGATCAACTTTAACTGGGGATTCTCTTAATTGCAGTCAAGCGGTTCGATGTGCATGAGGGAGTAAAAAAGATGCTCAGGTCGATATTTGAGGCGGTTGCGATTGTGCATCCTAAGATGCATAGTCCAATCTCTACGGCCATAATATGGAGTGGATGTCATGCTCGAAAACTCTTTCAAACTAAAGTTGGCAAAAATCTATCAAAAGGATTGCGTTAGAATTTTGCGTTTGAATTTTGTGTTAAGATTTACAATTAAATTGACAAAACTGAAAAGTTTATAATATAATTGACATCTATATAATATCTTTATGACCGATTGAGTAATTTTTTTCAATTTATTTGATTTGTAGAGTTTCTCGGACACACTCAAGCATTTTTGGATTGAAAGTTGCCAAATTTATTGACGTTGACCGTTGACCCAATAATATGAACCCCAGCTGGCAATTTGTCCCTGTATTCTGCCTCTCATTATTTTCATTGGCGTAAAAATACAGTTGTTAGAATGTTCCACGCTTGTACTTTAGATTTTACTTGGTTAAAAGTTTGCAGAAAACAAATCGCAATTTCCTTTGTCCAAATTAATAAAAGTGATTTTATTACAAGTGTGTAAAAACCAGAAGCTCAAACAGGTTATGCTTTTGTCTTTGGTGATTTTATTACTGTGAAGTTATGCTTTTCTTTCTTTTAAATTTTTTAGAATTTTAACGGCAATTTTTTAACAGAACTTTAAATTGAGAAAATTGAAAAGTTTATGATTGAATTGCCATTTATATAATATCTTTATGACTGATTGAGTAATTTTTTCAATGCTATTTGATTTGTAGAATTTCTCGGACCCACTCAAGCATTTTCAAATTGAAAGTTGCCAAATTTATTGATGTTGACCGTTGACCAGATAATATGAACCCCAGCTGGCAATTTGTACTTGTATTCTGCCTCTCATTATTTTCATTGGCGTAAAAACACGCTTGTTAGAATGTTCCATGCTTGTATTTCAGATTTTACTTGCCTAATAGTTTGCGGAAAACAAATCACAAGTTCCTTTGTCCAAATTCACAAAAGTGATTTTATTACAAGTGTGTAAAAACCAGGAGCTTAAACAGGTTATGCTTTTGTCTTTGGTGGTTGAGCTCTAAACTTAGCTCTTTTTTTTTTCTTCTCAATTTTTCAGAATTTTAACGGAAATTTTTTAACAGAATTTTAAATTGACAAAATTGAAAAGTTTATGATTGAATTGATATTTATATAATATCTTTATGACTGATGAGTAATTTTTTCAATGTTATTTGATTTGTAGAGTTTCTCGACCCACTCAAGAATTTTCGGATCGAAAGTTGCCAAATTTATTGACGTTGACTGTTGACCCAATGATATGAACCCCAGCCAGCAATTTGTCCCTGTATTCTGCCTCTCATTATTTTTATTAGCATAAAAACACACTTGTTAGAATGTTCCACGCTTATATTTCAGATTTTACTTGCTTAATACTTTGTGGAAAACAAATCGCAATTTCCTTTGTCCAAATTAATAAAAGTGATTTTTTACAAGTGTGTAAAAACTAGAAGCTCAAACAGGTTATGCTTTTGTCTTTGGTGGTTGAGCTCTAAACATAGTTCTTTTTTTTCTTATCAATTTTTCAGAATTTTAATGGCAATTTTTTAATAGAATTTTAAATTGACAAAATTGAAAATTTTATGATTGAATTGCCATTTATATAATATCTTTATGACTGATTGAGTAATTTTTTCAATGTTATTTCATTTGTAGAATTTCTCGGACCGACCCTAGCATTTTCGGATCGAAAGTTGCCAAATTTATTGATGTTGACCATTGATCCAATAATATGAACCCCAGCTGGCGATTTGTGCTTTTATTCTGCCTCTCATTATTTTCATTGGCGTAAAAACAAAGTTAGAATTTTCCATGCTTGTATTTCAGATTTTACTTGCTTAATACTTTAAGGAAAACAAATCACAATTTCCTTTGCCCAAATTAATAAAAGTGATTTTATTACAAGTGTGTAAAATCCACAAGCTCAAACAGGTTATGCCTTCGTCTTGGGTGGTTGAGCTCTAAATTTAGTTCTTTTTTTTTTTTTTGTCAATTTTTAGTAAAGTGAAACCAACTTTAAAGGCATCTAACTCTCAGTCAATGCAGGTTATCGGCATTTTAACAACAATTTTTCAATAGAATTTTAAATTGACAAAATTGAGGAGTTTATGATTGAATTGACATCTATATAATATCTTTATGACTGAATGAGTAATTTTTTCAATATTATTTGATTTGAAGAATTTCTCGGACCCACTCTAGAATTTTCGGATCGGAAGTTGCGAAATTTATTGACGTTGACCGTTGACCCAATAAGATGAACCCCAATTTGTCCTTGTATTCTGCCTCTCATTCTTTTCATTGGCGTAAAAACACGCTTGTTAGAATGTTCCATGCTTCTATTTCAGATTTTACTTGCTTAATAGTTTGTGGAAAACAAATCACAATTTCCTCTGTCCAAATTAACGGAAGTGATTTTATCACAAGTGTGTAACAACCAGAAGCTCAAACAGGTTATGCTTTTGTGTTCGGTGGTTGAGCTCTAAACTTAGTTCTTTTTTTTTTTCTTTTCAATTTTTCAGCATTTTCACGACAATTTTTAACAGAATTTTAAATTGACAAAATTGAAAAGTTTATGCTTGAAATGACATATATATAATATCTGTATGACTGATTGAGTAATTTTTTCAATGTAATTTGATTTGTAGAGTTTCTCAGACCCACTCACGCATTTTCATATAGCAAGTTGCGAAAATTATTGACATTGACCGTTGACCCAATAATATGAACCCCAGCTGGCAATTCATCCTTGTATTCTGCCTCTCATTATTTTCATTAGCGTAAAAACACGCTTGTCAGAATGTTCCATGCTTCTATTTCAGATTTTACTTGCTTAATCGTTTGTGGAAAACAAATCACAATTTCCTTTGTCCAAATTAACGGAAGTGATTTTATCACAAGTGTGTAACAACCAGAAGCTCAAACAAGTTATGCTTTTGTGTTCGGTGGTTGAGCTCTAAACTTAGTTCTTTTTTTTTTTCTTTAGAATTTTTCAGCATTTTAACGAAAATTTTTCAACAGAATTTTAAATTGACAAAATTGAAAAGTTTATGCTTGAAATGACATCTATATAATATCTGTATGACTGATTGAGTAATTTTTTCAATGTAATTTGATTTGTAGAGTTTCTCAGACCCACTCACGCATTTTCATATAGCAAGTTGCGAAAATTATTGACATTGACTGTTGACCCAATAATATGAACCCCAGCTGGCAATTCGTCCTTGTATTCTGCCTCTCATTATTTTCATTAGCGTTTAAACACGCTTGTCAGAATGTTCCATGCTTGTATTTCAGGTTTTACTTGCTTAATAGTTTGTGGAAAAAAAATCACAATTTCCTTTGTCCAAATTAACAAAAGTGATTTTATTACAAGTGTGTAAGAACCAAAAGCTCAAATAGATTATGCTTTTGTCTTTGATAGTTGAGCCCTAAACTTAGTTCTTTTTTTTTTCTTTTTGAATTTTTGAGCATTGACGGCAATTTTTTAACAGAATTTTAAATTAACAAAATTGAAAAGTTTATGATTGAATTAACATCTATATAGTATTTGTATGACTGATTGAGTAATTTTTTCAATGTAATTTGGTTTGTAGAGTTTCTCGGACCCACTCAGGCATTTTCATATAGAAAGTTGCCAAAATTATTGACATTGACCGTTGACCCAATAATATGAACCCCAGCTGGCACTTCGTCCTTGTATTCTGCCTCTCATTATTTTCATTGGTGGAAAAACACACTAGCTAGAATGTTCCACGCTTGTATTTCAGATTTTACTTGCTTAATAATTTGCGGAAAACAAATCACAATTTCATTTGTCCAAATTAACAGAAGTGATTTTATTACAACTGTGTAAGAACCAGAAGCTCAAACAGGTTATGCTTTTGTCTTTGGTGGTTCAGCTCTAAACTCAGTTCTTTCTTTTTTCTTTTCAATTTTTCAGCATTTTAATGACAATTTTTTAACAGAATTTTAAATTGACAAAATTGAAGAGTTTAAGATTGAATCCACATCTATATAGTATTTGTATGACTGATTGGGTAATTTTTTCAATGTAATTTAATTTGTAGAGTTTCTCAGACCCACTCAAGCATTTTCATATAGAAAGTTGCCAAAATTATTGACATTGACCGTTTGACCCAATAATATGAACCCCAGCAGGCAATTTGTCCTTATATTTTGCCTCTCATTCTTTTCATTGGCGTAAAAACACGCTTGTTAGAATTTTCCATGCTTGTATTTCAGATTCTACTTGCTTGGTTTGCGGAAAACAAATCACAATTTCCTTTGTCCAAATTAACGGAAGTGATTTTATTACAAGTGTGTAAAAACCAAAAGCTCAAACAGGTTACGCTTTTGTCTTGGGTGGTTCAGCTCTAAACTTAGTTCTTTTTTTTTCTTTTCAATTTTTCAGCATTTTAATGACAATTTTTTTAACAGAATTTTAAATTGAGAAAATTGCAAAGTTTATGATTGAATTGACATCTATATAATATCTGTATGATTGATTGAGTAATTTTTTCAATGTAATTTGATTTGTAGAGTTTCTCGGACCCACTCAAGTATTTCCATAGAGCAAGTTGCCAACATTATTGACATTGACCGTTGACCCAATAATATGAACCGCAGCTAGCAATTCCTTGTATTCTGCCTTGCATTATTTTCATTGGCGTAAAAACACGCTTGTTAGAATGTTCCATGCTTGTATTTCAGATTTTACTTTCTTAATAATTTGCGGAAAACAAATCACAATTTCGTTTGTCCAAATTAACAAAAGTGATTTTATTACAAGTGTGTAAGAACCAGAAGCTCAAACAGGTTATGCTTTTGTCTTTGGTGGTTGAGCTCTAAACTTAGTTTTTTTTTTTTTCTTTTCAATTTTTCAGCATTTTAACGACAATTTTTAAACAGAATTTCAAATTGACAAAATTGAAAAGTTTATGATTGAATTAACATCTATATAATATCTGTATGACTAATTGAGTAATTTTTTCAATGTTATTTGATTTGTAGAATTTCTCGGACCCACTCAAGCATTTTCAGATTGAAAGTTGCCAAATTTATTGATGTTGATCGTTGACCCAATAATATGAACCCCAGCTGGCAATTTGTACTTGTATTCTGCCTCTCATTATTTTCATTGGCGTAAAAACACACTTGTTAGAATGTTCCACGCTTGTATTTCAGATTTTACTTCCTTAATAGTTTGCAGAAAGCAAATCACAATTTGCTTTGTCCAAATTAATGGAAGTGATTTTATTACAGGTGATTAAAAACCAGAAGCTCAAACAGGTTATGCTTTTGTCTTGGGTGGTTGAGCTCTAAACATAGTTCCTTTTTTTTTCTTGTCAGTTTTTCAGCATTTTACTGACAATTTTTCAACAGAATTTTAAATTGACAAAATTGAAGAGTTTAAGATTGAATTGACATCTATATAATATCTTTATGACTGAATGAGTAATTTTTTCAATGTTTTTTGATTTGAAGAATTTCTCGGACCCTCTCTAGAATTTTCGGATCGAAAGTAGCCAAATTTATTGACGTTGACCGTGGACCCAATGAGATGAACCCCAATTTGTCCTTGTATTCTGCCTCTCATTCTTTTCATTGGCGTAAAAACTCGCTTGTTAGAATGTTCCATGCTTGTATTTCAGATTTTACTTGCTTAATAGTTTGTGGAAAACAAATCACAATTTCCTTTGTCCAAATTAACGGAAGTGATTTTATCACAAGTGTGTAACAACCAGAAGCTCAAACAGGTTATGCTTTTGTCATTGGTGGTTGAGCTCTAAACTTAGTTCTTTTTTTTTCTTTTAAATTTTTCAGCATTTTCACGAAATTTTTTTAACAGAATTTTCAATTGACAAAATTGAAAAGTTTATGTTCTAATTGACATCTATATAATATCTGTATGACTGATTGAGTAATTTTTTCAATGTAATTTGATTTGTAGAGTTTCTCGGACCCACTCACGCATTTTCATATAGCAAGTTACGAAAATTATTGACATTGACCGTGGACCCAATAATATGAACCCCAGCTGGTAATTTTTCCTTGTATTCTGCCTCTCATTATTTTCATTGGCGTGAAAACACACTTGCAAGATCTTCCATGCTTGTATTTCAGATTTTACTTGCTTAATCATTTGCGGAAAAGAAATCACAATTTCGTTTGTCCAAATTAAGAAAAGTGATTTTATTACAAGTGTGTAAGAATCAGAAGCTCAAACAGGTTATGCTTTTGTCTTTGGTGGTTGAGCTCTAAACTCAGTTATTTCTTTTTTCTTTTCAATTTTTCAGCATTTTCACGATAATTTTTTAACAGAATTTTAAATTGACAAAATTGAAAAGTTTATGATTGAATTGACATCTATATAATATCCGTATGACTAATTGAGTAATTTTTTCAATGTTATTTGATTTGTAGAATTTTTCGGACCCTCTCTAGCCTTTTCGGATCCAAAGTTGCCAAAATTATTGACATTGACCGTTGACCCAATAATATGAACCCCAGCTGGCAATTTGTCCTTGTATTCTGCCTCTCATTCTTTTCATTGGCGTAAAAACACGCTCGTTAGAATTTTCCATGCTTGTATTTCAGATTTTACTTGCTTGGTTTGTGGAAAACAAATCATAATTTCCTTCGTCCAAATTAACGGAAGTGATTTTATTACAAGTGTGTAAAAACCAAAATCTCAAACAGGTTATGCTTTTGTCTAGGGTGGTTGAGCTCTAAACTTAGTTCTTTTTTTTTCTTTTCAATTTTTTCAGCATTTTAATGACAATTTTTTAACAGAATTTTAAATTAAGAAAAAAGAAAAGTTTATGATTGTTTTGACATCTATATAATATCTGTATGACTGATTGAGTGATTTTTTCAATGTAATTTGATTTGTGGAGTTTCTCGGACCCGCTCAAGCATTTCCGTAGAGCAGGTTGCCAAAATTATTGACATTGACCGTTGACCCAATAATATGAACCCCAGCTAGCAATTCCTTGTATTCTGCCTTGCATTGTTTTCATTGGCGTAAAAAGACGCTTGTTAGAATGTTCCATGCTTGTATTTCAGATTTTACTTCATTAATAGTTTGCAGAAAACAAATCACAATTTGATTTGTCCAAATTAATGGAAGTGATTTTTTATTACAAGTGTGTAAAAACCAGAAGCTCCAACAGGTTATGCTTTCGTCGTGGGTGGTTGAGCTCTAAACTTAGTTTTTTTTTTTTTTTCTTGTCAATTTTTCAGCATTTTAACGACAATTTTTAAACAGAATCTCAAATTGACAAAATTGAAAAGTTTATGCTTGAATTAACATCTATATAATATCTATATGACTAATTGAGTAATTTTTTCAATGTTATTTGATTTGTAGAATTTCTCGGACCCTCTCTAGCCTTTTCGGATCGAAAGTTGCCAAAATTATTGACATTTACCGTTGACCCAATAATATGAATCCCAGCTGGCAATTTGTCCTTGTATTCTGCCTCTCATTCTTTTCATTGGCATAAAAACACGCTTGTTAGAATTTTCCATGCTTGTATTTCAGATTTTACTTGCTTGGTTTGTGGAAAACAAATCACAATTTCCTTTGTCCAAATTAACGGAAGTGATTTTATTACAAGTGTGTAAAAACGAAAAGCTCAAACAGGTTATGCTTTTGTCTTGGGTGGTTGAGCAATAAACTTAGTTCTTTTTTTTTCTTTTCAATTTTTCAGCATTTTAATGACAGTTTTTTTAACAGAATTCTAAATTGACAAAATTGAAAAGTTTATGATTGAATTGACATCAATATAATATTTGTATGACTGATTGAGTAATTTTTTCAATGTAATTTGATCTGTAGAGTTTCTCGGACCCACTCACGCATTTTCATATAGCAAGTTGCAAAAATTTTTGACATTGACTGTTGACCCAATAATATGAACCCCAGCTGGCAATTTGTCCTTGTATTCTGCCTCTCATTATTTTCATTGGCTTAAAAACACGCTTGTTAGAATGTTCCACGCTTGTATTTCAGATTTTACTTCCTTAATAGTTTGCAGAAAGCAAATCACAATTTCCTTTGTCCAAATTAATGGAAGTGATTTTATTACAAGTAATTAAAAACCAGAAGCTCAAAGAGGTCATGCTTTTGTCTTGGGTGGTTGTGCTCTAAACTTAGTTCTTTTTTTTTTCTTGTCAATTTTTGAGCATTTTAATGACAATTTTTCAACAGAATTTGAAATTGACAAAATTGAAGAGTTTAAGATTGAATTGACATCTATATAATATCTTTATCACTGAATGAGTAATTTTTTCAATGTTATTTGATTTGAAGAATTTCTCGGACCCACTCTAGAATTTTCGGATCGAAAGTTGCCAAATTTATTGACGTTGACCGTTGACCCAAGAAGATGAACCCCAATTTGTCCTTGTATTCTGCCTCTCATTCATTTCATTGGCGTAGAAACTCACTTGTTAGAATGTTCCATGCTTGTATTTCAGATTTTACTTGCTTAATAGTTTGTGGAAAACAAATCACAATTTCCTTTGTCCAAATTAACGGAAGTGATTTTATCACAAGTGTGTAACAACCAGAAGCTCAAACAGGTTATGCTTTCGTCATTGGTGGTTGAGCTCTAAACTTAGTTTTTTTTTTTTTTTTTTTTTTCTTTTCAATTTTTCAGCATTTTAACGAAAAATTCTTAACAGAATTTTGAATTGACAAAATTGAAAAGTTTATGATTGAAATGACATCTATATAATATCTATATGACTGATTGAGTAATTTTTTAAAAGTATTTTGATTTGTAGAATTTCTGAGACCCACTCACACATTTTCATATAGCAAGTTGCGAAAATTATTGACATTGACAGTTGACCCAATAATATGAACCCCAGCTGGCAATTTGTCGTTGCATTCTACCTCTCATTATTTTCTTTCGTGTAAAAACACGCTTGTTAGAGTTTTCCATGCTTGTATTTCAGATTTTACTTGCTTAATAGTTTGCGGAAAAGTAATCGCAATTTCCTTTGCCCAGATTAATAAAAATGATTTTATTACAAGTTTGTAACAACCAGAGGCTCAAACAGGTTATGCTTTTGTTTTTGGTGGTCGAGCACTAAACTTCGTTCTTTTTTTTTTTTTTCAATTTTTGAGCAATTTAATGACAATTTTTTAACAGAATTTTAAAATGACAAAATTGAAAAGTTTATGAATGAACGGACATCAATATAATATCTGTATGACTGATTGAGTAATTTTTTGAATGTAATTTGATTTGTATAGTTTCTCGGACCGACTCAAGCATTTTTTTTATAGCAAGTTGCCAAAATTATTGACATTGACTGTTGACCCAATAATATGAACCCCAGCTGGCAATTTGTCCTTGTATTCTGCATCTCATTATTTTCTTTCGTGTAAAAACATACTTGTTAGAATGTTCCATGCTTGTATTTCAGATTTTACTTCCTTAATAGTTTGCGGAAAAGAAATCACAATTTCGTTTGTCCAAATTAACAAAAGTGATTTTATTACAAGTGTGTAAGAACCAGAAGCTCAAACAGGTTATGCTTTTGTCTTTGGTAGTTGAGCTCTAAACTTCGTTCTTTTTTTTTCTTGTCAATTTTTCAGCATTTTAACGACAATTTTTAAACAGAATTTTAAATTTACAAAATTGAAGAGTTTAAGATTGAATCCACATCTATATAGTATTTGTATGATTGATTGGGTAATTTTTTCAATGTAATTTAATTTGTAGAGTTTCTCAGACCCACTCAAGCATTTTCATATAGAAAGTTGCCAAAATTATTGACATTGACCGTTGACCCAATAATATGAACCCCAGCTGCCAATTTGTCCTTATATTATGCCTCTCATTATTTTCGTTGGCGTAAAAACACACTTGCTAGAATGTTCCATGCTTGTATTTCAGATTTTACTTGCTTAATAATTTGCGGAAAACAAATCCCAATTTCGTTTGTCCAAATTAACAAAAGTGATTTTATTACAAGTGTTTAAGAACCAGAAGCTCAAACAGGTTATGCTTTTGTCTTTGGTGGTTGAGCTCTAAACTTAGTTCTTTTTTTTTTCTTTTCAATTTTTCAGCATTTTAACGACAATTTTTTTAACAGATTTTTAAATTGACAAAATTGAAAAGTTTATAATTGAATTGACATCTATATAATATCTGTATGATTGATTGAGTAATTTTTTCAAAGTTATTTATTTGTAGAATTTATCGGATCCTCTCTAGCCTTTTCGGATCCAAAGTTGCCAAAATTATTGACATTGACCGTTGACCCAATAATATGAACCCCAGCCGGCAATTTGTCCTGGTATTCTGCCTCTCATTCTTTTCATTGGCATAAAAACACGGTTGTTAGAATTTTCCATGCTTGTATTTCAGATTTTACTTGCTTAATAGTTTGCGGAAAACAAATCATAATTTCCTTTGTCCAAATTAACAGAAGTGATTTTATTACAAGTGTGTAAAAACCAAAAGCTCAAACAGGTTATGCTTTTGTCTTGGGTGGTTGAGCTCTAAACTTAGTTTTTTTTTTTCTTTTCAATTTTTCAGCATTTTAATGACAATTTTTTAACAGAATTTTAAATTGAGAAAATTGAAAAGTTTATGATTCAATTGACATGTATATAATATTTGTATGACTGATTGAGTAATTTTTTCAATGTAATTTGATTTTTAGAGTTTCTCGGACCCACTCAAGCATTTCCGTATAGCAAGTTGCCAAAATTATTGACATTGTCTGTTGACCCAATAATATGAACCCCAGCTGGCAATTTGTCCTTGTATTCTGCCTCTCATTATTTTCATTGGCGTAAAAAGACGCTTGTTAGAATGTTCCATGCTTGTATGTCAGATTTTACATGCTTAATAGTTTGCGGAACACAAATCGCAATTTCCTTTGTCCAAATTAATGGAAGTGATTTTATTACAAGTGTGTAAAAGCCAGAAGCTCAAACAGGTGATTCTTTTGTCTTTGGTGGTTGAGGTCTAAACTTAGTTCTTTTTTTTTTCTTTTCAATTTTTTAGCATTTTATCGGCAATTTTTTGACAGAATTTTAAAATGACAAAATTGAAGAGTTTATAATTGAATTGCCATTTATATAATATCTTTATGATTGATTGAGTAATTTTTTCAATGTTATTTGATTTGTAGAATTTCTCGGACCCACTCTAGCCTTTTTGGATCGAAAGTTGCCAAATTTATTGACGTTGACCGTTGACCCAATAATATGAACCCTAGCTGGCAATTTATCCTTGTATTCTGCCTCTTATTATTTTCATTGGTGTAAAAACACGCTTGTTAGAATGTTCCATGCTTGTATTTCAGATTTTAGTTGCTTAATAGTTTGCAGAAAACAAATCACAATTTCCTTTGTCCAAATTAACAAAAGTGATTTTATGACAAGTGTCTAGAAACTAGAAGCTCAAACAGATTATGCTTTTGTCTTTGGTGGTTTAGCTCTGAACTTAGTTGTTTTTTTTTCTTTTCAATTTTTCAGCATTTTAACGGCAATTTTTTAACACAATTTTAAATTGATAAAATTGAAATATTTTTAATTGAATTGACATCTATATAATATCTTTATGACTGATTGAGTAATTTTTTCAGTGTTATTTTATTTTTAGAATTTCTCGGACCCACTCAAGCATTTTCGGATCGAACGTTGTCAAATATATTGACGTTGACCATTGACCCAATAATATGAACCCCAGCTCGCAATTTGTCCTTGTATTCTGCCTCTCATTATTTTGATTGGTCTAAAAGCACGCTTGTTAGAATGTTCCTTGCTTGTATTTCAGATTTTACTTGCTTAATAGTTTGCGGAAAACAAATCACAATTTCGTTTTTCCAAATTAATAAAAGTGATTTTATTACAAGTGTGTAAACACCAAAAGCTCAAACAGGTTATGCTTTTGTCTTTGGTGGTTGAGCTCTAAACTTAGTTCTTTTTTTTCTTGTCAATTTTTCAGCATTTTGACGGCATTTTTTTTTAACAGAATTTGAATGGAAAGTAATGTGATATTTGAGTACAGATTTGGAATTTTTAGTGATACAAAGACAATTTAGGGAAAATGTGTAGTATAATTTGAGGGTTTTTTGGTGGTTTTTTTCCTTATTTATAATGAAATATCATATAAAAATAGTATTTTTGTGGTTAGGTGCAAAGAAAGGATGTAGCTAGTTATTGAAAGGCTCTCACGTGGCCTCATCATCCAATCGATATAATATATGCAGAACACATAAGTTTGTGAGGACTCTAATGAAGACTGTACAATTTCCCTAATAATATTCCGCAGTATTTAACTATCATTTGGGCTTTTGTTTGAGTAATTACATATAGGTTCACATACGAGACTTACATGTAGCTATTTAGAAGATGAAACTTCACCAATGATTTCATGAATTATATTTTATTCTTTCTAGGGTTGGTTCATAACCTAACAAGAATCAGTTCCAATGGCATTAAACTCCAATAACCCAGCCTCATTCTAACTTTTCATTTTCAAAATTTGTTGAAATATGTGGGGATTGTTGGATATTTAAGTAGTTTTGAAATATCTAAAACTATTAACTTTTATAACGGTTCTTTTACTGTTATCAATTTGTAACGGCATTTGTCTGCTATTTTTTTTTTTGTCGGTCCTACTCTAATCCTATGCTAACACTCACTCTCAGACTTTTGCCCTTGCCTTCTTGCAGGGCGTGGGAGTCGAAACCCACTCTTGAAATGAAATCGTCCCCACCCCAATCCCTCCCTAAGAAGGTGGGTATTTGAACTTCCAACCTCCCCCTTTCAAGTTGGAAGGGTGGCCACTGGGGCGAACCTCCAGTGGTTTTTGTCTACCATTTATATAGAATGATTTTGTAATGTTTTATAGCAGTTATTTAATGGTCATGTAACGGCCTTGTAACGACCTTTTAATGGTTGTATAATGGCTCTATAATGTTTTATTTATTTATACATAAACTCTTCATTACTTTATAATGGCTATACAATGGTCATTTTCTTCTTTTATTACTGATTTATTTATGATTGTTTCTTAACTGCTCTCTCTTTCTTTAACTTATAAATGGTTACTCTGAACATAATTGGAAAGTAATATCAATATATCAAAACCACAATATTCCTATTTCTCTTTTCCTATTTCGTTATGTATCTTTATTTTCTTTGTTAGATTATACACATGATGTTGTTCTTGTTCATTCTAAAATTCAGTGCGGAGTATAAAAGAAGGTTCATTATATCTTGGAAGGATAGCCACTAAAGACTAACATACTGAGTTTCGCACTTCGAGGAGCAGAATTATCCTTAAGGATAGTGCTTGCATGCCTCAAGCATTTGTTTTATCTTCTCATCTTTTTCAATGTATTTCCACTAATTATTATTATTTTCAAGTTATCTAACAATTTTTCCAACAAGCTCTCCCGGATGACGACCACACCACAAATTCTTGAAAAACAATCGTCAAATGAATTCCAAGTGAAGGAATTGCCGTGCTCCACACAAGAGGAGGAAGGCGAAGGCATACTTCTGTGGAAGTTTTAAGCTATGGTGAGGACAGCACGTCGATGGAGGTGGAAAGGGGACCGTCGAAATTGCAGGGTAGCAAGGGATTGAGATGCATGTGCTTAAAGATTGGGAAAGTGAGGGACATATTGTTGTTGTTATTATTATTATTATTATTATTATTATTATTATTATTATTACTATTATTATTATTATTATTACTATTACTATTATTATTATTATTATTATTATTATTATTATTATTATTATTATTATTATTATTATTATTATTATTATTATTTATTTATTTATTTATTTATTTATTTATTTATTTATTTATTTTTGGGTTGAAACAAAGATGTCATTCATATGTTATAATGATACTTGAGAGGTATATAGTAGGCTTTTGAATTTTGCAAATCTTAAATAACAGTAGAACAAAGCAAAATCTAGAAAGCAACTAACAAAGTATAACTTTCATCCCTAAAAAACAGATTTGACACCGCAAATAGTTGGCGAAGAAGAAAAAAAGAACAATATGGGAAGAAAGAAACGAGCATTTTGGTTTTTTCTTTTTTAAAATTTTTAGGAATAGTAATTTTTATATAAATTTTTTGGATAAAAGTGTCCATATTATATTTGTCAGAAATATCACTTGTTCATCGAGCGAAAGACATTTGGTCGGCCGGTGAGGTGATACCCATATTTGATACGATAAGATCGACTCTCTCTCTCTCTCTCTCTCTCTCACTTATTTTGTATGTACCCTAGTTTTCGCATGATGTACATTCCACAATCTATTTACGTTTCTCCACGCTTATAAGAAGAAAATTCTAGCCACGTTCATCTAGTCCCCTTTTCTTCCCTTCCTCGGCCCACCCTTCCCCACACGCACACCTTCCCTCCCCCTTCCTCGGCCCTTCCTCGGCCCTTCCCCTTCCCACACGCACACGCCACCTTCCCCACCCCTTCCTCCGCCCTTCCACCCCGAGACGGCCATATAAATAGCCCTTGAAGCTGATGGTATCATTCGATAGCTGAGTTCCTCATCCGGTCTCCTTTCAAGGTATTTGTTTCTCTCGATTCTCCTCTTCAGATTGCCATGATCTCTCGGTCTCCATTGTCGTTGCTATTTCTATTCAGTTGTTTCTTCTTCTAGATATAGACGTATACGATGTTTTTCCTGTTGATTTGAGCGCTGATCTGGTTTTTCCCATGATGAATTTACGGCGATGAGATTATATCTGAAGATTACGCCAAATTAAGTCATATATCTGCTTTTCTCTTCTACATGTTCAGTTTTCTGATTTGGGATTTCTTAAGCTTCTTATTCGCATGAATCGAACTAAAGTATGACAATTAGGTTGCCAACCAGCGCAAGAAAGCAGTGTTTTGAAATGAAATTTTAGGTCATGGAAAAGGGAAGGTAGTTGTGAAATTGGGTTGCCAAGAAGCGAAATAACGCAGTATTTTATTTAGGCGAAGTGAGGTAAGAATTTGTGCATAGATTAAACCATCTTCTAGGAAGGTGAGTAGAGCAGCTGCGAATGTCGTTCTGCTTCTATTCACTTCACCATATCCCTGGACTTTGACTTCCTCCTCGCAGCCATTCCTTCTTTTGCTCTGCCTATGTTGATGAATTAATCTCTTGTTGCGGTGTCTCATTTGGAGGATTATTACCGGCAAGATTTACGAGTTGAGACTGCTTTAGATCAGTGAAAATTTGGAGCTTTCTTTTATCCTAACTTTTCCTGCGTCCTCCATGTAACTTAGATTACTGGTAAATTGTTGTCAGGCCTAACTTAAGCCGGGAAGGAAGCGTGACGTGAGTTTTCAATAAGAGCAGGAAGAGAGGAGAATGGGACAGACGATGCGAAAACTTCAATGCTGGAAGCACTCGGAGGATCAGGTGAGTGTTTTTGACTAGAGTAGAAAATTTGCACGATAATGCTCGGATAGGGAAGTAGTGACCATCCACAATTACGAGACTCACGTGGTTATTTGGCCGGCGATTGTGCAGAAGGGGAAACGCCGAAAGCGCAACAAGACTATTGAAAAGGGCAACAAGACTACCGATCAGAAAAAGATTTCGCGCAACAAGACTACCGAGCAGAAAAAGATTTCGCACAACAAGACTGCCGAGCAGAAAAAGATTTCGCACAACAAGACTACCGAGCAGAAAAAGATTTTGCGCAAACCGCCCGACAAGACTGATGAGTCAACAATGATTTCGCGCAAACCGCACAGCGTGAATTCTGGGCCGAGAACGAGTTCGAACAAACCGCGCAATGTGAATTCTGGGCCAAGAATGAGTTCGACGAACAAACCGCGCAATGTGAATTCTGGGCCAAGAATGAGTTCGACGAACAAACCGCGCAATGTGAATTCTGGGCCAAGAATGAGTTCGACGAACAAACCGCGCAGTGTGAATTCTAGGCCTTTAACGATTTCAAACAAACAGCGCATCGAGACTCCTAAGTCGGGAGTAATTACGCACAAAACACGTCCTTGAATATCAGAGTTGCACAGCTCTGATAACACTTTCACAAGAGAAGCTCTTAAGGAAAGAGATGAATACACTACTTTACTTGCAGAAAAGTCTCTTTTTTTTTTTTTGGTACTCTCCATTATAAGACTCGTTTATATGTAGGCTTAAAACAAGACTCTTGACATACCTTAGATATATGAAAAGTCATATCTAAATAAATAGTCATAAAGACACTTTAAGACACTTTAATATGTGTGTCGAAAGATAGGTGATGATATCTTCAATACACCCCCTCATCGACTACTCTCTCTAAGGATAGTCCTCGCAACCATACCAAGTTGAGCTCGAAACTCTTCAAACTTTGCAGCTCCAAGACCTTTGGTGAAGATATCAGCAACTTGATCACCTGTCTTGATGTACTTCATCTTGATCTCTTCCTCCAACAGAAAGTGATAGTGGACTTCCACATGCTTAGTCCTAGCATGGAAAACAGGATTCTTTGCCAAGCTTATAGTGGATAGATTATCACAATACAATATTGCCGAATAACCTATTGACTGATGAAGATCATCCAATAACTGCACTAGCCACGTGCTCTCCTAAGCTGCCATTGTTGCTGCTTTGTATTCAGCTTCTGTTGTAGACAAAGACACAGTCGGCTGTCTTTTATTGCACCAGGACACTACTGCTGATCCAAGATTAAACGAGTATTCGTGTGTGTTGATCTTTTATTGCACTAGGACACTACTGCTGATCCAAGATTAAACGAGTATTCGTGTGTGTTGATCTCTAGCGTAGTCAGCATCACAATGACCGACCAACTCATTTGATGATCCCTTTTTATATAAACGCCCAAAATCAGAGGTCTTCTTTACAAACCTTAGGATATGCTTGGCTACATCCAAGTGAGGCTTCCTTGGCTTCTCCATGAATCAACTCACTACTCCCACTGCAAAAGAGATGTCAGGCTGAGTTATGGTAAGGTAAATTAGACTACCTACCAGTTGCCTATACATAGTCGAATCTTCTAGTTCTTGACCTTCTTAAGCACATAGCTTTGTGTTCCCATCCAATGGAGTAGATATAGGTTTGCAATCAAGCATTCTGAATTTTTTCAAGAGATCTTGTGCATATTTGTTGACATAGGAATAATCCTTCCTTTGTCCTATCAATCTTGAGCCCCAAAAAGTGTTTTAGTTCTCCAAGCTCCTTCATCTGGAACCGCACAAAGAGGTCGGCTCTAATTCAACATATCTCATCTTCATCATCTCCAATAATGATGAGATCATCCACATAAACCAGCACAGCTACAACCTTTCCATCTTTTGCTTTCACAAACATGCTCGAGTCTGCTAGAGCTACATTATAATTGTTCTTCAACAAGAATTCTGCAATCTTTCCATACCACGCTCTCGGGGCTTGCTTCAAGCCATACAATGCATTCTTTAGCTTGCAGACATATTCTAGATGAATTTTGCTCTTGAAGCCATCCGGTTGCTCCATATATATCTCTCGCTCGAGTTCTCCATGCATGAAAGCATTCTTCACATCCATCTACCACACATTACATGACTTGCTTGCTGCAAGTGCTAATAGAACTCAAACAGTGGTAACCTTTGCCACCGGGCTAAAGGCCTCTTCATAATCAACCCCATATTTTTGCGAAAGTCCTCGAGCCACTAGATGTGCTTTATACCTCTCAATTGACCGATCGAGTTTTAAGTTTATAAACCCATTTGCAAGAAATAGGATGTACCTCTTTAGGTTTCGATACCAAGTCCCATGTCT
This sequence comes from Eucalyptus leucophloia subsp. euroa, assembly GCA_017140325.1. NCBI lineage: Eukaryota > Viridiplantae > Streptophyta > Magnoliopsida > Myrtales > Myrtaceae > Eucalyptus > Eucalyptus leucophloia. Next base: position 49,119,464 of record CM029470.1, read on the forward strand.
CATTCTTCTTTAGTGTGAGGATTTCTTCTTCTATGGCCTTCCTCCATTCTGTACTCTTCAAGGCTTCTTCATATGTTGAAGGCTTGACCATGCCAACATCTTCAATCAATGCTCCATTGGCATACTTGGGGTTTGGCTTCCTTTGCCTCGTCAATCTCTGAAGTTGAGGCTCCTCCTCTTTAAGTTCTTTGACCTGACTTGGTCGAAGTTCTTCTGTTGACCTTGGATGGTCACTAGATGAACTTGTCGATCCTGGTGATTGTGCTTCGACATCTTTTTCGACATCTTTTTCAACAGGTTGATTCTCATCGATTTCTTTTAGCTTTTCTTCGACCTCTTCGTCGAAATGCTATTAATTTGGCAATTTGACTGCATGAGGTGACCACCAAGATGGCATTTCATCGAACACCACATTCCTTGAAGTATGACATGTCCCTATTATAGGGTCGTAGCACTTCCACCCCTTTCGTTGATCATCACATCCCACGAATATGCAGCGGACTACCTTCTTGTCGAATTTGCTACGAAGATGATTGGGCACAAATGCATAACATACACATCCGAAAACTCTAAAGTGACTTACCATAGGCTTGTGATTCCATAGCTTCTCGTATGGTGACATAAAACCAAGCCTTGCTTGTGGCGGCCTATTAGTCACGTGAGCCGATGTCTTCATACATTTAGCCCAAAACCTCAGTGGAACATTCTTCGTGTGCAACATGCTCCAACATGTCTTAGCTAGATGTCGATTATTTCTTTCGGCAACACCATTTTGCTGTGGTGTATACAGACAAGTATACTGTTGACATATCTTGTACTCTTGCAAATACTTCGTAAACTCGTATGAAGTGTACTCTCCCCCGTTATCGGTGCATAGGCAACGAATTTTTCTACCTACTTCACTTTCAACATTCTCCTTAAACACCTTAAATTTGATAAATGCCTCAGATTTTTCCTTCATGAAATCAACCTAGACATACGTGGAGAAGTCGTCGATGAAAGTGATTATATACTTGAATCTACTAACATATTGCTGCTTCACTAGTCCAAACACATCCAAGTGAACGAGCTTGAGAGGCATCTGAGCTTTGAACGACGATTCCTCATACAAAAGTTGATGTGCCTTCTCGTACTGGCACCCGGCACAAATCATATTTTCTTGCACTTCCAACTAGAGAAGACCCCTTAGGATGTTCTTTTGCATCATCACATTCAACTTGTGATAACTTACATGCCCAAGCCGCTCATGCCATAAATCGGGTGTACCATTCATTCGGGTTTTGTTTACGTATGCCGTTTGAGCAGACATCACGTAAACAGACTCCAACCGAGTCAACGTCCTTCCATGATTGGTCGATTAGTGGGCTTCAAACTTCAGTACACCTTAACATCTCGTGGACCAAACACCACATAATTACCCAAGTCTGTGAGCTGGGACATAAACAATAAATTCTTCTTCATTCCTAACACGTGCTACACACTTTTCAATTCAACTTGTTGTGAATTGAACCGAGGAGTAATCTTCATCTCGCCAATATGAGTAATCGGCAACCTCGAGCCGTCTGCAATGATAACAACACGTCCTCTGGTATAATTATGCATGTTCGACAGTTTGCCTTGATCTCTAGTCATATGACTCGAACACCCTGAATCAACAATCTAGTTGTAATCATAATTAATCGACTTTTCACTTACATAGATTAATGCCATCACATCGTTTAACTAGACTACGGAAGAGGCAGCAAACTCGTCTGACACCACTATTGCAACAGACGTTTGGAAATCCCATTCCTTATCTTCATCGATATCATTCATCTTCGATGATCTTGCGACATTTCCCTCAACTTTCTTCGCTCGACAATCTCTGGTAAAGTGGCCCTCCTTGCCGTAGACGTAACATCATCCACTATGTCTTTTGCCATCGCGTCGCCCGGCTCCCCCTGGTCGAAGGCTCGACTTTCGTGGACGCTTTTGCCATCCTTCACGAGATGGTTGCTTTTGCCATTCGACGTGGCTTTTCCTAGACTTGCCATCTTTATTGTCAGCATTGGTTCACCTTTGGCCCTTGAACCCTCTTTTATCACCGAAGAGGGCACTTTGTTCTTCCTTAATCGAAACCTTAGACATTTGACTATCTAAAGTCTCTTGGTTAGCCACAATATTCTCTAGATCGGTCAATGTCGGTTGAGTTGCCCATCCACGAGTAGCCGTAATAATATTGTTATACTCCGGCTTTAACCCGTGAATAATAATTCTTCTCATTCTTGTTTCTGAGATGGCATTAGCAGGATCCAACTTTGAAATTTTGTCATAAATAGACGTAACTTTGGAGAAATACTGACTCACCGTCATATTTTGTTATGACATCAATAGCAGCTCGTTCTCCAGCCTTTGTAGCTTGGCATCATTCGACCTTGTGAATAAGGCTGCCAAGTTATCCCATGCCTCCTTGGAGTCTGCGTGCTCCTAATGTGCGGCAATAAATCATCTTCAACAGTTACAGCAAAAGCATAAAGAGACTTACTCACTTTTATCTTCCATCTCCTCTATTCATCATTGTCTCTAGGTGCCGTGGTGTTGCTGCCACCAACAATATCCCACAAATCCTAACCCATCAAATAAAACTGCATCCGGACACTCCAATTATTGTAATTGGAGTTGTTGAGCTTCTCAATGCTATTTGTCAAATTTGAAATATTCACCATCTAACTTGAAATAATGCCCAGCACTATTCCAAAAAACCTTGATCCTCGACCAATCGAACACAATCCCTGATTGTACACTGGTAGAACTTCGACGTATTCTGGTCCTCAACTGCTTGCGCATAAACAATGGTCCTTGACCACCGTCTTCACGAACTACACTCTGGAAGACTTGACTCACGGTCCTTGACAACTGTGCTCTCGGTCCCAGATAACCTCGCTCTAATACCAATTGTTGAATATCATAGTTGCACAGCTCTAATAACACTTTCACAAGAGAAGCTCTTAAGGAAAGAGATGAATACACTACTTTACTTGCAAAAAAGTCTCTTCTTTTTTTTTTACTCTCCATTACAAGACTCATTTATATGTAGGCCTAAAACAAGACTCTTGACATACCTTAGATATATGAAAAGACATGTCTAAATAAATAGTAATAAAGACACTTTAATATGTGTGTCGAAATGGCTTCTGTTGGAAACTGAACAGCCTCTCGATCAAAACACGAAGAGTCACAAGAGATAGGCGGTGATATCTTCAATATGCGCAACGAGACTCGGGGTTTAAATTCGCACAAATTGCACCATTTGCAAAAAGAACTTGAAAGATCACTCGCAAAAAATGTGACTGTGCAACGAGACTATGAAAAAGGTTCTGTGTGAAAAGCGCAATGACACTAGTGAGCAGAAGAAGGATTCACGTGAAAAGTGTTGAATGACTCGTGCGAAGCACACAGGGAGCCTATTGAGAAGGCAAGCCTGACGATGAGTCCCAAAGTGAGCCAGAGGGAGAGCCATTGTTAAGGAGAGCTGTAAGAGTTTTCCTAATATGGACTATATTAATTGTTATTGTAATTTACCGTTTTATGATTACCGTATTATGGGATTTGGTCTAAGGTGAGATAGAAGGTTTCTTAATTAGTTTAATATGGGGCTGGCTAGTGTAGGCCGAGTTGAGCCTGGTCCATAATGAGGGGTCTTGGTTGGAAACTCTATAAATAGTGCTCAAGTCTCTAATCTAACCCAAAATTCTCACATATATCCTCACATAAAGAGCATTTACCTAGCGCTAAAGGGTGAGGGGGCCATCTCATTGAGCCAGTGATCCGGAGGGTAATAGAGGTGAAGGACTTGCACCTGAAACATTGTGTTTCCGCTTCCGCTTCAAAAACGATGGATCCCAAAACAAGTGTGTTAATCTTTCTACTCAATTATGCATGTTCTTATTTTGGTTATGGTGATCTAGCGATTGAGCAATTTGCATCCTATATGTGATATCAGAGCCTCTATAACCCTAGAATTTGAACGAATAGGATTTTGCCATAATTTGAGATTGAGATTTTTTCGTTCAATAAAAATAAAATTAAATTATATATTCAGACTAGACTCGGTGAGACAAGCAAAACCGTGGGCGGCGCGTCGCCGGGGGAGGCACTACGCGCCCTCACGCACAGCTACACGTCGCCAGGGCATCAAGCACGCACCCTCACGCGCTCCCATGTGTGGGGTGCGGCTCACGCATGCGAAGCACATGGGTGCTGACGTCACGATGACGTCAGTGACTTGGACTCGACCCGACCCGAGGATCCGATCCGACCTGTTGATCGACCCATCCCAGTCAACCGGTTAGACTAGATGGCTGGACCGGACGGTTCAGCAGGGAACCGATCGGACCGGTTTTGATCGGCCTTCTTCGCTAGCCCGCGAGCTCCATGTGCCACACACTCAGGCGGCGCGTGCGGGCACGTGGATGCTTCGATCGGCATGTGGCTAGCGGTTTTGGATTCGTATGATCACTTTCTATCTTGTGGTGTATTTATTTTACATATTTGTTGATTTTATAGATGTGAAAATGCATACGAAACGTTGAATATGTGTATTTTAAGTATATTTTTGCATATTTTTTCTTGTATTTTTCTGTGATTTTGGAAATACAAGTGTTGGGTTATTGATATGTTGTCACATAAACATCATAAAAGTGTTATTCATTAATAATATACAATAAAATTTAATTTTTATTAATGAATAATGCAATGTAATTAGCATAATATGTGATTTTAGTAATTTACTGCCCCTATCACTAAAGTTAAAAATCACATATATATGGTGTATGTGAGACATAAAGTTTATATCCCTGGTATAAGAGAATTTTAAGGATTTAATTGAGTTGTGAGCACCAAAGTGGCACACTTGATTGGGTTTGAGAAATTTCGGTCTCGTATATTGATTGGAATGTCTCATGCTCTAATGCATAGTCATACTCTCAAAGGAGGTGGTTATGTATTAGTTCATAAAGGAATACATGATGGTGAGGTGGAGGAGTGACTGATCCTAGTGGTTCATATGACCAAAGGTGATAAATTCACGAAGATTGAAATATATTCTCATAACCGCTATCATGTGGGGAGTGTACAACTGCATGTCATGTTTTCTGCCCAAAGGTGATTATATGATTTTGCATGTAAACTCTCTAGATGTGTACTTATACATCAAGTTACACAGTGCTCACTGATGCTAATTATATATATTGCTTGTCTTTCAGTCACATTTCTGTAAACGGTAACTCCGTCACTATTGAGGTTCTTGCTGGTTCAAACTTTAAGACATTGAGATAAGATTTGGGAGATGTTCATATGGCTCTTACTGCTGATCGGCTGGTAGATCTTACTATCAAAAGTACAGAAGCTCAGAAAGTAAATTTTGCTGCCTAGGAAAAGAGCAATACAATTTGCTTATTGTCCATGAAGCGTTCCATTCAGGAACTTGAAAAGTGGTTTGCCTACGGACTGCACTACTAGGCAAATGATGGAAGCTTTGATGGCTAGAAACCATGTCTCGCCTAATGCTAAGATAGGGACACACCTACAAACACTATTTACTATGAAGTATGATGATTCTAGTAGAGTTAGAGATTATGTTCTAAGGATGGTAGATTTGTAGACTAAGCTTGAGGCTTTGAATGTTGTTATTCCCACTGCTTGCATTGCAAGCTCTAAATACTCTTCCTCCTGATTTTGGGATTATCAAGACCAGTTATAGTTCCCAAGATGAAATTTAGTCAGTTAATGACCTAATTGTAAGGCTGGTGGCAGAAGAAGAAAAATTTAAGAAAGATAAAGGACACATTGCTCTTTATGCTTCTAATTCTGGCAGTGATAAGGGTAAGAAGGTGAAAAATTATACTTATAAGGTCAATTCTAAAGCTGTTGGTCCTTCCAACAATAAAGAAAATTCCAAAGGTGCTGGTCCTTCTAACAGTTTGGATCCTAAGAAAGCATTCTACAAGAATGATGGTGTTCTTTGCTACTTTTGCAGAGAGAGAGGACACGTAAAGAAATGCTGCAATAAGTATAAGGTTTGGTTGTCCAAGAGAACCAAGAGTGAGCCTAAAGGTAATGATTTTTTGGCATTAGTTTATGAATCCAATCTATCTGAAACTCCAACCAATTCTTAGTGGCTAGATAGTGGTGCAACTAATCATGTTGCATTTATCATATATGGGTTCATAAACCGAAGGACGCCAAATTAAGATGAATCAAAGCTCACTGTGGGAAACAGCATTGGAGTTGACATCGAGTTTGTGGGAGATGTAATTTTGATTTTAGATTCTGATTTTAGGATGATGTTGAGAAACACCTTTTACATACCTTCTTTTAGGCGAGATTTAGTTTCTGTGTCTTGTTTGGACATGTGTGAATACTCTTTTGAAATAAAGAGTAATAATATTTCCATGTTTTATGATTCAAATAAGATTGGGTATTGCAACTTATCCAATGGATTATATCGATTGAGTTTATCTCCAATGACATGCATGTTGCTTATTCAGCTGAAAAAGTTGTTTCCAAAAAGGCCTTTACCTAAGGAACAGTCTTATGCATTGTGGCATAAACGTCTTGGTCACATCTCTAAAGAAAGAGTAGAAAGGCTTATAAAGGCTAACATCTTGCCTACTCTTAAAGGTGATCTAGAGACTTGCATAGACTGTTGTAGATGTAAGATGACTAAGATAAAGAAATCTGCCGTACGAAGTTCTGACTTACTGGAGGTTATTCACATTGATATTAGTGGACCGTACACGGCTACTTTGTGTAGAAATTTTTATTTCATCACATTTATTGACGACTTTTCTTGATATGGATACTTATACTTGATTAAAGAAAAGTCTGAGTCTCTTGACATATTTAAGATTTTTCGGACTGAAGTGGAGAAATAGTTGGGAAAAGTTATAAAGATTGTCAAATTTGATCGTGAAGGTGAGTATTTTGGTAGGCATGGTGATGTTGGACAACTTAAAGGGCTGTTTGCTAAATACTTAGAGGATTTTGGGATAATAAGTCAGTTTACTATGCTTGAAAGTCCTGAACAAAATGGTGTGGCTGAAAGGCACAATCGTACTCTGATGGACATGATGAGAAGTGTGATTAGTAGGACTAATTTACCTGATTTTCTATGGGGTGAAGCTTTGAAAACAGCTCTTTATATTCTAAATCGTGTTCCTACTAAAGTGATTCCATTGACTCCTTTTGAGTTATGGACTGGACGTAAGCCTAGCTTAAATCACCTTAAAGTTTGGGAATGTCCTGCAGAGGTGAAGTTATATAATATGACATTGAGTAAGTTGGATTCCAAAACTACTCAATATTACTTCGTATCTTACCCAGATCATTCAAAGGGGTATCGGTTTTATAATCCTAATGGAGGTACAAGAATTGTGGAATTTTAGACTGCAAAATTTTGGGAATTTGATGTAGCTGAAAATGGCAGTTGCTCACAAACTGTTGAAGATGATAGTATGGTGGGAATTACTAGATCACTATCTCATACTATGCAGACAATTATGGAGTCTCCTACGCTACAAACTGAGCCTGTTGTGGCCTAGGATCCTATTGTTGAGACAGTCCCTGATGAAATTCCACAAGCCCCTCAGATTCATAATGAGGATGAAGTAGCTCCACTCAAAAGATCGACTAGGGAAAGACGCTCAACTATACCACCAGATTATCTTGTCTACCTAGGAGAGCATGATTATGATATTGGTTGTGTTGTCAATCCAGTAACTTATACAGATGCCATCTCATGTCCTTAATCAAATTTGTGGCTAGATGCGATGAAAGATGAGATGCAATCTATGAAATACAATGGTGTTTGGGAGCTTGTTGAATTGCTTGAAGGTTGTAAACCTATTGGCTGTAAATGGGTATTCAAGACTAAAAGGGATTCCAAAGGGAATATTGAAAAGTTTAAAGCTAGACTGGTTGCTAAGGGTTTCACTCAAAGAGAAGGAATATATTATGAAGCAACATTTTCTCCAGTTTCTTCTAAATATACCTTTAGAGTGATTTTGGCATTGGTAGCTCATTTTAATATGGAGTTACACCAGATAGATGTTAAGACTGCTTTTTCTAAATGGAGATCCTAATGAGCAGGTTTATATGGTGCAGCCAAAAGGTTTTGCAGCAGAAGACTCAAGTAAGTTTGTTTGTAGATTGAAAAAGTCTATTTATGGCCTTAAACAATAGTGGTATTTAAAGTTTTATAGTGTTATCATTTCATTCAGATTTATTGAGAACAAAGTAGATCAGTGTATATACACCAAGGTCAGCGGGAGGAAATATATTTTTCTCATACTTTATGTGGATGATATCTTGCTTGCTAGTAGCGACATTGGTTTACTGCATGAGATAAAGCAGATGCTATCGAAAAATTTTGACATGAAAGACCTTGGTGAGGCGTCTTTTGTTCTTGGCATTGAGATCCATAGGGATCGCTCTCGTCATTCATTGGGTTTGTCTTAAAGGGCATATATCGATCGCATTTTTGAAATATTCAATATGTAGGACTGCAAACCGGGAATTGCTCCTACTGTTAAAGGTGATAAATTGAGTCTTTCACAATGCCCTAATTCAGATTTTGAGAAAGCTCAAATGAAGAATGTACCTTATGCTAGTGTGTTTGGAAGTATCATGTATGCTCAAGTTTGCAATAAACCATATATTGCTTTTGCAATAGGACTTCTAGGTAGATATCAGTCAAATCGAGGAAGCAATCACTGGATTGCTGCCAAGAAGGTTTTAAGGTACTTAAAGAAAATAAGGGATTATATGTTGATTTATAGACATGTTCCACACTTACAACTAGTAGGGTATTTAGATGCAGATTTTGCTGGTTGTCAAGATGATAAGAAGTTAACGACATGATACATATTTATATTGGCAGGAGGTGCAATGTCAGGGAAGAGCGAGAAACAGAAATCCATATTCTTCTACCATGCAAGCGGAGTTTGTAGTGTGTTTTTCAGTTGCAACTCAAGCTATTTGGCTCCAGAACCTCATTAGGGAGTTATCAGTTTATGATTTTGTGGATAGGCCCATATAGCTGCATTGTGACAATAACTCTGTGGTGTTGTTTATTAATAACAACAGACGTCTCAAGGGGTCTAAACACATAGAGGTCAAGTTTTTGACCATAAAAGAATCTGTGCAGAATGGTGACGTTGCAGTAGATCATATTCCTATAGATGATATGGTTGCAGATTCACTAACTAAAGGCCTACGCCCATGTGTATTTGAGCAACATGTCATTAACATGTCATTAAATGGGATGTTGTTATTTAGTGGGAGTTGTGTTTTATTTTTTCTTGAATAAAGTTTACATCTGTTTTTGTTACAATTTAGTAACACTTTGATATATACATATATATATATATATATGTATATATATATATTCATATATTATATATATATATATGCATATATTATACATATATATATATGCATATATATATGCATATATTATACATATATATATATATATATATATATATATATATATGCATATATATACATATATATGTATATATTGTTAAAAGTCTCAAGGTATTATTTAAACCTTGAGTGAAGGCTAGGGGCATCCAATTATTGGTTTTGTGCATATGTCTTGTTATACATAAGGGAATGTTAACCGTAATGACAAGACATATGTGGGTTTATTGGAACCATAAAGACATTCTCTAGTGGCACAAAGTTTTTGTGACGCTTAAGGTAAGAGAACGGTGATTGACAAATGTGATCTCTTTATGAGAGATGTTATCCATTTGCCACACTACCATATTAATCCATATCAATAAATGTTAACACCTAATTTAAATTTAGCTTTTAGAAATAGAAGATAATCTTTGATTAGAGGGAAATTTTGAAAAAATTTTGAATTCAAAAATTCAACAGCTGTGTTATTTTGGAGCCACTTTTTTGTTGAGAAGTTGAGTGAGAATCTCCACCAGTAGAAACAAACTCGAGTTTTCCCTTTATAAATAGAGAGTGCGAGACGTGAAAGGGGAGGGGCGGCTTCTCTTCGTCTTTCGTCGAAGGAAAAAATAGAAAAGTGTGGGGGGTTTGGACTAAGTTTTCGAAATATTCACAAGAAGGAAATAGAGTTTTTGTGATAGAAAAAGTCAAAAAGTGAAGAGAGAAAAAGGAAGAGAGAGAGAGCTTGCCGTCCGTGGGTCTTCGAGAAGAGAAGAAACACAAAAAAAGGAAAAGAATTCTAGAGAGGAAAAGTCAGCAGCAAAAGGCTTCGGTTTCTGTAGAAAAGGAAGAGACGTAAGAAGAGGAAAAAGCAAAAAAGACATAGGTAGTAGAGGAGAGAGAAGACACAGTAAAAAGAAAATTTACTGTGCTTCTTCTTCGGTGAGCCCTTCATCGCTTGAGTCACGCGCGCGCATCATTGCTGCCCACCCCACCGCCGGCTTCCGTTCGCGATTGCCCGTGCTAACCGCCGCACCGCCTTTGTCAGCCCAACGCCCGACGATGTCTCCACTTGTTGTTGCTGCCTTGCCAACATGACCCCTATTGCCAAATCAACGCCCATCATAGCTGCCAATGCCTCCACCGCCGCTCCAGCGTCATCCAACACCGACGTAGAGTTTCCAATCACCGACACTCATTCCCCGTGAAGCTACCGCCGCCCGATGTCTCGCCACCACCGAACAACGCCCTTGCAGGACCTCCATTGTAGTAGCTCGATCCTCGCGGCGTTGCACCAGCATGAGAACCCGCGTCGGCCACCACCACAAAGCAACACTCCGCCGATTTTTGCCGCGACCAGCCCACCCCCTACACCTCCTCTATCTGCCTGCCAATAACGACCGTGCTGCAGCGCCCACAACCCCAAAGACTAGTAGCCCACGCCATTTGCACATCCGCTCGAGCCGCACTCGACGACGTCCCTCTTTGCGCTCCCGCCCGCCTCGGCCTCTACAATCCGCTCCCGGAACCGGGTGGTTCACCTCCCTTGGTTGACGCCATTGTGCCAACGCCCGACGTCCGTGACGCCGCCTCCACTATTGTTGTCCCGATCTCATCGCTCGGTTGCCCCGACGCCGCAGATTTGAACCTCCTCCAACTCGACACCCCGCAAAGCCTCCGTCCATGACCGCTCGGTGTTTGACGCCTCCTCCTTCGTGCGACGACTCCACAGCGGCTTTATGCTCGCTGCGCGGTGCTTCGCTTCGTCTCTGCCCAAACCCAAAGCCATAGCCACTCGACGCCAACAGCCTCCGCCCAGCCTCATCGTCGCCGCCCGTTAGTCGCGCCGGATGCCGTTGCTCCGCCGGTTGTCCCCTTTGCCGGTGTCGCCCACCATCTCTACCCTTTTTCCAAGTTCTCCCTTAGGTGGTTTATTTATTTATTTATTTATTTATTTACTTATTTATTTAAAGTTTTGTTATTATTGCTTAAGTTAAAATATGGTATGTCAATGTTAATTATTTGTATAGTTTAGGCATTATCCTTAAGGCTTTGCCCGAGATTTTTATAATTATTAATTTGATCCATAAGATATCGGAACATTTTTTTTATAATTATATTCACTTTTGGGGCATTTTGATAGTATTTTAATTGTTAAATCATTATAGTTATTAATTTGATCCGTAAGACTTCGGATCAGATTTTTAATTATTTTGAACTCTTTGTCATGATGATTAGGGTTAGAATAATCGTTAATTTGACTTGTGAGACAATGGGTTATTTTTTTGATTATTTTAATCCTTTATTTGTTGAATATATTGCTTGTTTAGAGTCAATATTTATTTTAATAATTACTTATATGAAAAAAAAACTAAAAAAATAAAAAAAAAAATCAAACGAAATCAAAATCTTGCATGAGCATGTAGGTTTAGTAAATCAGACATTTAGGTTTAGTAAATTAGATGTTTTTAGGATTATATTTTAGGATTGCATTTTTAGATATCTTTCTTTGAAATAGGTTAGGGTTAGACCTAAATAACTTTTTTTTTTTTTTTTACAAAATAGAGCCTTAATGTTGCATATTTTAATAATCATTTTTTAAGAAAAAATATATAATTTTTTAATATAGGATAGGGTTTCAGTCAAATTAATCCCTAAAATAAATTAGAAAATTGTTCACTTTAAATAGCTTAATTAAGGTTTTTATTAATTCCGAATTTCTAATAAAGAAATTATAAAAATATTAGGTGCATATTAACTAGTTTGCATAATAGGATCATTTAATTAGAATTTATTTAATAGTAAAGTTAGATCATGAAGTGCATATTAACTAGTTTGCATAATAGGATCATTTAATTTTTAGCAAAAATTAGGTCATGTACATAAAATGCATATTTTATAAAAAATTTCTAATTTCAAGAAAACCAAAAAAAACTTGCTTGCTTTGTGCATTTAATTATTTTGATGCAATTTATTTTACTCGTTGAGTGTTTAATAATGATTGAGCACTCGTATGATAACATGTTTGCATGATAGTAATTTAGGTTTAAATAGATCCAAACTGCTTGCAAAAACATTTTTGAAAATTAAAAGGAAATGGTACCGAAATGGCATTAGAAAAATCTAGTGTAACCAAGTCCCCGTACCTTTAGTCTCTAGTTTGTAGCAGTAAAAATAAATTTCCCATTATTTTACTTAAGTATCTAATCGACCTATCATAAACTGATTAGTGGTGACTCCTAGATAATAATCTTTTACATGTTAGATATTTGAACCTAAATTGCGAATTGGTATGGGTTTGGGAGAGCCCGAGTTAAGTTTAGGCTTAGTAATCCATTAGTCTAATTTTAGGTGGTACACTCGAAATTTAGGTTGCGACAATAAAGTTGAAAGCACTTGTGACCATGGAAGACTGTGTGTCTATACATGCAGTTACTATCATGATTCAATGTTTGAGACTTTATGGGATATGATTGACTATTAAGAATTATCTCTAGACCAATATGCATACATACAGTACAATTTCAATTAATATAGTCCAAGTGGGAGAATGTAAGAGTTTTCATAATATGGACTATATTAATTTTTATTGTAATTTACCATTTTACGGTTACCGTTTTATGGGGTTTGGTATAAGATGAGATAGAAGATTTATTAATTAGTCTAATATGAGACTGGCTAGCGTGGGCCGAGTTGAGCTTGTTAGGGAAATCTCTTATGATGTTTTGAAGATGACAAAATAAATCAAAGGCTACTAACATGTTTGATGGTTGAGTAATAGACTATGCAGATGATAGAATGTGTAAAAGATATTATCAAAGTCTATTATTGGAAGAACCAGAAGACAGACTCTATGCTGAAACTGAACCAAAAGACAAACTCTATGCTAAAGCAAAATATGTTCAGACTCAGATTACAAAGTCTATCGCACTCAGACTCAGATTGTAAAGTCTATTGCTCTCAGACTTTACATCCAGATTCGATGAATCGTAACTCAAGCCCAATCATACAACGGCTAGTGATCTGGTTTGGATTCCACATCAAGATTGATTTGATTGACTCAATCTATTTGATTGACGATTGGATTTTGAAGACAAGAACTTTCTATACGAAGAAGCTTTACTTATGGAAATCAAGATTTCGTTTGTATGGATGATCGGAATCAACTTAGGATTCTACCTTTGTCACTAACGGCTACCAAATCTTCTAGATACAAAGCTGTCCAATGGGTATATTGGAAGACGATTCTCCGGGATACTGTCCAACGGCTAGTTTGGAAGTGGAGGAGTATTTAAGGAGGTGAAGGATCGATGAGCAAGTAAGAGATGGAGCGTAGAATTTATAATTCCAAAATCCGAGCGATCTTTGTTCATACACTTGTTTTTGGAGAGCTTAAACGTTTGTGATAGTGAGAGAAATACCAAAAGAGTGACTTAGTGAGATAGTGTGATCTACTACTAAGTGTTTGCACTCAAAGTCGTAATCTCTTGTTGATTGCATAGTGGAATCCAGCCAAGAAGGCTGTTAGCGTGGGAGAGTGGACGTAGGCTTGGATTAAGCCGAACCACTATAAATCTTGTGTTCTTATTCTCTTCCTTAACTCCTTTGTTTTACTCGAAGTTTATTTTATTCCGCATATATTTGCCAAAGTTTATTTTATACACCTGTTCACCCCCTCTAGGTGCTCATACTAGCACTCTCAATTGGTATCAGAGCCAAGTGTTCGGTTTATAAAAGTGTTTTTACTTTTGAGTTAAAGATTCTTTATGGCTAGTATGTTGGCATCAGGACTTATGGAAGGGCAAAGCAACACAAGGCCACCATATTTTGATGGAAAGGAATACGACGTATGGAAGAACAAAATGAAAGCATTCCTAAAATCCAGAGATCTCTTACAATGGGATGTTGTGGAAAGAGGAATCAACCCCATTGCCGCGTCTACATCAAATAAGAATGGCAAAGACAAAGAAACCAAACCCCCCGCTCCTATGTCTCGGATGGAGATGTCCAAAAGAGAAGCGCTTGATGCAAAAGCCATTTATTCTTTATATTGTGCATTGTCTCCTGCTGAATATAACATAATCTCTTCATGTGAAATAGCAAAAGAAGTTTGGGATAGACTTCATGTTACATATGAAGGGATCGATCGTGTAAAAGAGACAAAAGTAAACTTCTTGCTTGGCCAATATGAATCCTTCAAGATGAAGCAAGGAGAGTCAATTGGAGATATGCTCAACCGTTTTACAGAAATTGTAAATGGTTTAGCATATCAAGGTTAGCAAATTTCTACCCCGATGAAGGTCAACAAACTCTTGCGAGGTCTCTCAAAAGATTGAAACCATGTCAAGACATCAATCCGGGAGACTCAGAGGATTATGTCACTCTCCGTTGATGAATTAATCGGCACTCTTCAATCCTATGAAGTGGAACAACTCAATGATGAAGATCTCGAAGGTAAGAAATCCATCGCTTTAATATCTAATGCTGTTTTTGATGAAATAGATTCAGAAAATGACATGGACGACGAAGAACTTGCTTTTATGATTGAGAAATTCAAAAAGTTGAGTAGAAAAAGGAAGCAAATTTAGTGGAAGAAGAAAATACAAGCAGAATGGCCAGAAAAGAACAATGAAAGAAGATGATGAGCAAGAAAGTATATACTTGATGACACATTCAGAATCTGAGTCTGACTCAAACACAGACTTAGAATCAGAATCCAACCTAGACACAGACTCAAAATTCGATGAGGAAATCGAGGTAAGCAATTCAAAAATTCCTCTCAAAGTTTCAAAGTATATAAATGAGCTTTGTTCAAATCTCAAATCTTCTCTTAAAAGGATTTTCGAACTTAAAAAAGAGAATTCTCGACTTAGGCAACAAGATCTTTCTCAAAAAGAAAATTTTGAAATTTTACAAAAAGATTTTCTACAAACAAAAGAAAATCGAGATTTTCTTGTTAAAGAAAATGATTCTTTGAAGAAAGAATTTTCAAATATTTCGACAAGATTTTCAAATGGATCAAAAATATTAGAGCATATTCTTTCTAAACAAGTTCCTTACTATAATAAGTCAGGACTTGGTTTCAATAAAGAAAAAAATTCTTTAATTGATTTTCCTAAAGTAAAAGAGAGACTTAGACAAAGACCTCCAAAGGCATTTTACAAAAATCATTTTCAAAAAAGTGTTTGTAAAACCTGTTGGTGGAAATGACGTCAAGTGTTCAAATTGTGGAGATTCAGAACACTTTGAAAAAGATTGTCCTAAAGTCTAGAAACCTATTAAGAAAAATTGGGTAAAAATATCATACTCTACTAACTCTCATGGATCCAAGAAAAAATGGGTACCAAAGAAAAGATGAGTTCTTTTTTGCAGGAAATAAAGGAAAAGAAGAAGTTGGTAAGGAATGTATTTTCTATTTGGGCACATAATTCTCATTATGCTTGATATTCGATATATCCTTGGTTGATTGAGATTTTATAATGATCATATTTTGTTGAAGAAAGAATCGTGTGATTTGTTTTTGTGTTTTGAGATTTGATTTAATACGTGTGATCATTTTTGATATCATGCTTAAAGAAAAATGAATTTATTTGGTTTGATTTTATGCTCTCAGATTTTATCATATTTTGCCAAATAAAAATCTGTTTTACATGATATTAATTTATGATGCAAGATATTTTTAGATTCTCAAGGAATTTTATTCTCTCTGTTTTTATCGTACTATGACCAAGTGAGAATTTATTTTTCAAAATATCATTATGCATAATATTCTTTCTTTGAATACTTTGCTATGATGAATTAAGAAATAATATTTGATTTTGGAGATTTTCTATTTTACTCTAACGTCTTGGAATGATCCAAATTGATGGATACCAAAAAGGGAAATGAGTTGATTGCAGGAAATTCAATAAGGCAAGAATGATTGTGAATCTATGCAAATTTTGGTACAATCAAAAAATATCTCCTGCGAGAATTGGTAATGATTTTTTAATCAATGGTATATTGCAAATATATACCTTGGGTAAGAGAATATTTTTATCATCCCGCCTTGCAAATCTCTACGTGCATTTTGGATGATTGTTTATTATATTGTGAATATCTTTTGTAATAAATATATGGTATTGCAATTTTGGCACGTGACAAAAATATCTATTTTCCTTTTGCAAAATGCATATCTGAAATTTATGCTTAAGGAAATCTCTTTGATCTCGAAAGATATTACTGCATATTCATGGATATTCTTGCTATATTCTTAGAAGATATATTCTATCTAGCAAGTTTGACATGCAAATCAAAGGAATATATTATGTGACATTTTTGCAAAGATTATTATCTGTTATATAAGAATTTGCAGGTCACAAAAGAATATTCCATATGAATTTTGGTAAGCTTGATCTGAAAATTATGAAGATTCTATACTATCTTCTGGAGGTTCAAAGATTCCATTCCTTATGCAAAATTTTTGCTGATTGAGGAAATCCCTTATGCATCGTACAAAAGTTTGTTAAGTTTATGCAGGTTGAATTCGAGAAGAGCTTGATTGAAGAAAATAAATTTTTGCCTCGAATTTCAAAATGCAAGTGATCGTTACGGATATTGTTGCTACAGAGGAAATATTGGAAAAATATTATGTTTAATGTGTACAAGCAACAATTGCTTTCATTTGCAAATATTGTCATGATCACAGGGGGAGAAATCAAATCCAAAAGAAAATGAAAAGAATCGTGATCATCTCAAAAAGTCAACAAATTGAGGGGGAGCTTTGATTAATTATGGAAAAATCTTTTTAGATTGATCGTGATCTTATTATGAATGGAAAGAAAGGTAAATGTGTCAGAATTTGTTCTAAAAAATCCGGTTAGTGCATCTTTTATTACTTTTTGTCATTGATAAATCTTGTATTGATATTATCATTTTATTATGACAAAAAATGGTACGTGAATTTCATGATGCATCTGTGATTTTTATTGGATATTTGCTGATATATATGATCGAAGTGAGCTATATTGCATATCTTTAATATTGGACTTACTTTATAAAAGCTGATTTTTGGAAATTGTGATTCATGCAAGATATTTGTTATCATTCTCTACGTGATATTTTTTCCATTATTATCGCTTTTTGATTATGACAAAAAGGGGGAGAAGATATGAATATGCATATGCGTTGATTGGTTAATATTATTTATTGCATAATATTGAGCTGCGATTATTTTTCTATATATTGTTATGCTCAATCAATTTGCTATCTTCTAATATCCTTTCATTTAAATTAATATTTTTAAAAGCGTGTTTACAAATCTGTATATTCAGAAATTGTTTTGTCATCATCAAAAAGGGGGAGATTGTTAGGGAAATCTCTTATGATGTTTTGAAGATGACAAAATAAATCAAAGGCTACTAACATGTTTGATGGTTGAGTAATAGACTATGCAGATGATAGAATGTATAAAAGATATTATCAAAGTCTATTCTTGGAAGAACCAGAAGACAGACTCTATGCTAAAGCTGAACCAGAAGACAAACTCTATGCTGAAGCAGAATATGTTCAGACTCAGATTGCAAAGTCTATCGCACTCAGACTCAGATTCTAAAGTCTATTGCTCTTAGACTTTACATACAGATTCGATGAATCGTAACTCAAGCCCAATCATACAACGGCTAGTGATCTGGTTTGGATTCTACATCAAGATTGATTTGATTGACTCAATCTATTTGATTGACAATTGGATTTTGAAGATAAGAACTTTCTATACGAAGAAGCTTTACTTATGGAAACCAAGGTTTCGTTTGTATGGGCGATCGGAATCAATTTGGGATTCTACCTTTGTCACTCAACGGCTACCAAATCTTCTAGATATAGAGCTGTCCAATGGGTATATTGGAAGACGATTCTCCGGGATACTGTCCAACGGCTAGTTTGGAAGTGGAGGAGTATTTAAGGAGGTGAAGGACCGATGAGCAAGTAAGAGACGGAGCGTAGAATTTATAATTCCAAAGTCCGAGCGATCTTTGTTCATACACTTGTCTTTGGAGAGCTTAAACGTTTGTGATCGTGAGAGAAATACCAAAAGAGTGACTTAGTGAGATAGTGTGATCTACTATTAAATGTTTGCATTCAAAGTTGTAATCTCTTGTTGATTGCATAGTGGAATCCAGCCAAGAAGGCTGTTAGCGTGGGAGAGTGGACGTAGGCTTGGATTAAGCCGAACCACTATAAATCTTGTATTATTATTCTCTTCCTTAACTCCTTTGTTTTACTCGAAGTTTATTTTATTCCGCATATATTTTCCAAGGTTTATTTTATACACCTATTCACCCCCTCTAGGTGCTTATACTAGCTATCTCAGAGTTTAGCTCGTAATAAGGGGTCCTGGCTAGAAACTCTATAAATAGTGCTCAAGTCTTTCCTCTAATTCAAAATTCTCACATATATCCTCATATAAAGAGCGTTTACTTAGCGCTAAAGGGTAAGGGGGCTGTCTCATTGAGCTAGTAATCCGGAGGGTAATAGAGGAGAAGGACTTGCGCCTGAATTATTGTGTTTTCGCTTCTTTTTCAAGAACGATGGATCCCAAAACAGGTGCGTTAATTTTTCTACTCGATTATACATGTTCTTATTCTGGTTATGGTGATCTAGGGATTGAGCAATTTGCATTCTACAAGAGCCTGATGCCGAGCCTGACTCAAAGATCAAGGCACTATCTAACCGAAAAAGAAGAAGAAAAAATGACCAAGACATTCACGTGTGCGGGCCTGGCGTCGTTTGATTTTTTTTTTTTTTTTTAATGGGTGGGGGCTTTTCTTCAATGCATTTTCATTGACTTAGGTTAGCTTGAAAGTATGTAGATCCACCGAATGAGTCTTCTCTGTGCCTACTCATGTTCGAAATCAAGTGCCTTTTTGTTTACGGTCCCACCCAAAATGCTCTTTGAAGCTATTGTAAAACTCCTCAAATGTAACACGTTTGGGCCTCTTCATGTTTTTTCTAACCTCCCTTTTATCCGACTTCCAGATTGAGAACCAAATGCAATAATCAAATGACTCTCTTTCAACTCCCATTCTCGTGTGCCCTCTGCTTTTCTTCTCCAATCTCATCCCTGGAGAAGCAAAGCAGATTCTTGAGCAAGAATATAACGACTACTTCATAAACACCAACAGCAACGGTAGAGAAGATACGCATGCTCCTCCTTCGCAAGTGTACCTAATACAAGTCTTCATACACTTCTAATCTTGCAGCTATTCCTGACATAAAAGGGAAAGCAGAAGTTCTCTTTCCTCCTTCTTTATAAATCGACATTACCTCTTGCCACCGTTATTGTTGCCAATCTTCACTACTACCTTGTTGCTAACTCTTGACCTACGGCCACGGCATCACCATGACCAACACAATGCGTGGTGTCTCTCTTTTATAGCCAACATCACAACATTTCCGTCTCTCTCCAGGGCGCACCACCTTAAACCTGGGGCTATTGTGACCTCTAAAGGGTCGGGACAGCCTTATATCTCAGATCGTTTGCCTCTAATCAAAGAGAGATTGCTGATGTCGATGGGCCGTCATGCAAATTTGACAGCAGGTTAGCATTGGTAGCATCCATGCAAGCTGATTCCTTAGCTTTTCGGTTGCAAGGACCTTGAACAGAATTTTGAAGTTTTGGGATTAAATTAAATAGAAAGAAGTTTAGAAGTGATATTGAACAATAACGAAAAGTTGGAAGACACCATCAATGTCACGACCTCTCTTTTATTTGACTCTTTTTCAAAATATATCAATCGATGGTTTTTCTGAGGATAGTGCAGTTTATTATTTAGTATGAGCTTGAGACTAGCTTTACTTAGTATGAGTTTGACAATAATAAGTACACTAGAAGTGCCAAAAGTTGTGTACGGTACTCACTTTAGTACTAAAAATTTTCGCTAGCTCACTTAAGTACCAAATCGGAGAAAAATCAATCACTTTAGTATTAACGGCGATAAATTCCGGCCAAACTAATTACGTGTCGTTTATAATTAAAATTATAATATGACTTGGCAAAATTTTTAAAAAGTCCAGTCCACGTGGCATGCTTGGCACTGAAGTGATTGTTTTTTAACTATGACTGGCATTGATGTGATCACTTTAAATAAAATTTGACACTCAAATGATCACTTTTAATAAAATTTGACACTTAAATTATCACTATTTACAACTTTTGGATTACATCGTTTAGGGATTATATGCTGACTAGGCACACTGGTGAATCATGTAGGATTAAGAAATTAATAAAATACAACCACGTCGGATTTTTGGCAATTCGGACTGGAGTTGACATTTAAATGATCATTCTTTTTTTTTTTCTTAAAGTAGCATTTAAGTGATCCGGAAAAAACTTTTGGCATTAAAGTGAACGCCGTACATAATTTTTGGCACTTCTAATGTACTTACCTTGAGTTTGACACTATTGGTTTCGGATTGAGCTAAATTGATAACTAATCCAAAATCTCTCTCATGGTGTAGTTATGAGATTGACAAATTGGGTTCTACTTAATGGCACAGCGATGAGCCAAAATTATGGTGGTCCCATTTCTCTCCATGCCGAGGGAAACCTAGCATCAGCTCTGAGGTTAGCTACAACTACATCCGCCTCAATATTGCCTTTTTGGCATCGTTCTGCTGGACGACCTCACCTTCAATGTAGGACTACAATGTTCGACTCTTTTTGATTTTTGATTTTTTTTTTGTCCTAACTCTTTTTCGCTTGCAGTGTTGATTTTTTTGTCACATTTTGTCCATAGTTTTACAATTTATTATTATTATTATTATTATTATTATTATTATTATTATTATTATTATTATTATTTTCGGTCCAGCTGAACAAACTCGTGTTTTGATCATTGATCAATTGTGCCAGGACTCATGAATGTCCATTCTTATTTTCATTCAGTGAAGCGGTGGCAGAGTCATCTTTATAATGGGCCTGCTCTGTCCTTTCCAACTGTTCTCCCCGTGGATAATCCAGAATGTTCAGCAAGGTGATGACTGCACCCGTGATTTCCTTTATGGGCTTGGAGAGGACAAACAACAGTACGCCAGGCTGTGGAGGTTTTTTTACAAGTTTAGTCCGACATACCCAAGTAGAAGTGTTTTAGACATCCTGAGGTCATCCCCAGTATGTACTGGATTCGAACTGCTTTTACAACTTGCCCATCATTCTTCCTCGTCGTCTTTTAGATTGCCTTGTGTTTTAGTGACCATTATCGTTTGAAGAGCTATCATTTCTCAATTGCTCACGTCAACCCATTGTGTCTGGCTGAATTAGTGGTGGTTGGCGACGACCCTCTAATAAGAAGGCCGGGTATGCGCGTGTGTGCCCGAGTAACTTAGAGCAGGTTTTCAGAGGAGGGAAAGGTTCAACTGTTATGCCTGTAGTGATGGCTGTCTGGCAGGTAAAATTCTTCAGGCTTGTCCTGGGCTTAAGACCCTTAACTCATCTTTTACCCGTAATTGTAGAGTGGGCATTGGGATTTTGTGCAGAAGTTTACGAAAAGAATAACCCAGACCAGCATTGTGGAAGCGACCATAAGTTGCATGAGGTGACATCTCGTAAATATTTCTAACAGAGGCATTCCCAATCTTATCATTGAGGTCAGTGCCTCAATCAGCTTACTCTTCTTGGTGACTTATCAGTGCTTTCTCATCCAGCTAAACAAACTCGTGCTTTTGATCATTGATCGATCAATTGTGGCCGGGCTGGTCTAATCTTTATATCATCAGTTTGACGTCCATTCTTTATTTCTATTCAGTGAAGCGGTGGCAGAGTCATCTTTATAATGGGTCTGCTCTGTTCTTTCCAGCTATTCTCTCAGATGGCCGATCCAGAATGTTGAGCAAGGCGACGAGTGCACCTGTGATTTCCTTTATGGGATTGGAGAGGACAAAACAGCAACACGCCAGACTTACCGCCTGGTTTCATACCCCTAAAAATTACTCTATTAAAGTAAAAGCATCCTATTTATTGAGTAGCAATTGTTAATAGCTGCGTAAAGATTTATTACTATTTTTCCTTTGTTCATCCAGGAATAAGAGAGATACCGTAAAGAATTGGAATCCAGAAGTTTAACTCCGCCATCTGTGATGTCTTCGGTGACTAAAAGCCTGCCGGAAGGCTATGGAGGTCCTTTACATGTTTAGACCGACATACCCAATTAGAAGTGTTTCTGAGACGTCCTGAGGTCATCCTCAGTACGTACTGGATTGGAACTGCTTGTACAACTTGCCTCTGTCATTCTTCCTGGCTGTCTTTTAGTTTGGCTTGTGTTTTCGTAACTATTATTCTTCAAAGAGCTGTCATTTTTTGATGATTGCCCACATCAACTTAATGTGTTTGGTTTTATTAGTAGAGGTTGGCGACACACCTCTAATAAGAAGACAGACATTTTTGTCTCCATATAATTTGATGCAGGCTGTTATAGATGAAGTCAAATATTTGTTTTTAGGGGCTTTTTTGTCTTTTCTAACAGATTTCCTTTAAGGTTAAAAGTGATATCTTTATATGAGCGATGGCAAGACCTTAGCTGTGAAGGCGCTAAAAAAGGAAATAGAGAGGCAAGAAAAAGAGAGAAGAAAAAAGTAAGTTTTTTTTTTCTTGATGGGATGTCTCAATCTCTTTGTGCCCTGATTTTGAGAGAAGATCATCGTTATATTCCAACTTTTTTCGAAATCTAGAGGATTCGCAGAGTGCCTCTGCGCGGAGATGTAGCCCAGGTTTGGGTGAACTTCGATAACAAATTTTTTGGCATGTTCATCCGATTCTATTTTTTTATTACTATATTCTATCTGGTGAATTGTTTGCAAGCATTATTTTTGGGAATCGATGTGCAATTTTGTAACAACTGGTATCAAAGCCTGGGTTCGCTAATCGAGAACATCGAGGGTTTTCGGTGACGTTTGGTTGAAAGCAAAAAGGATGGCAGAAGATAAAATTAGAATCGATAAGTTCAATGGAGAGGATTTCGGATGGTGGAAACTACAAATAGAGGATTATCTTTATCAAAAAGATCTATATGCACCACTTGAGGGTTGGAAACCCGAGATGGTAGAAGTGGATCCGACAGCAGAAGTCGGATGGAAAATTCTTGATCGAAAGGCATTAGGTGCGATTCGTCTAAGGTTGACGAAAAAGACAGGGTACTACATCGCGAAAGCAAAAATTGCAAAAGAAGCCATGGATATTCTAACGAATATTTATGAAAAGCCGTCAACATCAAATCAGTTATTTTTGCTGAAGAAGCTGGTTAACATGAAGTTATTTGATAGAGGTTCTGTGGCAAAGCATATTAATAGTTTCACGCAGTCACGGGTCAATTGGAATCCGCAGGCATAAATTTTAATATGAAGTTTCAAGCTTTATTATTTTTATGTTCTCTTCCAGAAAGCTACAATACCACAGTGTAGGGAATTTCGAGTACCATGAATGATAATTTAACTCTTGATGATGCTATGAGTAGTATCATGGATGAAGAGATGTGAAGGAAAGTCTCAAGTGGAGATAATTTTTCTGCATCTACATCTTCAACGGCACTTGCAGTGAAGAACCGTGGAAGAAGTAAAAGTAGAGGAAAATTCAGCGGGCATGGCAGATCACAATCAAGGGGTGGGAGACAGGTTGCAAAAGATGAGTGTTGGTTTTGTCACAAAACTGGACACCGGAGGTTTAGTGTGAAGCCTACAAAAAGAAGCAGTAAGATGAGAATGAATGAGCTAATGTGGTTAGCGATGAATCTTTTCTAGATAACTTGTATTTGTCTGCAGGGTTTGACTTGACAACAGATAAATGGTTTATTGATTTTGGTGCTTCTTTTCGTTGCACCTCGCAAAGAGACATATTTGATGATTATGTCAGTGGAGATTTCGGACAAGTGGTTGTGGGAAACGGCCATATGTGTCCCATTGTTGGGAAAGGAACCTTGACTGTGAACATCTCAGGTGGATGACGTCTAGTTTTGCATGAAACTAGGCATATTCCAGAATTAAAGAAAAATTTGATTTCAACCAGTAAACTTGACCAAGAAGGTTTGGTAATAACCTTTGGATGCGGAGAGTGGAAGATAACCTTAGGGGCAAGACTAGTAGCAAAGGGAAAGCGTACAGGTACAGTTTACCTTCTCCAAGGAGACAATATTAGTGATATGGTTGCAACTATAATGACTACAAGTAATTTGTCCACTCTTTGACATTATCGTTTGGAACATCTTGGTGAAAAAAGGTGTAAAGCAGTTACACTCAAGGAAATTACTTCCGGGTTTACAAAAAGTTGAGTTAGATTTTTGTGAGAGTTGCATTTATGGAAAACAGCAGGTTGCTAGTTTTCAATTGAATGGGCGACAAAATAAAGGCCAGAAGCTAGAGTTGGTTCATACTGATGTATGGGGACCTGCTCAGGAACTCTCTTATGGTGGTAAAAGATATTTTGTCACATTCATTGATGATGCAACAAGGAAGATTTGGGTCTATGCTCTTAGAGTAAAGTTAGAAGTATTTGGGATGTTCAGAATGTGGAAGACCATGGTAGAAAAAGAAACAGGTTATCAAATTAAAGCTCTGAAGTCTGATAATGGTGGTGAATACACAAGTAAAGAATTTGTAGATTATTTGAGTCGAGAAGCCATACACAGGTTAAAGACTGTTCCTAGAACTTAAGAGAACGGTGTAGCTAAAAGGATGAATAGGATTATTCTAGAACGTGCAAGATGCATGAGGCTACACGCGGGTTTCCCACTACACTTATGAGCTACCACAGTTGATGCAGTTGTTTATCTTATCAACATAAGTTCATCTAGTGCGTTGGATGGAGAAATACCACAAGAGCGGTGGTCAGGTAAAAAGATTAATTATTCACATCTAAAGGTGTTTGGTTGTATTGCATATGTTTTGATTGATAGGGAGGATAGGAAAAAGCTTGATGCTAAGTCTCATAAGTGCGTCTTTATCGAATACGGTGACGACAAGTATGGCTATAGGCTTTGGGATTATGAGAATAACAAAGTCATCCGTAGTTGCGATGTGGTATTCCATGAAGAAAAGATGTACAAGGATCATTAGACAGAGATAGAGCATGAGAAGGTAGTACAACCAGAATATGTTGAATTAGACACAATGCCTGTGAAGATGTTTCCAGTAGATCGAAGTTCACATGAAAGAGAGGTTCAAGATGAGCCTATTATCAGTGAAGAGGTAATTCAAGAGGAACATAGTGATTCGGAGCAAACGAACGACCCTGAAGTACTTGTCTTGAGAAGGTCTACACATGTGAGAAAGCCAAAGGTAATTTTTGATCCATCAACTAATACTATTCTGAGCCATGTCTTATATACAGATTCAGGGGAACCGGAGACTTACGATGAGGTAAAGACAGACACATCTCACTTGCAGTGGGAGTGTGCTATGAAAGACAAGATGAGCTTGTTACTTCAAAACAAAACTTGGGAGTTAACCAAGTTGCCAACAGGTAAAAAAACTTTATTAAACAAATGGGTGTACAAGATTAAGAATGAAGCAGATGATAGCATTAGATACAAGGCGAGACTTGTAGTCAAGGGCTTTTCTCAAAAAGAAGGGATCGACTATTCCGAGATATTTTCAACTGTAGTGAAAATGACATCAATTAGAGTTCTGCTGAGTATAGTTGCAGTGGAGGATCTTCATCTTGAGCAGTTAGATGTAAAAATAGTGTTTTTACACGGTGACTTAGATGAAGAATTATACATGGCACAACCTAAGGGTTTTGAAGTCAAAGGTAAGGAGCACATGGTATGTTGCTTGAAGAAAAGCTTGTATGGCTTGAAACAAGCTCCGCATCAATGGTAAAAAAGATGCTCAGGTCGATATTTGAGGCGGTTGCAGTTGTGCATCCTGAGATGCATAGTCCAATCTCTAGGGCCATAATATGGAGTGGATGTCATACTTGACAACTCTTTCAAACTCAAGTTGGCAAAAATCTACCAAAATGATTACGTTATAATTTTGTGTTAAGGTTTACGATTAAATGGACAAAATTGAAAATTGTATGATTGAATTGACATCCGTATAATATCTTTAAGATTGATTGAGTAATTTTTTCAATGAATTTTGATTCGTAGAGTTTCTCGGACCCACTCAAGCATTTTCAGATCGAAAGTTGCCAAATTTATTGACGTAGACCGTTGACCTAATAATATGAACCCCAGCTGGCAATTTGTCTCTGTATTCTGCTTCTCATTATTTCATTGGCGTAAAAACATGCTTATTAGAATGTTCCATGCTTGTATTTCAGATTTTACTTGCTTAATAGTTTGCGGAAAACAAATCGCAATTTCCTCTGTCCAAATTAATAAAAGTGATTTTATTACAAGTGTGTAAAAACCAGAAGAATGCCTCCAACGTGGCTCAAAGGCTTTGGCGATCTTCCAAGGAGCTGAATGTAAGACTTGATGATAATGTTATCGTTTGGCTGCCTCGGACAATTATGCGACGTAAGGTCATGCAATGTGAATACGCGATGAATAAAGCAGAAGTGGTAAGGAGGGCTTACAAATTTTCAATTAACTAATACCATCTTCCAGGAAGGTGTGTCCCCCGTGGAACCGAGCTATCAATTTTTTATGTTCCTTTGTTTTCATTTGACGTTCATTCCGTTCTTGTAACTCTAGTTTCTAGTTTAATGTGACTTCGATGTCCGGTTTTATTTTAATTTCCACAATCTGTGTACCTTTCTCAACATTGACAAGTCCAAAATTTTTGTCACGTTCATGTGGTCCCATTTTCTTGCACTACGTGGACGATGGGACCCACGACTGGCTGTGGATGGTTTAATCCCCTCGTCAATAAGATCGGGCGTCTTTTAATGAAATGCTTTGTCAAAGGGTGATTATATTCGAGTATATGATATTTCATATAGTGAATTTTCCACTGTAGTAGAATAATATAGTGATGCTAAATGGATTTTTGATTCAATCGAGACAGAATCCACTATTAAATATGTGTTCACGTTGTGAAGGCGCTGTAATTTAAGAAATCATCCAAACAAATATTGTGGGCGAAATGACAATCCAGATAAACTAAAAAAGACTTGGTTGAAGCATATGATTTGATGATATAATTATTGTGGTTATTTTCTAAGCCAATATAATGGCCAATGCAAAAGAATTGCAGGTAGATTCATGTGCTACCGAGCATGCATGTTGAAAACATAATGCTTTATTGTCCTACACTCTAGTGAGGAAGGAGGATAATATTTATCTTTGAGAATTGCTCGAGTTCTTGGGAAAGAGAAAAAAAATTTTGAACTCATATTTAAATATGAGGCTAAGTAGTTGAGAAACTTCTTAGCAGATGTTCCTTTGGCAATGAAAAAACATCTTCTGTGAGTATATATTGCGATTGCCAAGATACAATAGTCATTGCAAAGAATGGAACTTTCAATGATAAAAAGAGACGTCTAGTTGAGATGTAATTGAAAAACAATTGTTTAAAGATGGAATAATGTCCGTCAATTATATGAAGTTAAAATTTGATTCGGCCGATCCTCTAACTATACATCAAGAAGAACGGGACAAGCCAATTGAAGAAAATCAACAGCGATGGTAACCCAACCTATGTAATTGGTGATCCCATGAACTAAGTTCATATTGGTAATAATAAATCACTTGTTAATCTAGTGATGCACTATAAAAATTGTTGTCCAGGATAGTGCAAGACTAAGAGGTGGAGCTAAGCTCTTCATGAATCCCATAGCCATTGATGGTGGTGTATTAAGCTCCATAATACATTTGATGGAATCACCCACATAAGTGTGGAGTGGAGCCGCTCCTATGAGAATTATTAGCAATAATCTCTTGAGTACTTATGAATAAACCAAGCACGTTCCATGGTCTTTTAGCGCAAAACTGCATTGAATAACAAAATTTTTGGGAGTGTAATGTGATTGGTGAAAATTATAATTCACAAAAAGAAATTTTTCATTCATAGAAGTTTCAAACTTCACCAATGATTTCATGAATTATATTTTATTCTTTTTAGGGTTGGTTCATAGCCTAACAAGCATTAGTTCCGATGCATTAAACTCCAATAACCCAGCATGGTTCTAATTTTTCATTATCAAAACTTTTTGAAATATGTGGGGATTATTGGATATTTAAGCAGTTTTGAAATATTTAAAACTATTAACTTTTATAACAGCTTTTTACCATTATCAATTTGTAACGGCATTTGTCCGCCATTTATATAGAATGGTTTTGCAATGTTTCATAACAATTATTTAACGGTCATGTAATGGCTGTGTAATGACCTTTTAATGGTCGTGCAACGGCTCTATAAAGTTTTATTTATTTCTACATAAACTCTTCATTAACTTATAATGGCTATACAATGGTCATTTTCTTCTTTAATGACTGATTTATTTATAACTGTTTCTCAAGGGCTCTCTATTTCTTTCACCTATAAATTATTACTCCAAACATAATTGGAAAGTGATATTGATATATCAAAACCACCATATTCTTATTTCTCTTTTCCTATTTCATTATGTTATCTTTTTGTTTTTGCTAGGTTATACACATAATGTTGTTCTGTTCCTTTTAAAATTCAGTGTGGAGTATAAAATAAGGTCCATTATATCTTGGAAAGATAGCTACTGAAACCTAACGTATCGAGTTTCATACTTTGAGAGGTGGAATTATCCTTAATGATAGTGCTTGCATGCCTCAGGCATTTGTTTTTATCTTCTCATCTTTTTCAATGTATTTCCACCAATTATTATTATTATTATTATTATTATTATTATTATTATTATTATCATTATTTTCATGTTATCTAACAATTTTTCCAACAAGCTCTTTCGGACGATGACCGCACCACAAATTCTTGAAAAACAATCATTAAATTAATTCCAAGTGGAGGAATTGCCGTGCTCCACACAAGAGGAGGAAGACGAAGGCATAGGGCTTCTGAGGAAGTGTTAAGCTATGGTGAGGACAGCACGTCGACGGAGGCGGAAAGGGGACCATCGAAATTGATGGGTGGCAAGGGATTGAGATGCATGTGCTTAAAGATTGGGAAAGTGAGGGAGATATTAAGTTTTTTTTTTTTTTTTTTTTTGGGTTGAAACAAAGATGTCATTCATATATTATAATGATACTTGAGACGTATATAGAAGGCTTTCAAATTTTGCAAATCTCAAATAATAGTAGAACAAAGCAAAATCTAGAAAGCAACTAACAAAGTATAGCTTTCATCCCTAAAGAACAGATCCGACACCATAAACAGTCGGCAAAAAAGAAAAAAAAAATATCGGAAGAAAGAAACAAGTATTTTGGTTTTTTTTTTTAATATTTAGGAATAGTAATTTTTATATAAAGTTTTTGGATAAAAGTGTCCATATTCTGGTTGTCAAAAATAGCACTTGCTCACCGAGCGAAAGACATTTGGTGGGCCGGTGAGCTGGTACCCATAATTAATACGATAAGATCGACTCTCTCTCTCTCTCTCACTTATTTTGTATGTACCCTTGTCTTAGCATGATGTTCATTCCACAATCTATTTACGTTTCTCCACGCTTATAAGAAGAAAATTCTAGCCACGTTTATCTAGTCCACTTTTCTTCCTCTTCTCATCCCTTCCCTTCCCCTTCCTCAGCCCTTCCCCACACGCACACGCCACCTTCCCTACCCCTTCCTCCGCCCTTCCACCCCAAGACGGCCATATAAATAGCCCTTGAAGTTGATGGTATCGTTCGATAGCTGAGTTCCTCTTCCGGTCTCCTTTTCAAGGTATTTGTTTCTCTCGATTCTCCTCTTCAGATTGCCATGATCCCTCGGTCTCCATTGTCTTTGCTATTTCTATTCAGTTGTTTCTTCCTCTAGATATAGACGTATACGATGTTTTTCCTGTTGATTTGAGCGCTGATCTGGTTTTTCCCATGATGAACTTACGGCAATGAGATTATATCTGGAGATTACGCCAAATTAAGTCATATATCTGCTTTTCTCTTCTACATGTTCAGTTTTCTGATTTGGGATTAGGTTCTTAAGCTTCTTCTTCGCATGAATCGAACTAAAGTATGACAATTAGGTTGCCAACCAGCGCAAGAAAGCAGTGTTTTGAAATGAAATTTTAGGTCATGGAAAAGGGAAGGTGGTTGTGGAATTGGGTTGCCAAGAAGCGAAATAACGCAGTATTTTATTTAGGCGAAGTGAGGTAAGAATTTGTGCATAGATTAAATCATCTTCCAGGAAGGTGAGTAGGGCAGCTGCGAATGTCGTTCTGGTCCTATTCACTTCACCATATCCCTGGACTTTGGCTTCCCCCTCGCAGCCATTCCTTCTTTTGCTCTGCCTATATTGTTGTTGAATTAATCTCTTGTTGCGGTGTCTCATTTGGAGGATTACCAGCAAGATTGACGAGTTGAGACTGATGTGCATTGTTGCGGAAAGATCGTTTTACGAAGGCCCGGATGGTGCGAATTGTGAACCTCAACCTCCAATCAAACTTGTGATTGGAAATCTTGGTATGAACGTGACCTGTTGACGAATATGTGTCAACCAATCAACGTTATAAACACCACGATCGAAGTTCAAGTACTCAAAAGAACAGTAGAAGAAAACGTCTTAATTCTTTTCGTCAAAAATAAAATATATCTGTCTCTGCCAGTCCTTAATATATTCCTTCTAGTTGCTACACAAACCCTAAAACCAGCCCTATAAATCTAATGCGTTATATTTTAGAAAATATCTAAACAAGAAGATAATTTTTTTTTTTGACTTGGTCAAATATTTGATGACCAAATAATCAAATTGCGCCAAGACTTCTAAGATTCTTCAAGATTTGATTCAAGGTCATCTCCATGCCAAATATTACGCCAAGATTTGCAAGATTCTTCAAGATTTAATCTAAGGTCATCTCCACACCAAATATTACGCCAAGATTTGCAAGATTCTTCAAAATTTGATCAAAGGTCATCTCCATGCCAAAGATCACAAACCATGACGCCAACAGCTTGCCTAAATTGCTTGGCCTGCACTTGAATGATCGAACCGGTTGGAATAGACAATAGGTCATTAGCACCTCCTTCTTGATATGGCTCGATGTCCACATCATTCCCTCCCCCGTGCAAAGGATTTGCCCTCGAATCATCACTTGCATAAAAAAGAGTCAAGTTTGAAACATTACATGTAGCACTAATGTCATACTTACCTAGAAGATCAAGCTTATAGGCATTATTGTTAACTCTTTCCAACACCATGAATGGTCCATCCCCTCACGGTAATAACTTAGAATGTCGCTACTCAGAAAATCGCTCCTTGCGCATATGAACCCAAACCCAATCGCCGGGTTCAAACACCACTTCCTTGCGCCCTTTGTTGGCTTGCCTTGCATATTGCTCAATCTTGTGCTTAATATTTGCGCGCGTCTTCTCATGCAATGCCTTGAAAAATTCGGCTTTCTTTGCTCCATCTAAATCCACACGCTCATCAACAGGTAAAGGGGTTAAATCTAACGGAGTTAACGGATTAATAGTAGAATGCATGCTCCTATTATATGCAAACTCAACATGTGGTAGACAGTCTTCCCAATATTTTATATTCTTTTTAATAATAGCACGTAACAATACCCATAAAGTTCGATTAACTACCTCGGTTTAAACATTGGTCTGTGGATGACAAGTAGTAGAAAATAACAACTGTGTTCCTTGTTTTTTCCACAATGTTTTCCAAAAGTAGCTAAGAAATTTAGAATCTCGATCTGAAACAATTGACCTAGGCATGCCATGCAAACGTACAACTTCCCTAAAGAACAAATCAGCAACAAGAGATGCATCATCAGTTTTATGACAATGTCTAAAATGAGCCATCTTTGAAAATCGATTAACAATCACATAAATAGAATCTCTACCATACTTAGACCTAAGCAATCATAACATAAAATCCATAGAAATATTAGTCAAATGATGCGTTGGAATAAGTAATGGTGTATACTAATAGGGCTAGTAAGAACACCTAGAGGGGGGTGAATAGGTGTTAAAGAAGTTTTTACAAGACTTAACAAATTAATTCGTCTTTTAAGGACAATACACTGAAGATGTAAAGAACTGTAAACAGTTATATAATACTATGAATTAAAATAAAGAGTTTAGGGAAAGAGAATCGAAACACAAAGTTTATAGTGGTTAGGCTTAGACCAAGCCTACGTCCACTCTCCCGCACTAATAGCCATTGGCTGGATTTCACTAAGAATCAAAAAAGATTTTACAGCCTCACATCCTTGATTCCACAGTTAGAGCCTCTCCTACACTTCCTCAAGGTTTCACAAGTATTTAATCTCTCTTTTGAGTACAACTTAAGCTTGACAATTGAAATAGCAAAGAACCAGGAGCTTCAGACTTTGAAATTTTTCTTTCATACACATACTTGAATAACTTGAGAGTCTTCCTTATATACTTCTCCATGCCTTTATAACCGTTGACACCTTCCAAAGGAGTTCTTCTAATCTACCTATTGGACAGAATCAATTAGGGAGATCTCGAATTATTTAAGGAATGTGATGATAGCCCACCAATCATGCTCGCTTATACAATCAAAATCTAGGTTTCCATAAGTAGAACCTTCCAAGTATACTTCGTCAATCAACAAATCTAATTACTCGAATTGATTTTAATAAGAATAACTGATCATGTGATGCTATCTCCAACCGTGAGATCTTCTTCAACCGTATGAACCAAATCCTTAAAGATATACTTGCATCTGGATAAGTCTTCTTCATCGGATAAACCTTGTCTTCGTAGGTTTGGAAACTATTAGTGATGGCAGACTTTAAATCTTGAGTCTGGAGGTCTTCAGACTTTGACGATAGAGTCTGCAAGTCTTTAAACTAGACTGATGGAAACGTTTTGTCAACTTCAAAACAAATAAGGAAGTTTTCTCCAACAATCCCCCATTTTTGAAGGTGACAAAACTTTCCCACATATTTGAACACTTTTGACCTGCAAAACAACACTTAAGCAAACACAAGATATCTCAAAAGAGATAAGTAGATTAAGATAAGGATAGTAGCGATTCTGCAACCACAAAAAATGTGTTAGTCCTGTAAAAACAACTACTCTTTCCATAATCATTAACATAGCTTAAGTTACTGCAAGCATCAAAAGATCAAGACCAAATCAAACAGTCCAAACTAGTCCAAACCAAAGATAAGTCCAAAACTCCAAACCAAAAGTCAAATCAAATCTATGTCAAACTTCTCCCCTTTTTTGTCAACAGCAAAAAGTGGAGAGCAAAATAAAAAGAGTTGTTGAAAATAGAGTCAGAATCATGACTGTTTTGGAAGGTGAATAAGCTTGAACTCTTCCATAGAATTCACTGTCTTCTCAAGCCTTGCAAAACTCTGCTTCAGTGACTGGAAATCTTCACCTTGCACAGTAGACTGCACTTGATTCTTCAGGGCGTTTAACTAATCGTGCAAAGACACTGAAGTGGCCATGAAAGCATTTTTGAGATCCTATATCTCATACCCCATAGCATATTGCTGCTTCCTTACATCCAATAAAATCTCTAGCAGTCTCGAAAAGTCTGTTGTTTGTTCTGTTGCAGCACTAGGACCAGCCGAGTCGATTCCAGGGGTTTTGAGAATGGATGGAACTTTAGCAGATTGTCCACCATGACTATGAGTGGATGTTTCTGGATAATGAGAGGCATACACATCCTCTGGATCTGCTACAAAATGACTCACATCACTAGTAAAGATAGGTGAAGAAATACCTTGCTATCCAACGACTCCCCTTGTTTGGTTGCTTTTAGGTGGAGTAGGTAAGATTTCTTCTTGATCAACTTCAGCTTCAAAGTAATGTGTTTCAACAGTTCTAGTTCCTGCCATCTCAGAATCACTGGACAAGAGGACAGCCAAAGTTAGCTCAAAAGAGTCTTCTTGACCTTGGTCTCTCTCTTCTTCTCCTTCTTATCCTCTTTCTTCTCTTCTTTCTTCCTCTGTCCTCCTCTGTTCTTCCTCTTCCTTCTTTGTCTCTTCTCTTTCTTTTTCTCCTTCTTCTAGCTCTTCTCAAGTCTCTTGAAAGCTAACAAAACTCTTCAAATTTCTTAAGGCTGAAAGAGTCATTTCAACCGCATCCTCTTCATCCTGCAAGATGAGAATTCTCTTCTTCTTTACTGGAGCAGCCATGGGCTCCTTGCCTTTCCTCTTGGTTACAGCAGAGTCTTGTTTTGCTTTGACGGGAGACTTCTCCTTCATGCACTCTAAGACCTTGTTAAGCTCTTTCAAATGCATCTTTGTGACCATTTTAAATCCAATCACCATTGGGGAAATGGTTGTCAAACATAATGGTGCAGGGATGTGAATTTTAAAATGTCTAAAAAGGCGTGTGATAAGAGCAGAATAAGAGAGTTGTCTCTTATCCTTCACCACTATTCTATACATGTGAAATATGATGGTGTGAGGCAGAAAGAATTTGTAGCTAATGTTGATGGCATACATCAATTTCGCTTCAGATCGAGAGACATCAGTCTTGGATGTCGACTTTAGACGAATTCAATTGATTACGATCTTGTGTAGCAAGATGTTGGAGGCATTCATCCTAGAGTAGGAAATTTTGCCTTCAGCATCCCGATCTTTCACCAATGACAGAGTAGCATGAGCAACATACACGCTAATTGGTTGGAAACTTGCTCTTTCCACCCCAATTATGTCAGCCAAAGTGTCCATATCCACCAAAAACTCCTTCTTCCTCACTGTGAAAGAGAAACTGTTTGCATCCACAAAAGATAAGTTCGAGTAAAAGTAAGCTGTGAGTTTAGGATAAGTAGCAATAGATTCAGAACAAAAGCGCTCCAATTATAGTAAAACAAACTTCTCTCACAAATTTACTTTCACCGAATCAAGGAAATCAAAATCGACACTCCTAAGGTTCATGACCCCTCTCTTCATCAGATTCAAGTAAACCCTCTTGTGGTGCTTCGATCTGAAAAGGCTTGAACCATCACCAGCAATGTTTGTAGCCACTCCCGTTCTAGGCTGAAAATGGGTAAACATACGTTTGTCATCATCCTGTCCTTGTGGTTGATTAGCAGTGCCAAAGCACGAGTCACTAGGAAAATTAGTGAAGGGTTTTTTCAGCCGATCCCTTTTCGGCAATACCCATCTTCTCCATATCCCGCAGAAAAAGAGTCTCATTCTTATAGCCTCCCTCTTGCAGGTAATCATCAATGAAGGACATAACAGTTCCCCCTCTTTTCAAACTAGAATAAAGCTTGAAAGTAATTTTAGGAGTTAATGTTCTTACTGTGATAGCTAGTATAAGCACCTAGAGGGGGGTGAATAGGTGTAAAAATAATTTCTTATGACAAGTGAGCAGCACTAATTGATAATAGAAAGGAAATTCATCTTTTGTAAACAAAACGAATTATAATCAAAGTAAAAGAGAGCAGGGAAGAGAATATGAACACATAGATTATAGTGGTTCGGCTTAATCCAAGCCTACATCCACTCTTCCGCATTGACAGTCTACCGGCTGGATTCCACTATGAACAAAATAATTGTTATAGAAAAGCTCTTCCTTGATTGCACAGTATAGAGACACTACTACACTTCCTGAAAGTCTCTCAAAGATATAGACTATCTTTTGTGTACAAGATTTCGCTCGACAATTTAATTGACTAAGAATAAGGAGCTTCAAACTTTGGAATTCTTCTATCGTGCACACACTCGAACAACTGGAACGTCTTCCTTATATACTTCTTTATGCCATCATATCCGTTGGCACTTACCAAAGGAATTCTTCCAATCTACCCGTTGGACAGAATCAATTAGGAAGATCTTTGAGCTATTTAAGGAATATGACGATAGCCCATCAATCTTACTCGCCCATATAATCAGGATTTAGGTTTTCATAAGTAGAACCTTCCAAGTATACTTCGCCAATCAACGGATCCAAAATCCCTGAATCAATCTTGATTTGAATAAAGGATTTCGACATGTTACATCTAGCCAAGAGATCTTCTCTAATCGATAAAGTGAAATCCTTAACGAAACATCCAGTTTCGGATAAGCCTTCTTTGACGGTCTAGTAACTGTCAATGAGGATAGACTTTGAGTCTTGAGTCTGGTAGTCCAGAGGTCTTCAGACTTTGATAAAAGAGTCTACAAGACTTTAGACTAGACTGATGGAAACATTTTATTAGCTTCAAAACACTCAAGGAAGTTTTCTCCAACAATCTCCCCCTTTTTGATGGTGACAAAACTTTCCTGCAGATTTGGATAACTTTGACCTGCAAAACATTTCTCAAGCAAATATGGATATCTCATAAAGTTAAATGGCTTAGTAATAACACTAGAATCTGCATCCACATAAAGTAGGTTAGTCTTGTAAATGAACAAAACCATGAGATATCAATAGTATTGAAGATAAACAAATGTTCAAATAGTCAAATCCAAATTTAGTCCAAATCCAAATAGCCAAACACAAAAAACAAGTCAAACAACACAAATGTTCAAAGTTCAAATCAAATCTGTACCACATCTCTCCCCCTTTTTTTCATCATTAAAAAGGTAGAGATGAAAAGAGAATGGATTTAAGATTGCTTGGGAACACAAACAAGCTAAAAATTTCCCATTAACTGAACAATTCCTTCCAGCTTTTTTAAATCCTCCTTTAGTTGCGCCACATCTTCACCCTTGACATTTGCTTGAACTTGAAAAGCAAAGGCATGAATTTGATCATGCAAAGAAACTGAAGAGGTCTGACCTGCATTTTGCATGTTTTGTACTTCGCATCCCAGAGCATAAATCTGGCCTCTCATCTCCAAAAGAATATCAAGAATTTTGCGAAAATCTGCTGAATTGTCTACTGACTACTTGCTTCTACACGATCAGATGGAGTATTGGCAAATGA
Organism: Eucalyptus leucophloia subsp. euroa; assembly: GCA_017140325.1. NCBI lineage: Eukaryota > Viridiplantae > Streptophyta > Magnoliopsida > Myrtales > Myrtaceae > Eucalyptus > Eucalyptus leucophloia. The sequence continues at coordinate 49,156,815 of CM029470.1, forward strand.
TGGCATTTTAGCACGATCACGCAGATTGGGTGATGAAACCTCATGTCATTCTTCAGGAAATTGAGTTGCATAGATGTCCTCTAGATCTGCTGGAGAACGACTTACTCTTTCATTAGTGGCAAGAAATGAGGACGTTCCTCTTTTCTCGGGACCTCCCCCTGTTTTCATGCCTTTAGGTGGAAAAAAGTGTTCCTCATGCTCTGCTTCCGCTTGATCTCCTCTCTCCTCTTCTTTTCTTTCTCAATTCTTTCCTCCTCTGCATCTCTCTCCTCTGCTTCTTTCTCCTCTGCTTCCAAATCTTTAGTTCTCTGTTCTATCTCATCTATGTCTTTTTCTTGTCTCTTTGTTGATTCTGGAATAGAATGGCTCAAGTTCTTCAATGTCATTGCAGAAATAGTGATATCATCATCATCTTCTTCCTCCTCAATGATGAGAGCTCTTCTTTTCTTGGATGGAGTAACCATGGGTTCTTTCCCTTTTCGCTTTGCCACAGAAGAGACTGAATGGGTCTTGATAGGGGTTTTCTCCTTGAACTGTTCCATAACCTTGGCAAGTTCCTTCAGACGCATTTTTGAGACCATTCACAGTCCCACCATCATTTGATCGCATGTTCAAACACCAAGAATCCTGAGAGGCTGAACATTCAAATGTCTGAATAACTTGATCACAAGAGCTAGATAAGGAAGTTGACCCTTATCCTTCACCACTACCTTGTACATGTGGAACATAATAGTGTGTGGAAGAGAGAATTTTTTACCAGCATTGATGGCATACATCAACTTTGCCTCCGAGTTTAAAACATCGGTCTTTGACATTGATTTTGGTCTAAGACAGTTAATCACTATCTTGTGAAGCAAAATGTTAGATGCATTCATTCTCACATAAGAAATCTTTCCTTCCGTTGTTCTATCCTGAACAAGCTCCAACGTTGCACAAGCAATAGACACATTGATAGGTTGATATATCCCTCTTTTAACCCCAATCACATCAGCCAACATATTTAAGTCCACCACATAGTCCTGATCTCGGACACTAAAAGAGAATTTATTCGCATACAAAAAAATAAGATTCGAATAGAAATAAACAGCAAGTTTAGCATACGCTTCTGTAGATTCAGAACAAAACTGTTCGATTTGAAGTAGACTAAATTTTTCCCGCAAATTAACATTCACAGAGTCAAGAAAGTCAAAGTCCACACTTCTAAGGTTTATTACCCCACGCTTCAATAATTTAGAGTATAGTTGCTTGTGTTCCTCCGATCGAAATAAATCCATCCTTTTGCTTCGGATTTTAGCTACAATACCCATTCTAGATTTAAATTAACTGTACAACTTGTCATCATCATTCCCATCTGGTTGATTAAACCCTCCAACCCGTGGATCACTTAGGATATTAGCAAAGGCTTCTTCCATCGACCCTGTAGGGGCAATTCCCAAACGTTCCATGGTACATAAGAAGAAAGATTCATTTTTATACCCTTTGTCCTTAAGAAACTCATCAATGTAGTTCAGTGGAGTACCGCTCCTCTTCAAAGCACGTTAAAGCTTATAAGTAAAAGAGGGCTTATGAGTTCTTACGGGTTTTGCGTCTTCGATGATTTCTTCCTCTTCTCGATGTGCAACATCCTAGGGTCTAGATGGAGAAGATGGACGTTGTTGAGAATGTTGTGAGCTCTGCTCTAGGAGATTCTTCTTCTTCGGTGAGATCAAAGTGCGTAGGCCCCTCACGCATTTGCCGTGGTCTCCTGCTTCACGATCCTCGAAGACTTCCTTTGAGATGACATCTTTCATAGTCTTTGAGAGATTCCAAGCTTGTTTCCTAAGAAAAAGGAAAACTTTTCGAGGATTAAACAAGAGAAGAAGACAGAAGTGGAAGATCGGTGCTCTCTTAGGGTTTTTGAGAGTAAAACGAAGAGGAACCGACAGTAGATAAGGCAGTCAAAACGAGGCATACGAACAGTCGTAAAGAAAGAAAATATAAAAATACCTTTTTTTTTTCAAATAACTGCCTTTTGGATAATTGCCATTTCAAAAGTAACTTATTTTCCGAAAAGGTAGGTTTGCAATAATCATGGAAATTAAAATAGCAATAATCATTTACGGATAGATAATCGTACCTTTTCGAAATTTGATTTGACAAATAAATAGAAATAACTTACAGTCGAGAATCTTGATCGCTCGAGACTGAGAGCTATTAGACTTTCAGTGCTGAGTCTGAACTTCCTCAAACCTTTAGATATTGAGTCTGGAATGAATAACTTCAAATTGATTTTTCTCCAAAGGTTTTGTAAATATATCCACGAGTTGATTCTTTGAGTCAATAAACTGAATCGAAACTTCTCCATTTTGAACATGATCTCTAATGAAATGATGTCAAATCTTTATATGTTTTGCTCTTGAGTGAAGAATCGGATTCTTGGTGAGATTGATTGCGCTGGTATTGTCACATTTGATCTTAGTACATGAATCTTCAATTCCAAAATCTCTTAACTGTTGTTTTATCCACAGAATTTGTGAACAACAACTTCCAAGAGCTACATACTCTGCTTCTGTCGTAGAAAAAACTACTGTACTTTGCTTCCTTGAAAACCAAGATACCGTCCTGCTTCCAAATAGGTGACAGGTGCCCGAGGTGCTATTTCTATCAACTCTACAACCGGTTAGGTCTGCGTCTGAGTATCCAAGAAGAGTAAAGTCTTATTCTTTAGGATACAAGAGACCGAAGTTTGACGTTGAGGCAATGTATTTGATAATATGCTTTGCACCACTTAAATGAGATTCTTTAGGGTTTGATTGAAATCTGGTAGAAATGCAAACACTAAACAAAATGTCAGGTCTAGAAGTAGTAAGATAAAGAAGTGAACCAATAATAATCCTGTATAGCTTCTGATCAACTTTCTTTCCTCCTTCATCTTTGTCCATCTTCAAGGAACTTGACATTGGTATATCAGTCTTTTTACAATTCTCTAGCCCAAACTTTTTGATAAGATTGTTGGCATATTTTTCTTGATGGATAAAGATTCATTCCTTCAGTTGTTTCACTTGAAGCCCGAGAAAGAAGGTTAGTTCACCCCATCATACTCATTTCAAATTCATCATGTATAGACTTAGAGAATTTCTTGCACAGACTTTCATTAGAGAATCCAAAAATAATATCATCAACATAAATTTGAACAAGTAGAAAAGTTCTGCTTTCTCTTTTGATGAACAATATAGTATTTACTTTACCTTTGACAAAGCCATTTTGAATTAAAAACTTACTTAGTATGTCGTACCAAGCTCGAGGTGCTTGCTTTAAACCATATAAAGCCTTTTTCAGTCTGAATACAGAGTCTGGTTTCCTTGGGTTTTCAAAACCGGGTGGTTGTTCCACATAGACTTCCTCTTGGATAAATCCATTTAGAAAAGCACTTTTGACCCATTTGGAATCACCTGAAATTCTTATGACAAGCAAAAGCAAGTAATAATCTAATTGCTTCTAACCTTGCTACTGGTGCGTAAGTCTCATCATAGTCTATCCCTTCTTCTTGCGTATATCCCTTGGCCACGAGTCTTGCTTTGTTTCTTGTGACCTTTCCTTTCTCGTTCATCTTGTTCCTGAAAATCCATTTAGCTCCAATAATAGATTTACCTTTCGGTTTAGGAGTTAATTCCCATACATCATTAATGCTAAATTGCCTGAATTCTTCTTACATAATTTCAATCCAGCTTTCATCAGATAAAGCTTCTTCTATACTTTTGGGTTCTATTTCATAAATAAGAGCCGAAGCACTAGATTCTTCGCACCTTTTGGATTTTGTACGAATTCCTTCATTAATATCACCAATAATGAGATCTTTGAGATGACTAGACTTATGCTTTCAGTTACTGGTTGATTTGTCAAACTGTTGATCTTTTTCCTCATTTGAATCTTCGACGATCATTTGTTGCTGGTTTTCTAAAGTCTGAGCTACTTATGGAGATTTAGACTTTGTAGAGTCTAGAGCAGATTCAGATTCTTCAAGTTGAGTAGATTCATTTTGCATGGAGTCTTCAAATTTAACATTAATTGATTCCTCCACAGATTGAGTCTTTTTGTTGTATACTCTGTAAGCTTTGCTTGTGATAAAATATCCAAGGAAAATACCTTCATCTGATTTTTCTTCAAACTTACTAACTTTATCATTTGCATTTTTCAATATAAAACATTTACATCCAAACACATGAAAATATGAAACAATGGGCTTCTTTCCTTTGAATAACTCATAGGGAGTTTTCTCCAGAATATGCCTTAAAAAAACTCTATTAATAATATAGCATGTAGTAGAGACTGCTTCAGTCCAAAAACGTGAAGATATGTTACTTTCAATTAAAAGAGTTCTAGCCATTTCTTGAAACGACGTATTCTTTCTTTCCACGACTCCATTTTGCTCTAGAGTATATGGTGAAGAGAACACATGCTGAAAACTAGATTCATCACAGAATTTTGTAAAATCTTGATTTTCAAACTCACCACCATGATCTTTCCGTATTCTTGAAATTACATATCCTTTCTCATTTTGGACCTTTTTAGCAAACTTTGTAAAGTAAGAGAGAGTTTCGAACTTATTTGCTAGGAAATATACCCAAGTAAATCGTGAGTAATCATCCACAATCACTAAACAGTATTTCTTACCTCAAATGCTTTGAGTTCTGGTTGGTCCAAAGAGATCCATATGTAGAAGCTGCAGTATACGATTAATGGAAACTTGATTTATTGGTTTGAATGAGTTTCTTACCTGTTTTCCCAACATGCATGGTGTGCATAGATCAGCCTTTTGGTAGACCACGAATAAGCTCCTTTGCTGAAATTTTGACTATTTACTTCATGTTGATGTGCCCGAGTTTTCTGTGCCATAAGTTTGCTTCTTCTTGAATTGAGATTAGACATTGGGTTTCATCTAGTTTGACATCTAAGAGGTAGATATTTCCATGTCTTCGTCCTTTGAAAGACTGAGAGGAGTCATTACTGGTTCCTGAACATATTCCCTCTTGAAAATTGATTTTGAAATCGGTGTCGTACAACTGACTAATACTTAGCAAGTTGTAGTTGAGTCCTTCCACTAAGGAGACATTACTGATCGTGAGGCTTCCAATCTTTATCGTTTCGAATCCCACAATTCTTCATTTGCTGTTTCCTCCAAATGAAACTTTTCTACCATTAACTTGAGCAAGCTTTATGAAGCAATTTGAATCTCCTATCATATGCCTTGAGTATCTACTATCCAGGCACCATTTAACATTTTTCTTGATAGTGACCTCAAATTCACTGTCTGAATCTGAGTCTGTCTCAGAGTTTGAATCTGAATCCGATTATGTCATGAGACAAATATTGGTATAATCATCGTCACTTTCTTCACATTCTATATCACTCCAAGTTTCTGCTTTGAGTGCCTTTCAATATTTCTCAGCTTTTCCTTTCTTTTTCCTCAGAAGGGGACAATTGGATCTGATGTGTCCCTTTTTTTTACATTCAAAGCAAACTACATTTCTATTAGATTCATTATCCTCAACAGACTTAGTCTGTTGCTTTTGAAAACTTTATTTCTTTGGATTGAATCTTCTCCCCTTTCTGTTTAGCTTTCTGAATCTTCTTATCATGAGAGCAAGCTCCTCATCATCCATATTGTCTTCAAAATCTGTGACATCAGAATCATCATTAGATTTTAATGCAATGGATTTCTTACCTTTAGGATATTCATCTTCATTGATTCGCTCCACTTCATAAGACTGAAGAGTCCTAACTAATTCATCGACAGAAAGTGGCATAATTCTTTGTGTCTCCCTTATTGAGGTCTTTATGTGATTCCAATCCTTGAAGAGTCCACGTAGTAGCTTGTTTACTTTCACGGGATTAGAAATTGGTTGATCTTGATTTTCAAGACCATTCATGATTTCTGTAAAATGACTAAACATGTCAGTGATAGATTCTCCTGAATTCATTTTGAAAGCTTCGTATTGATTGAGCAGAATGTTGATTCTGGTTTCTTTCACTCGATCAGTTCTTTCATAAGTGATGTATAATCTATTCTAGACTTCTTTGGTTGTAACACAAGAAGATATTTTGTTATATTCAGTAGGTGATAATGCACAATATAAAGAATAAATTGCTTTTGCATCAAGAGCTTGTCTCTTGGTTATCTTTTCTTGAATCATTTCGCTAGACTCAACGGCTTATTTTCCTCTTTCTGAGATAGGTACAACTTTAGGAATGATTCCTTTGTCTATCACATTCCATTCCAGAGGATCTTTTAATCTTAGGAATGACTTCATCTTATTTTTCCATATGTTGTATTCCTTTCCATCAAAATAAGGCGATCTGGTATTGCTTTGCCCTTCAACCAGTCTTGGAGGCAACATACTAACCATGGATCTTTAACTCTGAAGTAAAACACTTCAACTTAAGTGAGTACACAGGCTCTTATACCAATTGTGCTAGCTAGTATAAGCACCTAGAAAGGGGTGAATAGGTGTAAAAACAATTTCTCGTGACAAGTGAGCAGCACTAATTGACAATAGAAAGGAAATTCGTCTTTTATAAACAAAATGAATTACGATCAAAGTAAAAGAGAGTAGGGAAGAGAATATGAACACAGAGATTATAGTGGTTCGGCTTAATCCAAGCCTACGTCCACTCTTCCATACTGACAACTCACCGGTTGGATTCCACTATGAACAAAAAAGTTGTTATAGAAAAGCTCTTCCTTGATTCCACAGTGTAGAGACTCTTCTACACTTCCTCAAGGTCTCTCAAACATATAGACTCTCTTTTGTGTACAAGATTTCGCTCAACAATTTAATTGACTAAGAATAAGGAGCTTCAGACTTTGGAATTCTTCTAACGCGCACACACTCGAACAACTGGAACGTCTTCCTTATATACTCCTTTATGCCATTATACTCGTTGGCACTTACCAAGGGAATTCTTCCAATCTACCCATTGGACATAATCAATTAGGAAGATCTTCGAGCTATTTAAGGAACATGACGATAGCCCATCAATCCTGCTCAGCCATACAATTAGGATTTAGGTTTCTATAAGTAGAACCTTCCAAGTATACTTTGCCAATCAACGAATCCAAAATCCCTAAATCAATCTTGATTTGAATAGAGGATTCAGATATGTTACATCCAGCCAAGCGATCTTCTCTAGTCGATAAAGTCAAATCCTTAATGAAACATCTAGTTCCGAATAAGCCTTCTTCGACGGTCTAGAAAACTGTCAATGAAGATAGACTTTGAGTCTTGAGTCTGGTAGTCCGGAGGTCTTCAGACTTTGATAAAAGAGTCTATAAGACTTTAGACTAGACTGATGGAAACGTTTTGCCAGCTTCAAAACACTCAAGGAAGCTTTCTCCAACACTTACAGGTTCGACTTCTTCCAAAACTTCTTCTTCTAGATGAGTCGATAAAGGAGATTGACGCTACTAAGAAGGTTGTTGATGACTTGGTCACTGTGGTGGAGAAAAATCTTCTTCTTCGGTCAAGTCAAAGTGTGTAGGATCCTCGGGCATGTGTCGTGGTCCCCTGCTTGCGATTCTTGAAGACTTTCTCGAGGACATTGTCTCTTCAAGGGAGAAATTTACAGTCTTGCTCGAAAATGTGACAACTTTTTAGATTAAACAATAGTGAAAGTGAGAGCAAGTGGGAGTTTGGAATTTTATGATTTGAGAGTGAAAACGAAGAAGATGGATTTCAACAGTATATAAGGCAAGTGGAGCGAGGTAAACGAAACGACATAAAAGGAAAAATAAAAATACCTTTTCGAAAAAGAATAACTGCCTTTTTGAAAATATATAACTGTCTTTTTGAAAATGAATAAATGCTATAAATTCAAAAAACTTGGAAGGATAATTTCAATCAATCAGAGATTAATTAATTAGTAACCGTAACTTTTCAAGTCTATAACCAAAAATTAAATTACCAGTACCGAAATAACTTACAGTCGTAACTCTTAGTCTTCTGAGTCTGAACGCCTTCAGACTTTATCTCTGAGTCTGAGCTCCTTCAGACTTTAAAAGATATGATGTTCAGTTTGGTGCAAATAGATTCAACTAGGCTTTTCTCCAGTGGTTTTGTAAATATGTCCGCTAGTTGATTCTTTGAATTAATGAATTAAATCATAACTTCTCCATTTTGAACATGATCTATAATAAAGTGATGTCGAATCTTTATGTGCTTTGCTCTTGAATGAAGAATTAGATTCTTTGTGAGATAAATTGCGCCGGTATTGTCACATTTGATCTCAGTGCATGAGTCTTCAATTCCAAAGTCCCTCAGTTGTTGTTTTATCCATAAGATTTGAGAACAGCAACTTCTAAGGGCCACATACTCTGCTTTTGCTGTTGAAAGAGCTATAGTACTTTGTTTCGTTGAGAACCATGATACAGTCCTGTTACCCAACAGTTGACAAGTACCAGAAGTACTCTTTCTATCAGCTCTGCAACTTGCTAGATCTACGTCTGAATATCCAAGGAGAGTAAAGTCTTCTTCTTTGGGATACCACAAACCTAACTTTGAGGTAGTTGCAACATATTTGATGATGCGTTTTGCAGCACTTAGATGAGATTCTTTGGGATTAAATTAAAATCTAGCACAAATGCAAACAATAAACAAAATGTCAAGTCTAGAAGTAGTAAGATAAAGAAGTGAACCAATAATACTCTTGTAGAGCTTTTGGTTAACGTTCTTTCATCCATCATCTTTTTCCAGCTTTGAAGAACTTGACATTGGTATATCAGTCTTTTTGTAATTCTCCAATTCTAACTTTTTAACTAGTTCTTTTACATATTTTTCTTGGTGAATGAAAATTCATTCCTTCAATTGTTTTACTTGTAATCCGAAAAAGAATGATAGTTCACCAATCATGCTCATCTCAAATTCATCATGCATAGACTTAGAAAACATCTTGCACATGTTTTTGTTAGGTGATCCAAATATAATATCATCAATATAAATTTGAACAAGTAGAAAGTTTTTACCTTCTCTTTTAATAAACAAAGTAGTGTCCACTTTTTCTTTGACAAAATCATTTTAAATTAAAAACTTACTTAACCTGTCATACCATGCTCGAGGTGCTTGCTTTAACCTATATAGAGCCTTTTTCAGTTTGAATACTGAGTCTAGTTTCCTTGGGTCTTCAAATCCGGGAGGTTGTTCCACATAGACTTCTTATTGGATAAATCCATTTAGGAATAGTACTTTTGACATCCATTTGGAATAACTTGAAATTTTTATAACAGGTAAAAACAAGTAATAATCTAATTGCTTCTAACCTTACTACTGGTGCGTACATCTCATCATAGTCTATCCTTTCTTCTTGCAAATATCCTTTGGCCACGAGTCTCGCTTTGTTCCTAACCACTTTTCCTTTTTTGTCTATATTGTTCTTGAAAACTCATTTAGCTCTAATAATGGATTTACCTTTTGGTTTAGCAGTTAATTCCCAAACATCATTAATACTGAACCGTCTGAGTTCTTCTTGCATGGCTTCAATCCAGCTTTCATTAGTTAAAGCTTCTTCTATGCTTTTGGGTTCCATTTCAGAAATAAGTGCCATGACGCTAGGCTGTTGCTTTTTGGATCTGGTACGAATCCCTTCATCAATGTCACCGATGATGAGTTCTTTGGGATGACTAGACTTATGCTTCCAGTTGCTGGTCGGTTTGACAGATTGCTGATTTTCTGCTTCAATTGATTCTTCAACATCCATTTGTTGTTGTTATTTTGAAGTCTGAGCTGCTTCAGGTGAGGTAGACTTTGTAAAGTTTAGAGCAGATTTAGATTATTCAGGTTGAGTCTGAATCAATTGATTCTGCAAAGAGTCTTGAAATTTGATATTCATAGATTCTTCTACAAACTAAGTCTTCTTGTTGAATACTTTGCAGGCTTTGCTTGAAGTTGAGTAGCCAATGAAAATTCCTTCGTCTGATTTTTCTTCAAACTTACCAATTCAATCATTTGCATTTTTCAAGACAAAACATTTGCAACCAAACACATGAAAATAAGAAACAATTGGCTTCTTTCCTTTGAATAACTCATAAGGAGTTTTCTCTAGAATAGGCCTTAAAAATACTCTGTTAATAATATAACAAGCTGTAGAAACTGTTTCAGCCCAAAAATGAGAAGAAATATTACTTTCTATTAAAAAAGTTCTCGCCATTTCTTGCAAAGATATATTCTTTCTTTCCACAACTCCATTTTGTTCTGGAGTGTATGTAAAGGAGAAAACATGCTGAAAACTAGATTCATCACAGAATTTTGCAAAGTCTTGATTTTCAAACTCACCTCCATGGTCTATCTGTATGCTTGAGATTACATATCCTTTCTCATTCTGTACTTTCTTGGCAAACTTTGAAAAGTGAGAAAATGTTTCAGACTTACTTGTCCGAAAGTAAACCCAAGTAAATCGAGAATAATCGTCCACAATTACTAGGCAATATCTCTTTCCGCCAATGCTTTGAGTTCTGATTGGTCCAAAGAGATCCATATGCAGAAGCTCTAAAACATGATTTGTAGAAACTTGATTTATTAGTTTCTAACCTACTTTCCCAACACACATGGTATGCATAAGTCAATTTTTGATATTCCAGGTTGGGTAGTCCACGAACAAGTTTCTTGGAAGAGATCTTGGCAATTTGCTTCATGTTGACATGGCCAAGCTTTCAATGCCAAAGGTTCGCTTTATCTTGAATTGATATTAGACATTGAGACCTTTCTAATTTTATATCTATAAGAGAAATGTTTCCATGTCTTCGTCCAGTAAAAGATTGAGAAAGATCTTTACTAGTTTCCGAACATATTCCTTCTTCGAAATTGATTTTGAATCCAGTGTCGCACAGTTGACTAATGCTGAGTATATTGTAATTTAGTCCTTCCACCAATGAGACATTGTTGATTGTAAGACTTCTAATCTTTATTGTTCCGCATCCAACAATTCTTCCTTTGCTATTTCCACCAAAAGAGACCTTTCCACCATTTGTTTGAACAAGTTTTATAAAACAACTTGAATATCCTGTCATGTGTCTTGAATAGCCACTATCCAAATACCATTTGACCTTTTTCTTGATAGTGACCATTTGACCTTTTTCTTGATAGTGACTTACAATTAAAAAGGAAACTCAAGCTTTCTTTGGTATCCACATTTTCTTGGGTCTAAGGGTGTTAGTACAATACACAGTCTTTGCCCATTCTTTCTTAACAGGTCTCCAAACCATAGGACGTTCTTTCTCAAAGTATTCTGATCTGTTATACTTAGAACATTTGAGAGCACTTCGGCCAACAGGTTTTACAAAGACTTTTTGAAAATGATTTCTATAAAAAGTTTTTGCAGGTCTTTGTTTGATTCTTTCCTTTACTTTTGGGAAATCAATTAGATGAATGGTTTTAGAAGTCATTCCCAAGCCTGATTTGTTAAAATAAGGTCTTTGTACTGAAAGAATCTTTTCCAACTTTTCAGATCCTATTGAAAACCTTTTTGAGATATTTGAAATGTCTTCTTTCAAAATTGTATTTTCTTTTGAGAGAAAGTCTGCATTTTTTAGACTAAGACAAAGTTCGTCAATGTATTTCAAGACTTTAGCAGGAATATTTAAATTGCTTACCTCAATTTCGTTGTCTGAGTCTGAGTCTGAATCTACCTCAGAGTCTGAGCTTGATTCTAATTTTTCCATTAGACATATATTGGCATAATCTTCATTACTTTCTTCGCATTCAATATTACTCCATGTCTCTACTTTGAGAACCTTTTTTGTATTTCTTAGCTTTTCCCCTATTTTTCTTCAACGGAGGATAGTTGGGTCTGATGTGTTCCTTTTTCTTGCATTCAAAGCAGATTACATCTTTATTGGATTCATCATCCTTAGTTGATTTGTTTTAAAACTTTTGAGTGCTTTGTTTCTTCCAATTGAATCTTCTTCTCTTTTTGTTTAGTTTCCTGAACCTTCTTATCATGAGTGCTAGCTCTTCATCGTCCATATCCTCTTCAGAGTCTGTAACATCAGAATCATTGTTAGATTTTAACGCAATAGACTTCTTACCTTTGGCATCTTCTTCCTCATTGATTTGCTCCACTTCATAAGATTGAAGTGTGCCAACCAGTTCGTCTATTGAAAGTGGCATGATTCTTTGTGTTTCCCTTATTGAAGTTTTCACGTGATTCCAGTTTTTGGAGAGTCCACGCAACAATTTGTTGACCTTCATTGGTCTTGAGATTGGCTGTCCCTGATATTCTAGACCATTTACAATTTCTGTAAAATGACTAAACATGTCAGTGATAGATTCTCCTAACTTCATCTTGAAGGCTTCATACTGTTCGAGTATAATATTAATCATTATTTCTTTCACTCGATCAGTTCCTTCATAGGTGTGTAGCCTATCTCAGACTTCTTTGGCTGTTTCTCAAGAAGATATTCTGTTATAGTCAGTAGGAGATAACGCACAATATAAGGAGTAAATTGCTTTAGTATCAAGAGCTTGTCTCGTGGTTATTTCTTCTTGAGTCATCTCGCTAGCGTCTGCAACTTCTTTTCCTCTTTCTAAAGCTAATGTAGCTTTAGGAATGATTCATTTTTCTACTACATTCCATTCCAGAGAATCTTTCGATCTTAGGAATGCATTCATCTTGTTTTTCCATATACTGTATTCATTTCCAATGAAGTAAGGTGGTCTGGTGTTGCTCTAGCCTTCAACCAAACCTGGAGCCAACATACTAGCCATAGATCTTTAACTCAGAAGTAAAAACACTTAATTAAATGAGCACACAGGCTCTGATACCAATTGATATGGCTAGTAAGAACACATAGAAGGGGGTGGATAGGTGTTAAAGAAGTTTTTGCAAGACTTAACAAATTAATTCGTCTTTTAAGGACAATAGACTGAAGATGTAAAAGACTTAAACAATTATATAATACTATGAATTAATGTATAGAGTTTAGGGAAAGAGAATCGAAATACAAAGTTTATAGTGGTTCAGCTTAGACCAAGCCTATGTTCACTCTCCCGCACTGACAGCCCACTGGCTGGATTTCACTAAGAACTAAAAGAGATTTTACAGCCTCACGTCATTGATTCCATAGTGTAGAGCCTTTCCTACACATCCTTAAGGTTTCACAAGTATTTAATCTCTCTTTTGAGTACAACTTAAGATCGACAATTGAAATAGCAAAGAACTAAGAGCTTCAGACTTTGGAATATTTCTTTCACACACACACTTGAATAACTTGAGCATCTTCCTTATAAACTTCTCCATGCCTTCATAACTATTGGCACCTTCCAAAGGAGTTTTTCTAATCTACCCGTTGGACAGAATCTATTAGGGAGATCTCGAGTTATTTAAGGAATGTGATGATAACCCACCAATCCTACTCGCCTATACAATCAGGATATCGGTTTCCATAAGTAGAACCTTTTTAGTATATTTCGTCAATCAACAGATCTAATTACTTGAATTGATTTCAATACGAATAACTTATCATGTGATGCTATCTTTAGCCGTGAGATCTTCTTCAACCGTACGAACCAAATCCTTAAAGATGTACTCGCATCTAGATAAGTCTTCTTCATCGAATAAACCTTGTCTTCGTTGGTCTGGAAACTATCAATGAAGGCAGACTTTAAATCTTGAGTCTGAAGGTCTCCAGACTTTGACAATAGAGTCTGCAAGTCTTCAAACTAGACTGATGGAAACGTTTTGTCAACTTCCAAACAAATAAGGAAGTTTTCTCTAACATATACAAGCCATATGGTTTAGTTGTAGACTTTGATTGCTTACAAGCAATGCATCTCTCACAGACACGTGTGACATCTCTCTTCATGTGTGGCCAATAAAAATGTTCATGCAGCGCTTCATAAGTCTTATTAATGCCAAAATGCCCCATTAAACCACCACTATGTGCTTCTCGCACCAACAATTCACGCAAAGAATACTTAGGCAAACATAGTTTGTTTTCACGGAAAAGATAATCTTTACACCTATAGAATTTATTAAATGCAGCATGCTCACATGCTTCAGATACTCTACCAAAGTCATCATCATCAATATATAAGCCCTTGATATGCTCAAAACCTAGACACTTTGTTTCTAAAGTAGTTAGAATCGCATTCTTTTGAGAAAGTGCATCGGCTACCACATTCTCCTTATCTTTCTTGTACTTGATCACATATGGAAAAATTTCGATGAACTCCATCCATTTGGCATTTATTTTATTCAACTTATGCTACCCTTTCAAGTACTTCAAGGTCTCGTGGTCGATGTGGATCACAAACTCCTTCAGCCATAAATAATGTCGCCAAGTCTCCAAAGCTCGCATTAAAGCATACTGATAGGGTTAGTAAGTACACCTAGAGGGGGTGAATAGGTGTTGAAGAAAATTTTCGGAAGACTTAACAAGTTAAGTTGTCTTTCGAGAATAATAGAATGAAGATATAAAAGACTACAAGCAGTTATATAAAGCTACGAATTAAAGTAAGGAGTTCAGGGAAAGAGAATTGAAAGACAAGATTTATAGTGGTTCGGCTTAGACCAAGCCTACATCCATTCTCCCGCACTAATAGCCCACTAACTGGATTTCACTAAGAACCAAAAGAGATTTTACAGTCTCATGTCCTTGACTCCATAATGTAGAAACTCTACTACACTTTCTCAAGGTCTCACAAGTGTTTGACCTCTCTTTTGAGTACAAATTTAAGCTCGGTAATTGAAATAACAAAGAACTAAGAGCTTCAGACTTTAGAATTTTTTTGTCATACACACACTTGAATAACTTGAGCGTCCTCCTTATATACTCCTCTATGCCTTTTCGACCGTTGGCACTTTCCAAAGGAGTTCTTCCAATTTACCCATTGGACAGAATCAATCAAAGAGATCTCGAGTTATTTAAGGATGTGATGATAGTCCACCAATCCTGCTCCCCATACAATAGGGATCTAGGTTTTCATAAGTAGAACCTTCCAAGTATACTTCACATTTCAACAGATCTAATTATCCAAATTGATTCCAATAAGAATAATTGATCATGAGATGCTATCTCCAGCCATAAGATCTTCTTCAAACCGTACGGACCAAATCCTTAAAGATAAACTCACATTGGGATAAATCTTCTCTTCCTCTATCTAGAAACTGTCAATGATGGTAGACTTGGAGTCTTGAGTCTTGCAGTCTTCAGACTTTGACAATTGAGTCTTGAATTCTTCAGACTATAACACTTGAGTCTGTAGGTTTTCAGACTAGACTTTTGGAAAGGTTTTGTCAGCTTCAAAACAGTTAAGGAGTTTTCTTTAACAATCTCCTCCTTTTTTATGGTGAAAAAACTTCATTGCAGATTTGAAAACTTTTGTCCTGCAAAACAAAACTTAAGCAAAACAAGATATCTCATAAAAAATAAGTAGATAGGACATGGATAGTATCGATTCTGCAACCATAGAAAACATTTTAGTCCTGCAAGATAACTATCCTTCCATAATCATTATCATGACCTAAGTTACTACAAGCATCAAAAGATCAAATCAAAGTACTTTAGTAGTCAAGAAGTCCAAAGTCAAAAAGTCCAATCCATAACCAAACATAAGATAAGTTTAAAAGTAAAATAATCCAAAGTCAAATCAAATCTGCATCAAACTTCTCTCCCTTTTTGTCAACAGCAAAAAAGTGGAGAACAAATAAAAAGAGTTGTTTGAAAATAGTGGGGTCAGAGTCATGGCTGTTTTGGCGGGCGAACAAGCTGGAATTCTCTCATAGAATTCACTGTCTCCTCAAGCTTTGCAAGAGTCTCCTTCAGTGGTTGTAAATCTTCACCCTTCACATTAGTCTGCACTTGAGTCTTCAAGGTGAGTAGCTGTTCTTGCAATGACATTGAAGTGGCCATGAAAGCTTTCTTGAGATCCTTCATCTCCTACTCCATAGTATATTATTGTTTCCTTAAATCCAACAGGATGTCTAGCAGTCTCGAAAAGTTTGTTGCTTGTTCTGGTGCAACACTAGGTCCAGCTGATTCTATTCTAGGAGTTTTGATAATGGATGATCTTTAGCAGCTTGTCCACCATGACTAGGAGTGGATGCTTTTGAATAATGAGAGGCATACACATCATTTGGATCTGCTGCAGAACGACTCATATCAATAGTAAAGATAGGTGAAGAAATACCTCATTTTTCAACAGCTCCCCCTATTTGTTTGCCTTTATGTGGAGTAGTGAATTCTTCTTCTAGTTCAACTTCAACTTCAAAGTGATGTTTTTCTTTGTCTTGTGCTCCAGCAGTTCCAATTCCTGTCATCTCAGAGTTACTTGACAAGGATACAGCCAAAGTTGACTCAAATGAGTCTTCTTGACCATTTTGTTTCTCTTATTATCTTCTTTCTTCCTCTTCTTCTTCTTCTTCTTCTTCTTCTCTTCCTTCATCTCTTTCCTTTGTCTCCTCTCTGATCTCTTGTTCATCTGTCTCTTTAAAGTGGACAAAACTCTTCAAGTTTTTTAAGGCCGAAAGAGTCATCTCATCCCCATCCTCTTCATCCGGTAAGATGAGAGTTCTCTTCCTCTTTACTGGAGCATTCATGAGCTCCTTGCCTTTCCTTTTGGCCGCTGTAGAGTCTTGTTTCGCCTTGATGGGAGACTTCTCATTCATATGCTCTAACACTTTGTTAAGCTCTTTCAGACATATCTTGGTGACCATTTTAAATCCAATTACCATTAGAGTAATGTTTGTCAAACATAAAGGTGCAGGAATGTGAATTTTAAAATGTCTAAAAAGGCGCATGATAAGAGTAGAATAAGGGAGTTGTCCTTTGTCTTTCACCACTATCCTGTACATGTGAAACAGGATAGTATGAGGCAGAGAGAATTTGTAGCCAGCATTGATGGCATACAACAATTTTGCTTCAGAACAAGACACATCAATCTTGGATGTTGATTTTGGATGGATGCAGTTGATCACGATTTTATGTAGCATGATGTTGGAGGCATTGATCGTAGTGTAGCAACACGCCTATCTCGTACCAATTCTAGAGTAGCGTGAGCAACAGACACACTAATTGGTTGGAAACACACACTAATTGGTTGGAAACATGCTTTTTCCACCCCAATTAAGTCAGCCAAAGTGTCCATATCCACCAAAAACTCCTCATCCCTAACTGTGAAAGAGAAACTGTTTGCATCCAAGAAGGATAGATTCGAATAGAAGTAGGTTGTGAGTTTTGAATAAGCAATTGTAGACTTAGAACAAAAATGCTCCAATTGAAGAAGTGCAAACTTCTCTCGCAGATTTGCTTTTACTGAATCGAGAAAATCAAAGTCAACACTCCTAGGGTTCATCACCTCTCTTTTCAGTAATTTTGAATAAACTTTCTTGTGCTCCTTAGAGCGGAAATTGCTCGCTCCATTACCACCAGCATTAACAGCCACTCCCATCCTAGGCTGAAAATGTGTAAACATTTGTTCGTCGTTGTCCTGTCTTTATGGCTGATTAGGAGTGCCAAACCACGGGTCACTTGGAAAATTTGCAAAGGTCTTTTTAGCCGACCATTTTTTTGCAACTCCTAACTTTTCCATCTCTTGCAAGAATAAGGTTTCATTCTTGAATCCTCTCTCTCTCTCAGAAATTCATCGATTAAAGACATCGCAATACCTCCTTCTTTCAATTTAGAATAAAGCTTGAAAGCAACATTTGATGTTAGCGTTCTTACAAGTTCAATTTCTTCCTAAATTTCTTCTTCTGGTTAAGTCAGTGGAGGAGATTGACGCTGTTGAGAAGGTTGTTGTTGCTCACTTGGTTGTTGCTGATGAGGAGAGTCATCTTCCTCGGTCAGATCGAAATGAGTAGGATCCTTAGACATGAGCTGTGGTCCCCTACTTGCGATTCTTGAAGATTTTCTTGAAGATATTGTCACTTTAAGGGAGAAATTCTCAAAGTTGCTCGAAAAAGATGAAATCTTTTGGATTAAACAAGAGTGAAAGTGAAAGCAAGTGGGAGTTTAGTATTTTAGGGTTTGAGAGTTAAAATGGAGAAGATGAATCTCAACAATATATAAAGAAAGTGAAGCGAGGTAAATGAATCATCAAAAAGGAAAAATAAAACTGCCTTTTTGAATACCACAGTCCTAGCTTTGGAGTTATTGTAGTGTATTTGATAATGCGCTTTGCAGCAGTTAAGTAAGATTCTTTGGGATTTGATTGGAATCTGGCATAGATACAAACACTAAACAATATGTCAGGTCTAGATGCAGTAAGATAAAGAAGTGAACCAATTATGCTCCTATATAGCTTCTGGTCTACATTCTTTCCTTCTTCATCTTTATCCAGCTTTGAAGAACTTGACATAGGTATTTTAATCTTTTTACAATTCTCCAAACTGAACTTTATGATGAGATCTTTCGCATATTTCTCTTGGTAAATGAAAAATCCCTTCTTCAATTGTTTGACTTGTAATCTGAGAAAGAAGGTTAATTCACCCATCATGCTCATCTCGAATTCATCCTGCATAGACTTAGAAAATTTCTTGCATAGATTTTCATTAGATGATCCGAAAATGATATCATCAACATAAATTTGAATAAGTAGAAAATCTTTACCTTCTCTTTTAATGAACAAGGTAGTATCTACTTTACCTTTATCAAAATCATTTTGAATAAGAAATTTACTTAACCTATCTTACCAATCCCAAGGTGCCTGCTTTAGTCCATAAAGAGTCTTTTTCAGTTAGAAGATTGAGTTTGGCTTTCTTAGATCTTCAAAACCAGGTGGTTGTTCCACATAGACTTCTTATTGGATAAATCCTTTTAGGAATGCACTTTTTACATCAATTTGAAATAAATTTTAAATTTTTATAGCAAGCAAAAACAAGTAATAATCTAATTGCTTCTAACCTCACTACTGGTGCATATGTCTCGTCATAGTCTATCCCTTCTTCTTGCGTATATCCTTTGGCGACGAGTCTTGCTTTGTTCCTGACCACTTCTCCTTTCTCATCTATCTTGTTCCTGAAAACCCATTTAGTTCAATTAATAGACTTACATTTAGGTTTAGGAATAAGTTCCAAAACATCGTTAATGTTGAACTGTCTAAGCTCTTCTTGCATAGCTTCAATCTAACTTTCTTCAGCCAAGGCTTCCTCTACAGTTTTGGGTTCATTCTCAGAAATAAGTGCTAAAGCACTAGACTCTTCACGCCTTTTGTATCTGGTTCGAATTTCTTCATCGATGTTACCAATGATGAGTTCCTTGGGATGACTTGATGTGGCATCCGAGAATTTCAACGACCCTCGAATATGCAACCATCCGTGACTAAGTGACAAAAGCATCGTTGAACGGTGTTATTGACACCACAACGGACATCGTTTTATTTTCATCATCAGACCCATATGCCTTGTCTAGTAATGGCCCGATCGTTGAAGAAATTTTAACCTTATTGAAAATTTTCACCAGAAGAACAACCCAAGTGCCATAACTTGATGCGAAGCGAGGCCTGCCTATCCACCGACGAAGCGAGGCCCGCCTGTCCACCGGTGAAGCGAGGCCCGCCTGGCCACCGGCCGAGCTTGCCTAGCGACCGATGGCCGGGCGGGCCTTGCCCAGCCCCGGCGAGCCTCGCCTAGCCTCTGCGAGGCCCACCTGTCCACCGGCGAGGCTTGGCCGACGAGGGCCGCCTCGCCGAGGGCCGGGGATGCTCTGTTGAGGTCGCCGGCCCTTGTTTGGTCGGTCGCCGGTGCCGTAACCAGCCACAAGAAGAAGAAGAAAAATAGGAGAAAAAGGAAAAAAGAAAAGAAAAAATGAAAAAAGAAAAGGAAAAAAAGAAAAAAGGTAAAAAAAGAAAAGAAAAAAAAGTAAAAAAGTAGAAAAAATTATTTAAAATTAAAAAAAAATAATAATTTGGAACGAATCAATAAACACGTTATCAAACGCAATTCTATTCCAGAATCAGAAATTTTAGACAGTTACTAAACACATTCTTTTACTCATAATCAGTTCCCGGGAACATAATCAAAAATAATAATTTCTTGTCAGAATCAGTTCCCGGGAACAGAATCGTTACCAAATGCGCCCTAAGTATCCCTCCGTGCCAAATCATGGCACTCTAGGTGTCCCAAACTCGAAAATCTTCCTTATGTTCAAGTGAGACCAAGGCTTATTATGAGTAATGTGTCGACATCTTTTATGCTAACTTTGGCCGTTCAACCTTTTAGACCATTATACGTTCGACCCCATTTCACCGCCGCTTGACGTCCCGAGACATTGGCTTTCGGAGAAAAAGGAATTCTCCTTGCGTGGTCATGCGACTAATCCCACCAACGACCGCAAAATTCTGGTCATATAATAATAGAAGAGTTTGGCCACCAAGCAGCCCATGCCCACGTCTCTTTTGTTAGTCAACAGAAGAGAGGAATGTTGACTGAGAAGCACCGCACGGCAGCCACATCCACGCCTTGGACGGTCAACAATTGAGAGAAAATTGTTGACCGAAGGAAGCAACCGAGAGTTGCTTCGAGCGGCCAGTAAAGGCCACGTTCGCATGCAGCTTGCGAGGTGGCGTGCGACTGCAAAGTCAGGATCAACTAAATGGAGTAGTTGACCGAGAGAAAAGCCACGTCTCGCATGGGGTCCGGCTGTCTCGACAGAGAGAAGAATCCGCATGCAGGAGGCCACGTCTTCAACAGTTGCCCCTTGCGCGTGCGGCCACCGAATTACAGGATTATTGACTGAATTAGTCAACTAACAAAAAGAGAAGCAAGCGGTCGAGCAAGTTGAGAGAGAGAAATAGAGAAAGAAGGAGCGGGTGAGCGAGCGAACGGGAGAGAGAGCAGTGGACGACCAGAGGAAGAGAAGGAAAAGGACCACCTTTCGTCTGTGCTCGTGCGCTGCCACCGTCGATGCCAATCGCTGCCGTGGAGCCGCACCAACGCACTGAACCCTTCGCCGTTAACATCATAGGACTTGAGGCAAGTTGAAGTCTACTAATCTATATTGTATAGTGCTGTTGATGTCTTAGAAAGTGCATTGATAGGTTGGATTGTTGGATTTTGATGCTGAATGATGGTTATTGAGCAACCGAGACTGTTTTGAGGTTGAAAGATTGAGGAAATGCTAGGGTTTTTCATATATGGTTTTGATTACTTTGGACTTCATCCAAAACAGATTTGGCGACTATGAAACCTTGAAGAATTAGGCCATTGTTTTGATTTGGAAAAGAAAAACCTCCCAACTTGCTTTTGAAACTCTATTTACTATGGCACCGATTTCAAATGTTTTAAAAAAATTGCACGGTGCTTTCCAAATATTCGATTTTTGTATCAATTTTTCCAAACCATTGAAGGTCGGGCTGATATCTCTGGTTTACCGTGTGAGTTTTTAAATTTGGTTATCACTTTTGAACAGGCCATAAATTGATTGGAAAACCTCCCGACCCTTTTTTGGAATTTTTATATAAACCAAGGCACCGTTCATCAACGTCTCAAAAAGAAAAGAAAAAGGTTTTTGGCACTCTCAAAATCCCGAACTTTGATGCGAACTGATCATTGTAAAATCATGAAGTCAGGAGTGGGGTTTAAATTTACCAATGTGCCGAATTCATGTTGTTTGTTTTGATAACTCTTTTCAATTTTGGACAAAAGTTGCAAGCATGGTTTAAGAAATTGCATATGATTTTGAAATGCATTTGGAGATTAGCCAAGGGAGTGGACCTACGGGCTTTTATGTTTTCATTGCTGAGTTTCGTTCATTAATTCGAAAATGCTTTGGTATGTGATTTCAAAACTTGTCATTGTTGTTTTGAAAATGTTTTGGCATTTGACAAGCCATTCAATACCAAAATTTCGATAAAGACTCATGAGATTTCCAATGTCATTGCATGGAACGTGTTTTTGGTATTGAAATAAATTAAGATGTTAATGTTACCGTTGGACCCTCAGGTCAACGATGCCCCAGGAGTCGGGATGCCCAAAGGTTCGAACGAGTCGATGCCCTTTGGATGCTTGGGGTTCGTAGTGCCCTAGATGTTTTCCCCGGGAGTGTCCAGATGTCTGGTGGTATATCGGTACGTAATTCGGAGGGATGCTCGATGGTATGTCGGTACATAATTCCGAAGGGTAGGGGTAACCATTTTAATGGCGCGCCCGGGAGATTCCTCGTGATGCTAGGTGGGATGCGAGATGCCTAGAGGTGTGATGTAACACGCTCTAGATGCCCGGTGGCCTAGTGGCATATTGCCGGAGACTTTCGCAATGCCAGGTTGGGTGCGAAATCCCAAAAGGACGCAAACATTGGTCCTCTGGGGGATGAAACCTTTTTAATATTAAAACTGATTGCTCTATTAAGTGTGTGTGTGTGGTCTAGTTATAGGACTGAATTGTATGGCGTGGAATGGGACGTGTCATAACAGTTTGGCCTTATGATCGGGACTTGTGTGACTGAAATGATACATTCTAGTTTTGAAACTACATTGCCATTGCTTTTCAAAAGTCTTATTGATCTGATGCATACTCAATTCTTTGATTACCTGACTTATCTATCTTGCATGGACTTGGATTGTGATGGTTTGCATAGTATAACTTGATAGATCTTCAACTGCTGGGTGATTGTACTCACCCCTTTTTAGGGACTAACATTTTAGACTAGACACTATACCTCTGCTGCCACCGCCACCAACAAATGGACCGAGTGGTTGGATATGACTGCGAGGAGGAGAAGGACAGCAGAGGAAGGAACTTTTGGATGCTGACACTAATCGATGGACTTTAAGTATACGATTGTTGGAGAAGATGTCGGTCATCTTTTGAAGTATAGTCGAGTATAGAAGACTACGGCATTTCGGTGTACCAACTAAAGATGTCCATCTAGTTTTATGTAAATAAAAGTGTTCGACTTATTACCTATGAATGTGTTTAGTTGGTGTGCATCGTTAAATACAGGAAGGGAAGTTGATGGATGTGCTTATATGATATAAACTGCCCAGGGACCGACTTAAAAGATATAAACCCCCAGGATTTATGAATTATAATGAAATTCCTTGGTATCAGAGTAATAGACTTTCATGGCAGGTGAAAGGTATCTATGGTGACCCTAATAGATCGAGGGTCGTTCAAGGCGTGCCACACTTGACTTATGCTTCCAATTGCTGGTTGGTTTGTGAATCTGCTAATCCTTTGTTTCAATTGAATTTTCTGGTTCATCTTGTTGTTGAACTTCACGAGTCTGAATCACTTCGGGGATACTAGACTTTGTAGGATTTGGAGTGGGTTTAGATTCTTTAAGTTGAATGTGATTCAGTTGATTCTGCATTGAGTCTTGAAACTTAACGTTCATAGATTCTTCCACAGACTGACTCTTCTTGTTGAATACTCTGTAGGCTTTGCTTGAGGTTGAGTAGCCAAGAAAAATTCATTCGTCCGATCTTTCTTCAAACTTACCAGTTTTATTATTTACATTCTTTAAAATAAAACATTTACAACCAAACACATGGAAATAAGAAACAATTGGCTTTTTTCCTTTGAATAACTCCTAAGGAGTTTTCTCTAGAATAAACATTAAAAATACTCTATTAATAATGTAACAAGTTGTAGAAACTGTTTCAGCCCAAAAACGAGAAGAAATATTACTTTCAATTAAAAGTGTTCTAGCTATTTCTTGTAAAGATCTATTCTTTCTTTCCACAACTCCTTTGTTCTGGAGTATATGGAGAAGAGAAAACATGCTGGAAACCTAGAGTTATCACAGAATTTAACAAAGTCTTGATTTTCAAACTCACCTCCATGGTTTGTTCGTATGCTTGAAATAGCATATCTTTTTTCATTCTGAACTTTCTTGGCAAACTTTAAAAGTGAGTGTTGGGAATTACTGATTCCCTAAAAAGAATACGGAAGATGAGCCCAAAAACAAACATGTATCATCCATCAAAGACAGACCACGAAATTGAACATACCTTATTGTCCACAAATTAAACACCAATGTTGAAGATCGAGGAAGGATTCTGATCTTGTTCTACCGAGGAGCGTCATGTTGCTTTAAGGGGGAGAAACTTACGTTGGTTTTGGAAGAGGGAGAAAAGCAAAAAAACGTACGTACATCCAAAAGGTGCGTTCTCTTTTTCTTTTCTCCCCTTAAATATATCTTCTCCAAAAGACATATCCCCTCAACGTAACACCTCTTTATATCTCAACCCTTCATCCATGGGCCCTTATCTTGCGAGCCGGGCTTTTAGGCCCAACATGGGCGGACGGGCCCTCTAAGGCCCATCAACATAAATAAATAAAACCATCATCTCCCACTCGCACATCATGGGCCGAACATGATTCTCTTTACCTCTCTGCAACGTTCTTACCGGTGAATAATCCGTGCAACCAGCATACTTTGAGAGCTCGTTGCCATACATCTGTTAGGAATATATAGCAGCTCATAATGGGCATCACACTTTGATTAGATTTAGTATGCAGTACCCTAGATCGATCGATCACATTTATATCTCTCTCTTGATCTCAATTCATGATCATTGGCAACATCCTAAGATAGCAAACACTAAATAGAAATCTTGAGAATAAGTAAGAGTCATGAGGGTACTAAATTGAGGAACTCTTTTCCTCAAGAGTCTCACACGGCATAAAAGTTGAGATCAAACTTTTGCCACTCTTATTGGTCGTCTCATGCATATATAGTATGAAATATGTACTACGGTATTTAACTCCTTTCCCATGGAGCGTATGTCTACACCTTTAATACCGTACAGATGATAGTTCAGACACACCCAATGTCTAACTTGAGTTCACATATCTACTCATACATAGAATTCATTAGAATTCACATCTAGCATCATAGACAGATAAATTAAAATATGCGGGTTATTTTACTTTCGGACATATCCTCATCTTAACACTTAGTTAAGGCGACATATATGTTTTAAGCTTGAGCTCTCGATTATCACCTAGATAATAAGCTCAAAAACTGTTTTATCTTTATTTATTACACAGTAAATGTGACATCTTGATTTTCAGACTCTGATTTCGATTGGTTAAATTGGGCATTTCATCGACGCAACTACAATGTTTTTCTTTGAGTTGGCCACTCACGAGATAACTAGACTAGCTGGGTAGGCTATTAAGGACTTTAAGGCAGATAAACTGAGAATTCGACCATGAATCGACTTCTCAACCGTGCTCATCTTGAGAGATCATTACGACACAGTTAAAAATCGAATTAAGATCAGAGATAGGTCGGTTCGACTAAGATGAATGACCGATCATGGGTGACTCCACTAAATTGAAAAATTCTCATTGACCAGCACTAACTTGATCTTACTATCGTTTTGGTACCCTGTGTCCATATTTGAATTTTAGAGATTTTCACGACAATTGAGAATCGCCAATGTGTCAAGTGGGATCGTCGTGGCTCGAAAAAAAATCGACCACGGGTCATTTGTCCTAAAAAGTTCTGAAAACTACCCGGTAATTTAGGTCACACTAAAAGTGCGTCCGAGTGAAATTAACCACCAGTCTAAGTCCGATTTCAGAAATTAGAAGTTCTGTCATGTCACAGGTCATTTTAGGAAAGTCGAATCAGTCTTAGAAGATTTTTTCAAAGATTATGAGACTTTTTCGAAAAACCGTGTCAGACGTTGTGGAAAAAAAATGGAAATTTGAATCGGCCGAATTGAGGAGATTTTCAACCTGCAAGCTAAGCTGTAGGGCGAAGGGGACCTATAGAATTTATGTGGACTTTTTCTACATCAAATTTGGACGTCGAATGTGGGAATTCATTGAACAAATTGGAAGTTCAAAATGGGAAATTCGGAACTAAGGGTGGGCACCATTATTTTGGACTTTAAATTGATTTATTGGTGGAAATTATGCTTGAAAATGATGGGGGAGACGTAGAGGATGAGATTGAGGCTTGTGGGACCAAAGCAATTAATTAAATTGGCTAAGATTGTTGAGTTTTTGTTCCCCCTTAGCTGGCTTCTCCATCTACGTACGCCACCCCCTCCTTTGGACGCTCACGGCCGCACAAACACCATAGCTGAAGAAGACAAGAAACCCACGCCATCTCCTCTCTCTCTTCGTGCGCCAACCCCCACCGAACGAAGACAGAACACTCAGCCAGCATTTGTTTTTAATTTTTCCTTGAAGTCCATGGATGTCCACAGCTTCTCTCGCTCCTGCTGCCCTCCATCTTCAACCGAGATTTCTCCACCGAGCTACCAATTGTTCATGTTTCAGCCCTCCTTCGGTCAACACTGTAGCTCCTTCAACATCCACCGGATTTCTTTGCCATGCGTGATGTCAAACGAAGCTGCTTCCTTTCTGTCGCTGCCTTCAACGCTCGTGGATTTCGGTTTGCTCGAAGACCAGATACTTCCTCGTCTACTCCGTCTTTGACCGCACGACTGCAGCAGCTCCGTGTTTGCTGCTCACTCGTCCAGCATCAATTCGAGCGAAGCCAACCCATCTTCTTCGTTCAACCCAACTTGAAGCCGAAGTCAGCCTTCTTTTCCAGTCCACGAAGCCAGCGAATTTTGGCCCAGTAGTTGGGCCCATGTCCTCAGCCCAGCTTCATGTGGCATCTTGGCCCAATTCCAGCCCAGTGAATTTCTTGGGGCCGCAAGTTAGGCTAGAATTCAGCCCAGCAAGTTGTCAATTTCAGCAGCCCAGTTCAGCCCATAATCCAGTGAAGTCCAGCACGTTCCTTTGAAGTCCAAAATTTCTGCGGGCTTGCAAAGTTTCTTGGCCCGGCCCGGGGGTGCATTGACATCGCCGAAATTTTGGAATTCGGCCGCCCTCGCGTCGCCGTGTAGTGATCCGGTCTCCGCTTTTAATCAAGTGAGTTTTTCTCACTAATGCCTTCTTAGTTTGCTAATTATACTTAAAGATTGATTAGATTTAATTAAGTGCAATTATGTGGTTAGATTAGAATGGATTAACAATTATTAGTTAATTGCATTGCATATTAGATAGGTGGTTAGTGTACTTAACTAGAGAATTACCTATAGTATTTATTGGATGCTTCTTGGGATTTTCCCGACCCTTATCGGGTGTTAATTAGGCAATTCGGGCCTAATTGAAATTCTTAGGAATTAAATATTAATTTTTGAAATTAATTATTTAATTATTTCTATTCCAAAAATTCAACCGGGATGGCCATGGCCGAGATTTTATGCTGATGATCATGGTGCGTCCGTTTATTTAATTGAGCTTTACGTTGTGCCAAATTGGAATTATTGCATTTATTTAATTAATTTTTGAAATTAATAATTTAATTATTTATTTTCTAGAAATTCAATCGGGATGGCCAGTGACCAAAATTTCATGCTGATTGTCGTGGATCAGTCCATTTATTTATTTGAGCTTTAGTTTGTGTCGAATTGATTTAATAGTGCATTTTGAAGTTATGTTCTTGAATAATACAATTTTGGCTATGTGATTGTGGATTGGTCGGGTATCGGTTGTCAGTATTGAAAGTGAGTTGGTAAATCACCTGGAGAATGCACGTGGCTCGGTGAATTGGAGTGTCACCTGGGAAGGACACGTGGCTTGGTGATTGGATATGTCACATTGGCGAAAAGCTAGCTTTAGAGAATGCACGTGGCTCGAGAGACTCGGTATGTCTTCCTAGAGAATGCACGTGGCTCGATGACATGGCATCGTAAAATAGGCACGTGGGCTCGGTGATTTGATGCATCACTTTGGCAAACTAGTGCCTAAGAGAATGCACGTGGGCCCGAGCATCGTAAAAAGGGCACGTGGGCTCGGTAATTTGATCCATCACTTTGGCGAACTAGTGCCTAAGAGAACGCACGTGGGCCCAGGCATCGTAAAAGGGCACGTGGGCTTGGTGATTTGATGCATCACTTTGGCAAACTAGTGCCTAAAAGAATGCACGTGGGCTCGGGCATCGTAAAAAGGGCACGTGGCTCGGTGAATCGATGCATCACCTTGGCGAAAAGGGTCGCCTGAGAGAATGCATGTGGGCCCAGCGAGTAAGTATGTCGTCTTGGAAAAGGAGCACGTGAACTCGGGGACTTGGGATGTCATCCTGAGGTATTCATGTAGACTCGACAACTGAATATTCCATTGTGGGGAATGTATGGTCTGATTGATATGAAATCGACTAGGTCAATTGATCATTACTTTAATATGATATTGTGAATTGATTGATCGAATTGAAATGACCATGAGTGGTCTTGTTTGCGTGTAATCGACTCAGTCGATTTGATCGATGCTTCGATCAGTGATGTGATTGCTTGGATGCCTATTTGATATGTGCTAATATGCAGGTGGAATTTGAGGTTAAGGTAAGTCCTCTGACTCATGTTGTGGATAGGCAGCCTTAAGGTATATTAGTTCACTAATCAGGTTTTAGGGGTTAAAACTTGCTGAGATGTGGTCTCAATGGTTATTGAATAACTATTTTAGGACTCTGATGAGGAGCCTGAGGAGGAGGAATCTGAAGAGGAGAACCCTAATGTGGAACCGGATGAGAATGAAGATTTTGGAGAAGAAGATGACCATGAGGAAGATCCTGAGTATGACCCAAATGAGAGCTAAGATCCCATCCTATTTTGTCAGACCTTGATTATATGTGGATAATTGTTAGATTAGACCCCTGAGAATAGTATTGCATTATATACTATGAGGTGTTTGTATAAAAGAGTAGTTGTGAATTTCAGTATGAAAAATATGGCCTTACTTTTCTATCTCATTGCTTTATTGTCTGGGGATTTATAACCGCTTTCGCATGTGCATATATAAATGAAAGGGTCAGCGATATGTCCTGGGATATCGCTTTCAAAATCGACCAAAGGTAAGGGATATGCGCATGCCTAAGGATCGGGGCGTGACAGTAAATAGAGGCGATTACCCATGTGAGTGGGTTAATCTTTTATCTGTCTAACATACTTTCTCAACTTAATATAATGCATTGAGCATTAAGATGCATAAATGTTAAACAAAGATTCATAGGCATTAATGATGAAAAACACAAATTCATTAAATGTGAACACTTCAGAGAAATTATAATATTTAGTACATCAGCCTCTACACAGTCCTAGCTATTTTACATGACCACAAAACACATCTCTATGTATTGGCTTTGTCATAAGATCTGTTGCCATTTTATGCGTAGATATGTACTGTAAGTTCACATTTTTTCGTACAACCATATCTTTGACAAAATTATACTTGGTATCTATATGTTTGTTCTTGCCATGATATTTTAGATCTTTGGTGTACGCTATAGCTGCTTGGCTATCACAGTTAACCAATAATTAATTTGCAGCATACCCAATAACACCTAAATGATCCAAAAATCTCTTAAGTCAAACACCTTCTTGTATTGCTGTTGATAATACCACGAACTTAGCTTCCATCGTGGACAAGGCTATACACATTTGTTTCTTACTGCTCCAACATATGGCGCCATTATTCAGTAAGAAAATAAATCCAAAGGTAGATTTTATTTCATCTAAATCTCCTCCCCAATCAGCATCCGAATAGCCTTCGAGTCGCAGATCATTTTCTTGATAACTCAACGTATAATCAGCAGTTCCTTTTAGATACCTCAGTATTTTCTTAACGGCTTTCCAATGTGCTTGACCTAGATTGGAATGGTATCTACTCACTATTCCAACTGCAAAACATATGTTAGGTTTTATACACATTATAGCTTACATTAAGTATCCCACAATACTAGCATAAGGAACATGTTCCATTTGTTCATTTTCTTGTGGAGTCCTTGGATACAGTCTATGGCTCAATCCTTCACCTTTTACAATAGGAGTATCAATGGGTTTACAATCTTGCATACAAAATCGTTCAAGAACCTTATTTATGTATATTTCTTGTGAAAGAGATAATGATCTCTTCGAATGATCTCTTGAAATGTTTGTTGGATGTGTCACGTCTCGATCCTCGGGCATGCACACATCCTTCTCACTTGGTCGATTTTATAATGCGATATTCCAGGACTAGTATCGCCGACCCTTTCAATTATAAAGCACATGCGGAAGCAGTTATAAATCCCCAGACAATAAAACAATGGGATAGAAAAGCAGGGCCATATTTTTCATATTGAAACTTATAACCAAACTTTTATACAAAACATTAACTAGAGAACTTCATAACTATTCACATCAATTGGAGTTCACAAAAGAAGATGAAATCTCAATCACTTCAGGTCATACTCAAAATCTCTCTCGGTATTATCTTCTTCTTCCAAAAGTCCTTCTACTCAGGTTTCACCTCTGAGTTCTCCTTCTCAGACTCCTCCTCAGCTTCTCAACCGGGTCCTGAAATGTTTTTCCCTAAACTGGGATGAGACTACGTCTCAGCGAGTTCTACCCCACTAAGCCCAATTAGTAAACTATTATACTATAGGCTGCCTATACACGCATAGGGCAGAAGACGTACCTTGGCCTTATATCCCACCTGCAAGTCAGTACAATTCATAATATGCACCCAAGCAATCATATCACGGATCGAAACAT
The DNA here is from genome assembly GCA_017140325.1 of Eucalyptus leucophloia subsp. euroa. NCBI lineage: Eukaryota > Viridiplantae > Streptophyta > Magnoliopsida > Myrtales > Myrtaceae > Eucalyptus > Eucalyptus leucophloia. Next base: position 49,187,282 of record CM029470.1, read on the forward strand.
CGATCAAACCATCCTAGTCGATCACAAGCCAACAAGACCACTCACGGTCATTCCCATCAGTCAATCAATTCACAACATCCAACCCAGGCAATGAATCACATCAAGTTACACTCAGATCGAATCATCGATCAATCGACCTAGTCGATTACAAGTCAATCAGACCATCTCATGGTCATTTCCAATCAATCGATCAATTCACAACATCAGATCAAGCACTGATCAATCGACCTAGTCGATTACACGTCATCACAACCCATACTTGGTCGGCACATTCAATACTATCTATAAGTCCGACCATAGTCCTGGACTGCTCACTCTAAGCTGATATATAGATAGTATAGCTCGCACTAAGCTGATAGGGTTAAGGTATACTGCTCTCGCTAAGCTGACATATCACCCGTAGGCTGATATAGTATACCGATATACTGCTCTCGCTAAGCTAACATATCGCCCGTAGGTGATATAGTATACCCCGATGCTCCCACTAAGTTGATAAAGTGTCTTTGCTTTCGCTAAGCCGACAGAGATCGCCGTAGGCTGATATAGTACACCCGATATCTTGCTCTCGCTAAGCTGACATATCGAGCCGTAGGATGATATAGTATACCACCCAACCATTCAATCCATTCCATATGATATCCTTCTCGATAAAATAGCCGTGTGTGGGGACACGGTCGGCCTTAGCCAAAATATAATAATTTCCTTTTTCATAATTCCCACCATTCTCTACAGCCCACCAAAACACTTTTGGTGCTGTCAACCGACACTCGGTTATTTTCCAATCAATAATCAAAGATTATTCCATTAAAGGATAATTCTCAATTTCATAAATAATTCAATTCAGCACAAACTACAACTCGAGTAAATAAACGAATTGCGCCATGACAATCGGCACGAAATTTCGGTCGTCGGCCATCTCAATCTTAATTTCTGAAAAATAATTAATTAATTAATTAATTTCGAAAATTAATTATTTAATATTAAAAATTCTGTTTAGCTCAAAATAAGGTCCAATTAAATAAACAGACTTCACCACAGTCATCAACATAATTTTCCGGTCACGGGCCATCCCAATTGAATTTTCAGGAAATAAATAATTAATTAATTAATTTCGAAAATTAAATAATTAATATTAAAAATTCAATTTAACTCAAAATAAAGCCCGATTAAATAAACGGACTTCGTCACGATCATCAGCATAATATTCCGGTTCCAAACCATCTCCCTTGGTTTTTCGGAAAATAAATAATTATTTAATTTAATACCGAAAATTAATATTTAAATGCCAAAAATCTCCCTTAGGCCCGAATCATCAAATTGAAGCTCAATTAGGGGTCTGAAAATTCCCGAGACACTCCCAATAAATAGTAGACCACGTCTACTTGTTAATTGCACAATCAATTTATCTAAAACGCATCACAATTGACTAATAATTGCTAATTAATTCTAATCTAACAACCTAAACATAATTAATTAAAAATAAACCAACTTAAAGCATAATTAGCCAACTAATCCGAGATTAGTGAGATTACTCACCAAATCATGCACAAATCGGATCAATCCGACGCGGCGCGAGGAACAATTCTTCCCTAAACGAGGCCTCGGGTTCGGGGCCGGAAACGGCCCAAAACGGCCTTGAACAAGTGCTGAAACCCATTTTTCCAGCCACTGTTCTTGGCTGGATGAAGCTCGTCCGGCGGCTAGGGCGGCGAGGGGAGGCCGGCGGAGGGTGAGGGGAGCTCCGGCGGGTCCAAACGGTGGCCGGACGGAGCTGGGTGGCGGCCGGAGGTGGCCGGATCGTGGCCGGTGCTAGCCAAGATGGAGCTGAACAGAGGCGGAACAAAGGCTGGACAGCAGCTCGGTCGGCAACTGCAGACAGCGCACGGCGGGCGAGCGAGAGGCGAACGGCGGCGAGGCGGCATGCAGCGCGATTGCAGCTCCTTCAAGCAACGCCGATCGTTGCTTCTGCTCCTGCTGGTCGGTTCTGTTCGAACCAGAGGAAGGAGAGAGGGGCGAGGCTATGCACGGGCAGCAGGACGGCAGACGGCGGCGACTCCGGCGACTCCGGCTCCGGTTGCTTGCTGCATCGGCGCCGAGAGAAATCGCTGCTTCGGCTTGCTAGTTTGCTGATCTTCAGCTTCCATGGAGGTTTGAAGAAAAAGAAGGAGATGGGGGAGGAGTTCCGTCGACGAAGGAGAGAGGAAGAAGAAGAGAAAACCAATTTCTCTCCCCCTCTTTGGTCTTCGAATGGGCCCACCAAATGGCTGTCCTCCACTTACTTTTTCAAGCCCCAAAATACCCCTTCTAGAAGACTTTAGGTATTTTAAAATGTTGGGTCTATGGGCATACGAATTTTGCTAATTTTTCTTCTTTAGTTTCACTCAAATTTCTTCAATTCTCAAACAAATAATTTCAATTGAAGCCTAAATAAATCCATCAAGATATCATTGTCCATTGCATGACTTTTCCCATCATATAATCCAACTTGCATCCTAATTTCCCAATCCCTGGCTTCAACTGAACAAAAACGGCCCTATTTATCCAATCGAAATTAGAACCCGAAATTTTGGATGTCACAGGATGTATGCCCTAAAGCTACTATATAATTGTTACATATTAGGGATTTCGGTTGTACTTTTATTATTATTATTTAATTAATGGAAATGACGTATTCATTCATTTGTCCAATTATTTTACATTGATGAATGATTCCATAAGATCAGTTGCAACTAGACCTATTCTTGAGACGTCAAGAATATATGTGATGGGTTCATAGTTAGACTGAATCTTTAAATCATTCCCGGTCGATGGAGTATTAAGTGGATATTAACAAACCTGTTGAGACCGGTGTGTTCTTAACTTCGCCATTAAGTATTGGATACTTAAGAGAATGATGAGTCACATGACATTGGGTATTATGATGCCTGAGTTAGAACACAGGTGTTTATATTAGACAAATTCACTGAACGTGACGCATATAGAATGATTAGCGACATGGAAGCTTTTAGTGTGGTCAATGTCTAATTGTTCATGTTTTGGTCTTGTGTAAATAATCCTTAGATCTGAGGTACAGTGTTTGTCACGCCCCGATCCTCGGGCACGCACACATCCTTTTGACTTGGTCGATTTTCAGATGCGATATCCCAGGACAATGTATCGCCAACCCTTTCATTTATTAAGCACATGCGGAAGCAGTTAAAATCCCCAGACAATAAAACGATGGGATAGAAAAACAGGGCCATATTTTTCATATTGAAACTTATAACCAAACTTTTATACAAAACACAAACCAGAGCACTTCACAACTTTTTGCTCTATCTCTATTCACATCAAAATGGAGATCTTAAAAGAAGATAGGATCTCAATCCATCTAGGCTGTATTCAAGACCCCTCTCGGGACTATCTTCTTCTTCCAAACTTCTTCTCCTCAGGTTTTACCTCTGAGTTCTCCTTCCCAGACTCCCCCTCCTCAGCTCTTCATCGGGATCCTGAAATGTTTTCCCCAAACTGGGATGAGACTACGTCTCAGCGAGTTCTACCCCACTAAGCCCGATTAGTAAACCATTATACTATAGGCTGCCTAAACACGCACATGTCAGAAGACGTACCTTGGCATCAGATTCCACCTGCATATTAGTACAGATCAAATAGGCACCGAAGCAATCACATCATAGATCGAAGCATTGATCGAATCGACCTAGTCGATTACATGCCAACAAGACCAATCACGGCCATTCTCATTCAATTAATCAGTTCACAACATCGAATCAAGGCAAAGATCAACCGAATTAGTCGATTACATCTCAATCGGACCATTTCTAGGTCATTCACTCCATCCCATAAAACCTCAAATAATACACTTAGTCACAGAACTCCATTCATTCTCTCGGGCGTCGCTTTCGCCAAGGTGACATAAGTAACAGACGGTCTACGTGCGTTCTTTAAGGTGCCGTTTTTGCACAGTGATATTCCTCATCACCGAACCATGCCCATCATAGGTCACAAATCATTGATTCTACGTGCGTTCTTTAAGGCGCCGTTTTCGCACAATGATATTCCTCATCACCGAACCACGCCTGTCACGATTCATAGGTAGTCTACATGCATTCTTTAAGGCGCCGTTTTCGCACAGTGATATCCTTAATCACCGAACCACGCCTATCATAAGTCATAGACAGTTTACGTGCGTTCTTTAAGGCACCGTTTTCGCACAGTGATGTACTTTATCACCGAACCACGCCTATCTATACTTCGTACTTGATCGGTCTCAGCCAATAGATTTCTCAGTTAGCTCTCATCGCTCTCTCCACTTACAGCTCAACAAGGCATTACAATAGCTAACTAGCCATACTCGGCCATCTACCAATCAATAATTCAATTTCACTCAATTTCAATCAATTTAGGGTAAATCCCTAAAATATCACAATTTATTTAATTTCATACAACGTAGAGCTCAAATAAATAAATGGACTGCGCCATGACAATCAGCATAAGATTTCGGTCGTCGGCCACCAAGATCTTAATTTCCGAAAAATAATTAATTAATTAATTAATTTCGAAAATTAATTAATAATTATTAAAAATTCAATTTAGCACAAAATAAAGCCCAATTAAATAAACGGACTTCACCACGGTCATCAGCATAATATTCTGGTCATTTACCATCTGAATTGAATTTTCGAAAAACAAATAAATAATTTATTTATTTCGAAGATTAAATAATTAATATTAAAAATTCGATTCAGCTCAAAATAAAGTCCGATTAAATAAACGGACTTCACCATGGTCATCAGCATAATATTCTGGTCTCGAGCCATCTCAGTTGAATTTTCGAAAAATAAATAATTATTTAATTAAATTCCGAAAATTAATATTTAAATACTAAAAATTCCACTTAGGCCCAACAAAAGCGTAATTGAAGCCCACTAAGGGTCGGGAAAAATCCCGAGGCACTTCCAATAGTTAGTAGATCACGTCTACTTGCTAATTGCATAATCAATTTATCCAAATCGCATCACAATTGACTAATAATTGCTAATTTATTCTAATCTAACAACCTAAACATAATTAATTAAATCTAAACCAAGCTTAAGCATAATTAGCCAACTAATCCTGGATTAGTGAGATTACTCACCAAATCGAGCGCAAATCGGATCAATCCGACGGCAGCGACGCGAGGAACAATTCTTCCCAAAGCGACTCACGGATCTGGGGCCCGAAAACGGCCCAAAACGAACCCGAAAGTGCTGGAAACCCACTCAGCCGCTTGCTGGACGGGGTTGGCTGAGGCTGCTCCGGCGGCTAGGGCGGCGAGGGGAGGCCGGCGGAGGGTGAGGGGGACGCGGGGGAGGTCTGACGGGGCTGGGCGGTGGCCGAAGGTGGCCGGACAAGGGCGGAACAGGGCTGGGTCGCGGCTGGATCGCGCGGAGAAGCACGCCTCGAACGCGCGTGGACGGCGGGATGGCGGCGGCGGCGGGCGCGCGGGCAGTCCTTCTGGTGCGGCGGCGGGACAAGCGGCAACGGAGCAGCGACGGCGAGCTGCAACTTTTGGTTTTGGTTCGCTCGTTCGAACGCACGGGGAGGAAGAAGAAGAAGAAGAAGAAAGAGAGAGAGAGAGAGAGAGAGAGAGAGAGAGAAGATAAGCTTGGACTAGTCAAAGGGAAGAGAGAGAGAAGGTAGGCGGTGGGGAATTCGCACGAGGGGGAGGGGAGAGGAGAGAGAAAGAAAAGAGAGAAAAAGAGAGGAAAGAAGAGAGGGAGAGAGAGAAAAATAAAATAAAAATAACACTTATTCTTATTTTCTTTTCTTTTCTCTTTCCCTTTTCATTTCCTTTCGGGCTTCAATTTTTCTTCCGATAATTTCTTTCTTGAAATTTCGGACTCGTCAACAATTTGATGGACAATGAGACAGGATCCTAAAAATAAGAATTATGACGCGCTTAAAATTCGATTCCCAAAATCGAGTTCAACTTCGTGGTTAAAAATCGATCAGACGTGATTTTAGTCCAATTCAACAAATTGAGTAGCTTTTAGGGATTTTAGTGCAAATACATCCCTTAACGGCTTCACCCAATAGGTTAGTTAACTCGTGAGTGATCAGCTCAGAGAAAAAGGACCATAAGCACGTCGACGAAATGCCCATTTCACTTTATTGAAACGGGGTCGAATTTCAGGATGTCACAACTCTTCCCCTCTTATAAAAATTTCGTCCTTGAAATTTAAACCATTACACTTTGTTCAAAAAGGCGAGGTATAAGCTGTCTCATCGATTCTTCGATCTCCCAAGTCACTCCTTCAAGATGTCACCGTGGTGTTGCTTGACCACTTTGACCAACGTAATGGTCTTTGTACGCAGAACTTGCTCTTTACGATCGACAATCTGAATCGGGCTTTCAACGTATGACACATGATCATCCACGTCCAATTCCTCGAAATTGAGCACGTGGGTCGGGTCAGGCTCGTACTTCCTTAACATCGACACGTGAAAGACGTCATGCACTTGCACCAATCTTGGCGGCAACGCAAGACGATACGCTAGGTTTCCGATTCTTTCAAGAATTTCAAACGGACCTACGTACCTCGAACTCAGTTTGCCTGTCTTACCAAAGCGTGAAGTTCCCCTCATTGGTGACACATTCAGAAAAACGTGATCACCAACTTGGAATTCCAAAGATCTTCGGCGCTTATCTGCATAACTTTTATGCCTGCTCTACGCTGTCTTTAATCTGTCTCGATCACGCCACGGCATCTACGATTGCTGAACCAACTCGGGCTGTTATCTTCCTTTCTCCGACTTCATCCCAACGCACCGAGTTCGCATACTCGCCATACAACGCTTCAAATGGGGCCATCTTGATGCTCTGTTGATAACTTGTTGTTGTAGGCGAATTCCACCGATGAAGCTGATCCTCCCAACTTCCTTTGAAGTCTATTACACACGCTCTCAACATGTCTTCCCGTGTCGAATCGTCCTTTCCGACCGGCCATCCGTCGAGGATGATATGCCGTCTTTATCTTGAAGCTTTGTACTCAAAGCACTCGCAAGCTCTTCCAAAAAGCAGCAGTAAATCTCGGGTCTCTATCAGATGTTATCGTAACTGGCACTCCATGCATACGAACCACCTGACGCACATACAAGTCTACATGTCTATCCAGACTCAGGTCCTTTCGAATTGCAATGAAGTGAGTCGACTTTGTCAGCCTGTCGACTACTACCCAAATCAAATCATTTCCTCTCTAACTCCTTGGTAGTCTAGTCACGAAGTCCATCGTGATATGCTCCCATTTCCACTCTAGGATCACGAGAGGTTGCAGAAATCCTCCCGGCTTGCAATGCTAGGCTTTTACTTGCTGACAAGTCCAACACTTGTCCATATGTTTAGTGATGTCCGCCTTCATACCTGACCACCAGTAGTGTTGACGCAAATTCTGATACATCTTAATGCTTCCATGATGAACGCTATAACTGCTACAATGTGCTTAAGATAAAATTTCTTCTCTAAGCTCTACATCGTCAGGTATAACCAAACGTCCACGAAGTCTCAGTACCCCATCATCTGAAACTTGAAAATCAACATTTCTTTTATCGGTATCCTCTTGAAGAATTCTCTGTACATCCGGATTTGTCGGTTGGAGTTGCTTGATTCTGACTTGAACATCCAGTTCAATTTTGAGGATGGCCATAAGACTCAAGAGGTGGCCTACCTCAAATTTGAATTCCGAATCCCGAGCTCTCTCGATTAAGTTCTACTCCTTAACCAAGATTTGCGCTATTGAAGACTTCCGACTCAATGCATCAGCGACCTTGTTCGCCTTTCTCGGGTGATATAGAATGTCACAGTTGTAATCTTTCAGCAATTCTATTCATCGGCGCTCTCATGTTCAACTCCTTTTGAGAGAACAAATACTTGAGACTCTAATGGTCTTTGAAAATCTGAAACTTTTATCCGCACAAGTAGTGCCTCCAAATCTTCAATGCAAATATGAAGGCTGCGAGTTCTAAGTCATGTGTCGGATAATTCAATTCATGAGGTCTCAACTACCGGGAAGCGTATGCAACAACTCTGCCATGTTGCATCAACACACAACCCAATCCCCTAAATGACGCATCACTATAGATCTTGAATCCTCCAGGACTAGATGGAATCGTCAGCATAGGTGCGGTACTCAGCTTTTTGTTCAGCTTTTGGAATTTACACCTGCACTGATCTGTCCACACGAACTTTTCTTCCTCTTTCAGGAGTTGAGTTGCTAACACTGAGAACTCTTCCATAAACCTTCTGTAATACTCTGCTAAACCCAGAAAATTTCTGATCTTGATACTGCTATCGGTCTTGGTCCACTGATAACTGATTCAGTCTTGACCGGGTTCATGGAAATCCCTTCACCATTCTCGAACATCTCTTGTGCTCTTTAACATTCCTCAAATACACCGGAATATCATTACACGACATGATCACAACTGACGTAGATATTCTTTGCACACTCGATTTGTCAAATCCATGACGGTAGCTGGAGTGGTCACCAGGCCAAATGATCTTATAATACTCTAGTAAAGACTATATCAAGTACAAACATCTGTCTTTCGTACAACCTCCATCTTGGTTCGTAGCTGACGACTTCATAATCTCAAGTCGACCTTTAAAACATCAATACTCTTTATAACTAGTCACACCATTCATTGATCTTTGGCAAAGAACACTTGTCCTTGATCTTCACCTAATTGAGTTAGCGATGGTCGATGCACACTCGCAACAAACCATATTTCTTCTTCTCACAAACAAAACTGATGATTCCCCAAAGTGATGCACTGATATGCACGAATTCCTCATTCTTCAATCTTCACATCTACATCTTCAATTCTACTAATTTAGACAACAGCTGGTAAGAAGCCTTTGAGAGTGGCTCTATTCTGGTGCTAGCTCAATCGCACTTTCTATCTTTTTCTCTGACGGTGGTCTGACAATTCTTGTGACAACACATCTAGAAGTTCTTAGACCACTGAGACGTCCTCCATCTCTAGTTCTCCAATCTGTCTTACCCAAGACAATCACCAAGCAACCTTGGCAACCTCCGTCTACTAAACAAGTTGCCTCCAACCAACGAGATTAATGAAATCGAAGATTCATTTCGCCTCCCAATAACCTCGACACTTTCACATGTTAATAGACTAAACTGGATTACTCCATGACCATGATTCATTATCACACGATGCTCCATAAGCCCACACTGTTCATGTGGCATCAAATTCACACCTCAGAAACTAGTTAAGCACAACTATTGCTAGTGATTCCCCTCTCTTTCACTTTTACTACAACAATTTAAGTCCTACCAACTCAGCACAAAGCTCTATTGCGCTGCTTTGATAAAATCACTTCCAACACATTCTTTCTCTAATCGGTGCAAGGTCAATTCTACTCCCATTCCTTTCGCCATCCTAGTGGAGTTCTGGCCATAGTAGCAATGTCTATGCTACCTTAGACTTCCATTGACAGTCCTTCACCTGATGACCATGCTGGTCATCATCACAACATTTTCTAGCCATACTCGAACACTAGATTTATCTACGCTTCCTTCCACCCTTTTGGCACCCATCTGATGAGTTTTCTATCTTCTATTAAGTGAAAGCATGCACTTTTTCTGGTTGCCTCATTAGTCTGTTAGGACCACTCTCGACCAGATATCCCTGTTGGCTATACTCTAAAAAATTTCGCATCCTAGGAAGGACATAAGACTGATCTCCATTATCACGTCCAGAAACAACCTGATTTATTTGACTCGGTGCTGACTTGACTACCCCACCCTTCCTCGTGAGTGGAATAGAATACTTTTCTCTCGACCTCGGTCCTTTCCCTGACCGATTTCCACTTATGCCTGAACTGGATATATACCTTGGCTCGAATGCAATGACTCGCTCTTGGATCACATCTCCACTCTGATCTCAGCAGGTGAGGTGCCAACGGTGGTTGCAACACTGACGGCGGTTCGATCCTGAGCTTCTTGGCTCATCCAATTCCCAAGGAACACTAGCATCAGAATGATCCTATCGAACTTAGGATCATTCGACGCTGCTACACTAGTACCAACCTGCGGTGGTACTCTTACACTCGAGCCGGCCAGAGCCAACACTCTGCCACAAACACCTTGGGTACTGACCTTTGTCAGTGCATCATCCCAAGTCACAAAGGACATTGTCCTTTTACTAGGAGTTCTCAGCTCCTGCTCGCTCATGGTTTAGTCTTTACATTGCAACCCGTCTTCCAAACCCACACTGGATTAGAAGGTGAGCGATCCACACACAACAAACAATTCTAGCATTCAGCTAACACAGACATGTACCAGCATGAATTTAAAGGCATTTCCTACTAACTATCCCGAGGTCAACGCTCCTTATCACTCCAATCTTGAACCTCGCTCTGATACCACTTAAACTGGATGTCATGCCCCGATCCTCGGGCACGCACAGATCCTTATGACTTGCTCGATTTTCAGATGCGATATCCCAGGACAATGTATCGCCGACCCTTTCATTTATTAAGCACATGCGGAAGTAGTTAAAATCCCCAGACAATAAAACGATGTGATAGAAAAGCAGAGCCATATTTTTCATATTGAAACTTATAACCAAACTTTTATGCAAAACACAAACCAGAGCACTTCACAACTTTTTACTCTATCTCTATGCACATCAAAATGGAGATCTTAAAAGAAGATAGGATCTCAATCCATCCAGGCCGTACTCAAGACCCCTCTCGGGACTATCTTCTTCTTCCAAACTTCTTCTCCTCAGGTTTTACCTCCGAGTTCTCCTTCCTAGACTCCTCCTCCTCAGCTCTTCATCGGGATACTGAAATGTTTTCCCCAAACTGGGATGAGACTACGTCTCAGCGAGTTCTACCCCACTAAGCCCGATTAGTAAACCATTATACTATAGGCTGCCTAAACACGCACATGTCAGAAGACGTACCTTGGCATCAGATTCCACCTGCATATTAGTACAGATCAAATAGGCACCCAAGCAATCACATCATAGATTGAAGGATTGATCGAATCGACCTAGTCGATTACACGCCAACAAGACCAATCACGGCCATTCTCATTCAATTAATCAGTTCACAACATCGAATCAAGGCAAAGATCAATCGACTTAGTCGATTACATCTCAATCGGACCATTTCTAGGTCATTCACTCCATCCCATAAAACCTCTAATAATACACTTAGTCACAGAACTCCATTAATTCTCTCGGGCGTTGCTTTCGCCAAGGTGACATAAGTAACCGACGGTCTACGTGCGTTCTTTAAGGCGCCGTTTTCGCATATTGATATTCCTCATCACCGAACCACGTCTGTCACAATTCATAGGTAGTCTACGTGCATTCTTTAAGGTGCCATTTTCACACAGTGATATCCTTAATCACCGAACCACGCCTACCATAAGTCATAGACAGTCTACGTGCGTTCTTTAAGTCGCTGTTTTCGCACAGTGATGTACTTTATCACCGAACCACGCCTGTCTATACTTCGTACTTGATCGGTCTCAGCCAATAGATTTCTCAGTTAGCTCTCATCGCTCTCTCCACTTACAGCTCAACAAGGCATTACAATAGCTAACTAGCCATACTCGGCCATCTACCAATCAATAATTCAATTTCACTCAATTTCAATCAATTTAGGGTAAATCCCTAAAATATCACAATTTATTTAATTTCATACAACGTAGAGCTCAAATAAATAAATGGACTGGGCCAAGACAATCAGCATGAGATTTCGGTCGTCGGCCATCAAAATCTTAATTTCCGAAAAATAAATAAATAATTAATTAATTTCGAAAATTAATTAATAATTATTAAAAATTGAATTTAGCTCAAAATAAAGACCGATTAAATAAACGGACTTCACCACGGTCATCAGCATAATATTCCGGTCCCGAGGCATCTCAGTTGAATTTTCGAAAAATAAATAATTATTTAATTAAATTCCGAAAATTAATATTTAAATACTAAAAATTCCACTTAGACCCAAAAGGCCTAATTGAAGCCCACTAAGGGTCGGGAAAAATCCCGAGGCACTTCCAATAGTTAGTAGATCATGTCTACTTGCTAATTGCACAATCAATTTATCCAAATCGCATCACAATTGACTAATAATTGCTAATTTATTCTAATCTAACAACCTAAACATAATTAATTAAATCTAAACCAACCTTAAGCATAATTAGCCAACTAATCCTGGATTAGTGATATTACTCACCAAATTGTGCGCAAATCGAATCAATCCGACGGCGGCGGCGCGAGGAACGATTCTTCCCAAAGCGACTCACGGATCTGGGGCCTGAAAACGGCCCAAATCGAGCTCGAAAGTGCTGGAAACCCACTCGGCCGCTTGCTGGACGGGGCTGGCCGAGGCTGCTCCGGCAGCTAGGGCGGCGAGGGTAGGTCGGCGGAGGGTGAAGGGGATGCGGGGGAGGTCTGGCGGGGCTGGGCGGTGGCCGAAGGTGGCTGGACAAGGGCGGAACAGGGCTGGGTCGCGGCTGGATTGCGCGGAGAAGCACGCTTGGATGCGCGCGAACGGCGGGACGGCGGCGGGCGGCGGGCGCGCGCGGTCCGGCTCCGGTGCGGCGGCGGGACGAGCGGCAATGGAGCAGCGACGGCGAGCTGCAACTTCTGGTTCTGGTTCGCTCGTTCGAACGCACGGGGAGGAAGAAGAAGAAGAAGAAATAGAGAGAGAGAGAGAGAGAGAGAGAGAGAGAGAGAGAGAGAGAGAGAGAGATAAGCTTGAACTAGTCAAAGGGAAGAGAGAGAGAAGGTAGGCGGTAGGGAATTCGCACGAGGGGGAGGGGAGAGGAGAGAGAAAGAAAAGAGAGAAAAAGAGAGGAAAGAAGAGAGAGGGAGAGAGAGAAAAATAAAATAAAAATAACACTTATTCTTATTTTCTTTTCTTTTCTCTTTCCCTTTTCATTTCCTTTCGGGCTTCAATTTTTCTTCTAATAATTTCTTTCTTGAAATTTCGGACTCGTCAACAATTTGACGGACAATGAGACATGATCCTAAAAATAAGAATTATGATCCGCTTAAAATTCGATTCTCGAAATCAAGTTCAATTTCGTGGTTAAAAATCGATCAGATGTGATTTTAGTCCAATCCAACAAATTGAGTAGATTTTAGGGATTTTACTGCAAATACATTCCTTAATGGCTTCACCCAATAGGTTAGTTAACTCGTGAGTGATCAACTCAGAGAAAAAGGACCATAGGCACGTTGACGAAATGCCCTTTTCACTTTATCGAAACGGGGTCGAATTTCAGGATGTCACAGTGTTAACTTGTGTATCGAACAACTATGGTTCATGGGTGCACATAATGCCGGGTCCTCAATCCGTCTTTATACTTGATGGTCATAGTTTGTTCATATACAAAGTTACACGTGTGCGCAATATGAAATCTGTCTTCTTGTTATATGCAAGGTATGATAGTGATATCCTATACGATCTAATTGTGACACTACATTGAAATCCTCGGCCGGGGTTGTAATTGAGAATAAATTATTTATGTCTCGAATAAAATGCATGTCAATTAGATTTGTGCATATGATCGAATTAATTACTTGACTAATATTCCATAGTCTTTGTTTGATCGAGACATAGTAAGACAGGGGGATTGAATTACACTGTAACCAAAGCTGATAGGTTCATTATGTTCTTAAAATATTCACACTATCTGGGTAGCCATGACATATTGCTAGATGTCAATCATGGCTTGTAAGACCCAAAGATTAATCGGGACGATTAAATCTTGTGGGAGTACTAATGTGTTAGTACAAGTCTTACTATCAGTTTAGTGATGAACCTAGGGATGTCACACACCATAAACAATTAGGATAATGTGGAACAAGAAAGAAATATAATTGCAAATGTGTTTGCAATTACTGCAATCAAATTGTGTCGATTTGAAATTAAATTAAATGAGATTTAATTTAATTTATATTATAGTCACGAGCCTATTTACATATGATGCACACGCATGCCCGAAGGGGATACATGTTAATGTATTCCATTTGTATATATAAAGATTATGTTCTTTTTGTTTTTAAAAGGGATTGATTAATTAATTATTTGTTCGTTTAATTAATTAATTAATTAATTAATTAATACCTTTTAATAACTAATAATAAAATAATATATAAAGTTTCATGCATGTGCACAAAGCACATGCATGAAACTTGGATGGTCAGCAACCGCTGACCATCATGCACAAAGTCGTGCATGAGCAACCGCTCATGTACGAAGTCGTGTATGAGCAACCACTCATGCACAATCGTTTGTGCATGAGTGGGGACGATCAGCAACGGTTGCTGATCGTCCATCGATTAGCAACTGTTGCTGATCAGTTTATATTTTTATTTTAAAAGAGTTGGTTTTTGGTGACACTTAAAGGGGTTGAAAGACAAAGAAAAGGTGGGTGTGCATTTGTGTTTTTAGAGAGAAAATGCTTTGCTGAAAAGAGAGAGCAAATTGTGTGCGTGTTCTTGTGTCTTTGAGACGCAAGAAAGAAGAGCGTTATCTCATTCGGGTCGTGACTATTATACATCAAGAATACGACGAATTGTTTCCACATGATTGCTAGCACAATCAAAGTGGTAAATATCCGAAAGTTCTCTCTTCTGTTCAACGTTTGTTGTTGGTGTGTCTGAATTAGAGGTCCGACGCTTGTGGGACTCGAACTGTAGAACATCCAAACCGACTTATTTCAAAGCACGCTTCGAGAGGTATTTCGTTTAACTCCCTTTTATGTTTAGATTTTTGATTAAAACGCATGAACAACGCTTGAGGAGAATCATGTGTAAAATATATCTTTGTTTCCACTGCGTTCATTTCGTTAATTTTTCTCATACTTGATTCATGAAACCCCAACAGTGGTATCAAAGCCAACCTTAGGCGTTTTTCATGCGTTTAATTGATTTATAGTTCAAATATGTTTTTGCGTTCTAATGGCCAATTTATTTTTATTAAGAGAATTGGTTCTTTTGCTCAAATGTGGCCTATATAAGTTGATTGATTTATGTGATAAATTTAATCAACAAAGCAAAATTTAGAACTAAATCAATTTTGAATCAAAAATCCGTAACTTGTTATACTTGATGTTTATATTTTGCAAATGATATGCAGAATTTTATGCATGCCTTCCAGAGCTTTAAATTTTGAATTTATGGCTCGTAAGGAAGGGTGGTAATCATGGAAAAATCTCTAAATGTTGTGATTGTTGTATGGATGAATGTATGATGATTACAAGTATTCTTTTTGGGGATGTAATTATTAAATGGAGGTTGCGTCCTTCCTTTTATATTTATTTTTATGAAATGTAATTTTAGTATAGTTTAGTATTTCAATTATTGATGTAAATACTACAAGAGAGGAGGAGCCATTGGAGGAGCCATTAAATCGGTGAGCTCTCTAGGCCCGGTCTTTGAAGTGTTCAAAGATTGAAGAAAAAGTGAAGACCGGGTCCATATTATTAAAACATTAAAATGGCTATGGGTCTCTTTGGCTCGAGACCCATTGAACCATAATTCCATGGTCACCACATAGGATAGATATTATGTGATATCTATTTATTTATTGTGTTTATGATATCGTGCATGTTTAACCGGTTAATGTGCAAAGTGAGACCGTTAATAACGACCCAAATCTCCTTACAAAGAATATTAAGTCGAAATGGGTTTCGGACTTGTGGCCTTCCATCGTCGTGATTTGATCCAATATTATAGTGGTTAACTAACCGGTTATGGATACATAGGGGTTAATTACTATTTATAATATTGGACCACTCCATTATGCATATAATGCTGTGGGGTTGGAGCCAAATGATTTCTAATAATTGTCAGGTGAGGGAATCATTTGTGTTTTCAATACTTGCATGAGACGATGGGCTAGACTTAACTATGATCATGATGCCAATAACTGTTAGGTGAGGCTTTCATGGTCTAGAGGCCGAAGTTATGATTGGGACTCGCATATGATGCGTTGAACAAGATGGTTCACTCACTAAGTTCATAGGACACCAATAACTGTTAGGTGAGGTGAACTTTGGGCTAGTAAGACTCCAATTCCCACTAGTAATCTTTACCCAACAAAGATTACCGCTTCCCATCTTAAGGAGTATGGGATTCGAATATAAATTTAGTAGGAGGATCTATTTCATTTAAAGGCCAAAATGAAATAGTTACTTTGAAAGATACAACGGCTAACAATTTATTTTCTGCAACAGATATATTATTACTCTGAAAATGGTGACCACAAACCCACTTGCTTCTATATTTGAAAAGAATTGTTTGATTGGACCCAATTTCACTGACTGGGTGAGGAATTTGAGAATTGTTCTTAATTCAAAAAAAAAAAAATTGGGTATGTGCTTGATGAAAAAATGCCAACCTCCTTTCTTGAGGGTGGGACCCAAGAGGAGCGTGTCACTTATGATAAGTGGCGTGATGATGACTTAAAAGTTAGGTCATATATGCTTGCTTCTATGAATAATGAATTACAGAAAAAGTATGAGTCTATGGAAGATGTTGGGTCGATCATTTTGCACTTAAAGGAATACTTTGATGAGAATGGTCGAACCTCTAGATATGAGATATCTAAGGCATTGTACCATATGAGGATGGCTGAAGGATCATCAGTTAATGATCATGCTTTGAAAATGATCTGGCACATTGAAGAATTGGCTAGGCTGAATCTCGTTATGGACAATGAGTTAACTATGGATTTGATCGTCCAATCTTTACCTAGTTCATTCTCTGGTTTTGTCCAAAACTTCCACATGCATAAGATGGAGAAAACTCTTGCTAAGTTACATAGCATGCTGGTAGTTTATGAGAAGGAAATGCATAACACGAGGTCAAATGTAATGGCTATGGCTAAGGCTTCTTCTTCAAGGGGTAAGACTGTTTTAAAGAAGAATAAATTGAAGAGGCCTGCCAAACCTGTTGTGCAACCAAAACCCATGATTGATAAAGGGAAATGTCATTACTGTGGTGTCAAAGGGCACTAGAGGAGGAACTGTAAGAGGTACCTCGCGAGCTTGAAGGTCAAGCCCAATAACTGACCTTATGAAGGTATGGTGTCTATGCTTAATGAAACTAATCTTATGGTTAGTGCTGAATCCAGCTCATGGGTTTTAGATTCTGCTGCAATTTCACATATTTTTATGTCTTTGCAGAATCTGGAAATAAGCAGGATGCTAGGGCGAAATGAGATTGTCCTGACGTTTGCCAATGGAGCAAGAGTTGCTACATTAACTATAGGGAATTTTCATTTATGTTTGCCTTCTGGACATGTATTGGTTTTAAAGAACTGTTTGCATTATAAAAATGCTATTAGGAACATCATCTTTATACCTCGTTTGGGTAAAGAGAATTATGAATTTTCTTTTGCTGATGATGTATGTTCTATTTATCATAATGGAATATGTGTTGGTTCTAGCTTATTAACCAACAATCTTTATACAATTACAATGTCCGATAATGCGATTACCAATGTCAATAAGCAAAATAGAATTGATATAAATGACATCACTAATAAACGCCCTAGAGACGGTCCAAATAAAAAGTATATTTGGCATCTCCGATTAGGTCATATTGGAGAAGACAGAATTAACAAGTTGAGTAATGATGGATACATTGATCCTTCAAATTTTGAGTCATACTCGACTTGTAAGGCATGTCTTTTAGGAAAAATGACCAAAGCGCCTTTTGTGGGACAAAGTGCACGAACTACTGACATATTAGAATTAATACATACAGATGTATGTGGACCAATTAATGAAACTGCAAGAGGTGGTTATAATTACTTAATTACCTTCACTGATGATCAGTCACGGTATGGTTATTTATACCTCATGAAGTATAAATCTGAATCATTTGAAAAGTTCAAGGAATTCAAAGCTGAAGTTGAGAAACAAATAGGAAAATGTATTAAGGCTCTTCGATCGGATCGAGGAGGTGAATACCTTAGTACTAAATTCCTGGACTATCTTAAAGGGAATGGTATTTTATCACAATGGACACCTCCTGGAACTCCAGAACATAATGGTGTATCTGAACAAAGAAATCGTACTTTATTAGATATGGTACGATCTATAATGAGTTACACCGATTTGCCAATATCCCTTTGGGGATATGCCCTTGAGAAAGCTGTATATATACTGAATAGAGTGCCGTCCAAATCTGTTCCAACTATGCCCTATGAGATATGGCATGTGAGGAAACCTAGTCTTAATCATATTAAGATTTGGGGTTGTCTAGCTTTTGTGAAAAAGCTAAAAATGGAAAAATTGAAGGCAAGATCTGAACAAGGTTGCTTCATTGGATATCCAAAGGAAACTCTTGGATATTATTTCTATTTTCATTCAAACCAAAGAATTTTGGTATGCAAGCACGCTTCTTTTTTGGAGAATCAGTTCATCCAAGAAAGTGGTGCTGGGCGGAAAATAGTCTTACAAGAAGAAAATAATGAAATGCCAAACAACCGAATTCAGATACCAATCTCTGATTCTGTGAGAGCTTATGATACACAACCTCTTAGGAGAAGTGCGAGAACGTCTCATGCACTTGCTCGTTATAGACACTCAGTTGATCATATTGAACCATTATTCATTGTGAGTGATAGTGATCAACTCGGTGATCCTAAAACCTATGAGGAGGCGATGTTGGACATCGATTCTGGTAAATGGCTAGAAGCCATGAAATCTGAAATGAATTCAATGTATTCCAATGAGGTTTGGACCTTGACTGACCTGCCTGATGGTATTGTACCAATTGGCTGTAAATGGATCTTCAAGAGGAAGATGAATGCTGAAGGTCAAATTGGAATTTACAAAGCACGGCTGGTGGTGAAAGGATATTGTCAAAAAGAAGGAATTGATTATGATGAAACTTTCTCACCTGTGGCCATACTAAAATCCATTCGGATTATGTTGGCTATAGCTGCACACCTTGATTATGAGATATTTCAAATGGATGTCAAAACGGCTTTTCTAGATGGTTTTCTCAAAGCAGACATCTATATGGAACGGCCAATGGAAGGTGTGTAAGCTTAAGAGATCCATTTATGGACTTAAACAAGCCTCTAGAAGTTGGAACATCCGTTTTGATGAGGTAGTCAAATCATTTGGCTTTATCAAAAATCCGAATGAACCTTGTGTATACAAGAAGATCAGTGGGAGTGCAATTGCATTTCTAGTTTTGTATATCAATAATATACTTTTGATTGGAAATGATGTACCAATGATATCATCGATAAAACTATTCTTGTCACAGAAATTCTCCATGAAAGATTTAGGAGGCAACCTACATTTTAGGTATCAAGATCTATAGAGATAGATCAAGATGATTGATTGGCCTCTCATAATCTACGTACATAGACAAAGTGTTAACACGGTTTAACATGCAATGTTCCAAGAGAGGATTATTGCTTTTTAGACAAGGGATCCGTCTTTCTAAGGAGATGTGTCCCAACACTTCTGAAGAAAAAGAGCGGATGGCAAAGATACCATATGCATCCGCTATTGGAAGCATAATGTATGCTATGCTATGTATTAGACCTGATATTGCGCATCTTGTAAGTATTACTAGCAGATATCAGTCTGATCCAGGAGAAGAGCACTAGATAGTAGTCAAGAATATTCTTAAGTACTTGCGAAGGACTAAAGATTTACTCTTGATATATGGAGAAGGAGAATTTAAAGTTGTAGCTTATACTAATTCCGATTTTCAATTAGATCCTAATGATTATAAGTTTACATCTAGGTTTGTCTTTACATTCAATGGTGGTGCGCTTAGTTGGAAAAGTTCCAAACAAAGTATAACTGCTGATTCCACCACCGAGGCGAGTATGTAGTTGCTTCGAAACAGCAAAGGAAGCTGCTTGGATGAAGAAGTTTATTTCTGAACTTGGAGTCATTCCTTCAATTGAGCAACCGATCACATTGTTTTGTGACAACAATGGAGCGATAGCTCAAGCTAAGAAACCAAGGTCTCACCAGAAGTCCAAGCATATTGAGAGACACTTCCATCTCATCAGAGAAATTCTTGGGAGAGGTGATATCGCCTTGTAGAAAATTGCCTCAGCCGAAAACGTGGCAGATCCCTTCACTAAGGCCTTACCTCAGTCTTCTTTTGAAAGACATATTGACAAAATGGGTTAGAGGTACCAGACAAGTTGGCTTTAGTGCAAGTGGGAGATTGTTGGATGTATGCCCTAAAGCTACTATGTAATTGTTACATATTAGGGATTTCTGTTGTACTTTCATTATTATTATCTAATTAATGACAATGACGTATTCATTCATTTGTCCAATTATTTTATATTGATGAATGATTCCATAAGATCAGTTGCAACTAGACCTATTCTTGAGATGTCAAGAATATATGTGACGGGTTCATAGTTAAACTGAATCTTTAAATCGTTCCTGGTCGATGGATTATTAAGTGGATATTAATAAACTTGTTGAGACCGGTGTGTTCTTAACTTCACCATTAAGTATTTGATACTTAAGGGAATGATGAGTTACATGTCATTGAGTATTATGATGCCTGAGTTAGAACACAAGTGTTTGTATTAGACAAATTCACTGAACGTGATGCATATGGAACGATTAGCGACATGGAAGCTTTTAGCATAGTGAATGTTTAATTGTTCATGTTTTGGTCTTGCGTAAATAATCCTTAGACCTGAGACACAGTATTAACTTGTGTATTGAACAACTATGGTTCATGGGTGCACATAATGCCGAGTCGTCAATCCGTCTTTATACCTAATGGTCATAGTTTGTTCATATACGAAGTTACACGTGTGCGCAATATGGAATCTGTCTCCTTGTTATATGCAAGGTATGATAATCATGTCCTATGCGATCTAATTGTGACACTGCATTGAAATCCTCGGCCGGGGTTGTAATTGAGAATAAATTGTTTATGTCTCGAATAAAATGCATGTCAATTAGATTTGTGCATATGATCGAATTAATGACTTGACTAATATTTCATGGTCTTTGTTTGATCGGGACATAGTAAGATCGAGGGATTGAATTACATTGTAGCCAAAGCTGACAGGTTCATTATGTTCTTAAAATATTCACACTATCTAGGTAGCCATGACATATTGCTAGATGTTAATCATGGCTTGTAAGATCCAAAGATTTATCGGGACAATTAAATCTTGTGGGAGTACTAATGTGTTAGTACAAGTCTTACTACCGGCTTAGTGATGAACCTAGGGATGTCAGGCACCATAAACAATTAGGATAACGTGGAATAAGAGAGAAATATAATTGCAAATGTGTTTGCAATTACTGCAATCGAATTGTGTCAATTTGAAATTAAATTAAATGAGATTTAATTTAATTTATATTATAGTCATGAGCCTATTTGCATATGATGCACACGCATGCCTGAAGGGGATACATGTTAATGTATTCCATTTGTACATATAAAGATTATGTTCTTTTTGTTTTTAAAAGGGATTGATTAATTAATTATTTTTTCATTTAATTAATTAATTAATTAATTAATACCTTTTAATAACTAATAATAAAATAATATATAAAGTTTCATGCATGTGCACGAAGCACATGCATGAAACTAGGATGGTCAGCAACATCCACGAAATCGTGCATGAACGGTCAGCAGTTGCTGACCATCATACACGAAGTCGTGTATGAGCAACCGCTCATGCACGATCGTTTGTGCATGAGTGGGGACGATCAACAACGGTTGCTGATCGATGGACGATCAGCAACTGTTGCTGATCAGTTTATATTTTTATTTTAAAAGAGTTGGTTTTTGGTGACACTTAAAGGGGTTGAAAGATAGAGAAAAGGTGGGTGTGCATTTGTGTTTTTAGAGAGAAAATGCTTTTCTTAAAAGAGAGAGCAAATTGTGTGCGTGTTCTTATGTCTTTGAGATGCAAGAAAGAAGAGCGTTATCTCATTCGGGTTGTAACTATTATACATCAAGAATACGACGGATTGTTTCCACGTGATTGCTAGCATGATCAAAGTGGTGAATATCCGAAAGTTCTCTCTTCTGTTCGACGTTTGTTTTTGGTGTGTCTGAACTAAAGGTCTGACGCTTGTGGGACTCGAACTGTAGAACATCCAAACCGACTTGTTTCAAAGCGCGCTTCGAGAGGTATTTCGTTTAACTCCCTTTTATGTTTAGATTTTTGATTAAAAAGCACGAACAACGCCTTAGGAGAATCGTGTGTAAAATATATCTTTCTTTCCGCTGCGTTCATTTCGTTAATTTTTCTTATACATGATTCATGAATCCCCAACAATCTTAACTCCAAGAATATATGTAGCCTCACCCATATCTTTTATCTCAAAGTTGGAAGATAACCAACTCTTGACAGTGTCAATAAACTCTATATTACTTCCAGCAATAAGTATATCATCAATATATAATGATATGATTACAAATTGATCTTTAAATCTTTTGATATATACACAATGATCCACATTAATCATTGTAAAACCATATGTCAATATGGCATTATGAAAACGTATATACCATTGTCTTGACAACTGTGTAAGGCCATAAATCGATCTCAAAAGTTGACATACCTTTTCTTCTTGGCATTTCATTATGAAACCAGCAGGTTGTTCCATATATATCTCTTCATCTAATTCTCCATTGAGAAAAGCAGTATTTACATCCATTTGATGTAACTCAAGATCCATACTTGCCACTATTGCTAGAATAATGCGAATTGAGGTAAATCTCACTACAGGAGAAAATGTTTCTTCATAATCAATTCCTTCCTGTTGATTATACCCATTCGCCACAAGATGAGCCTTATGCCTTTCTATCGAGCCATCAGCTTTACGCTTAATTTTGAGAACCCATTTATTCCCAATGGCTTTGCTTCCTTTTGGAAGATCAACCAATTCCCAAACATGGTTTGACTTCATTGACTCAATTTTCTTTTTCATTGCATGCATCCATTTTTCCTTATTAGGGCAACTTAGAGCCTCATTTACATTCCTTGGCTCATCTTCATCTTACGGAACAATCATAAAGGTTTCCCCTTCAATGTCAAAACGTCGACGGAGAATACTTTTTCGACTTGTTTACCGTACGGGAGATGGTACACTTTGCCCATCATTCCCCATTATGCTCCCACTCGGATTAGATAATGATGATATCATTTCATCATGTGGTTGTAATTAAGAGTGGATTGAATTAAATTCATGACTTCTCATGTTACTCCCACTTGGACGAACTCTACTAAATTCATTATCTGGATCCAAGGTTTTAAATAGGGAGTAGTTCTCACTTATTTCACCCTTCTTAGGAAAATCATTCTCTAAGAATGTGACATCTCATGATTCAAACTCAGTTATACTCCCCTTTCTTGCTCACCTATAAACACATACCCTTTCGAGTGTTCAGAGTATCTTATGAAAATACTCTTCTTTCCTTTGGGACCCAGTTTCCCAAACTTATGAGAGGGTTCATGAGTATAGGCAGCACAACTCCATGGCTTAAGAAAACTTAAGTTCGGTTTTCTACCTGTCCATAGCTCATGTGGAGTGAAAGTAACTGATTTGGAAGGCACTTGGTTAAGTATATAGGTAGCAGTTAACAATGCATCACTTCAAAAAGTAATAGGTAAGTTAGCATGCGCCATCATAGAACATAACCATTTCCAGAAGGGTTCTGTTTCTTATTTCCGCAACACCATTTTGTTGAGGAGTATAAGGAACAGACAACTGTCTTTCTATTCATTTCTCATTACATAATTTTCTGAACTCATCAGATAAATATTCACGACCTCCATCGGATCTCAATACTTTTATTTTCTTGTCTAATTGATTTTCTACAAAGTTCATAAACCTTTGGAAACAACTCAATGCTTCAGATTTATGAGAAAGCAAATAGACATATCCGAATCGAGTATAATCATCTACAAAAGTAATGAAATAAACAGCTCAATGCCTTCCTCTTACATTCATTGGACCACAGACGTCAGAATGGATTAAATGCAAAGGAAATTAAGCTCTTTTCCCTTTTCTAAATGGTTTTATTGTTGTTTTCCCTACTAGGCAATGCTCACATTTGAGTAAATCGACTTTTTCAATGTTGCCCAACAAGCCCTCTTTGGCTAGCCTATTTGTATGTTGTTGGCCAATATGACCAAGTCTAGCATGTCACACTTTCACATCTTTATCATATGAAGTAGAAGACGTGAAAAGGGAATAACAAACATTAACATTACCACAGTCAACATTTAGTACAATAAAACCATCCATGAAATAATCACAACCATAGTAGTTTGTATCAAAATACAAATCTACACCACTATTATGGAAGTTCATACTGAAACCAAGCTTAATCAACACTAAAACAGACACTAAATTCCCACGAATCTTCGGAGCATATAATATATCATGTAGGAACAAAGTGCGTCCACCACGTATGTTCATTTGGCAATTGCCAATTCCTTTTACTTTTGCTCTGGAATTATTTTCTACATAGATCTACTTAGTTTCAGTTGGTACTCATCGAAATTCCACGAAGGATTCTCTATCCTTCATTACATGGTCTATTACTCATGAATTTACAGTCCACAAAGGATTAGATTCAATTAATAATACAAAACTTGATACATTAGCAAAGTTCTTAAGAGTACGAGGGGTGAGTACCTTCTTTGACTCGCGACAATCGCGAGCGTAGTGATCCTTTTGGTCATAGTTGTAACACTTCACCCTTGAAATACTCTTCACTCAAGGATGTTTTCCTCTCTTATGTTGGTTAGCTCTTGGTTTCTTGTAAAAATGACTTGATTCCTTGCATTTCCATATATTAAACGAATCAATGTGTTTGCGCTTAGAGCTCAAAGCTCCTTCTGAGTTGGAAGCAATATAACAAATTTTTTTTTTCTTCTCAAATGCCTTGAGGCAGTCCTCTGCTAACTCAATGTGGCGCACAGCATCCTCAAGTTCTTCCATTAACATGGTCAAGAGCTAGTGCTTCTTGCTTTTCAAGTACATGTTGAATTTTTTTTATTCAATATTTCACAATTCTTGCCGTTCAATTTGTCTTCTTTGTTCAAATCAGCAATTATGTTCTTATTTGCTGAAACCATCGACCTAAACATATCAGACACATATGCACGAATATTAATGCCTATCGTTTATGCATCCATTTTGCATAAACCCATCATATTAATGAATAATTTCAAGTAAAATTTCGAAATCAAAAGGTCACTATGTTTCCAATCATGATCCAAAAAATCCTAACTTAAAACTATCATTAATATAATCTTCTATGCAAAATAAGTTTAGCAAAATCACTAAAACTTTCTTGAACTTCCCACAACTAATTGTAAATTAACATACTAATTCACAATAATAAATAACATTGAACTATCAATAATTAAACATGTCCATTACACTAAGTAATATATCCAAAGGAAAATATCAACATAAAAAGAGATACTTACACCTAAAAACATCTCAGACTAATCTAAAAAATAAATAGGGAAAGTCTTTTCTAATCTATCAGTAAAATTCTCTAAGAATTCTGAAGGCACATTGGCCAACCACGGAAAAACTTTTGGAGAGCTCTCATGCCACCTCCAAGGAGCATTTACTCTACGCCATGTGACACTCATCCCAAGGGTTGAAGTTTTAGCTAACTCGATCCTATAGTATTCTCTTACAAAAGTTACTGTAAAACTCTTATAATCCGGGACCACATTGACCTCCCATATGCGATCTAACATTGCTTACCATTCAGGTGGAAAAGTGTTCATTAAAGCTAGCACATTCTCAAAATCTAGCATAGGATAATCATTTCAGATTGATTTCTTGTATCATTTGATTCACCCTGACAACATGTAATACTACATCACCGTCGTTCCACCGATAATTAGCTAATTCTGTCATTAGCCCTTTAAGTTTTGCATTTTCTTCGTCCGTTCTTGGAAATGCGGTATGCGTACACAACAAAAGGGAAAATACAGAATTTTTCATGGTTCACGCAACAAATGTAGAATTAAAAAAAAATGGATTACTTATAATCCATAATAAACAAAAATTGGAAAATACAAAACTTTCCTCTTTTTTTTTTTTTTGCCGATCAACGCTGGTCAACGCTGGTTAGCACCGGTCAACGGTGGTCAACTCCAGTCAACGGTCAATGGATGACCAAGTCGAGTCAACGGGTCAACGGGTCAAAGGTAGTCAACGGTCAAGGGGTCGAGTCAACGTCCGTTGGGTCGGGTCAAATTGGGTTGGACCAATCGGTCCGGGTCAAGCCGGTCGAGAACGAACCAATCGGCATGTGCCGTGCACGTGCGCAGGCCGACGTCATGCGAGGCATCGGTTGGTGCGTGTGTGGCACGTGATAGGCTTTTGCGCGTGTGTTGCACGCGCCTTCGGCCAAAATGGCACGTGCGTTACACGCACCGATGACCCCAATTCATTCCGGCTACGCGTGGCAGCGCGTCCGGTGGTGCCCGACGGCGATCCGCTACTCGTTTTTCTCATATCAACGAGAGCTTTAACCCTGCGCTACCAAAAACGAATTTTGACTTGCATAAAATCACAAAACAGGGCAAACAGTACACGGGTGTTAGGTTTTTCCGTCCCCAATCGATCGGAAGCGGCTTTTCTTGAATTTCGACCGTGAAAATAATTCAATAACATAAAAAGGGGATCGAGAAACATGAACTAGGGCTCTGATACCAATGTTGGGAATGACTGATTCCCTAAAACGAATTCGACATTAAATCGAACCCCTAAAACGAATGTGGAAGACGAGCCCAAAAACAAACATGTATCATCGATCAAAGACACATCACGAAATTGAGCATACCTTATTGTTCACAGATTAAACACCAATTTAAAGATCGAGGAAGAATTCTGATCCTATTCTACTGAGGAGTGTCATGTTACTTCAAGGGTGAGAAACTTATGTTGGTTTTGGGAGTGGGAGAAAAGAAAAAACCGTACGTACATCCAAAAGGTGCGTTCTCTTTTTCTTTTCTCCCCTTAAATACGTCCTCTCCAAAAGACACATCCCCTCAACGTAACATCTCTTCATATCTCAACCCTTCATTCATGGGCCCTTATTTTGTGAGCCGGGCTTTTAGGCCCAACATGGGCGGACGGGCCCTTTAAGGCCCATCAACATAAATAAATAAAACCATCAGTGAGAAAATGTTTCAGACTTACTTGCCAGAAAGTAAACCCAAGTAAATCAAGAATAATCATCCATGATTACTAGGTAGTATCTCTTTCCACCAATGCTTTAAGTTCTGATTGGTCCAAAGAGATCTATATGCAGAAGCTACAAAACACGATTAGTAGAAACTTGATTTATAGGTTTAAAAGAACTTCTAACTTGTTTTCCCAAAACACATAGTGTGCATAGATCAGACTTTTGATACTTCATGTTGGGTAGTCCACGAACAAGCTTTTTGGAGGTGATCTTAGCAATCCCCTTCATGTTGATATGGCCAAACTTTCGATGCCCAGGATTCACTTCATCTTGAATTGATATTAGACATTGATAACTCTCTAGTTTTATATTTAGAAGATAAATATTCCCATGTCTTCGTCCAGTGAAAGATTGAGAAAGATTTTTACTAGTTCTCGAACATATTCCTTCTTGAAAGTTGATTTTGAATCCAGTGTCGCACAGTTGGCTACTGCTGAGTAGATTGTATTTCAATCCTTCCACCAATGAGACATTGTTGATTGTGAGACGTCCAATTTTTACTGTTCCACACCCAACAATTCTTCCTTTGTTGTTTCCACCAAAAGAGACTTTTTCACCATTTATTTGCACAAGTTTTATAAAGCAACTTGAATCTCCAGTCATGTGTCTCGAACAACCACTATCTAAATACCATTTAATCTTTTTCTTGAGAGTGATCTGCAATTATAAAAAGAACTCAAGATTTCTTTGGTACCCAGATTTTTTTTTGGGTCCAGAGGAGTTAGTTTTAAACACAGTCTCTCCCCAATCCTTCTTACTAGGTCTCCAAATCATAGGACATTCTTTTTCAAAATGTTTAAAGCTATTACACTTTAAACATTTGAGAGAAATTCGGCCAACAGGTTTTACAAACATTTTGAAAATGATTTCTGTAAAAAGTTTTTGTATGTCTTTATTTGATGCTTTCCTTTACTTGGAAAATCAATTAAAGTAATAGTTTCTAGTGTCATACACAAACCATATTTGATGAAATATGAATTTTGAATTGAAAGAATCTTTTTCAACTTCTCAAATCCTATTAAGAACCTTTTTGAGATATTTGAAATGTCATTTTTCAAAAATGTATTTTCTTTTGAAAGAGAGTCTGCATTTTCTTTTAAAACAACAAAACTTTTGTCTAGATTTTCAAACTTTTCTTTCCAAGAAATTTCCTATTGCTTAAGTGTAGAATTCTCCCTTTTTAGCTCGGAAATTCTTTTAAGAAAGGTTTTGAGACTGAGATAAAGTTCATCAATGTATTTTGAGACTTTAGTAGGAATTTTTAAATTGCTTACCTCAATTTCGCTGTTTGAGTCTGAGTCTGAATCTATCTCAGAGTTTGAGTCTGATTCTGATTTTGCCATTAGACATATATTGGTATAATCTTCATCACTTACTTTGCATTCGGTATCACTCAATGTCTCTGCTTTGAGAGCCTTTCTGTATTTCTTAGTTCTTCCATTCTTTTTCTTCAACAAAGGACGGTTGGGTCTGATGTGTCCATTTTTCTTGCATTCAAAACAGATCATATCTTTGCTGGTTTCATCATCCTCAGTTGATTTGTTCTGGAATTTTTGATTGCCTTGCTTCCTCTAGTTAAATCTTATTCCTTTTCTGTTCAGTTTCCTGAACTTTTGTGATCTTCTTCTTCGTTGATTTGTTCTACTTCATATGATTGAAGTGTCCCCACTAGTTCATCTACTGTAAGAGGCATGATCCTTTGGGTTTCTTTTATAGAAGTTTCCACGTGATTCCAATCTTTAGGGAGTCCACGCAGTAGTTTGTTGACCATCATTGGTCCTGAAATTGGATGTCCATGATATGATAGATCATTTACAATTTATGTGAAATGACTAAATATGTCAGTAATAGATTCTCCTGACTTCATCTTGAAGGGTTCATACTGTCCGAGTAAAATATTGATTTTTATTTCTTTAACTCGATTAGTTCCTTCATAGGTAACGTGCAACCTATCCCACACTTCTTTGGTTGTTTCACAAGAAAAAATTATGTTATATTCAGTATGAGATAAAGCACAGTATAAAGAGTAGATCATTTTAGCATCAAGAGCTTGTCTCTTAGTTATTTCTTCTTGTGTCATCTCGCTAGCATTTGCAACTTCTTTTCCTCTTTCTGAATCTGATGCAGCTTTAGGAATGATTCATTTTTCTATCACATCCCATTCAAGAGGATCTTTCGATTTAAGAATGCCTTCTTCTTGTTTTTCCATACGCTGTATTCATTTCCATCAAAGTAAGGAGGTCTGGTGTTGCTCTGGCCTTCAACCAAACCTGGAGCCAAAATACTAGCCATAGATCTTTAACTTAGAAGTAAAAACACTTCAATAGAATGAGCGCACAAGCTCTGATATCAATTGATAAGGCTAGTAAGTACACCTAGAGGGGGCTGAATAACTATTGAAGAAAATTTTCGCAAGACTTAACAAGTTAACTCGTCTTTTGAGAATAATAGACTGAAGATGTAAAAGACTATAAGCAGTTTTATAAAGCTACAAATTAAAGTAACGAGTTCAAGGAAAGAGGATTGAACACAAGGTTTATAGTGGTTCGGCTTAGACCAAGCCTATGTCTACTCTCTCGCACTAACGGCCCGCTGGCTGGATTTTACTAAGAACCAAAAGAGATTTTATAGTCTCACGTCATTAACTCCACAGTGTAGAAACTTTACTATACTTCCTCAAGGTCTCACAAGTGTTTGATCTCTCTTTTGAGTACAAATTTAAGTTCAACGATTGAAATAGCAAAGAACTAGGAGCTTCAGACTTTGCAATTTTTATTTCATGCACACACTTGAATAACTTGAGCGTCCTCCTTATATACTCCTCCATGCCTTTTCGATCGTTGGCACTTTCCAAAGGAGTTCTTCCAATCTACCATTGGACAGAATCAATCAAGAAAATCTTGAGTTATTTAAGGAATGTGATGATAGCCCACCAATCCTACTCGCCCATACAATTAGGATCTAGGTTTCCATAAGTAAAACATTCCAAGTATACTTCGCATTTCAATAGATCTAATTATCCGAATTGATTCCAATAAGAATAATTAATCATGAGATGCTATCTCCAGCTGTAAGATCTTCTTTAAACTGTATGAACTGAATCTTTAAAGATAAACTCGCATCTGGATAAGTCTTCTCTTCGTCGGTCTAGAAACTGTTAGTGAGGCTAGACTTGGAGTCTTGAGTCTTGCAGTCTTTAGACTTTGACAATTGAGTCTTGAATTCTTCAGACTATAACACTTGAGTCTGCAAATCTTCATACTAGACTTTTGGAAAGGTTTTGTCAGCTTCAAAATAGTTAAGGAGTTTTCTCTAACACATATATCTCATTATCATAGGTAGGATAATTCAATGTTGCTCCACTCAATTTCTCTTTGAAATAAGCTATGGGACGCCCTCCTTGCATCAACATGGCTCCAATTCTTGTACCAAAAGCATCGCACTCTATCTCAAAAGTAGCATTGAAATTCGGCAAAGATAACAAAGGAGCATTAGTCAACTTATCTTTTAGTAGATTAAATGCTTTCTCTTGCTCTTCTCCTCACGTGAAACCCACTTGCTTTTTTATAACCTCGGTCAAAGGTGTGGCAATGGTGCTGAAATTTCTCACAAATCGCCGATAAAAACTCGCTAATCCATCAAAGCTACGCACGCCTGAAGGGAATTGTTGCCGCGAATCGGCTGAAAGAGTTTAAATAGGCCAGGAAACCATTTCCGCTAAAGAGTTGTCTATTGCAATGTTTTTTGGCGGGTCGCTTTCTTTTGAAAAGATAGGTTTCGCCCTTTCAGGCTCTTCTCCTCCATGCTTCAGTTGCCGAGTATGATTTTGTATGGTTTCAAAGTTTGAAGCTGGAGCCTCACGTCACGGAACGAATGTTTTGTTTTCAAATCAGCTTCAAAGAATAGAATGGCCGGGAATCGTCTTCCTAAAAAGAAGAGTCTTCGTTTGAAAAAATATAGTTTCAATTGGCTCGGCTTCGAACGCCAACCCGGCTTCCTTAGATAATCAAATCAAGTTTCAAGCCGGTCAATCGTTTCAAAGGAAGAAAAGAAAGGCCGAAATCAAGATGAATGTCGACCCGGTAAATCACCTAACTTTGTATAGCTGAAAGTTGCCAAATCGGTTGAAAGAATTGAAACGAATGCTGGAAAATGAGCTTCAAAGCTTGAACTTCCATTTTCAATAGTCAGAAGAATTATATAACTGTTTACAGTTTTTTACATCTTCAATCTATTGTCGTTAAAAGATGAATTAATTTGTTAAGTCTTGCAAAAACTTCTTTCACACCTATTCACCCCCTTTTAGGTGTTCTTACTAGCCCTATCAATTGGTATTAGAGCTTGTGTGCTCATTTAATTGAAGTGTTTTTACTTATAAGTTAAAGATCTATGGCTAGTATGTTGGCTCTAGGTTTGATTGAAGGCCAAAGCAACACTAGACCACCTTACTTCGATGGAAAGGAATATAGCATATGGAAAAACAAGATGAATGCATTCCTAAGATCGAAAGATCCTCTGGAATGGGATGTGGTAGAAAAATGAATCATTCCTAAAGCTGCATCAGTTTCAGAAAGAGGAAAAGAAGTTGCAGATGCTAACGAGATGACTCAAGAAGAAAGAAGCAAGAGACAAGCTCTTGATGCTAAAGTAATTTACTCCTTATATTGTTTCTTTCACTCAATCAGCTCCTTCATAGGTAATGTGCAGCCTATCCTAGACTTCTTTAGTTGTTTCATTAGAAAATATTCTGTTATACTCAGTAGGAGAATCTTTCACTCGATCTGTTCTACTCGGATAGTATGAAGCCTTTAAGATGAAGTTAGGAGAATCTATCACTGAATGTTTAGTTGTTTTACTGAAATTGTAAATGCTCTAGAGTATCGTGGATAGCCAATCTTAGGACCCATGAAGGTTAACAAATTGTTGCATGGACTCTCTAAAGACTAGAATCACGTGAAGACTTCAATAAGCGAAAGTCAAAAGATCATGTCACTTTTGGTAGACAAACTAGTTGGTACATTTCAGTCTTATGAAGTGGAGCAAATCAACGAGGAAGAAGATCCCAAAGGTAAGAAGTCAATTACTTTAAAATTTAATGATGATTATGATATTAGAGACTTTGAAAATGATATGGATGATGAAGAGCTAGCACTCATGATAAGAAGGTTCAGGAAACTGAACAAAAAGGGGAAGAAGATCCAATTGGAAGAAACAAAGCACTCAAAAGTTTCAAAAGAAATCAATTGAGGATAATGAATCCAATAAAGATGTGATCTGCTTTGAATGCAAGAAAAAGGGACACATCAGACCCAACTGTCCTTTGTTGAAGAAAAATAAGGGAAAAGCTGATAAATACATAAATGCTCTCAAAGCAGAGACATGGAATGATACTGAATGCGAAGAAAGTAATGAAGATTGTGCCAATATATGTCTAATGGCAAAATCATAATCAAGCTCAAACTCTGAGGTAGATTCAGATTCAGACTCAAATAGCGAAATCGAGGTAAGAATTTTAAATATTTATGCTAAAGTCTTGAAATACATTGATGAACTTTGTCTTAGTCTCAAAACCTCTCTTAAAAGGATTACCGAGCTGAAAATGGAGAATTCTACACTTAAGCAATAGGAAAATTCTTGGAAAGAAAAGTTTGAAAATTTAGACAAAAGTTTGGTGTTTTAAAAGAAAATGCAGACTTTCTCTCAAAAGAAAATACAATTTTGAAAGAAGACATTTCAAACATCTCAAAAAGGTTTTCAATTATAACTAAAAAGTTAGAAAATATTCTTTCAGTACAAAGATCTTATTTTAACAAATCGGCTTGGGAATGACTTCAAACCATTCATCTAATTGATTTTCCAAAAGTAAAGGAAATAATCAAACAAAGACCTACAAAAACTTTTTATAGAAATTATTTTCAAAAAGTCTTTGTAAAACATATTGGTTGAAGTACTCTCAAATGTTCTAAGTGTAATAACTCATAACACTTTGAAAAAGAATGTTCTATGCTTTGGAGACCTATTAAGAAAGAATGGGCAAAGATTGTGTGTTATACTAACACCCATGGACCCAAGAAAATGTGGATACCAAAGAAAGCTTGAGTTTCTTTTTTAATTACAGGTCACTATCAAGAAAAAGGTTAAATGGTATTCGGATAGTGGCTATTCAAGACACATGACTGGAGATTCAAGTTGTTTTACAAAATTTGTTCAAGCAAATGGTGGAAAAGTCTCTTTTGGTGGAAATAGCAAATGAAGAATTGTTGGATGCAGAATTGTAAAGTTTGGAAGTCTTACAATCAACAATGTCTCTTTGGTGGAAGGACTAAATTACAATCTACTTAGCATTAGTCAACTGTGCAACACTAGATTCAAAATCAATTTCCAAGAAGGAATATGTTCGGGAACTAGTAAAGATCTTTCTTAATCTTTTATTGGACGAAGACATGAAATATTTATCTTTTGGATATAAAACTGGAAAATTCTCAATGTCTAATATCAATTCAAGATGAAGTGAACCTTTAGTATCGAAAGCTTGGCCATGTCAACATGAAGCAAATTGCCAAGATCTCTTCCAAGAAACTTGTTCGTACACTACTCAACCTGAAATATCAAAAATATGACTTATACACACCATGTGTGTTGGGAAAACATGTTAGAAGTTCTTTTAAACCAATAAATCAAGTTTCTACTAATCGTGTTTTGCAGCTTTTGCATATGGATCTCTTTGAACCAACCAGAACTCAAAGCATTGGTGGAAAGAGATATTGCCTACTAATAGTAGATGATTATTCACGATTTACTTGGGTTCATTTTCTAGCAAGTAAGTCCGAAACCTTTACTCACTTTTCAAAGTTTGCTAAGAAAGTTCAGAATGAGAAAGGTTATGCTATTTCAAGGATATAGACAGACCATGGAGGTGAGTTTGAAAATCAAGACTTTGCAAAATTATGTAATGAATCTGGTTTTCAGCATGTTTTCTCTTTTCAATGCACTCCAAAACAAAATGGAGTTGTGGAAAGAAAGAATATATCTTTGCAAGAAATTGCAATAACTCTTTTAATTAAAAGTAACATTTCTTCTCAGTTTTGGGCTAAAGCAGTGTCTACAGCATGTTATATTATTAATAGAGTATTCTTAAGGCTTATTCTGAAGAAAACTCCTTATGAGTTATTCAAAGGAAATAAGCTAATTATTTCTTATTTTCATGGGTTTGGTTGCAAATGTTTTGTATTGAAAATGCAAATGATTGAACTGGTAAGTTTGAAAAAAAATCAGATGATTATATTTTCCTTGGCTACTCAACTTCAAGCAAAGCCTACAGAGTATTCAGAAGACTCACTCTGTAGAAGAATATATGAATATCAAATTTCAAGACTCTTTGCAGAATTAATTGATTGAGACTCAACTTGAAGAATCTAAACTTACTCCAGACCTTACAAAGTCTACCTCCCTTGAAGCAGCTCAGACTTCAGAAGAACAACAACTAACAGATGTTGAAGAACCAATTGAAGTAGAAGATCAGCAATCTATCAGACCGACCAGCAACTGGAAGCAAAAGTCTAGTCATCCCAAAGAACTCATCATCGGTGACATTGATGAAGGGATTCGTACCAGATCCAAAAAGCAAGAAGAATCTAGCACCGTGGCACTTATTTTTGAAATAGAACCCAAAAGCATATAAGAAACTTTAACTGACGAAAGCTGGATTGAAATCATGCAAGAAAAACTTAGACAATTTAGCATTAATGATGTTTGGGAATTAACTCATAAACCAAAAGGTAAAACCATTATTGGTGCTAAATGGGTTTTCAGGAACAAGATGAATGAAAAAGGAAGAGTGGTCAAGAACAAAGCAAGACTCATGGTTAAAGGATATACGTAAGAGGAAGGGATAGACTATGATGAGACCTACGCACCAGTAGCAAGCTTAAAAGCAATTAGATTATTATTTGCTTTTGCCTGTTATAAAAATTTTAGGCTATTCTTAATGGATGTCAAAATTGCATTCCTAAATGGATTTATCCAATAAGAAGTCTATGTGGAATAACCTCCTGGTTTTGAAGACCCAAGAAAACCAAACTCAGTATTCAGACTAAAAAAGGCTCTATATGGGTTAAAGTAAGCACCTCGAGCTTGGAACGATATGTTAAGTAAGTTTTTAATTCAAAATGATTTTGTTAAAGGAAAAATGAATACTACTT
The DNA here is from genome assembly GCA_017140325.1 of Eucalyptus leucophloia subsp. euroa. Lineage (NCBI taxonomy): Eukaryota > Viridiplantae > Streptophyta > Magnoliopsida > Myrtales > Myrtaceae > Eucalyptus > Eucalyptus leucophloia. The sequence goes on from CM029470.1 coordinate 49,222,762, forward strand.
TGTTTATTAAAAAGGAAGGTAAAAACTTTTTACTTGTTCAAATCTATGTTAATGATATTATATTTGGATTACCTAACGAAAACCTGTGCAAGAAGTTTTCTAAGTCTATGCATGATGAATTTGAGATGAGCATGATGGGTGAACTATCATTCTTTTCATTCACCAAGAAAAATATGCAAAAGAACTCGTTAAAAAGTTTGGATTAGAGAATTGCAAAAAGACTAATATACCAATGTCAAGTTCTTCGAAGCTGGACAAAGATGAAGGAGGAAAGAAAGTTGACCAGAAGTTCTACAGGAGTATTATTAGTTCACTTCTTTATCTTATTGCTTCTAGACCTGACATTTTGTTTAGTGTTTGCATTTGACCTAGATTTTAATCCGATCCCAAAGAATCTCATCTAAGTGCTGCAAAATGCATCATCAAATACGTTACAACTATCTCAAAGTTAGGTTTGTGGTATCCCAAAGAAGGAGACTTTACTCTCCTTGAATATTCAGAAGCAGATCTAGCAGGTTGTAAAGTTGATAAAAAGAGTACTTCCGGTACTTGTCAATTGCTGGGTAACAAGACTGTATCATGGTTCTCAAGGAAGCAAAGTACTGTGGCTCTTTCAACAACTGAGAGACTTTGGAATCGAAGACTCATGCACCGGGATCAAATGTGACAACGCCAGCGCAATTAATCTCATAAAGAATCCAATTCTTCATTCAAGAGCAAAGCATATAGAGATTCGACACCACTTTATTAGAGATCATGTTCAAAATGGAGAAGTTATGATCCAATTCATTGATTCAAAGAATCAACTGGCAAACATATATACAAAGTCACTAGAGAAAAACTTATTTGAGTCTATTCGAACCAGACTGAACATCATATCTTTTATTCAGTAAAGTCTAAAGAAGCTCAAACTTAGAGATAAAAGTTGGAAGGTGTTCAGACTCAGAAGACCAAGAGTTACGACTATAAGTAATTTCAGTTCTAGTAATTTAACTTTTGGATAAAGACTTGAAAAGGTACGATTACTTATTAATCGCTAATTGATTGAAATTATCTTTCCAAGTTTTTGAATTTATAGCAATTATTCATTTTCAAAAAGGGAGTTATTCTTTTTCGAAAATGATGTGAATCGTTGCGGAAGGATTGTTCGACGAAGGCCCAGATGGTGCGAATTGCAAACCTCGACCTCCAATCAAACCTGTGATTGACAACCTCGGTATGAATGTGACCTATTGACGAACGCGTGTCAACCAACCAACGTTATAGACGCCACGAGTGAAAGAATTCGCTATCTCGCTCGATAAGTCGAATCAACCGCCACAAAAGAATCTTGATTAGGTCAAGTCCTCAAAAGAACAATAGAAGAGAATCTCTCAACTTTTTTCTCAAAAATAAAATATATCTCTGTCACAAAGAAATTTGGCAAATCCTTTATATAGGCTTTCTAGCCACCACACAAACCCTAAAACCAACCCTAAAAATCTAATGTGTTATATTCTAGAATATTCCTAAACAATAATAATATTCCTATTTGACTTGGTCAAATATTTCGTGACCAGATAATCAAATTGCACCAAGATTTCCAAGATTCTTTAAGATCTGATCCAAGGTCATTTCCACACCAAAAATCACGAACCATGACACCAACAGCTTGTCTAAATTGCTTGGCCCGCGCTCAAGTGATTGAACTAGTAGAAATAGACAATGGGTCCTTAGCACCTCCTCCTCGATATGGCTCAATGTCCACATCATTCCCTCCCCCGTGCAAAGGATTTGCCCTCAAATCATCACTAGCATCGAAAAGAGTCAAGTCAAAACCATTAAATGTGGCACTAATGTTAGCTTGTAGGCATTATTGTTAACTCTTTCCAAAACCATGAATGGTCCATCCCCTCGTGGTAAAACTTAGAATGTCGCTGCTTAGGAAATCTCTCTTTGCGCATATGAACCTAAACCCAATCACCGGGTTCAAACACCACTTCCTTGTGCCCTTTGTTGGCTTGCCTTGCATATTGCTCAGTCTTGCACTCAATATTTGTGCGCGTCTTCTCATGTAACGCCTTGACAAATTCAGCTTTCTTTGCTCCATCTAAATCCACATGCTCATCAATAGATAAAGGGGTTAAATCTAACGGAATTAACGAATTAAAACCATAGACAACCTCAAATGGTGTAAATTTAGTAGCAGAATGCATGCTCCTATTATATGCAAATTCAACATGTGGCAAACAATCTTCCCAAGATTTTATGTTTTTTTTAATAATAGCACGCAACAATACCCATAATTCAACATGTGAAAATAACAACCGTGTTCCTAATTTTTTCCACAATGTTTTCCAAAAGTAGCTAAGAAATTTAGAATCTCAATCTAAAACAATCGATCTAGGCGTGCCATGCAAATGTACAACCTCCCTAAAGAACAAATCAGCAACATGAGATGCATGAACAATTTTATGACAAGGTATAAAATGAGCTATCTTTGAAAACCGATCAACAACCACATAAATAGAATCTCTACCATTCTTAGACCTAGGCAATCCTAACACAAAATCCATAGAAATATCAGGCCAGGGATGCGTTGGAATAGGTAATGATGTATACAAGCCATGCGATTTAGTTGTAGGCTTCGATTGCTTACAAACAATGCATCTCTCACAGACACGTGTGACATCTCTCTTCATATGTGGCCAATAAAAATGTTCATGTAGCACTTCATAAGTCTTACTAATGCTAAAATGTCCCATTAAACCACCACTATGCGCTTCTCGCACCAACAATTCACACAAAGAACACTTAGGCAAACATAGTTTGTTTTCACGGAAAAGATAACCTTCATGCCTATAGAATTTATCAAATGCAGCATGTGCACAGGCTTCATACACTTCCAAAGTCATCATCATCAGTATATAAGCCATTGATATGCTCAAAACCTAGACACTTTGCTTCTAAAATAGTTAGAATCGTGTACCTTCGAGAAAGTGCATCGGCTACCATATTCTCCTTACCATTCTTGTACTTGATCACATATGGAAAAGTCTCGATGAACTCCATCCATTTGGCACGTCTTTTATTCAACTTTTTTTGCCCTTTCAAGTACTTCAAGGTCTCATGGTTGGTGTGGATCACAAACTCCTTTGGCCATAAATAATGTTGCCAAGTCTCCAAAGCTCGCACTAAAGCATATATCTCCTTATCATAGGTAGGACAATTCAATGTTGCTCCACTCAATTTTTCGCTGATATAAGCTATGGGACACCCTCCTTGCATCAACATGGCTCCAATTCCTGTACCAGAAGTATCGCACTCTATCTCAAAAGTAGCACTGAAATTCGGCAAAGATAACAAAGGAGCATTAGTTAACTAATCTTTTAGAAGATTAAATGCTTTCTCATGCTCTTCTCCCCACGTGAAATCCACGTGCTTCTTGATAACCTCAATTAAAGGTGCGGCAATGGTGCCGAAATTTCTCACAAATTGTCGATAAATAAAAGCACGCAAAACATGATTCATAAGTCGCATAAACGTGCTTGGTGCATTAGTTAATCCAAATGGCATGACTAACCACTCATATAATCCATACTTAGTCTTAAATGCAATTTTCCATTCATCACCTTCTTTCATCCTAATTTGATGATAGCCACTTTTCAAATCGATCTTAGTGAAAATGCAAGAACCATGCAACTCATCCAACATGTCACCTAACCTAGGAATAGGATGTCTATACTTTACCGTAATATTATTGATTGCTCGACAATCGACACACATTCGCCAAGTTCCATCCTTCTTTGGCATTAACAAAATAGGGACGGCGCACGGGCTAAGACTCTCTCTCACATACTGTGGCACCCCGAACCCCTTTTAGGTCGCCACAGGCACCAACGTTATACCTGATTACATCTCTTAGAAGAAGCGTCATAAATCATGGACACATTTTTTTTTGTAAAAAAAAAAAAAAGGTCCCGACGCAACTCATTTAGCGGAAGCAAAATATAACATCACCATCTCTTCCTCCATCACCATGATACAATTGCACACCACTAATCATCATAATAAAAGACAAAGCCATGACACTTTATTTACATATTTTCAAGATGGGTTTCCTTGGGTCAGTACACCAAAAGAAAGGCCAGGACATGAAGCCACACTCGGCCTAAACCCCAAAAAGAAACACTCGACCCACTACGACTAACATGAAAGATCCCCCATCACTAGTGTTGGCTAACCATCCCAAAAAGTTTCAGCTCCTACTTGTCACGCATGGGCCCTCACACCCATCCCGGTACATCAGGCGGTGGCGGCGGCAACATCTCACGCATCACTCCGTCGCGACGAATGTGAATAGATATGAACTCCTGGACAACAGGGCCCCTAGCCAGGCCCACATCATACATAACGAAGATGCGCACTCGAATAGACGTAAGACCAGGAACAGAGGGACAGTCAAACTCCTCGCACTCGACCTCTACATCCGAGGGTAGGCCGTAAAATACGCCCCGCGTGACAGCAGGGAGCGGCATGCTGCTAATCTGAAATGTTAGTCCCCGAAGGGGTGAGTACAACCACTCAGCAGGTAAAGGAATCCAATAACTACTCAATGCATTATACAATACAATCACAACATCATACATGCCATTCATGCATCCAAGCATACTTACCTTGAAGCCATGCATATACCATCATACATCCTCATCTCAATCATATCACATACATGTCATCATGCCATAGGTGGTCATTATTATGTCATATCATATATGCATGTTTCAATTTCCACTTTTAACTTTCAATTTGATCACCACATCACTCTTTCTCAGGATCATCAATTTCATCTCATACTTTACACTCGCACCCCATCTTGGCATTGCGAGAAAAAACTCCGGCATTCAGCCATTTAAGGCCACCGGGCATCTGGCACCCCCACATTCCGGGCATCTCGCATCCCAACTGGCATCACGAGGCATCCCCTCGGGCAAAGACCTCCGAGGCTTCCGGCGCCCAACCATTCTAGGCATCTCGAAACTCCCAAGGCCATCCGGCCATGTATCTCTATACATTCCGAGCATCCGGCAGCCCCCATCCCAGGCATCCTGATACTCCCAAGGCATTATCATCTGCCACAAACAGTTTCCTCATTTATCATTGTTCATGTTTACCAATTTAGGTCTCAACTTAGCATGGCACATGATGTAATGGCAAACAAAATAACTTTCATCCTTCGATCTATACATGCATCATGAGTCATCATCATACATGCAGCAATACGCAACCATTCATAAACATAAAATTTATGGCATCCATACAATTTAGAATAGTCCATTTATCATGCCTTTTTGAAATTTATTTAAATTCCAGCTTGTACCATTTTTGAAAATATTTAAATTAAATATCCATATGGTTCTCAAAAATCATGAAATTAAGACATGTGATAGAGAAGACAATAAGATATTGATTTCATGAAAAACATATGGCCAATAAAGTTCCACACAAAAGATATCATTCACACAAATACAGCATGCAATTTCGGACAAAAACAGAATGTGCGGTTTTTGAAATAATTCGATTAAAATACCTGAACGACCTCCGAAAATTATGAAACTTGACCAGGTTCTATTTAAGACACTAGAGTAGATTTTTCATGGAGACTTCTAGGCCAGATTCGTTTTAGATAATTTTCTATAGTCGTCCGAAGCTTCTGGTTCTCATACCAAAACGTCCAGTGTAGTCATCTCCGAAATACCGAGTTTTTACCCACTTATTCTTCTTTGTTTCCTCTGAAATTTGGATATGTTTTACTACACGAGGTCCCCTACAACTTTCATTAAGGGATCTAAGTCAAATTCCCAAAGAACGGTCACCATATGGGTCCATGAAATCTCGGGTGTCCAGTACCATGTCTCCAGATTTACCGTCTTCAAGAGTAAGTCGATTCACTAGGCTATACTTGTTCATTTTACTTCAAATTTGAGTATGTTAGTATTTGATATGTTCTCTGCAAGTTTCATGAAGAAGTCGAAGAGATATTCTTGATAAAATCAACATGCAACCACAAATCTACCACAAGGTCAGCAAAACAGTTCCAGATCTAGTGTCTCCGTAGGATGAGAGTTTGACCCCTTAAATCTCCACCATTTTGTACCAAATTTTAGTATGTTGTAGTTTAAGATGTTGGCTACAACTTTCATGAGGAATAAAAGTGAAAATCGAACTCAAAATGTGCATGCAAGCTCTCACAAGATTCTGGCTCAGGCGGTTCATGCGAAAACAGCAACATCACTCAAGAACAAGTCATTCTAGCTTCGGTTTCTCCCTCCTAATCACCCAAAATTCGACACTACTCCAAACATACATGCAACACACACATGCAAGAGTAGTAAGAGGATCCTAACTTGCCTCTAAACTCAAGAGAACGACGGCACACGGCGGACGAACTGGCAGCAAACGGGCGGCAACGGGGGGACGAACGGCGAGCTCCTTCCTCCCTCTCGGCCTCACTCCTCTCGGTGCCCCTCTCTCTCTCGCAATTCTCTCTCTCTCTCTCTTTGGCTTGGACCGAACCAACCAGCCACTCTCTCTCTCTCCTTCCCTTTTATTCCCCCAAATCTCCATCATTGGCTATGATTACTTGCCACTTCCAATGGCCAATGCATGCAAGTCCTCCTTGCCACTTGGCAAAGCCCATGCAATGGGCCGGCCACTCTCCTTCTTGGGCCTCACTTGGGCAGGTGACAGCCCCTCTGTGGGCTTCTATTGGGCCGACCAGCTTGGCCCATCTTAGGCCCATCCCTCTTGGGCCTAAGACCCAAGCTTAATTACCTTAAAATCAACCCTTTTAAAATTACTTAAATCCCTATTAAATTGAAGTACTAAATTACAAACTAAGATAACTATACACTTGAAATTATAATTCCACAAGTTCCAATTTATCACACATACATGGCCAAAAATAAAACTTCCTTTTTCCAAAAATTCATCAATTAAAGACTTGGCCATACATCTCATCGCAACTCATAGACTAGGAGGCCACAAAATACAATAGCAGTATTTCTATCGCCTATCCATAGCTCATGGCATATTTAGGGATTTTAATGAAATTCCAGGATGCCACACATACCCCCGTTCCAATAGTTCGTTAACTTGCCGTTGAAGTTCCTTTGTCTCCTTGGGATTACTTTGATATGCAGGTTGATTAGGTAATGGCGCACTAGGAATCAAGTTAATTTGATGTTCTATGCCTCGAATCGGTGGTATCCCTCCAGAAAGTTCATCAGGAAAGACATCTTCAAATTCCTGCAATAAAGACACAATAGGATTAGGCAAACTTGGATCAAGATCGTTAGTAGAAAACAAAACCACCTTGTACAAAAGTACAAGCATCAGTCGGTCTAGAACTAAAGCTCTCCTCACCTCACTCGATTTTGTATAAAAATTATTTTGCCTATTTTCTTTACTCTCTTCTTTTCCCTCGGTTTTTACCACAATCCTTCTCTCGGCCTCTCCTTTTCCTTGTGTCCCAAACACACCACACAACCCCTTGGATTTCTCACATTTTCTCTCTCTCTTGGCTTTTCGTTGTAAGTTTAACTGATCTTGATACACCTCACTAGGTGTCATTGGTAGCAAGGTATAAGTCTTTTGATTCATCAGCAACGAATAACGATTAGTATACCCATCATGATGTACCTTTTGATCATATTGCCATGGTCTTCTAAGCAAGATATGACCCGCTTGCATAGGTACAACATTACACTCTACCTCATCCTTATATCTTCCTATCTCAAATGGGATTCGAACTTGCTTCGACACTTTCAGCTTACCACTATCATTTAACCATTGAAGTCTATAAAGCCTAGGGTGCTTTGTCGTCTTCAAACCCAACTTATCCACTAGAATACAACTTGCTACATTTGCACAACTACCTCCATCAATTATCAAACTACAGATCTTACCATTCACCACACATCTTGTATGAAACACATTATCTCTTTGTTGATGATGCTCCTCCTCCTTTACTTGCACACTCAGAGAACGCCTAACCACCAATAAGTCTCCATTTATAGCCACTTCTCCATCACTACAATCCTCCAATGGTGGCATCTCATCATCCTCTTCTTCCCTTTCACTTTCGGACTCAATAACACCATGTCCAAATCATGATCATCACCCTCCTATTAGGGCATTGATTCGCCATATGAACCCTGTCCAAACACTTAAAACATTTAATCTCATGAGTTCTAGTATTAGGATTTTCGGTTTTACCTGAAGTCGAATTCGCTCCAACTTTACCGTCCCTCTCCTTCTCCTTTAAGGTTTCGGTTTTGGTGTTGTTTCCCCTCCAATTTTGATTTGAATGTGACACCCCGAACCCCCTTAGGTCGCCACAGGCACTAAACGTTACACCTAATTACATCTCTTAGAAGAAGTGTTGTAAATGATGGGATTTTCTTTTTTTTTTTAAAAAAACGGTCCCAGCGCGACTCCTTAGCAAAAGCAAAATACAATATCGCCATCTCACCCTCCATCAACCATGATACAATTGCACACCACTAAACATCATAATAAAAGACAAAGTAATGACATTTTATTTACATATTTTCAAGCTGGGTTTCCTTGGGTTGGTACATCAAAAGAAAGGCCAGGACATGAAGCTACACTCGGCCTAAACCGCAAAAAGAAACACTCGACCCACTACGACTCACGTGCAAGATCCCCCATCACTAGTGTCGGCTAACCATCCCAAAAAGTTTCAGCTCCTACTTGTCACGCACGGGCCCTCACACCCATCCCAGTGCATCAGGCGGTGGCTGCTGCAACATCCCACGCATACTCCGTCTCGACGAACATGGACGGATATGAACTCCTGGATAACAGGGCCCCCAGCCAGGCCCACATCGTGCATAACTAAGGCGCGCACTCGAATATACGTAAGACCAGGAACGGAGGGACAGTCAAACTCCTCGCACTCGACCTCTACATCCGAAGGTAGGCCGTAAAATACGCCTCCCGTGACAGCAGGGAGTGGCATGTTGCTAATTTGAAATGTTGGTCCCCGAAGGGGTGAGTACAACTACTCAGTAGGTAAATGACCAATAAACCACTCAATACATCATGCCACACAATCATCACAATCATAACATAACATGTCATACAAGCATCCATGCACAACTTACCTTGGTATCATGCACATGTCATCATACCTCATGTACCATCATCATCATATAGTCATCAACATCATATCATACACTTATCATCATCATATCACATTTACCATCATCATGTCCATGCATCAATGCATGTAACACCATCATCATATCACATGTACCATCACCATGTCATGCATCCATGCATGTAACACCATCATCATATCACATGTACCATCATCATTGCCATGCATCCATGCATGTAACATCATCATATCACATGTACCATCATCATTGCCATGCATCCATGCATCATATCATGCATATATCATCATGCATAATTTGATTCCAATTTTTATCTTGGACCGCCACATTTCTCAATCCTGGGACCAATGTTTGCATCCCACATGTATCCAAGATATAATTCAGACCATCCGGCTCCCCCACTCTCTAGACATCTCGTACCCCAACTGGCATCACGAGGACCCTCCGACATTCAGCCATTCAAGGCCACCGGGCAACCGGTCGTGCCCTTCTAGCCAGGCATCTCGCACCCAAACCGGCATCACAAGGTATCCCTCGGCACAATACCTTGCCGAGCTTCCGGCTCCCCCACTCTCCGGGCATCTCGTACCCCAACTGGCATCACAAAGGACCCTCCGGCATTCAGCCATTCAAGGCCACGGGGCAACCTGCCGTGCCCTTCTAGCCAGGCATCTCACACCCAAACCGGTGTCGCGAGGTATCCCTCGGCACAATACCTTGCCGAGCTTCCGGCTCCCCACTCTCCGGGCATCTCGACACCTCTCGGTACTCCCGAGGCCCTCCAATATCCAGCCATTCATGGTCACCGGGCAATTGGCCATACCCTTCTAACTAGGCATCCCGACACCCCCGAGGCATCATCAGCTCACACCTCCAATGGCCTTCTCATTTATCTCAATTCTCATCTTTAATTATAGTTCAATTTTTTTTTTTAACATGGCATGTGATGTGATGGCAATCAAGATCATATTCATCATTGAATTCATACATGCATCTCAATTCATTATCATGCATGCATCAAGACACGATCATCCAATCAATACAGTTCATGGAGTCCATGCAATTTAAAATGATCCATATTTCATGCCTTTTTGCAAAATTCCAGCATGCACCATTTTTTAGAAAATATTTAAATTAAATATCCATATGCCTTTCAAAAATCATGAAATCAAGGCATGTGATAAATAAGACAATAAGATAGCAATTTCATGAAAAGTACATGCCGAATAGAGTTCCACACAAGAAGATACAATTCACACAAAAATAGCATGCAATTTCGGATAGAAACAGAATGCACAGTTTCCGAAATAATTCGATTAAAATATCTGAACGACCTCCGAAAATTATGAAATTTTACCAGGTTATAGTTAAGACACTAAAGTAGGTTTTCTCATGAATATTTCTAGGACAGATTCATTTTAGATAATTTTCTATAGTCGTACGAAGCTTCTGGATCTAGCACCGAAACGTCCAGTGTAGTCATCTCCGAAATACCGAGTTTTCACCCCCTTATTCTTCTTCGTTTCCTCTAAAAATTGGATATGTTTTACCTCAAGAGGTCCCCTACAACTTTCATTAAGGGATCTAAGTCAAATTTCCAGATTATAGTCATCATATGCGTCCATGAAATCTCGGTGTCCTGTACCGCGTCTCCAGATTTACCGTCTCCAAGAGTAAGTCGATTCACTAGGCTACACTTGCTCATTTTACTTCAAATTTGAGTATGCTAGTCTTTAGGATGTTCTCTACAAGTTTCATGAATAAGTAGAAGAGATATTCTTGACAAAAATCGACATGCAACCACAAATCTACCGAAAGGTCAGCGAAATCGTTCCAGATCTAGTGTCTTCGTAGGATGAGGGTTTGACCCCTTAAATCTCCATCATTTTGTCCCAAATTTTAGTGTGTTGTAGTTAAGATGTTTTCTACAACTTGCATGAAGGAATCAAGGTCAAAATGAAACTTGAAACATGCATGCAAGCTCTCACAAGATTCCGGTTCAGGCGGTTCATACGAAAACAGCATGCAAACTCAAGAACAAGTCACATTCTAGCTCTGATTTTGCCTTCCCTATGGTCCGAAACCTACCACCAACAAATCACACATGCAAGGCACACATGCAAGGGTGGAAATCATTTCCAACTTGCCTCTAAACTCAAGAGAACGACAGCACACGGCGGACGAACGGGCAGCAAACGGGCGGCGACAGCTCCTCCTCCTCCTCGGTTCCTCTCCTCTCGGCCTCACTCTCTCTCTCTTTCTCACTTGGCCGAATAACACCAACCGGCCACCCTCTCTCTCTCCTCTTCCTTTTATTTCCCCAAATCCTCATCATTAGCAATCATCACTTGCCACTTCCAATGGCCAATGCATGAAGACCTCCTCTTGCCACTTGTCATGACACATGCATAATGGGCTTTGGGCTTGGGCTTGGATTGGAAGAAGTGGGCCGGCCACTCCTCCCCTCGTGGTTGACGGCCACACCTCCTTGGGCCCTAATTGGGCCGGCCATTCGGCCCACCAAAAGCTTAGGCCATTGGGCCTAAGGCCCAACCTAATTCAAATCAAATTTTCCCTTTCTTATTCTTTCTTTTAAGAATTTAATTACTAAATTACACATGGCCAAACTCTTGTAACATTTTATTTATAGGAACTTAGTCTATAAAGTGCATAGCCAAGCATAGACTATTCTCATTAATTTATCTAATTTAAAATCTTATGCACACAAGCATATATCACTTAGTCTTAAGAGAAAACTAATGACTAAGACTTATACCATAGGTAATTTCATTACCTAATTACGGGCTTTAATTCCTCTAGAGGTTGTCTTGGATTTTTTTGGGATGCCACAATTCTCCCCTCATTAGAGAATTTCGTCCTCGAAATTAGACACCACTCGTGCCTTCTTGAAACAAGTAAGGGTACTTTTCCTTCATCCGATCCTCACTTTCCCATGTGGCTTCCTCCATACCATGATATCGCCATAATACCTTAACCAATGGGATCTTCTTAGTCCTAAGAATTTGTTCCTTTCGATCCAATATCTGCACAGGCTCTTTGATGTACCTCACTTTCTCATCCGCTTTGATGGCTTCATGATCGAGTATGTGACTAGGATTCGGCTGGTACTTCCTCAACATCGATACATGAAACACATCATGCAAATTTCCCAACTTAGGAGGCAGTGCTAAACGATAAGCTAAATCCCCTATCCTTTCAAGTATCTCAAAAGGTCCGACAAATCTAGGGCTTAACTTACCCTTCATCCCAAATTGAGATATCCCTTTCATTGGAGATACCTTCAAGAATACATGATCTCCCATGCTAAATTCTAAAGGCCTTTTATGCTTATCTGCGTAGTCTTTCTGTCTACTCTGAGCTGTTTTAAGTCTTTCTCTGATAATTTCAACAGCCTCAGTGGTAACTTGTACCGGTTCAGGTCCTGTCAATTTCCTTTCACCTACTTCATTCCAACAGACGTGAGTCCTACATCTCCTTCCGTATAATGCTCCATAGGGAGCCATGCCTATACTTTTCTGAAAACTATTATTATAGGCAAACTCCACCAAATGCAATCTTTCATCCTAATTTCCTTTGAAATTAATTACACAAGCCCTTTACATATCCTCTAATGTCTGAATTACTCTTTCTGTTTGTCCATCTGTTCGGGGATGAAAAGCAGCACTAAACTGAAGTTTAGTTCCTAATGCGATTTGAAGACTTTGCCAAAAGTTCGAAGTGAATCTCGAATCCTGATCCAAGGTAATAGTCACTAGGACACCATGTAAGCGCACCACTTGACTTACGTACATGTCCGCATATTTGTCCATTAAGTAGTCCATGCGAACAGCTAGGAAATGAGCCGATTTAGTCAAACGGTCCTCTATAACCCAAATAGAGTCATGACTGCTTGACGTCCTTGGTAATTCTTGTATAAAGTCCATCGTTATATGCTCCCATTTCCATTGTGGAATGTCTAATGGTCTCAAGAGTCCTACGGGTTTACGATGTTCCGCTTTTACTTGCTGGCACGTCAAACATTGAGAAACGTACTTAGCCATATCCGCCTTCATACCATTCCACCAAAACTGCTGACTTAAATTTCTGTACATCTTTGTACTACCCAGATGGATTCTATAATTACTTTTATGTGCCTCCGACAGAATTTCCTTCCTTAATTCTTCATTGTCGGGAACACAAAGTCGTCCTTGGCATCTTACTATTCCATCATCAGAGACTTGAAATTCTTGTCTTTTTCCTAAAGACACAGTGTCTTTTATTTTCAAAATCTCCAGGTCAGACTCTTGCAGGATTTTAACTTTCTGAATAATCTTCGGTTCAATCCTTAATGCACTAAGCATACCGGTAAGACAATCTACCTTTAATTTAAATTCTGAGTCTATAACAGACTTTAACAAGCTCCATTCCGCCATTCTTAAACTGGCCATCTCCATAGCCGACTTATGACTAAGAGCATCCGTTACCTTATTCGCCTTCCCTGGATGGTATTTTATCTCACAATCGTAATCCTTTAACAACTCCATCCATCTCCTTTGTCTCATGTTCAACTTCTTTTGTGAGAACAAATACTTCAAACTCCTATGGTCCATATAAATCTCAAACTTTTTCCCATACAAATAGTGTCTCCATATCTTCAAGGCAAACACTATAGCTGTTAGCTCTAAATCATGCGTTGGGTAGTTCAGCTCGTGGGATTTTAATTGTCTAGATGCATAGGCTACAACCTTGCCATGTTGCATCAAAACACATCCCAGTCCTTTGTGAGATGCATCACTATACACTGTAAAACCATTAGGTCCAGTAGGTATAGTCAGGATTGGAGCCGAGGTTAATTTCCTTTTAAGCTCCTAGAAACTCCTTTCACATTCCCCATTCCATTCAAATTTCACATTCTTTCGGGTCAACTTAGTTAAAGGTCCTGCCAGTTGTGAAAATCCTTCAATAAACCTCCTATAATAACCAGCCAGTCCTAAGAAACTTCCTATTTCCGTAGGTGTCATCGATCTCGGCCAATTTATTACCATCTCAACTTTAGCCGGGTCTACTACAATTCCTTCTCTTGATACCACATGCCCTAAAAATATTATCTGGTCCAGCCAGAATTCACACTTACTAAACTTGGCATACAACTTATGCTCTCTCAGGGTTTGCAAAACTATCCTCAAGTGTTGCTCATGCTCTTTGGGTCCTCTCGAATATATTAGGATGTCATCAATAAAAACAATCACAAACTGGTCTAGATAAGGTTTAAATACCCTATTAATTAAATCCATAAATGCAGCCGGTGCGTTAGTCAATCCAAATGGCATAACAAGGAACTCGTAGTGTCCATAACGAGTCTTGAACGTAGTCTTAGGAATGTCCTCTTTCTTAATTCTCAGCTGATAGTATCCCGACCTTAAGTCAATCTTAGAGAAGACCGAACTTCCCTGGAGTTGGTCAAACAGGTCATCAATTCTAGGCAAAGGATACTTATTCTTAATGGTCACCTGGTTTAGTTGCTTATAGTCAATGCATAAGCGCATCGATCCATCTTTCTTTTTCACAAACAAGACCGGTGCACCCCAAGGTGAAGCACTTGGTCTAATGAATCCTTTGTCAAGCAACTCCTACAGTTGCACTTTCAATTCCTTTAATTCGACTAAGGCCATCCTATATGGGGCTTTTGATATAGGTCCTGCTCCAGGCATTAATTCAATTTCAAACTCAATCTCCCGCTCTAGCGGCAATCCAGGCAATTCCTCAAGGGATACATCTTGAAATTCGTTGACTACTCGAATTTCATCAATCTTAGGCTCTTCCTTAATATAGTCTCTAACCATGGCCAAGTACCCTTGACATCCTTTGTCAAGTAGCACACGAGCTTCTATTGCTAATATAAGCGCTACAGGTAGGTGGGTCTGACCTCCTAGAAATTCACAACTAAACTGATCAGGTAAGGTAAATTGGATTACTTTCCTATAACAATCCATTTGAGCACGATACTTACGAAGCCAATCCATTCCTATGATAACATCAAAATCATACATGGCCATTACAACTAAGTCCATTTCCATATCCTTTCCCGCCATTGTTATCTTACAATTTCCACACACCAGCGTAGACAATAACATATCCTTCAGAGGCGTAGAAACACAAAGAGGCGTCTCAAGAGGCGTAGTTTCTATCTTACTCAACAGTCTATATCTTTCAGACACAAATGAATGCGTAGCACCCGTATCAAACAATGCATATGCCTTTTTATCATTTATAAGGATCGTACCTGAGATAACATTTTGGGAAGCTTCCGCTTCCTCTTAGGTGATTGCATACACTCTTCCTTGTGCTGGTGGCCTCTGGGGGTTCTTTGGTAAGTTTGGCCTAACAGCATTCCGCTGCAGCTGCTGCACCGAGCCCATACTCGTGTGCGATCTTTCCTAAGGGCAGTTTCTCTTAATATGGCCTATCTTTCCACGACCATAGCACTTTGGTTGTCCAATGCAAGGTCCTGGGCCATGTCGCCTATTACACATTTGACACTCCGCATCCTGATAAGGTGTCCTTCCCAAATTCAAGCTACCCTTGCCTCCTCCAAAGTTCCCAAAATTGCCTTTCTTCTTAGATTCCCAAGTTCGACCTTGACTTGTATAGGGTCTCTTACCCCTTCTCACATCACCAAAGGACAATGGTTTCTTATCCTCCGAATGTTCCCTCACTAACTCCTGCTCCACCAACTGTGCCCCTTTATAGATCTCATTATAATCCCTTATGTTCAGAGGCACTAGTTGCTTCCTGACATCAGTCCTCAATCCTTTCAGAAACCTCTTAGCCTTCTCTTATTAGTCCTCAATCAACCTAGGAGCATATCTAGACAGTTCAGAAAATCTAGCCTTTTACTGGTCTACCGTCAGCTCCTTTTGTTCTAACTGAACAAACTCAGTAATTTTCCTATCCTTAGCACAGTCAGAAAAATGCTTCCTATTAAAAGCTCTCACAAACTCTTCCCAGCTTAACCTCGCACTGGTGGGAAGATTGTGTCGCTCGATGCTCTCCATCAAAACTTTGCATTTCCCTCCAGCTAGTACTCTGCCAAAGTTATTTTCTCAGCAGCAGTGTAGTCCAACAACCTGAAAATTTGCTCCATTCCATCAATCCAATGCTCCGCCTCCTTAGGACTTCCCATTCCACCGAACTTAAGTGGCTTCAGCTTCAAAAACTGTTCCACCAGTCCTTGAGTATGGAGTTCTGCTCTAGGTTGTTGCTGCGCCTGGCTTTCCATTAGATTTCCAATATTGGCCAATGCCTGCATCATGTGTTCCATTCGGGGTTTAGCCCTTGCAGCAAAGGCTTCAGTCCTCGATGGATGAGCACTTCCAGCTCGCACCATGACTTTCCAGCAATTTCCAAGTATTGCCTCAGGGATAATTTGAGACTCACTGTCTCCATTCAAAGCAACTACTACTACTACATAAGTAACATATACATGTTACTGGTACCTAAAGACAACTCAAAACTAACTACGAGGGATCTACAAGTGAATACTCATCACCCGTTATTCAATTATTCCGTTTTATATCCTATGGTGTGCATTGTCATCATGTTCCTCAATTTCCAAATGAGGCACCTTATCACTCCACCTATAACCATTGCTCTGATACCAAAAACGAGCGGCGCTGTGACACCCCGAACCCCCTTAGGTCACCACAGGCACCAAACGTTACACCTAATTACATCTCTTAGAAGAAACGTCGTAAATCAGGGGATTTTTTTTTTTTAAAACGGTCCTAGTGCGACTCATTAGCGGAAGTAAAATACAATATCGCCATCTCACCCTCCATCAACCATGATACAATTGCACACCACTAAACATCATAATAAAAGACAAAGCCATGACACTTTATTTACATATTTTCAAGATGGGTTTCCTTGGGTCGGTACATCAAAAGAAGGCCAGGACATAAAGCCACACTCGGCCTAAACCCTAAAAAGAAACACTCAACCCACTACGACTCGCATGCAAGATTCCCCATCACTAGTGTTGGCTAACCATCCCAGAAAGTTTCAGCTCCTACTTGTCACGCACGGGCCCTCACACCCATCCCAGTGCATCAGGCAGTGGCAGCGGCAACATCCCACGCATCACTCCGTATCGATGAACATGGACAGATATGAACTCCTAAATAACAGGGCCCCCAAATCGAGGCCCACATCGTACATAACTAAGGCGCGCACTCAAATATACGTACGACCAGGAATGGAGGGACAGTCAAACTCCTCGCACTCGACCTCTACATCTGAAGGTAGGTTGTAAAATACGCCCCACCTGATAGCAGGGAACGGCATGCTGCTAATTTGAAATGTTGGTCCCCGAAGAGGTGAGTACAACCACTCAGCAGGTAAAGGACCAATAAACCACTCAATACATCATGCCACATAATCATCACAATCATAGCATCACATATCATACAAGCATCCATGCACAACTTACCTTGGTATCATGCACATGTCATCATACCTCATGTACCATCATCATCATATAGTCATCAACATCATATCATACACTTACCATCAACATGTCACATATGGCATTCATCTTTACCATGCATCCATGCATATAACATCATCATCATATCACATTTACCATCATCATGTCCATGCATCCATGCATGTAACACCATCATCATATCACATGTACCATCATCATTGCCATGCATCCATGCATGTAACATCATCATATCACATGTACCATCATCATTGCCATGCATCCATGCATCATATCATGCATATATCATCATGCATCATGTCATGCATATATCATCATGCATAATTTGATTCCAATTTTTATCTTAGACCACCACATTTCTCATTCCTGGGACCAATGTTTGCATCCCACATGTATCCAAGATACAATTCAGAACATCCGGCTCCCCCACTCTCCGGGCATCTCATACCCCAACTGGCATCACGAGGACCCTCCGGCATTCAGCCATTCAAGGCCACCGGGCAACTAGCCGTGCCCTTCTAGCCAGGCATCTCGCACCCTGTTGTACTTTAGCTAGTTAGCTAGTACGTCCATGATGGGGTGTGATTGGACAACACCAATTGGCTTTGATATGCTACGATGGAAAGGCACAAATGGAGAGGTACGAAGGGAGACGTATATAAACCTCCCAAACACAACCATTGAGATGGTTGGTAATTCATTCTCACCAAATTTCCTCTCCATTTCCATTGAAGAAGATCAAAGGCGTTCCATTTCAATTTTTCAAGAACAATTGGCATTTACGCTGTGGAAATCGGGTGTTTTCCTCGTGATTGCATCCAGACTAACGTGAGGAAGTACTGTTCGTGATAAATTCGCAATTCAACATTCGTTCCAGGGCCATTTGCTGTTTGCGCATCGGAATCAAGTAATTCGTCTTCCGCCGACTCGAATTCTAACATTGGTATCAGAGCCCGATCGTGATTTCTGCCTTGTTTTTCATCGGTTTTTTCTTGATTACCTTTTGATATTGAGATCATGAGAATGTATTCTATACTGTTAGGATCTCTGATAATCGGAATTGCCCCATGAAAAACTCGAAGTAGAACCGGAGCGAAGAATGGGTTCGGGGTCACGTGATCCGTGAGGCTTTCATCGTTTTTCCTAATAATTCTTTGGTCAAAATAAATTTTTGAATATACAGGATGAAAGAGCTCGTCAACACGAGTCCAGGGATGGGTCAAACGCCGCCGAGAGTCGCCGGACGCGCCTGAAGCGCTGGCCAAGCCAGCGCGTGCGCCACACCGCCGGTCGGCGAACCGGCGCGTGCGCGACGCGCACCAGCCGGCGAACCAGCACGCGCCGGTCGGCGAACCGGCGCGTGTGACGTCACGGTGACGTCACCCAACGGTCGGTAACCGCCTGGATGACGTCATTGATGACGTCACCGCCGGAGACAGCTTGGCCGGCCGGCGACCCGACCCGAGATTCAACCCGACCCGAGATCCGACCCAACTCGTTGACCCGACGGACCCGTTGACCGGTCAACAGCGGACCCGATCCAACCGGTCCGACGGTCAAACCGGTCGGACCGGCCACCGGCCGAATCGGTAGGACCGGCCACCGGTTGGACCGGTCGGACCGGCCAGGAGCCGTTTGGCTCGCTGGCGCGTGCGCCACACTCACCGCACACTCAGGCGGCGCGTGGGGGCGCGTGCGATCTCGGATTGGAGCGTGGTCGGTCTCGTTTGGTTCGTATGAGTGTCCTCTACACTGTGGTTTAATTATTTTATACTTTTGGATTTTATAAATGTATGAAAATGCTTTGGGAACCCTATGTACGCGTATTTTTGGGGGTTTTAATTCAGTTTATTCATTTGTAGCTTGTATTTTCTTATGATTAGGGAAATACAGTAGCTAGCTTGTGTGCAAATGATGTTATATATGCTGTGTAGAGCTTGGTTCAATGACGTGATGTGTATATTTTAATATACTTGCAATTTACTAGTTGCTAGAAAATAAGAACAATGGTAGGAAATCCATTACATGTTGAATTGCAATTTTGATTATAATTGAAGCATGATTATTGTTTATACACGTTGGTTATTGCCATGCTATGTTCTTGTGTTAAGGAGAAATGTAGAAATTACATAAGTTTATGTAATTATTTTTCATAGTGGGAGTTCATAGGTTGGTAGAATTGAAAGGAGTTCTCACCTAGAACTTAAAAATTTGCGCAAATTAAACTAACTAATGATAATAGAACAATTGTACATAGAAGTTGATTGGGAACATAGTGAACTTTTGCTTTTGTGTCTTTTGTTGAATTATCATTAATTTAGTTTGTCTTTGCTGCAAATTAAATATGTGTGTTATTCTGTAAAGTATGCTAGTATTGATTCTGCGTTTATTATGTCAATGTGTTATAGCAATTGATTATGGCTTCGGCATCCAAGACCATTGTGGCTGACCTCAATAAGGGTGAGAAGCTGAACGGTGACAATTATGATATTTGGCACCGAAAGGTTCAAGTACATCCTTGAGGAGCAAGAGGTTTTGGAAACCCTCAACCATACCATGAATGAACCTGAGCGTGGAACTTCAGCTCAACACAGGAGAAATCTGGAAGCTTATCAAGCTTGGAAAAAGAAAAATAGCATTGCTCGCATCACGTTGCTGAGCTGTATGCAAGATGATCTCATGTGTGAGTTTGAGAGTTATGACAAAGCTCAAGCTCTGTGGGTTGCCTTGAAAGATAAGTTTGGGGGTATATCTGCCACTAAGCTGAGGAGACTCACCATCAAGTTTGACACCTTCCGAAAGCGCCCAAATGTAACGATGAGGCAGCATCTTCGGGAGATGTCAAATATGATCCGTGAGCTGAAGTCAGCTGGTCACTCCCTTACTGATGAACAGCAAGTTCAGGCTGTTATAAGGTCTCTTCTTGATAATTGGGAGCAAATGAAGATCAATATGATGCATAATGAGAACATTGTCACTTTTGATGAAATTGCGCGTCATTTGGAATTAGAGGATGAACGCCTAGAGGCTGCCAGATCCTCTACCCATGCTTATGTTGTTGAATCGAGTTCGCGCAAGGCTTCGGGCTTCAAGCGCAAGAGGAATCTTCAATTCAACAACAAAGGGAAGATGACTGATCAGGGACCCAAGAGAGCTAAGACCTTCCGACGCAAGAAGCGTGGTGGGAAGAAGGACAAGGGCAAGATGGAGTGCCACAATTGTGGCAAATTGGGTCACTTTGCTCGTGAATGCACTGAGTCGAAAAAGGTACCCTATTACTCCATTACTTTGAGTAATACTTTTGTTTCTAGTACTGTAATGCTTGCTGAATCTCATCCAATGTGGACTGTAGACTCAGGAGCAACGGACCATGTAGCTAGAGACCGAGAAGCATTTATGGAGTATCGTCGGATACCGCCTGGAAGAAGATGGATATATGTTGGGAATAACTCAAGAGTTGAAGTGAAGGGTATGGGCACGTGTAAATTAATCTTACATGGTGGTCGAAACCTGTTCCTGCATGATGTCCTTGATGCTCCAGATATTCGACGAAACTTGGTCTCTGTAGTTGTTCTTCTTAGCTTAGGTTATGTATTGAATTTCCATGGTGATTGTGTTGACATTTTGTATGGAACGGTTTATTATGGTTCAGGTCATGTATTGAATGGTTTTATGGTGTTAGACATTGACTATGATCAGTACAATGTTAATGTTGATGGTTGTTTTTCTTTAATTGCGTCTTCAAATAACGTTGAGATTGATGCAAATACTTAGCATGCTAGATTAGGTCATATTGGATTACAAAGAATGCAAAGATTAGCTAAAGAAGGCCTTTTGGGGTCACTCACTAATGTTAGTCTATCCATATGTGAACATTGTCTGGCGGGAAAAACAACTAGAAAACCATTCGGTAAAGGGACTAGAGCTGAATTTCCATTGCATCTCATACATTCTGACATTTGTGGTCCTTTGAATTTGAGGGCGAGGCGTGGAGCCTCATATTTCATTACTTTCATAGATGACTTCACACGTTTCGGCTATGTCTTTCTGATCTCCCATAAGTCAGAAGCATTAGACTGCTTTAAATGATATATAGCGATGGTAGAGAATCAGTTAAACAAGAAAATAAAGGCATTGAGAACCGATCATGGACGTGAGTATCTATCGAAGCAATTTAAGGCTCTTTGTGATGAAAAGGGAATTGTACGATAATTGACTATTCCTGGTACTCCACAACAAAATGGGGTAGCTGAGAGAAGGAATAGAACCCTATTGGAAATGGTTAGGTCTATGATGGCGCAAGCAAATTTACCTGTCTCCTATTGGGGAGATGCATTATTAACTGCTGCCTATATACTTAATCGTGTGCCCTGAAAATCAGTTACTTCCACCCCTTATGAATTATGGACTGGTAGGAAACCAGACTTGAGTAGTCTACGTCCATGGGGATGTGCAGCTTATGTTCATGATTCTTCCCATAAACATGGCAAATTAGGTCCTAGAGGGAAGAAATGTATCTTTATAAGATATTCCGAACAATCCAAAGGGTATGTGTTCGTAGGTGAACAAGCTGATGGGAGTGTGACCGAAATGGAGTCACGAGATGTCACGTTCTTGGAGAACGATTTTCCTAATAGAGGTGAGATTGATAAGGACTTCCAATTATATAAGATGGAAGATCTAGATAACACACCCACTGATGTAGTAGAGGGAAATGAAGATTTACCTCAACACACAAGACCTAGTGGGAGTGTGGCATCACCTAATGAATTGAATTCAAGAGAAATTCAATTGTGTAAAAGTAATCGCAAAAGTATTCCCCTTCGTCGTTTTGAGATTGAAGGGGAAGCATTTATGATTGCTCAGAATGACGATGCCGAGCCTAAGACTGTTCAAGAGGCTCTCTCATCCTCTGACAAGGAAGAATGGAGAAAAGCTTTGGAAGATGAGATGGAGTCAATGAGGGCAAACCATGTCTGGGACTTGGTTGATCTACCACCCAATCATAAGGCCATTGGAAACAAATGGGTCTTTAAGATTAAGTGTAGGGTGGATGGATCCATTGAAAAGTATAAGGCTCGCCTTGTGGCGAATGGTTATACTCAACAAGAGAGTATAGACTATGAGGAAACTTTTTCGCCAGTTGTAAGGTTTGCCTCAATACACCTTATTCTAGCCATCGTTGCACATTTGGACCTTGAATTACATCAAATGGATGTAAAGACGGCATTTCTCAATGGAGAATTATATGAGGAAATCTATATGAAACAACCAATAGGTTTCATAGCTAAAGGTCAAGAGCATAGAGTTTGCAAGCTTCATCGCTCAATATATGGCCTTAAGCAATCATCTAGACAGTGGTATCTTCGTTTTCATCGAGCAATAATAACATTTGGTTTCACGATGATCGAAGAAGATCACTGTGTATATGTCAAGCGGTCCAAAGATAAGTTTGTGATTTTATCACTTTATGTGGACGATATTCTGTTGGCTGGAAATGACAAGGTTTTGGTAATCACCATAAAAGAATGGTTGTCCTCCAATTTTGAGATGAAGGACATGGGAGAAGCTGCTTATATATTAGGAGTTAAGATCGAAAGAGATCGATCAAGGAAACTCCTTACTTTATCACAAGAGTCTTACATTTTGAAGATTCTTGAGCGTTTCAATATGCAGCATTGTAATCCCATTGATACCCCTGTCATGCAAGGTGAAGGCCTAAGTACTTGAGATGTGTCCTAAAACTCTCAGAAATCAAAGTGATGGAAATTGTTCCTTACGCTAGTGCAATCGAAGTTTAATGTATGCTATGATGTGTACTCGACCCGACATATGCTAGGCCGTGGGATTGGTGAGCCGATATCAATCAAATCCTGGTTAAGCACACTGGAAAGCAGTGAAGAGGATCCTGAGATACTTGAAGGGCACCGTAGACTATCGACTTTGTTACCAAGGGAATAATTTACGCCTATTAGGTTATTCAGATGCCGATTGGGGTGGAGACCTGGATGAGCGTAAATCAACTTCGGATATGCGTTCTTGCTCAATGGAGGTGCAATTTCTTGGAATAGCAAGTAACAGTACATGTACGGCCTTGTCTACGATGGAAGAAGAATTTATTGCATGTTCTCGTCGCAGTGCAAGAAGCAGTATGGCTAAAACGTTTCTTTGAAAATTTAGCCACTGTCACTGAAGTTCCAAGAGTGGTGACAGTTTATTGCGATAGTCAAGCAGCCATTGCCTATGTAAAAGATCCCAAGTATCATGGAAGGACAAAGCACATCGACATAAAGAATAACTTCATTAGAGAAATTATAGCGCAGAAAAAAGTGACCTTGCAATACATTTCAACCAATAGAATGGTTGCTGATCCATTTACCAAGGCTATTCCTAGAGACATGTTCTTGACCCATAGGATGTCACTAGGATTGCGTAGAATATGATACCTGTTATTGTAGAGGATCATTGTTTTATGTATTTGTGGACAAATGTATTGTACTTGTTTGTTTATTAATGATTTGATGTTTTATCAATAATTACAAATCCATTATGAGACTAACACAAATACACATATATTATTGAAAAGTATGACAGTAGGCATTGATTGGCTCACTCACACGAGCAATCGCCTCAAGTGCTGTAGTTAGCACGTTGAGATGAGACGTTATGTACAAATAAATGCTGAAGAGCAAGTTTGGTACATAAAATATGTCGCCTTGATTGGAGTCAAGATGAGGTCTGTGATTGATTCATAATAAGACCGAACATGATAGTCCCACAATCATGTATGCCTGAAAGATGCTGGATGCAAGTACTTAATTAGGTGCTATAGAAAGCAAGCTGATATAGCACTCGGGCTAAACATGAGTACGTAAGAAGCACATGACTATGTTTAGGCTAAGATCCGTATAGTGGATATGGTTAATAAATGACATACACTCTTATAGAGAGAGAAATCCACTATAGCATGTAATTCGTACTACATGTGCATTTTACGACCAATAAGGGAAGATGAGTAAAATTATCCCTATTTACTCATCGTGTGAGCCCTTGAGGTAATTTGTATATTACCTCAATTTTGTGCCCTATGTTACTTCTGACTATGTTCTCGAAGTGAAAGATCAATGTTGCTACTTTAGCATGTTACGGGCGGTCATGAATAGATATGGCTTATGGGACATGTCTAGGAAAGCAGTTGTTCTGAAATTGAGAGAGACATGAGTGCGAAGGAAGACTATTGTTGTTTTACATCTACCGCGTGTATTTACTGGTCGACCAATTATATTGCCCTATGTGGTTGCGGATGTAATTGTAAATACATGATGTTTTAAGAATAGTCGAGTATAGCCTTTAAGGGATAGGTATACTTGGACTGATGTAACAAAATATGTCTGGGGCACTGTGAGACATCGATTGTTTATTTTTTTTTTTTTTAGGGTTGTAGCCATTATGTTATCCCTAATAGGTGCATAATTTGAGCTCCCAAGTGTAGGTATACTCACTGGTCGCACGGCTTATTTGTCAGTATGAATTGTTTTGTAAAATTGATGAATGTTGAATGTCTTATGTTCTTGATAGAGAACTATCAAGTCCATCATGTCCGAGTGGGAGATGTTGTACTTTAGCTAGTTAGCTAGTACATCCATGATGGGGTGCGATTGGACTGCACCAATTGGCTTTGATATGCTACGATGGAAAGGCACAAATGGAGAGGTACGAAGGGAGACGTATATAAACCTCCCGAACACAACCATTGAGATGGTTGGTAATTCATTCTCACCAAATTTCCTCTCCATTTCCATTGAAGAAGATCAAAGGCGTTCCATTTCAATTTTGCAAGAACAATCGGCATTTACACTGTGGAAATCGAGTGTTTTCCTCGTGATTGCATCTAGACTAACGTGAGGAAGTACCGTTCGTGATAAATTTGCAATTCAACGTTCGTTCCAGGGCCATTTGTTGTTTGCGCATCGGAATCAAGTAAGTCATCTTCCGCCGACTCGAATTCTAACCCACCCAAACCGGCATCGCGAGGTATCCCTCGGCACAATACCTTGCCGAGCTTCCGGCTCCCCCACTCTCCGAGCATCTCGACACCTCTCGGTACTCCCGAGGCCCTCCGGTATCCGGCCATTCATGGCCACCGAGCAACTAGTCGTACCCTTCTAGCCAGGCATCCCGACACTCCCGGGGCATCGTCGGCTCACACCTCCAACGGCCTTCTCATTTATCTCAATTCTCATCTTTAATTATAGTTCAATTTTTTTTTCTAACATGGCATGTGATGTGATGGCAATCAAGATCATATTCATCTTTGAATTCATACATGCATCTCAATTCATTATCATGCAGGCATCAAGACACGATCATCCAATCAATACAATTCATGGAGTCCATGCAATTTAAAATGATCCATATTTCATGCATTTTTGCAAAATTCCAGCATGTACCATTTTTTAGAAAATATTTAAATTAAATATCCATATGCTTTTCAAAAATCATGAAATCAAGGCATGTGATAAATAAGACAATAAGATAGCAATTTCATGAAAAGTACATGCCCAATAGAGTTCCACACAAAAAGATACAATTCACACAAAAACAGCATGCAATTTCAGATAGAAACAGAATGCACAGTTTCCGAAATAATTCGATTAAAATATCCAAACGACCTCCGAAAATTATGAAATTTTACCAGGTTATAGTTAAGACACTAAATTAGGTTTTTTCATGAAGACTTCTAGGACAGATTCGTTTTAGATAATTTTCTATAGTCGTACGAAGCTTCTGGATCTAGCACCGAAACGTCCAGTGTAGTCATCTCCGAAATACCGAGTTTTCACCCCTTTAATCTTCTTCGTTTCCACTGAAATTTGGATATGTTTTACTTCAAGAGGTCCCCTACAACTTTCACTAAGAGATATAAGTCAAATTTCCAGAGTATAGTCATCATATGGGTCCATGAAGTCTCGGGTGTCCTGTACCACATCTCCAGATTTACCGTCTCCAAGAGTAAGTCGATTCACTAGGCTACACTTGCTCATTTTACTTCAAATTTGAGTATGTTAGTATTTAGGATGTTCTATACAAGTTTCATGAATAATTAGAAGATATATTCTTGATAAAAATCGACATGCAACCACAAATCTACCGAAAGGTCAGCGAAATCGTTCCAGATCTAGTGTCTTCGTAGGATGAGGGTTTGACCCCTTAAATCTCCATCATTTTGTCCCAAATTTTATTATGTTGTATGTTAAGCTGTTGGCTACAACTTTCATGGAGGAATCAAGGTCAAAATCAAACTCAAAACATGCATGCAAGCTCTCACAAGATTGTGGTTCAGGCGGTTCATACGAAAACAGCATGCAAACTCAAGAACAAGTCACATTCTAGCTCCGATTTTGCCTTCCCTATGATCCGAAACCTACCACCAACAAATCACACATGCAAGGCACACATGCAAGGGTGGAAATCAGTCCCAACTTGCCTCTAAACTCAAGAGAACGACGGCACACGGCGGATGAACGGACAGCAAACAGGTGGCGACGGCTCCTCCTCCTCCTCGGTTCCTCTCCTCTCGGCCTCACTCTCTCGCAACTCACTCTCTCTCTCTTTCTCACTTGGCCGAATAACACCAACCGGCCACCCTCTCTCTCCTCTTCCTTTTATTTCCCAAAATCCTCATCATTAGCAATCATCACTTGCCACTTCCAATGGCCAATGCATGAAGACCTCCTCTTGGCACTTGTCATGACACATGCATAATGGGCTTTGGGCTTGCGCTTGGATTGGAAGAAGTGGGCCAGCCACTCCTCCCCCCTCATGGTCGACGGCCACACCTCCTTGGGCCCTAATTGGGCCGGCCATTCGGCCCACCAAAAGCTTAGGCCATTGGGCCTAAGGCCCAACCTAATTCAAATCAATTTTTCCCTTTCTTATTCTTTCTTTTAAGAATTTAATTACTAAATTCAACATGCCCAAAATCTTGTAACATTTTATTTATAGGAACTTAGTCTATAAAGTGCATAGCCAAGCATAGATTATTCTCATTAATTTATCTAATTTAAAATCTCATGAACACAAGCATATATCACTTAGTCTTAAGAGAAAACTAATGACTATAACATATACCATAGGTAATTTCATTACCTAATTACAGGCTTTAATTCCTCTAGAGGTTGTCTTGGATTTTTTAGGGATGTCACATTGAACCTCCTCCACTCTTGTGATTTCAATCCAACTTCAATTGCTGCTCAACTTTGATAGCTTTGTCCGCCAATTCCTCCAATTCAACATAGTGTTACAGCTCCACCACGCTTGCTATGTCTCGGCTCAAACCACTCAAAAATCTTGACATTGTGGTTCACGATCCTCCACAACATTAGCACGGATCATGGCAATCTCCATCTCCTTATGATACTCTTCCACGCTTTTATTGCCTTGTGTGAGATTTTGTAATTTTTAAAACAAATCTCGATGGTAATGACTTGGTACAAAACGCCTCGTCATCACTGCTTTCATCTCATCCCACGTCTCTATTGGTCTTTCACCATTGCGCCTCCTACCAGTCACAAGTTGATCCCATCAAATTAAAGCATAATCAGTAAATTCAACAGCTGTAATTTTTACCTATTTGAGCTTGGAGTATCGTTGGCAATCAAATACCATCTCCATGCGTTTCTCCCATTCTAGATCCGCATCGGGATCATTCTTCCCTTGGAAAGAAGGAATCTTCATCTTGATATTGCCAAGTTCATTATCTTCTCGGTGTCTAAACCCTCGGGCTCTATTCCACCTTCCAAATCGAGCATCTCGATCATCCTCCATGTCGGCCTCATCATCATCATAATGCCGCTGCCTTCTATGTCATGTTCTAGAGGTGTCTCGCTGATGTTGCGGCCTTTCCCGTGGTAGCTCTCGGTCACCATCAACCCTCATGTCATTCTCCATCATTCGGCCACTAAGCTCCTCCACTATGGCCCTCAATTGCTGGATGCTTTCCACGAGCGCTTCATCCCTTCGTATGGAGTCAACCTCCTTTTGATTCACACTTTCTTCATGCGATATATTTTAGACCTGCAAGTAAACGTTAGTCACAAAAATCCTCACCAATCGCTCCTTTACGTGTTTCTCTCAATGTGTTTGTCACTTCCCTCGTGTTTAACTCAAGTGTAGGCTTTTTCCACCTTCAATTAAGCTTACACACTCTTGCTTTTTCCTTCTCCTATTCTCTTTTCATAAGCTCTTTATTGGACTCAAGACCTATCTCTCAATCCCCTCATGACAACCAATCAAACTAATCAAACAAGATTAGATCAGTATTGATTTTGTTTCAGCAAGTAACAATTTCAAACCAATAAGTATAACTTTCGAAATTCCAATTGAAACGCAAATCATTACTGATTTTGTTTCAATTCGATCTACTAACAAACGAGTCACCTTCTTGATTTTTTTTTGTTCGGCTATTTTTTTTGCCGAATCTTTTGTTTTCTCTTGCGCACTTTTTTTTTTGTGTGCGTTTTCTTTTTTTTCTTTTTTTCTCATTTTTTTATTTTTTTCATTTTTTTTGATGAACTCAGATACAATTTAAGATGCTAGAAAAGAAAATTTAAAACTAACCGCAAATAACTACGTATGGAGGCACAAAAGCAATCGGATCCCTAAATTAGCTAGAACCGAAATCCTAGCTCAATAAATCTCAAATTACTGAATATCAACTAAAAATTAAAGATAAATAGACCTTGTAGAAGCAAGCTTTGATACCAAACTGATGTGAATCGTTGCGGAAGGATTGTTCTACAAAGGCCTAGATGGTGCGAATTGTAAACCTCGACCTCCAATCAAACCCGTGATTGGAAACCTCGGTATGAACGTGACTGTTGATGAACACGTGTCAACCAACCAACGTTATAGACGCCACGAGCGAAAGAATTCGCTATCTCGCTCAATAAGTCGAATCAACTGCCACAAGAGAATCTGGATTAGGTCAAGTCCTTAAAAGAACAATAGAAGATAATCTCTCAACTTTTTCCTCAAAAATAAAATATATCTCTATCACAAAGAAATTTGGCAAATCCTTTATATAGGCTTTCTAGCCACCACACAAACCCTAAAACCAACCCTAAAAATCTAATGCGTTATATTCTAGAATATTCCTAAACAAGAATAATATTCTTATTTTACTTGGTCAAATATTTGGTGACCAGATAATCACGAACCATCACACCAATAGCTTGCCTAAATTGCTTGGCCCGCGCTCGAGTGATCGAACCAGTAGGAATAGACAATGGGTCTTTAGCACCTCCTCCTCGATATGGCTCGATGTCCACATCAGAAAATGCATTTTTATTTTTCCTGTTATGACAATTTGTATACCTCATTTCAACTACTTTATATACTATTTTTCTTCTTCATTTTCACTCACAAACCCTAGAGCACAAAACTTCACTTTTTACTCTCTAGTTTAATCCATAAAGTTTTCATCTTTCTCGCGAATCGAGTTCGAGAAATCTCTCAAAGACTGTGACAATATCTTCCCAAAGAAAGTCCTCTAGGATCGCAAGCAGGGGACCACAGCATATACTTGAGGGTCCTACACACTTTGATCTTACCAAGGAAGAAGACTCTCAAAGACAGCAGCAAAGTCAACAACAATATTCTTAACCGTGCCATTCTTCTCAGGCTAGAACACAAGTGCCTCCGCAACAACAAGCAGAGGAAGAAATTATTGAGGATGTAGAAGCTGTAAGGACTCTTAAGCCCACATTTACTTTCAAACTCTACACCGCTTTGAAGGAAGGTGGTTCCGCAATGACTTTTATTGATGAATTTTTTAGAGAAAAGGGGTATCGAAATGAAACTTACTTTTAAGAACGATGGAGAGTTTGGGTATTGCTCCTGCTGGTTCGGCAGAAAGGGCTTTTGCAAGTTTCCCAAGTGATCCGCGATTTAGAGGATTTAATCAACCTGAGGGAAAAGATGACGATGAAATGATGTTTACTCATTTTAAGTCTAGGATGGGTGTTGCTGTGAACATTCGAGGAGGAAGAGCGAATCTGTTTCGCTCTAAGGAACACGAGCAAGTTTATTCTAAATTGTTGAAGCGAGGGGTGATGAACCCTAGGAGTGTAGATTTTGATTTTCTTAGTTCGTTGAACGTAAAGTTGCGGGAGAAGTTTATGTTGCTTCAACTCGAACGCTTTTCCTCTAAAACAGTTGTTGCTCATTCAGAACTTACAACTTATTTCTATTCCAATCTATCCTTTTTAGATGCGAATAGATTTTCCTTTAGTGTTAGAGACCAAGATTATGTGGTACATATAGACACTCTAGTTGATGTGATTGGGGTGGAGAGAGGGCATTTCCAATCAATCGGCGTGTCTATTGCTCATGCTACCATGGAGCAAGTTCGAGATAGGATTGCAGAAGGCCAGATTTCGTACTCGAGGATGAGTGCCTCTAATATCTTGCTCCACAAGATTGTCATTAACCGTCTCAGACCCAAATCCACATCAAAGACTGATGTCTCAAATTCTGAAGCAAAGCTGATGTACGCCATCAACATTGGTTACAAGTTTTCTCTGCCTCACACTATCATGTTTCACATGTATAGGACGGTGGTAAAGGACAAGGGATAACTCCCTTATTCTACTCTTGTTACTCACTTATTCAGAAATCTTAACATTTAACCTCCCAAAATTATGTGTGTTTGAACCATTGATCCAATGGTGGTAGGATTGAAGATGGTTTCAAAGATGTGTCTGAAGGAGCTTAACAAGGCTTTAGAGAGCTTTAAGGTGAAGAACCCTGTCAAGGCACGACAAAACTCTGCGGCTGCAAAAAGGAAAGGTAAAGAGCCCATAACAGCACCATCTAAGAGGAGAAGAGCACTCATCTTGGAGGAAGAAGATGAAGATGACATTCCAATCTATGCTTTTGCCTTGGAGAATTTACAGAGTTCTGTTCCAGAAATAGAGGATAGAGAGAATCAAGACAGAGAAGAGATAGAACAAAGAGATGAAGAGAGAGAAGTAATGAGGAAAGAAGAAGAAGAAGAAGGAAGAACAAAAGAAGAAAAGGGAAGAAGAGAACAAGCAGAAGAAGAGGATCATGATGATTCTCATGTAGAGGAAGAAGGACAAGATCATCGCAATATTGAAGAGGAAGAGGAAGAGCAACAGGAGTATTTTTCTCCACTTGAAGGCACTGAAACAAGGGGAGCTGCTGACAAAAGAGGTACTCTTTCACTTGCTTTTACTAGTGATAATATTAGTCGTTCTCCTGCTGATCCAGAAGATGTGTATGCCTCTCAATTTCCTGAAGATGGTAATGAGGCATCATCTCCAAGTATGGATATTCGTGCTGAAATTCCATCATCCGCCAACACTCCACAAATTGATAATGCTGAAGCAAGCACTCAAACTGTGGCACCCCTCGACACGGCCCGCGATATGCTAAGGTCGCCACAGTTCGCTTACCTTTCGCTTGTCCTATTAACATGTCACTCTGATACCACTTGAATTGTAGTGGGTTCATAAATTCTGGGGGTTTGTATCATTTCAATCGGTCCCAGCGCAGTCCATATAACAGAAGCATACTTGACATCTCCATAATCCATACTCAAGCTAAATAATACAATGCAATGCACATCGACTACACTTTTCATATATATAGAAGCTAATGCCGAACCACTTTTATTTACATACTTTGATGGACATCATGAGTCGGTACAACAAAAGACCAAGGCTTTAACTAAGCTCAAATTTATAACCCAAAAGAACCCGATTCTACATCGACATGTACATCAATCCATCATCCAAAGGTGTCGGCCATCCAAAAAGTGTCAACCTCTACCTGTCACACGCTCTAATCACACCCAGCCCAGTGCATCGGCCGGTGGCGATGGCAGCATCCCCATCATCCCCATCATCCTCCTGTCCCAACGAACATGGACAAACAAGAACTACTAGACTATAGGGCCATCAGGTAGACCCACATCATACATTACCAAAACACGAACATGGATAAACACCAGACCATGAACACCAACGCAAGGGTGCTCTGAGCACTCGACCTCAACATTAGACAGTAAGCCATAAAATGTACCACGCGTGACAGGTGACAGAGGCATCTCTCAATCTGAAATGTTAGTCCTCAAGTGGGGTGAGTACAACCACTTAGCAGTAAAGATCCATCAAACTACATAATGCAACATGCAAGACAACAACAATTTTGTGTGAAACGCACATATCATCCATGTAATCATACTTGTATTTCCATGAGATTCATTCATTAAGGCAATTCATGTTCCATGCCATATGCACATACATGCGCATGATTCATATCCTCCATAAGATCAAATACATATATATATCCCCATGAGATCCATTCAATACCTTCATGATCACATTCTCAATGCCATATAGTATCAACTCAATTTCATAAGCAATTCATGCATCATGCCATACGCGAACACACATGCACATGATTCAATTCCCATTTTAATTTTCAAAAGGATCTCATTTTTCTTCCAAGGACCAGTGTTTGCATCCCTCATATATCACTCACACCTAACCTAGCATCGTAAGGAACCTCCGGCACACACCTTCGGGCATCCGGCACACACCTCCGGGCATCTCGCACCCCAACTGGCATCACAAGGCCATTCGGCACACACGTCCGAGCATCCGGCACACACCTCCGAGCATCTTGAAACTCCCGAGAACATCCGGCACATACCCGAGAATCCCGACACTCCTGGGGCATTGTTGGCTCACACCTCCGATAGTATTATCATCACAATGTATATTCACATATATGTCTCATTTTCAATTTAGCATTCGATGCAATAATGCCAGAGGTTTAAACCAGCCTTTTTGATGTCATATGATATGCCAAATGTCACCACATATGTAGCACAATTAACACCCAAGATATCACATCTCATAAGACAATTCATTTGTTCTTGAAAGTGAAGCAAATTTTCGGATAAAGCAGAATGCACTCCTTTAATTAAAATTCTGGAAAAATTAGTGAACGACCTTCATAAATTATAAAAATTTAACATGTTATAAATGAGACCTAGAGAAAAATGTTTCATGAAGAACACCATGTCAAAAGAGCTTTGTACAAGTCGCTATGGTCCATGCATCACAGCTTCAAGTTTCGGAACATCACCGTTGCACAATTTTATTCATAAATTCGGTATAAATCCTAAATCAACTCAGAAAATTCTGAAATTTTGATATGTAACAATTAAGACCTAGAGATAAAAGTTTCATGAAGAAATAAAAACCAATTTCGTTTTGTATTAAAATCTATATTCGATTTAATTCTCCCTACTCTTGGTACAGTTTTCCAGATTAAGCCCTTTCAAAGTAAATTCGTTTCCACTATCAATAATTGTTCATTTATTCTCACATTTTAGTATGTTACTCCTCAAGATGTCATAAATAACTTTTATCAAGGACACAAATTCAAATTCCAAATGGATAATGTTATGAAATTCACAGAATCACAAGGGGTCGGACTGTTCCTGCATGCAACAGCTTGCTTGATCTAGGAAGACTACTACCATTCACTCCAATTTCAGCATCCAACATCACCACTCAAGCATCTCTAACACCTATTACACTTTACACACAACCACATCAAGCAAAATGTAGGCTAACAGACTTTACTTGCCTCAAGTTCAACGAAAACGAGCAAACAACGGCGACTCAGGGCTTTGGCGGGCTCGATCTGTGGCGATACTAGGTGGCATTGATGGTGGTTGCTGGTGCATGCGCAGCAGGGCCGGTCCTCTTCTCCCTTCACCGAAGCACCCACACGAACAACCCTCTCTCTCCTTTCTCTCTTTCTCTCTTTCTCTCGCACAAACACCCTCTCTCTCTCTCTCGGTTTCAATCTCTTGAGTAATCTGCCCCTCTCCCTCTCTTTTTCTTCCTTTCACCCTCATGATTAGCTAGTAATCATGACATTCGCATGGCAATGGACACTTGGTAAGTTCCTCTCACCACTTGTAGATTTCCATGCAATGGGGTTGGGCTTCATTCAGTTGGGCTTGGGCCAACCTTGGTCGGCCAAATGGGGGGGAAAATGGGGGCTGTGGGCTGGTTTTTGGGCTAGTTCAGCCTTAAGAAAATCAGCCTACTTCTCCTATTTTTCCATTTAATACCCACTTATATAAATACCTAATTACGATTTCATATGGCCATAAAACTTTGTAACATAAATCGATAAAATCCAACTTATAAAGCGCACGGCCAAGAATATAAATTTTCCTGTCAATTTGTCGTTTAGTACAATCCTTAATCACTCATGGACATAGAATATATTTCTAACCAAATAATTGTCCATTAAAATACTCGGCCTTAATCTATTGTAATTCATTGGTCTAATGGCTATAATATAATCCGATGGCGCTTTCATCACCTATTCATGGTTCATGGTATATCCATGGGTTGCTATGAAATTTTAGGATGCCACAATTCTCCCCTCCTTAGAGAATTTTGTCCTCAAAATTAGACATCACCTATGTCTCTTTAAACAAGTGAGGGTACCTTTCCCTCATTTCATTTTCACTCTCCCATGTGGCTTCCTCCACATCATGATGTCAGCATAATATCTTAACCAATGGTATCTTCTTGGTCCTGAGCATTTGTTCCTTTCGATCCAGTACTTGCACAGGCTCTTCAATGTATCTCACTTTTTCTTCCACTTTAATGGCTTCATGATCGAGTATGTGACCAGGATCCGGTTGATACTTTCTCAGCATCGATACATGGAATACGTCATGCAAATTTTCCAATTTAGGAGGCAGCATTAAATGATAAGCTACATCTCCTATTCTTTCAAGTATCTCAAAGGGTTCAACAAATCTATAGCTCAACTTACCCTTCATTCCGAATCGAGATATTCCTTTCGTAGGGGATACTTTAAGGAACACATGCTCTCCCACATTAAACTCTAAAGGTCTTCTACGCTTATCTGCGTAGTCTTTCTGCCTACTCTGGGCTGTTTTAAGTCTTTTCCTGATAATTTCAACGACCTCAGTAGTAATTTGTACTAATTCAGGTCCTGTCAATTTCCTTTCAGCTACTTCGTTCCAACAACTAGGGGTCCTACACCTTCTTCCATATAATGCTTCATACGGAGCCATGCCTATACTTTTCTAAAAACTATTGTTATAGGCGAACTCTATCAAGTGCAACTTTTCATCCCAATTTCACCTAAAATCAATAACACAAGCTCTCAGCATATCTTCCAAAATTTGGATCACTCTTACTGTTTGTCAATCTGTTTAAGGATGAAAAGCAGTACTAAACTGAGGCTTTGTCCCTAAAGCATTTTGAAGACTTCACCAAAAATTTGAAGTAAACCTAGAGTCTCGATTAGATGTGATTGTTACAGGAATACCATATAAGCGTATCACTTGGCTTACATATATCTCAACAAGTTTATCCATCGAATAGTTTACGCGGACCACTAGGAAATGAGCAAACTTAGTCAAGTGATCTACTATTACCCAGATTGAATCGTGACCACTTGATGTCCTTGGCAGTCCTTGCACAAAGTCCATCGTCACATGCTCCCATTTCCATTCTAGTACATCCAATGGTCTCAATAGTCCTGTGGGTTTGCGGCATTCAGCTTTCACTTGCTAGCATGTTAAACACTGAGAAACGTGTTTAGCTATATCCTTCTTCATTCCATTCCACCAAAATTGCTGGCGTAAATTTCTATACTTTTTTGTACTCCTTGGATGAATACTATAATTACTCTTATGAGCTTCTGATAGGATTTCCCTTCTCACTTCTTCATTATCAGGAATACAGAGCCGTCCTTGGCATGTTACTACTCCATCCTCAGAGACTTGAAACTCTGGTCTTTTCCCAAAAGACACAACATCTCGTATTTCTATAATCTCCAGGTCAGATTTTTGTAAAATCTTAACTTTCTAAATAATTTCGGGCTCAATCCTTAATGTAGTGAGCATACCAGTAAGGTGGTTTATTTCCAACTTGAAGTATGAATCCACAATTGACTTTAACAGATTCCACTATGTTATTCTTAGACTAGCCATATCCGTAGCTGACTTTCGACTAAGGGCATCTGCCACCTTATTTGCATTTCCTGGATGGTATCGTATTTCATAGTCATAATCTTTTGATAATTCCATCCACCTTCTCTGTCTCATGTTCAACTCTTTTTGCAAAAACAGATACTTCAAACTTTTATGATCTATATAGATTTCAAACTTCTCTCCATACAGATAATGTCTCCATATTTTCAAAGCAAATACTATAGCTGCCAATTCTAAATCATGGGTTGGGTAAATTAACTCATGAGGTTTCAACAGCCTTGATGCATAGGCTATGACCTTGCTATGCTGCATCAAAACACATCCCAGTCCTTTATGAGATGCATCACTATACATCGTGAATCCTTCAGATCCAGATGGTATAGTTAAAATTGGAGCTATAGTTAACTTCCTTTTAAGTTCATGAAAACTTTTTTCACATTCCCCACTCCATTCGAATATCACATTTTCCCAAGTTAATTTTGTTGAAGGGCCTGCCAGGTGTGAAAATCCTTCGATAAACCTCCTATAATAGCTAGCCAATCCTAAGAAACTCTATATCTCAGTCGGCGTTGTCGGTCTCGGCCAATTTACTACCATCTCAACCTTTGCAGGGTCTACTGCAATTTCATTACCTAACACCATGTGTCCTAAAAATATTATCTGGTCTAGCCATAATTTACACTTACTGAATTTGGCGTATAACTTATGATCTATTAGTGTTTGCAATGCTATCTTTAGGTGTCGTTCATGCTCTTCAGGTCCTTTAGAATATATCAGGATATCATCAATGAAGACAATTACAAACTGACCCAGATAAGGCTTAAATATTCTATGAATGCGGCTGGTTCATTCGTTAGTCCAAAAGGCATAACTAGGAACTCATAATGTCCATAAAGAGTCCTAAATGCAGTCTTAGGAATGTCTTCTTTCCTTATCCTTAACTAAAGGTATCCTGACCTTAAGTTAATTTTAGAAAAGACTCGAACTTCCTTGCATCTGATCAAATAAATCATCAATTCTAGGCAAGGGATACTTATTCTTTATAGTCACTTGGTTCAGCTATCTATAGTCAATACATAAACGCATCGACCTGTCCTTCTTTTTCACAAATAGAACTGGTGCACCCCAAGGTGAAGCACTTGGTCTAATAAATCCCTTATCAAGCAACTTTTGTAGTTGCACCGTCAATTCCTTCAACTCCACCAAGGCCATTCTATACGGGGCTTTCGATATTAGTCCTGTTCTAGGCATTAGTTCAATTTCGAATTCAATCTCTCGTTCCAGTGGTAATCCAGGCAACTTCTCAGGAAACACATCCTAAAATTCCCCAACTATTCGAATCTCATCGATTTTAGCCTCTTTCTTAGTAAGATCTCTTACCACTGCTAGGTGTCCTTGACATCCTTCGTCAAGTAGTTCACGAGCTTCTACCATTGAGATGATGGCTATAGAGGGGTTTGTCTGACCTCCAAAAGATTCAAAACTAGACTGATTAGGTAACATGAACTAGATCACTTTCCTATAACAATCCACCTTAGCCCGATACTTATGGAGCCAGTCCATTCTTATGATAACATCAAAGTCATACATAGACATTACAACTAGATCTATTTCCATATCTCGTCCTTCTATAGTTATCTTACATTTTGCACACATCATTGTAGATAATACCATATTCTTTAAAGGCATGGAAACACAAAGAGGCATCTCAAGAGGCGCAGTTTCAATTTTACTCAGTTGCCTATATCTTTCAGATATAAATGAATGCGTAATACCCGTGTCGAACAATGGATATGCCTTCTTGCCATTTATGAAAATCGTACCTGAGATAACATTTTTGGAAGCTTCCGCTTCCTCTTGGGTGACCACATACACCCTTCCTTGTGCTAGTGGCCTTCGTGGATTCCTTGGTAGATTTGGTCTAACAATACCTTGTTGTGCCTGTCGCACCAAGCCGACACTCAGCTATGACCTCTCTTATGGACAGTCTCTCTTGAGGTGACCTACCCATCCACAACCATAGCATTTCAGCCGTCCATTACAAGGTCTTGGGCCATGTTGCCCATCACATCTTTGACAAGCATTATGCTGATAGGGTGCTTTTCCTATATTCAGGCTATTCCTGGCTTTTCCAAAAGTTCCAAAATTACTCTTTATCTTAGAATCCCATGTCTGACCTTGACCAGGATAGGGTCTCTTACCTCGTCTGATATCACTAAAGGTCAACTATCTTTTAGACTCTGATCGCTCTCTCACCAGTTCCTACTCTACCAACTATGCCCTTTCATAAATCTTATTATAATCTCTTATATTCAAAGGCACCAGTTATTTCCCGATATCGGTCCTCAACACTTTCAGGAATCTCTTAGCTTTTTCCTTTCGATCCTCAATCAGCCTAGAAGCATACCTAGATAATTTAGAAAATTTTGCTTCATACTGATCTACTGTCAGCTCCCTTTGTTCTAGCTGAACAAATTCAGTGATCTCCTTATCCCGAGCACGATCAGAAAAATGCTTCCTATTGAAAGCTCTAACAAATTCATCCTAATTTATATCATTACCTGATGGAAAGATCGTATCTCTTGAAGCTTTCCACCAAAATTTTGCATTTTCCTCTAGCCGGTACTTTGCCAAAGTTATTTTCTCAGCATCATTGCAGTCCAACAATCGGAAAATTTTTCCATCTATCCATTTTTCCGCCTCCTTAGGACTTCCTATTCCACTAAACTTAGGTGGCTTCAGCTTCAGAAATTGTTCCGCCAGTCCTTGAGGGCGACGTTCCACTCTGGGTTGTTGCTGCGCTTGTCTTTCCATCAGATTTCCAATATTGGCCAATGCCTACAAAATATCTTCCATTCGAGGTTCAGCCTTTGCAGCGGAGGCTTCAACCCTTGATAGATAAGAACTTCCAGCTCGTACCATGATTTTTCTGCAATTTCCAAGCATTTGCCTTAGGAATAATCTGTGACTCAATGTCTCCATTTAAAAGCAATTACAACTATATGTAAGTAACATAAACATGTTACCGGCACCTAAAAGCAACTCATAATAAACTACTAGAGATCTACGAGTGAATACCCATCACCCGTTGTTCAAAGTTAGTCAACTATCTCAATTAGTATCCTATGGTGTGCATTATCATCATATTCCTCAATTTCCAAATGAGGCACCTTATCACTCCACCTATAACCATTGCTTTGATACCAACTCGGGCTATGGCACCCATCGACACGCCCCCCGATCCGCTAGGGTCGCCACAGTTTGCTTACCTTTCACTTGTCCTATTGACATGTCACTTTGATACCATTTGAATTGTAGTGGGTCCATAAATATTGGGGGTTTGTATCATTTCAATCGGTTCCAGCGTAGTCCACATAACGGAAGCATACTCAGCATCTCCCTACCCGTACT
The DNA here is from genome assembly GCA_017140325.1 of Eucalyptus leucophloia subsp. euroa. NCBI lineage: Eukaryota > Viridiplantae > Streptophyta > Magnoliopsida > Myrtales > Myrtaceae > Eucalyptus > Eucalyptus leucophloia. Next base: position 49,262,939 of record CM029470.1, read on the forward strand.
CAAACTAAATAATACAATGCAATGCACACCGACTTAACTTTTCATACATATAGAAGCTAATGCCAAACCACTTTTATTTACATACTTTGATAGATATCACGAGTCAGTACAACAAAAGCCCAAGGCTTTAACTAAGCTCGGCTATAACCTAAAAGAACCCGACTTTACATCAGACGTGTACATCAATCCATCATCCAATATCAGCCATCCAAAAGGTATCAACCTCTACCGGTCACATGCTCTAATCACACCCAGCCCGGTGCATCGGCCGATGGCAGCGACAGCATCCCCATCATTCTCCCATCACGATGAACATGGACGGATAGGAACTCCTGGACTACAGGGCCATCAGGTAGACCCACATCATACATCACCAAAACATGAACACGGATAACCACCAAACAATGAACACCAACACAGGGGTGCTCCAATCACTCGACCTCAACATCAGACGGTAAGCCATAAAAAGTACCACGCATGACAGGTGACAGAGGCATCTCTCAATCTGAAATGTTAGTCCCCAAGAGGGGTGAGTACAACCACTCAAAAGTAAAGATCCATCAAACTACATAATGCAACAGGCAAGACAACCACAATTTCGTGTGAAATGCACATATCATCCATGTAATCATGCATGTATTTTCATGAGATTCATTCATTAAGGCAATTAATGTTCCATGTCATATGCACATACATGCGCATGATACATATCCTCCATAAGATCATATACATATATATATATATATATATATATATATATATATATCCCAATGAAATCCATTCAATACCCTCATGATCACATTCTCAATGCCATATAGTATCAACTCAATTTCATAGGCAATTCATGCATCATGCCATACGCACACACAAATGCGCATGATTCAATTCCCATTTTAATTTTCAAACGGGTCTCATTTTTCTTCCGGGGACCAGTGTTTGCATCCCTCATATATCGTTTGCACCCAACCCGGCATCGCAAGGAACCTCCGGCACACACCTCTAGACATCTCGCACCCTAATTGACATCGCGAGGACATCCGGCACACACCTCCAGGCATCCAGCACACACACTCCGGGCATCCTGACACTCCCGGGGCATTGTCGGCTCACACCTCCGACGATATTATCATTATCACAATGTATATTCACATATATGTCTCATTTTCAATTTAGCATTCGATGCAATAATGCCAGAGGTTTAAACCAGCCTTTTTGATGTCATATAATATGCCAAATGTCACCACATATGCAGCACAATTAACACCCAAGATATCACATCTCATAAGACAATTCATTTGTTCTTGAAATGAAGCAAATTTTCGGATAAAGCAGAATGCACTCCTTTAATTAAAATTCTGGAAAAATTAGTGAACAAAATTAATAAATTCTAAAAATTTAACATGTTATAAATGAGAACTATAGAAAAAGGTTTCATGAAGAACACCATGTCAAAAGAGTTTCGTACGAGTCGCTACGGTCCATGCATCAGAGCTTAAAGTTTCGGAATGTCACCATTGCATAGTTTTATTCATAAATTCGGTATAAACCCTAAATCAACTCAGAAAATTCTGAAATTTGATATGTCATATTTGAGACCTAGAGGTAAAATTTTCGTGAAGAAATTGAAATCAACTTCGTTCTTGATTAAAATCTATAGTCGATTTAATTCTCCCTACTCTCGGTACAGTTTTCCATATTAATCCTTTTCAAAGAAAATTCGTTTCCACTACCAATACTTGTTCATTTATTCTCAAATTTTAGTATATTACTCCTAAAGATGTCATCTACAACTTTTATCAAGGATATAAAGTCAAATTCTAACTGGATAATTTATAAAATTCACGGAATCACAAGGGGTCGGACTGTTCCTGCATGCAACAGCTTGCTTGATCTAGGAAGACTACTACCATTCACTCGAATTTCAGCATCCAACATCACCACTCAAGCATCTCCAACACCTATTACACTTCACACACAACCATAGCAAGCAAAATGTAGGCTAACAGACTTTACTTGCCTCAAGTTCAACGAAAACGAGCAAACAACAGTGACTGAGGGCTTTGGTGGGCTCGATCTACAGCGGTACTAGGTGGCGTCGATGGTGGCTGCTGGTGTATGCACGGTGGGGCCGGTCGTCTTCTCCCTTCGCCGAAGCACCCACATGAACAACCCTCTCTGTCCTTTCTCTCTTTCTCTCTTTCTCTCGTTCTCTTGCACGAACACCCTCTCTCTCTCTCTCAGTTTCAATCCCTCGAGTAATCCGCCCCTCTCTCTCTCTTTTTCTTCCTTTCACCCTCTTGATTAACTAGTAATCATGAGGTTTGCATGGCAATGGACACTTGGTAAGTTCCTCTAACCACTTGTAGATTTCCATGCAAAGGGGTTGGGCTTCATTCGGCTGGGCTTGGGCCAACCTTGGTAAGCCAAATGGGGGGAAACGGTGGGGGCTGTGGGCTAGTTTTTTTTTGGGCTGGTTTAGCCTTAAGAAAATCAGCCCACTCCTTCTCCTATTTTTCCATTTAATCCCCACTTATATAAATACCTAATTACAATTACATATGGCCATAAAACTTTGTAACATAAATCAATAAAATCCAACTTATAAAGCGCACGGCCAAGAATAGAAATTTTCCTATCAATTTGTCCCTTAGTACAATCCTTAATCACTCATGGACATAAAATATATTTCCAACCAAATAATTGTCTATTAAAATACTCGGCCTTAATTTATTGTAATTCATTGGTCTAATGACTATAATATAATCCGATGACGCTTTCATCACCTATTCATGGTTCATGGTATATCCAGGGGTTGCTATGAAATTCTAGGATACCACATGGGATTTGTGAAAGGAAAATATTATATTTTGGTTAAGACCGACCGTGTACCCACACACGAGTATTTTTATCATGAAAGATAAAAATGGTGACATTCTCAGTTGATGAGAATAAGTATACTATATCAGTCTACAGAATTGATATATCAGCTTTAGGTGAGCAGTATACTTTATCGGCTTAGGGTGAGCATGATAGGTATACTATATCAACCTACGGGCCATGATATGTCAACTTTGGGTGAGCGGTGTACCGGCATGTTATATCTACCTATGGGCCTTGATATGTCAGCTTTGGGTGAGTAGCATACCATGTTAGCTTTTGGTGAGCATTATAAGTATACTATATCGGCTTAAGGGCTCTGATATATCAGCTTTGGGTGAGCTATACTATCTATCTTCAGCTTAGGGTGAGCAGTTCTGGACTAGGTTGAACTTGATAGATAGTATTGAGTTGTTTGACTAAGAGATGATCTTGATGACATGGAATCGACTAAGTTGATTGATTGATGACTCGATATGTTGTGGTAATTGACGTGGTAAGATGATTCCATGAAATTGTGAATTATATCGACTTGCAAGAAGGAACTGAGGCTAAGGTAAGTCTTCTGACTCGTGTTTGTGCTTAGACAACCCTTGGGACGTATTTTCTTCCTAGTCGGGACTTAGAGGGTGAACTTACTGAGACGTTATCTCACCCCGTTGTGGGATAAAAATTTCAGGTCTTTAAATGGCCGCTCCTCCCGAGCATTTTGGACAACCGAAGGAAGTCACAGAACAGAGATGTTACATTCCGTTTCATGGGGACTCTAAGGGATGTGAGTACAAACTTGTGCGCTCTTTGGTCTAGGTTGCTGCAGGATTATCCCACCAGGTGCCCTATCGATATAGATCATGGTACCATCAAGATCATAATGGTCAGGGAGAGGGCCCCATATCGGAATCTGAGATACCTCTGTGTGTGTTGGAGGTTGCTTTTGAGAAAAGCATAACAGATCCTCCAGAAGGTTCAGTGTTAGACATGATAGACCTGGATCTTGAAGAGCCAGGAACCCCAGTGTTCTTAGAAGGAGGCTCCAATCAAGACGAATAGGAGGTGGAGGAAGAGGATAAAGATTAGCAGTTGTTGGCAAACCCCCTGTTTTGTAGTCTTGCATATATATATATATATATATATATGTCGACTTGGTTTGTGTATGTCATGTTATGATATGTATATATAAGTGTATTATTGGTTTGAAAAATGTATGGCCCTAGTTTCTTATCACATCTCGTTGTTGTCTAGGGATTTATTTATCGCCTTCACATGCGTATTAAAATGAATGGGTAGGCGATGTGCCCTAGGACGTCACTATTATATCGACCAAGTAGGGATGGGCACGTGCTCAGAGGATCCGGGCGTGACATTCCCGTTTAATGGTATCAAAGCAAGGTTAGAGATTGGAGTGATAAGGTGTGATGGTTTATGGGATAGTTAGTAGGATTGGCCTTTAAATTAATGTTGGTGCATGTCTATGATAGATGATTGGTATAATTGTTTGTTATATGATTCACTAGGTTTCTAATTCTGTTTAGAATTGGAAGCAAGTTTCAGTCAAGCACTAAGCCATGAGTGATCAAGAGTAGAGGACTCTTAGTAAGAGAGTCATCAGACCTGCAACTAGGGGTAGAACGCTAACAAGGGTCGGTACCTGAGGAGGCCGGGGTATAGCGCCAGCTGAAGCTAGCACCAGTAGAGTAGCACCACGTCTAGTTGGTGTTGGGGTAGTAGCCCCAGGTGATCCAGGAGCGATCGGGATCACGCAAGCATTGGATGTAATGAGAGAGATGATGGGGTAGCAGGCTCAGAATCAAGCTGCCGCCTTTACTACCACCGTTGCAATCGCCGCTACTGCTGGTGCCAATGCTATTGCTACTATCGCACCTACCACTATACCTGTTGAGGTACCACCAGGGAACGTGGTCGCCGGAAGACCGATTCATAAAATGGTGGAAGAGTTTTTGAAATTAAACCCACCGACATTTACTGGGGAAGGAGACCCCGAAGCTGCTGCTCTGTGGATCCAAGGACTAGAGAAGACCTTTGCACTATTGATGTGCACTAAGACTGAAAAGGTTGTCCTCGCAGCCTACCAGCTAGAGGGAGTCACAAGTACTTGGTGGAGAACCACCTAAGGAGCGATATTTCTCGAAGGTGTAGCCTTAGAGTGGAACGCCTTCATTGAGGTCTTCAATTGGTAAATATTTTTCTAAGACTGCTAAAGAGATGAAGATGGCAAAGTCCCAGCACCTTTGCCAAGGCTCTATGACTGTAGATCAATATGAGGCAAAGTTCGCTGAACTATCGCAGTGTGCTCTTAAACTGGAGGAGAATCCAGTGAATCGAGTTAGGAGATTCCTGGATGGACTCAGGCCAGAGCTGTGAAGCCCACTGATTCTACTCAATTTGAGGAATTATAATGACCTGTATAAGCGGGTCTAGATGATTGAGAGAGATTAGAATGAAGGAGCCACCACTTCTGGGCTGCAGTTCGGATCGAGTAAGGAAGGGATCCGACATGGGAAGAGGCCTATGATCGGAGGAAGATTCCAAGTTCCACCCAACCAGAACGGCGGAGTTGGCAAGTTTAGACTGGGTTAGGTTGGGTCATGTCACTTTTGTGGAAGGCGACATGGTATAGCTCCCTGCCCTCGAAGGTCTGGTGTTTGCTTTGAATGCGGCTAGCCGAGTCACATAGCCAGGGATTGCCCGAGGAGACCAAGAGAACAACTGTAGTTGTTGTCGCTGCCACCGTAGAGGGGTCAGATCAGAGCTTATGCGCCGTATAATGCACCGTAGGGTGGACAAGTTAGATCCCCAACCCAAGGAATAGTGTATGCCATCACCAGAGGTCAGGCTGAGGACACGCCTGATGTGATCATAGGTACGGTTTCACTGAACGACCATACTGCTTATGCTTTATTCGACCCTGGCACAACTCATTCTTTTATTGCTAAGCAATTTGTTAAGCTGATAGGATTAAGTCCTGAGTTGCTAGAGTTAGTGGTTAGCATATCTACATCGTTAGAGGATAAGGTGTTGTTTGCATTGGGTTATTTTGGTTGCAAGTTAGCGATTGGTGAGTGAGAGGGGAAAATAGACTTGTTGGCCCTAGCCATGTATGACTTTGATTTGATAATTGGGATGGACGGCTCACCAAGCAACGAGCTAAAATGGAGTACTATTGCAAAGCGATTCAGTTTAACCTGTTAAAGAGTGAGTGCTTCGAGTTTGTCAAGAATCGAGGAGGACCCTCGATTACCTTGATCTCGTCGCAAAAGGCAACCCATTTGTTAGACGGGGGTTGTCAAGGTTACCTGGCGACTGTTGTGGATACGACAGTTGAGGAGTTGAAGATTGAAGATATCTCAGTGGTGCAAGAATTTCCAGATGTATTCTCGGCCGTGCTCATCTGCCGAGATCATTGCGGCATAGTTAAAAATCAATTAGAGATCAGAGCTAGGTCGGTTCAATCGAGATATGTGGTTAAACATGGATGATTCTACTAAATTGCAAAATTCTAATCGATTGGCACTAGATTGATTTTTTTGTCATTCTGGTACCCTGTGTCCGTCTTTGAAACCTTGAGATTTTCACCGAGACTCGCCAATGTGTCGAATGGCTTCATTGTGGCTCGAAAAAAATCGACCACAAGTCATGCACTAAAAAGTTCTGAAAGCTGCCCCGTAGCCTAGGTCACGCTAAAATCACGCTGGATTGAAATTAACTGCAAATTTGATTCCAATTTTAGAAATTGAAAGTTCCGCCATGTCACAGGCCATTTTAGGAACGTGGACTCAACGTTCGAAGATTTTTCTGCAAGTATGGTTTTGTTGAACAACCATCCTGCTTATGCTTTATTCAACCAGGAAGCAACTCATTCCTTTATTGCCAAGCAGTATGTTAAGCTGATAGGACTAAGTCTCGTATTGTTAGAATCTGTTGTTAGCATATCTACACCATTGAAGGATAAGGTGTTAGCTGCTTTGGGTTGTTATGGTTGCAAGTTAGCAATTGGTGAGCAAGAGGGGAAAATAGACTTGTTAGTCCTAGACATGTACGACTTTGATTTGATAATTAGCATGGACTTACTCACCAAGTAACGAGTTAAAATGGACTGTTATCGTAAATTGATTCAGTTTTACCCGTTAAAGGGTGAAAGCTTCAAATTTGTAGGGAATTAAGAAGGACCGTCAATTTCCCTAATCTCGTCGCAAGAGGTAACCCGTTTGTTGGACCGGAGTTGTCAAGGTTACTTGGTGATTGTTGTGGATACGACAGTTGAGGAGCTAAAGTTTGAAGATATTTTTTGGTTGTGCGAGAATTTCTAGATGTCTTTCTGAAAGAATTGCCAAGATTGCCACCAGAGAAAGAAATTAAATTCGTGATTGAGTTAGCACTCGAGACAGAGCCAATCTCTAAGGCTCCGTACTGAATGGTGCTATCTGAGTTGAAGGAACTAAAGGTGTAGATGCAAGAGTTATTGGATAAGCGATTCATACGTCCCAGTGCATCACCTTGGGGAGCACTAGTTCTCTTTGTAAAAAAGGATGGTTTGTTGTGCTTGTGCATCAACTATCGCCAACTTAATTAGGTGACAATCAAGAACAAGTATCCATTGCCGATGATTAATGACTTGTTTGATCAGTTACAAGGAGCGTCAATATTTTTGAAAATCGACTTGAGGACAGGATATCATCAGGTGAGGATTAGGAAAGAACACATTCCAAACTCAGCATTTCGTACTCAGTATAGTCATTACGAGTTCACTGTGATGCCGTTCAAGTAGACGAATGCTTTAGCTACTTTTATGGATTTGATGAACCAAGTATTCAAGGAATACTTAGATCAGTTTGTGATTATGTTCATCAACCGAGTATTCTGGTGTATTTGAGAAATGTTGAGGAGCACAAGAATCAATTGAAATTAGTGCTCCAGACTTTAAGGATTCATCAACTATATGCTAAGTTTAGCAAATGTGAGTTTTGGCTAACTCGTGTTGCATTGCTAGGTCACGTGATTTTAGGCGAAGGAATTTATGTGGACCCATCCAAGATTGAAGTAGTTATCAACTGGCCGAGACCGACTACCATGACAAAGATCCAAAGTTTTCTAGGTTTGGCAGGCTACTACAGACGGTTTGTGAAAGGATTTTCAGTTTTAGTGTTGCCATTGACTAGACTCCTAAAGAAATAAGAAAATTTTACGTGGACAAACAAGTGTGAGTGTAGCTTCTAAGACCTGAAGCAAAAGCTAACTACTGCACTAGTGCTAACAATTCCATATGGTCTTGGAGGGTACGAGATCTATAGTAATGTGTCGTTCAGAGGATTGGGTTGCGTGCTAATGCAACATGGTAAGATTTTTGCATATGCCTCCCATCAATTGAGACCTCATAAACTGAACTACCCAACGCATGACTTTGAACTTGCAGTAATCATATTTGCGTTGAAGATTTGGAGACATTATTTGTGTTGGAAAAGATTCTAGATCTTCACGGACCATCAGAGTCTCAAGTATCTATTCTCTCAGAAAGAGTTGAATATGAGACGGAGTTGATGGATGGAACTTCTGAAAGATTACGATTGTGATATTCTATATCACCTAGGAAAAGTGAACAAGGTTGCCGACACTTTGAGCCGAAAGTCTTCAATTGCTCACTTGTTGGTTAATGAGTGGAATCTAATCGAGCGAGCTTGAGATTCGGTTTTCAAATTCAAGGTAGGCCACTTTTCTCATCTTATGGCTACCCTCAGAATTGAGCCGGATGTGCAGATCAGGATCAAACAACTTCTACCGATAGACCTCGACGTTTAGAAAATTTTGCAAGAGGATATTGAAGAGAGAAAAGTTGACTTTCAAGTTTCTGATGATGGAACATTGAGGTTCCGAAGACGATTGGTTGTACTTGATGATGTGAAGCTTAGAGAGGATATTTTATTAGAAGCTCATCCTAGCAGTTACAACATTCATCCTAGAAGTACCAAGATGTATCAGAATTTGCATCAACATTATTGGTGGTCTGGTATGAAGGCGGACATCACCAAACATGTTGCTAAGTGTTTGACGTGTCAGCTAGTTAAAGCTCAGCATTGCAAGCCGGGAGGACTTTTGCAACCTCTCGAGATCCTAGAGTGGAAGTGGGAGCATATCACAATGGACTTTGTGTTCAAATTACCTAGGAGTCAGAGAGGTAATGATTCTATTTGGGTAGTAGTCGACAGGTTGACAAAGTCAGCTCACTTTATTGTAGTGTGAAAGGATCTTGATTTGGATAGGCACACTGAGTTGTACGTGCGTCAGATAGTTCGACTGCATGGAGTGCCGGTTACGATAACTTCATATCGAAACCTGAGATTCACCCCCCTTTTTTGGAAGAGCTTGCACGGCATATCACCCTCAGACGGATGGCTAGTCTGAGAGGACAATTCAGATCCTTGAAGATATATTGCGAGCTTGTGTACTAGATTTTAAAGGAAGTTAGGAAGAATAGTTTCATCTTGTGAAATTTTCCTACAACAACAGTTATCAGAAGAGCATTCAGATGGCTCCTTTTGAAGTATTATATGGCCAAGCGTGCCTCATGTGTTGGGATGAAGTTGCAGAAAGAAAGATTACAGGCCCAGAGTTGGTTAAGCAATCAGTGGATGCTGTTGTAGTGATCAGAAGCAGATTAAAGACCACTCAGAGTCCTCGGAAAAGCTACACAGATAAGCATCGAAGACTTTTGGAATTCCAAGTTGGTGATCATGTTTTTCTGAAGGTGTCACCAATGAGGGGAACTTTGCGCTTTGGCAAGAAAGGAAAACTGAGTTTGAGATATGTATGTCTGTTTGAGATTCTTAACAAATCGTGACCTTGGTGTATCATCTTGCATTGCCACCGAGATTGACGCAACTGACGACGTCTTTCACGTGTTGATGTTGAGGAAGCATCAGCCTGACTCAACCCACGTGCTTACTTTTGAAGAATTGGACGTGGATGACCGAGTGTCATACGTTGAAAGCCTGGTTCAGATTGTGGACAAAAAAGAGCAAGTTCTATGTACAAAGACCATTCTGTTGGTCAAAGTGGTTTGGCATCACCACGGCACTGAAGGAGCAACCTTGGAGACTGAAGAATCAATGAGACGTTTGTACCCCCACCATTTTTGTTCAAAGTGTGTAAAGGTTTAAATTTCGATGACAAAATTTTTATAAGAGATGAAGAGTTGTGACATCGTAGAATTTCAGTTATACTTTCAATTGAATAAATCAGGTATTTCATTGATGCGTCTATAGTGCTATTCTCAGAGCAGATCACTCATGAGATAATTAGACTATTTAGGGAAGTCATTAAGGGATTTTAAGGCAATAGACTTCAGGATTCAACCAGTAATTGACTACTCAACCGTGCTCATCTGCCGAGATTATTGCGGCACAGTTAAAAATTGATTAGAGATTAGAGATAGGTCGGTTTGATCGAGATATGTGGTTAAACGTAGGTGATTCTACTAAATTGCAAAATTCCCATCAATCGGCACTAGATTGATTTTTCTGTTATTTTGGTACTTAGTGTCTACGTATTTGAAACCTTGAGATTTTCACAACCACCGAGAGTCGCCAAAGTGTCGAAGGTGTTCATTTTGGCTCGAAGAAAATCGACCACGGGTCATTTGCACTAAAAAGTTCTAAAAGCTACCGGTAGCCTAGTTCACGCTAAAATTGTGCCGATTGAAATTAATAGTGAATTTGAATCCGATTTCAGAAATTAAAAATTTTTCCATGTCACAAATTATTTTAGGAACATCGACTCAGCCTTTTAAGATTTTTTCCTGCAAATCGAGACTTTTTGGGAAAAAAGTCGTCATAGGGCCGTTTTTGTTTAGAAAATGTCAAGGATCATTTTTGATCGTGCAATTGGGATGCAAGTGGGATCAAATGGTGAGGAAAAATACCAATTTGATCAGAGACTTGATAACGGAATTTTTAGAGGCCGAATTGAATTGAATTGAGAAGCTTTTGGCATCCAATTTGAGGGAAAACACATGAAATTCGTAGCCCCCTACCACCCATGACTTATGGACCTTTTCAAGGCTTCTAGAAGGGACCTTGGTGGCTGACTTTTGGCCAAGGAAGCCAGCTGGGGGAGGGAATGGTCAAGGGGACAAGAAGATGGAATTGAAGCCTTGGTGGCACCCCTTTCTCCCTCATCTCCTCCTTCTCTCCCTCAAAGCCAATCAACTAGCCCCTTATCCCCTTCATTGTGCCGTTCGAAGCTTCAGCAAAGCCAAAAAAGACCAGCCGAAGCCCCTTGTAGCCATAGACGCCTGCCGGACTGCCGTTCGCCATCCTCGCGAGGCACCACTACTGCCCGCACGTGCCCTCCGCCTCAATCGCATCCCCTGCCATTCCAACCTTGCTGTCTCGCGCATTTCGCTGCCCAACAAGCCACCTGAGCCGTGTAGAGGTCGTCGGAGCCACTATGGAGTCCCGCCTAGACCCGTTAAGCCCCCTCAAACCACCTCAGCTTGTCTCCACCTCAAGCAGGCCTCCACCCAGCTGTTTCGGCCATCGAACATAGCATAAACTAGTGGGTTTTGTCACGTCCCGAACCCCAAGGCACGCACATCCCACCGTGGTTGATTAGATATGTGACGTTCACAGGCACTCATCGCTGACTCATTCATTTTAAATGCACATGCGGAAGTGTAATATAAAACTCCTGACAAACAAATATGAGATAGGAAAGCAGGAACCATCTCATTCACAACCAAGCATACTTCCATATATATACATACACACCCGAGTATATATACATCAAACGTCAACCAACAAAAAGATTGGTTTGTCAAAAGAGAACAGTCCTAAGACTACTAGTTAGACTCGTTCACCGATCCCACTTCTGACTCATCAACCTCCGAAGACATTGGGTCCTTTATCATGCCATCGGGAGGGTCAACTACATCCTCTCCTAGAATGGCCTCAACAATAGCAGGTGGAATATCAAAACCTCTAAGAGGACCAATCCTGAAACCATCGATTCCAAAGCGGAACCACGCTCTGCATCGATGAGGCACCCTAACTAGCATGTCCTCTTCGACCCAGACAGTGGTCCTCATAAGCTCATAATTCCAATGACTTGCAGGATCGGGAAAACTATGCACCTAGTTGATAATCTACTAAGGAATACCATAACGCTCCGGGGGTATCGCCATCTACGGACCTAGAGTGGTTATACAATAACTAGTGAGACAATGTCTCAGCAAGTCCACCCTTAAACCCTTATTAGAAAGGAAATACACTCAAAGGTGGCTTATCCATACCACACAAAGGACTTACCTCGGCTCAATTCCTTCCTATAGGTTAGCACAGTTCATATCACTCAATCACATGCAGTAATAAAAACTTAAACAACTGGAACACAAACATTTTCATATAACCAACAACCACTAGGCCCCTGATCATAAGACCAAATCATTATGACACGTCCCATACCATGCCACACAATTTTGTCCCATAATCCGGCACGTCATTAACACTCACCATGCGTTCCAATTGTTATTACCACCACACATGGCCATAGCCTACTCGCAGTTCGTCTATCTACTGGCGTTTAGCCAGGCATCGTCTCCCCACCTTGGAGCACGGCTTCGTCACTATGTCAACGGCGTTCCCAAAGGAGCATAGGTCCAGTCGGTCTAGCTATTACTGCGACCCGAGCCCGTTGTAAGGGGCCTCCCATATAGTGGCAAGTCCAGCTCAACAGCTCAAGATGGTTTCTCATTAATCAACACACGACAAATCATACTCGGCTGAGGACACTTTGCATTTCACTTATTGTTTCCTCTAAAATAGTGATCCTAGCCTCTTTTCTTTATGTAAAAAAAATGTGAGAAAGTAGTCATGTGTGTGGGTACACATCAAATTTGTACCATAAAAACTAATACCATTCTTTTTCAAACCGCACTGTTTGATATAATAATTGAAATCCATTTTCGGTGTCAAAACTCGACACCCGGGATTTTCTTAATAAAATCCATACTTTTCACAACTAACACTCAATTTGCAACATCCAGCAATCAATTGCAAAATCTAACAACATCACAGTAATCAACACAAAAATCTAACGAATGGCTCTCCTAATATAATTCCCGGGAAATAATAAATAATTAAATTTATTCTAAAAATTAAATAAATAATATTATATTAATTTAATTTAATTTAATAAAATAATATTTATATATTCGAAATAATTAATTAAGGCCAAATTTAGATTACACTAATCTAAATCCACTAAACTAATCAACCCCTTAATCTATTCCACGCTTAACTAAACTAATCTAACCACCTAATCACACTTAACTTAATCTAACCATCCCTTAAGCATAATTAACCTCCTAAGCGAGGTTTAGAGGATAAACTCACCGGAGTTGCACACCAATGAGTTCACCGCGACGAGGACATGAAGGTGAGTAATAAATTAGCCCATGGCGAAACCAAGCGAGGTCCAAAAGGCACCTAAAACGGGCCTTGAAGCTTCCACGGCCTTGTTGGAAATTGGCTATTGATCTTGCTGGAAGAAGGCTGCTCAATTTGCTGGTTGAGGCCAAAACAGTGGAGGAGGGGCAGCAATGATCTAGGCAGGTTGAGGCGATGGTTCTGGCGGTCTTGGTTGGCTCCAATGGTGGCTAGCAACTAGGAACAGAGACGAACGGTGGTGCTAGAGGGTCAGAGACATGCGGGATAAAGGCGGACCAAGCATGCGAGCGATGTGACATGTGGGCAACGGTGGAGCGGCACCAGGCGGGCGTGCGAGCGGGCGAAGGAGGAGGAGGGAAGGCCGGCTGGTTCACTCAAGTTTTGCTGAGCTTTCTCTCTTCCTCAACAATGGAGAAAGCTTAGAATTGAGGGAGAAGAATCTGCTGAAGAGGGGGGCGTCTCCTTAGACTCTCAAGCTTGCAACACTTGTCAATTTCTCCTTGGTTTTGCCCCCACCATGACATCACATGACCTCAGCCATTCTCTCTCCTCAAGCTTCCTCCATAAGCTTGGCAATGGGTCCAAAATGTGGTGTACCCCTTGGTATACGAATTTGGTACATTTGTACATGAAATTCCTTCAATTCTCTTCCAATTAAATCCACTTTAGCTCAAATTGAAGTCCATAAAATCCACCAATGTAACCACACTTAACTCCACATTTTTCCTTAACTATAGAACCATCTTGGATGCCAAAAGTGCCACCAAAAGCAAGCTTGCCAATTGTCCCGAACCAAATTAACCATACTTTGATTTTTCGCCGAAAGACTCGGTTTGCAGAAAAATCGTTTGAATATGAGTCGACGTTCCTAAAATGATTTGTGATTTGACAAGACTTTCAATTTTTGAATGTGGTTTCAATTTCACGGTTAATTTCATTATAGCGCGTCCTAATCTACTAAGTAGCTTTTAGGAATTTTCGTGCATTTGACCTATGGTTGATTATTTTGAAGCCATAATGTACATCTTTGACACATTGGCGACTTTCGATTGTCATGAAAATCTCAAGGTTTCAGATGCGGACACAGGATAACAAAACGATAGAAGAATCGACTTAATGCCGGTCGACAAGAATTGTGCAATTAGGTGGAATCACCCACACTTAATCACATACCTTTGCTGATTCAACCTATCTCTGATCTTTAATCGATTTTTAACTATGTCGTAATAACCCTTACAGATTAGCTCGGTTGAGAAGTTGTATTCTGGTCGAATTCTCAAGTTTGATGCGTTAGAATCTCTTAACGGCTTCACCTGATAGACTAGTTATCTCATGAGTTGCCAACTCAGAGAAAAGAACTATAAGCGTGTAGATGAAATGCCCGACTCATTCTATTGAAAACAGGATTGAAAAATCAGGATGTCACAAGTTTTTCAGCGGCTGTTAGGCTCGTTTTAGGTGCCTTTCGGACCCTATTTGCCAAGCCCGCTTTGAAGTAGATCGAGCCTCGCTTTGTCCCCATCGATTCGATCCGAGCAGATCGTTAAACAAGTGAGTTTAACTCACTTATCCTTACTTAGTAAGTTAATGACATTTAGGGGTTGATTAGTTTAAACTAAGATTGGATTAGGTGGATACTTAGATTAGATTAGCAATTCAATTAATTGTGATTGCATGTTAGGTGGTTAGAGTAGTTCGAAAATTTTCCGAGCTCATCTCGGCTTCCAATTAGGCCTTATTGGGCCTAAGTTGCATTATTGGTATTTATTTATTAATTTATGTAATTATTTAATTATTTATTTATTTTGCGAAAATTAGACTCGAATAACTGGTGATTGGAATTTTATGCTGATTGCAGTGTTGCATTCTGTTTATTTAATTGACTGTTATTTCATTCAATTTGGTCGTATTTTGTGATATTGGGTATTTATCTCAATTTTTAATAATTTTTAATAATTAATTGAACAATTACCGGCGTTGGTTTACGGCACCAAAAATATATTTCTAAATTGTTAAAAATAATCGGAAATTCAATTTTGAAATTATTGCATTTTGTCTAAGGCCGACCGTGTATCCACACACGGCGATTTTATTAGGTGAGATAAAAATGATAAATTGATTCGAGGATCAAAGCTATATATTTTAGTATCAGCTTTGGGTGAGCTACTTCGAGCGAGCTATATGTATATGTATATATGTATATGTATATATATATGTATATGTGATTTATTATTATCAGCTTTAGGTGAGCAAAATAAATTATCAGCTTTGGGTGAACGGTCCTGATTTGATAGGACATTATAGATAGTATTGATTGATTTGACTAGGAAGTGGTCATGATGACATGTAGTTGACTGGGTTGATTGGTCGGTAGTTCAATCTGATTTGATTGGATGGTATGATTTGTTAGTATTTATTAATTGAACTAACTTGCAGGAAGAAGTGGAGGCCAAGGTAAGTCCTCTGGGGTATTTTCTTCCTAATCAGGTCTTTGGGGGTAGAACTTGCTGAGACGTCATCTTATCCTGTTGTGGGATAACATTTGAGGCCCATAGATGGCAGCCCCTCCTGAACATTTTGGTCAACCAAAGAAATTCACAGAATAGAGCTACCATATTCCGATACATGGGATGGACTAGAGTATGTGCTAGTGAAGTCCATAGTTTGGGTTGATGCGGGTTTACCCAAAAATGCGCCCCATCAATACTGGTCACGGTATCGCCATTTTCATAATGGTCAAAGGGAGGGGCATGTACCAAAATCTGAGATACATATGTATGTGATAGAGGTTGTTTTTGGAAAGGGTGCAGCAAACCCTAAGGATGGTTCGGTGGTGGACGCAAAGGATCCTAAGCTTGATGATCTAGATTCTCCGGTGTGCTCAGCAGTAGGCTCCAGCTGGAGTGTGGAAGAAGGAGAAATCGAGGATGGTGATAACCCGCAGTGGTTTGGAAGCCTCCACCCCTTTTTTGTAGACCTTGCTTTCTGACTGGTTTGTGTAGGACTTGACTTGAGAAGTTTGTGTTGTAATATATTCATTCTGGTTTGTGATGTATATAAGTGCGGTTGTGGTTTTCAGGTTCGAAATTTGTGGCCCTACTTTCCTATTCCATTGTTTTATTGTCTGGGGATTTTATATCTGCTTCCGCATCGTATACTAAAAGAATGGGTCAGCGATGCATCCTTAGACATCACTATTATATCGACCAAGTAGGGATGGGCACGTACTCAAAGGATCGGGACATAATATCCCCATTTAGTGGTATCAGAGCATGGTCGTTAGAGATTGGAGTGATAAGGTGCAATAGTTCATGGAATAGATAGTAGGAAAGGCTTTTAAATTCATGTTGGTGCATGTCTGTGATAGTTGATTGTAGAGTTGTTTGTTGTGTGGATCACTCAGCTTCTAATCCAATGTGGATTTGGAAGACAGGTTTCAGTAGTAAGTTGAGCCAAGAGCGATCAGGAGAAGAGAACTACTAATAAGAGATCAGTTAGGCCTGCGACTTGGGGTAGGACGCCAACCAGGGTCGGTACTCGAGGAGGCAAAGGTAGGGCCCAAGCACAGGTTAGTGGCAGTGGAGTAGCACCACCTCTCGTTGGTGCTAGGGTAGCAGCCCTAGGTGATCAGGCAACCATAGGGATCACCTAAGCCTTGGATGTGATGAGAGAATTGATGGGGCAACAGGCCCGGGATTCGGTTACATGTTGGTTAAGGAGTGGAATCTACTTGAGAGAGCTAGAGATTCGGTTTTCAAATTTGATGTAGGCCACATTTCTCATCTCATGGCCACCCTCAGAATTGAGCTAGATGTGCATATTAGAATCAAATTTATTCAGCCGACAGACCCAGACATTCAAAATATTCATGGGGAGGACATTGATAAAAGGAAAGCTGACTTTTAAATTTCTAATGATGGAACACTGAATTTCTGAGGACGATTGTGTGTACCTAACGATGCGAAGCTTAGAGAGGATATTTTATCAAAAGCTCATCATAACAGTTACAGCATTCATCCTGGCAGTACAAAGATGTATCAGAATCTATGTCAACACTATTATGGTCTGGTATGAAGGCGAACATCACCAAGCATGTCGCCAAGTGTCTGACGTGTCAGTAGGTCAAAGCTCAGTATTGTAAGCTGGGAGGACTTCTGCAACCTTTTGAGATCCTAGAGTGGAAGTTGGAGCATATCACGATGGATTTCATGACCAAATTACCAAGGAGTCAGAGAGGTAACGATTCTATTTGGATAGTAGTCAACAGGTTGACAAAGTTAGCTCACTTTATTGCAGTTCGAAAGGATCTTGACTTGGATAGGCATGTTGAGTTGTACGTGTGCCAGATAATTTGACTGCATGGGGTGCCGGTTACGATAACTTCATATTGAGACCTAAGATTCACAGCTGCTTTTTGAAAGAGCTTGTAGAGTGCTTTAGGTACAAAGCTACAGTACAGTACAGCATATCATCCTTAGACGAATGGCCAGTCTAAGAGGACGATTCAGACCCTCGAAGACATGTTGCGAGCTTGTGTACTGGATTTTAAGGGAAGCTGGGTGGAATAGCTTCATCTCATGGAATTTGCCTATAACAAAAGTTATCAGCAAAGCATCCAAATGGCTCCTTTTGAAGCGTTGTATGGCAGAGCGTGTAGAACACCCGTGTGTTGAGATGAAGTCAAGGAGAGAATGATCACAAGCCCAGAGTTAGTTCAGCAGTTAGTGGATGCAGTCGTAGTGATTAGGAACAGATTAAAGACCACTTAGAGTCGCCAGAAAAGTTATACAGATAAGCGTCGAAAGCTTTTGGAATTCCAAGTTGGTGATCACACTTTTCTGAAAGTTTCACTAATGAGAGGAACTCTACGGTTTGGCAAGAAAGAAAAACTGAGCCCGAGGTATGTAGGTCTATTTAAGATTCTTAAAAGAATCAGGATCCTGGCGTATCGTCTTTCGTTGCTACCAAGACTAGCGCAAGTGCACAACGTCTTTCACGTGTCGATGTTGAGGAAGTATGAGGCTAACCCGACCCACGTGCTTAATTTTGAAGAATTGGGCGTGGACGACCGTGTGTCGTATGTTGAAAGCCTAGTTCAGATCGTGGATTGAAAAGAGCAAATTCTGCGTACAAAGACCATGTGGTTGGTCAAAGTGGTTTGGCAATGCCACGATACTAAAGGAGCAACCTAGGAGAGCAAAGAGTCGATGAGACATTTGTACCCCCACCTTTTTGTTTAAAGTGTGTAATGGTTTAAATTTCAATGATGAAATTTTTATAAGAGAGGAAGAATTGTGACATCCTAGATTTTCAGTTCCGTTTTCAATTATATAAATCAGGCCTTTCATCGACACGCCTATAGTGCTATTCTCAGAGCTGATCATTCCTAAGATAACTAGACTATGTGGGGAAGTTATTAAGAGATTTTATTGCAATAAACTAGAGGATTCGACCAAGAAAAAGTCGAGGTAGGGCCATTTTTGTCTAGAAAATTTAGAGGATTGTTTTTTATCGCGCAATTGGGAAGCGAGTAGAATCAATTGGTGAGGAAAAATAAAAATTTGATTGAAAACTCGATATTGGAATTTTTAGAAGCCAAATTGGATTTATTTAAGAGGCATTTGAGTCCAATTGGAGGGAATTCAAGCCAAATTCGTATGCCCCCATGGGCACAACTTGTGGACCACTTAAAGGGCTTCTAGAAGGGTTTTTGTGGCTGAAAATTGCAGAGGATATAGCTGGGTTGTGGTAGGGCCTTCCAATGAGACAAAAGGGGATAAGAGAGACCAAGGTAGGCCCCCTCCAAGCCAACTTGTCCCCTCCCTCCTTCCTCTCTTTCCCCACCGTGGAGCTCTTCCATTTGCAAGCCAGCAAAACTCCAGCAAACCTAGAGAAACCTCCTCCCTCCCTCGTTGACGTCGGTCGCTAGGCGCCATACCGCTTTGTGCGAGGCTCGCTTGCCCACGCCCCCCCAACACGTCACTACCATTCCTGCCTGCCATCTCACCCAGCCCACGCGCCCAATAGCTTGCCAAGCCAACTCAGGCCACCTCTGGAGCTTCCACCACCATCGTACGCCACTACCCTTGCCCGCCTGCCACCATGAAGCCCCGCTGAGCACCCCTACAGCGTATGCCGCTCTTGTCTCTCCATTCAACCACCAAAGCAGCCCCTCTTCAGCCAAGATTAGAAACCGAACTAATGGGTATTCTAGCCACTACTTTGGCCCGCTTTGGTGCCTTTTATATCTTGGTTGGTAGTCTCGCTTTGGAGTTTGTTGATCCTCATCGCGTCCCAGTCGTTTTCATCCGAGTGGATCATTAATCAAGTGAGTTTAACTCACTAATCCTTTCTTCTTAAGTTAATGACACTTAATGGTTGATTAGTTTAAGTTAAGCTAAGATTATGTGGTTAATTAGTGCAATTAACAAGTAAATAGGCTGTAATATTTATTTAGATAGGTTTGGAAATTTTTCGAACCCGTCTCAACTTTTAATTAGGCATTACAGGCCTAAATGTGCATTTTTTGGTATTTAATAATTAATTTTCGTAATTATTAAATTAATTATTTTTTTCCGAAAATTAGACTGGAATAGCCGATGACCAAAATTTTGTGCTGATTGCAATGGTGTGGTTGATTTATTTATTTGACTGCTATTTTGTGTAAATTGGATGTTATTTGTGATTATGGGATATTTATCCCAAAATTTATTATTTTTAGTAATTGATTGGAATATAAACGAGTATCAGTTTACAGCGCCAAAAATATTTTGATGGACCATATTAAAAGGTTGGATTTGTGGAAAGGAAAATATTATATTTTGGCTAAGGCTGACCGTGTACTCACACACGAGTATTTTTATCATGAAAGATAAAAATTGTGACATTCTTAGTTGGTGAGAATAAGTATACTATATCAATCTACGGACTTGATATATCAGTTTTGGATGAGCAATATACTTTATCAGCTTAGGGTGAGCATCATAAGTATACTATATCAGCCTACGGGCCTTGATATGTTAGCTTCGGGTGAGCGGTATACCGGTATGTTATATCTGCCTACGGGCCTTGATATGTCAGCTTTGGCTGAGCAGCATACATTGTCAGCTTCTGGTGAGCATTATTAGTATATTGTATTAGCTTTAGGTGAGCAGTATACTATATTATCAGCTTTGGGTGAGCTATACTATCTATTTTCAACTTAGGGTGAGCAGTTCTAGACTAGGTCGAACTTGATAGATAGTATTAAGTTGTTTGACTAAGAGATAGTCCTGATGACATGGAATCGACTAAGTCGATTGATTGATGATTCAATCTATTGTGGTAATTGATGTGATAAGATGATTCCATGAAATTGTGAATTATATTGACTTACAGGAAGGAACCAAGGCTAAGGTAAGTCCTTTGACTCATGTTTGTGCTTAGGCAGCCCTTAGGGTGTATTTTCTTCCTAGTCGGGTCTTATGGGGTGAACTTGCTGAGACGTTATCATACCCCGTTGTTGTATAAAAAATTCCAGGTCCTTAGATGGCTACTCCTCCCAAGCATTTTGGACAACCGAAGGAAGTCACAGAACAGAGGTTTTACATTCCATTTCATGGGGACCCTAGGGGATAGGACTACGAACTTGTGCCCTCTGTGGTCTAGGTCGCTACGAGATTATCCAACCGGATGCCCTATCAATACAGATCATGGTACCGTCAAGATCGTAATGGTCAGAGAGAGGGCCCCATACTGGAATCTAAGATATCTCTGTATGTGCTGGAGGTTGCTTTTGGGAAGGCGCCGTAGATCCTCCATAAGGTTTAGTGGTAGACGCGATAGACCTGTATCTTCAAGAGCCAGGAATCTTGGTGTTCTCAGAAGGAGGCTCCAACCAAGATGAAGAGGAGGTGGAGGACGAGGATGACGATTAGTAGTTGTTGGCAAAGCCCGCTATTTTGTAGACCTGGCATATATATATATATATATATATATATATATATATATATTGATTTGATTTGTGTATGACCTGTTATGAAATGTATATAGAAGTGTGTTGTTGGTTTGAAAAGTTTATAGCCCTATTTTCCTATCCCATATCGTTGTTGTCTGGGGATTTATTTATCGCTTTCGCATGCGTATTAAAATGAATGAGTTGGCGATGTGTCCTGGGACATCGCTATTATATCTACCAAGCAGGGATGGGCGCATGCTCGAAGGATCAGGGTGTGACATGCTACCTTGTGCCATGCGTTTGAGCCCTCGAGCCACCGTCCAGCCCATCGAGAGCCCTCCGCCACCCATCCAAACTACCTGGTCTGCCTCCTCGCTGTTCTAGCCCGTTTCAACCGTGAAGCCCTTTCGGTTCAACCTTGGACAGAAGCTAAAGTTCCAACAAAGGTTGAAACTTAGTGGCCCACTTTAGGCCTCTTCTGAACATCGCTTGGTGTCGCCGCAGGCTTGTTTGTTGCTTGCCTCCACGTTGCTGTCGCCATGGACTTATCGGCCCGCTAAACTAGTGAGTTTACTCGCTAAACTAGTGAGTTTACTTACTAAACCTTGCTTAGGAGGTTTATTATGCTTAAGGGTTGATTATATTAGCCTTAACATGAATTAGTGCTAATCTAAAGTGGTTAGATTTGCCTTAGAATGAATTAGTGTTGATCTAATTGGTGAGATTTACACTAATGAGGTTGGATTAGTCCAATTTAGTGGACTTTTTATAGTTCTGATTTCTGGACCCTTGCCGTTTGCCATTTTTGTAGATCGAAATGGGTTGTGAATTTCAGGTTGATTCCTTCTTGAGAAATGTTTTAGACATCTTCAGCTATAACATATATTTGACTCAAGATTTTTAGGGATTTAAAAGAGTGAGATATCAGCTTCATCATTTGCAAACAAAACCTCTGTTTGTGTTGAAACTGGTGACCTTCTGGATTCAAGGGGTTTTTATCAACTCTTATGGTTCTAATTTCAAAATTATTTCTTCATGAAAGTTGTTTTTCACATATTTTAATTTAGCATACTCAAATTTCAGATCAAATGGACAAGTTTTGGGTCTCAAACCAAACTGATTTCGGAAAATAGACTTTCTGGAAATGGACATAGTTTTTGTTATGGTTTGAGCAATTTACTGCTCTTAATCTAGAAAGATATGAGTTAAGGTGTCTGCATGAAAAATGTTTTTTTATATGTCCTTTACATCATATTCAAATTTGAGAGTTTTCTGAACTCATTTGATTAGGTTTATGGATTTTAACTCAAAGACGTGCGAGTGGGTCATTTCTGCCGATTAGGACGGGTAGTAGTTCGTGATTGTTATTGATGCTATACTTGCTAGAAATTGCATATTTGGTGATGTGGTTGACCTGTGACATACTTGGAACTTGTGCGTGGTGATATGTGAATGGCTTGTGAGTAGGTAAAGGACTAAGTACCACATGAGAACGAAATTTCGTGTGAGTCACCTCTAGTGCCTTATACTATTACTTATTGTAATCAATGGCTAAGTGTTACATGGCAACTTATGTCGCATGGGAATTACCTCTAGAGCCTTGCAGTATTGTCATGCATATTGAAGGGCTAAGTGCTACACGATATCGAAACTCATGTGAGCCATTTCTAGTGCCTTGTACTATTGTTGCATGAGGTCAAGGACTAAGTACTACATGATAGCGAGACTTTATGTGAGTTACTTTTAGTGCCTTATACTATTGCTTATTATAATCAAGGGCTAAGTGTTACATGGGAAATTGAGTCACACGGGAATTACCTCTAGAGCCTTGAGTCCGATCTTGAGTTTGATTCTTGAGTTTGAATTTGAGTATGATATTGAGTATTGAATATTGAGAGTGAATATTGGGTGTGAATTGAACCACCGATATGAGTTACCCACGCTTGATTATGAGACAAAATTGTGTGGCACAGAATGGGATGTGTCATAATGATTTGGCCTTATAATCGAGACTCTTATGAATTGCTTGATGGAGTGATTTAGCCGCGCCTGATTATGGGACAAAATTGTGTGACACGGTATGGAATGTATCATAACGATTTTGCCTTATAATCACAACTCCTGTGTTGATTGATTTGATAGTGAGATGCTCTAATTGATGAGTGCATTGATTATATGCATATGTTTTACGAATTGTACTAATGTGTAGGAAGGAACTGAGGCGAGGCGAGTCTCAGTGGTTATGTGTGTAGGTTGCCTCTAGGTGTATTATCTTCCTAATTGGGATTTAGGGCGTGAACTTGCTGAGATTTATTCTCACTCCATCGCAGTTTACAATTTTTCAGGTCCTTAGTCTGGAGATACCGGAGGATGTCATGGAGGATCCCGAGCCAGAGTCAAAGGGATTTGGAGTAGAGGTTGTCCAGTAGTTCTTTTAGGGCAGACCTTAGTGTGCAGACTTGAAGGACTGACTTTGATTGTATATAAAGTGTGTTTATATAAAATTGGGTTGTCCTGCTTTTCTATCTCATGTTTGTTGTGGTTAGGGGATTAGTAATTCACTTCCGCATGTGCATAATCGATTGGGTTGGCGACGCATCCTAGGAATGTCGCAAATTTTAGTTGACCATTGAAGGATGTGCGTGCGCTCGAGGTTCGAGGCGTGACACAAGTGGCTTTTGCATGTGATCCTAGTTAAGAAGAAAAATGGGAAATTTAGTGCATGTATTGACTTCCGTGACTTAAATGGTACTACTCCAAAAGATGAATATCAAATACCAATGGCCGACATGTTAGTTAATTCTACATCTAACAATGAAATTATGTCTTTATTGGATGGTCATTCGGGGTACAATCAAATATTCATAGTGGAAGAAGATGTCCACAATAAAACATTTAGATTTCCAAGAGCTATTGGTACATTTGAATGGCTAGTTACGCCTTTCGGTTTGAAGAATGCCGGAGCCATATACTAAAGGACTATGAATCTTATCTTTCATGACATGGTTGGCGAATTTGTGGAGGTCTACATAGATGATGTCATCGTCAAAACTGACTAGGTATGTCAGTTAGATTACTTGGAACGAGCCTTTATTAGGATGCATAAACTTAAGTTAAAAATGAACCCATTAAAATGTGCTTTTGGTACAAAATTTGGTAATTTTATAGGTTTTCGAGGAATAGAAATAGATAAAAATAAAATGAAAGCTATTCTAGAATTGCCACCGCATAGAAACAACTTCAAATGATACCTGGGAAAATAAATATCTTGTGTCGCTTTATAACTAACCTATCAAGGAAGATCGAAGTCATTTCCCGGTTGCTAAGATTGAGAAATTAGGAGGAATTTACCTGGGAGGATACGCACCAATATGCTTTCAACCAAATAAAAGAGTACTTGACCAGACCTCGTCACGTCCCGATCCTCCGAGCACATGCCCATCCCTACTTCGTCAATATAATAGCGATGTCCCAGGACGCATCGCCGACCCATTCATTTTAATATGCATACAGAAACAAATAAATAAATCCTCAGACAATAACAAGATCGGATAAAGAAGTAGGGCCATAATTTTTTTTTTTCAAACCAACAACACACTTATATATACATATCAAAATAGGTCATACACAAACCAAGTCGATATATATATATATATATATATACAAAACAGGGTGGTTTCACAAACAACTAATAGTCTTCATCCTTGTCATCCACCTTCTCTTCATCCTAGTTGGAGCCTCCCTCTAAGAACACCGGAGATCCTAGATCTTTGAGATCTGGGTCTATCGCGTCCACTACTGAACCTTCTGGAGGATCTGCGGTGCCTTTCCCAAAAGCAACCTCCAGCACATACAGAGGTATCTTAGATTCCGATATAGGACCCTCTCTCTGGCCGTTACGATCTTGACGGTACTATGATTTATATCGATAAGGCACCCGGTGGGATAAACCCGCAGCGACCCAGAACACAGACCATACAAGTTCATACTCCCATCCCCTAGGGTCCCCATGAAACGTAATGTAACACCTCTGTTATGTGATTTTCTTCGGTTGTCAAAAATTCTTGGGAGGAGCGGCCATCTAAGGACTTGAAATTTTTATTCCACAATAAGGGTGAGACGACGTCTCAGCAAGTTCAACCCCCTAAGACCTAACTAGGAAGAAAATACACCCTAAGGGCTGCCTACACACAACACGAGTTTAGAAGACTTACCTTGGCCTCAGTCTCTTCCTACAAGTCAACACAATAGGCAAATCATCAAGTCACATCAACAAATTAAATCTTGAAATTTAGATTGAATCATTTATCAATCGACTTAGTCGATTCCAAGACAACATGACCATCACACAGTCAATTCAATTACTCAACCCCAACTCTAATTTATGGCTCAATGGACACTAGATCTTCGGCCGTGAATTACGGCCCGATGGGCACAACCAATTCCAAGTTTGGTGGTAAATTATGGCTGAGTGGGCACAACCCATTCCAAGTTCGGTGGTAAATTATGGCCCAGTGGGCACATCCATACTTCAGCGCTTTATCTTAATCCAACCCATAACATCACACGGTTATTCACCCACGGCTAACGACATTGCACTTCATAAATAGATTCCTCAATTAAGAAAACATCTTGGCCTAATTCCCTCATTTTAAGGGTACCCGATAAAAATAATCATATGTGGGTACACGGTCGGTCTCAACCAAAAATATAATATCTTTACTTTCAAAATTCCCACCATTTATATAGTCGATAAAAAAAATTTTGGCGCTGTAAACCGACGCTCGGTGATTTTCTAATTAAATACTGAATTAATAAATTTTGGGATAAATACCCCCAAATTGCCAATCACACTCAATTTGCATTAAATAATAGTCAAATAAATAAACATATCACACCACTATAATCAGCATAAAATTCTAGTCATCGACTATCCCGATCTAATTTCTGAAAAATAAATAAATAATGAAACAATTACGGAAATTAATTATTAAATGCCAAAAATAGCAACTTAGACCCGTAAAGCCTAATTAAAAGCCGAGACAGGTTCAGAAAATTCCCGAACTTGTCTAAATGAATACTAGAGCATAATTACTTGCTAATTACACTAATCTAACCACCTAACATGCATCAACGTTTAATTAAATTGATAATCTGTTGTGGCGTCCCAAAATTTCATGGCAATTTCTAGAGGCATTACAACCTATGGAAAAGTGAATGGTTGTGTCGTTGAAGTATGTTGTGGCCACTAGACCGAAAAATTGTAATAGATTAAGGCCGAGCATTTTAAGGGACAATTATTTGGTTGGAAATATATCCTATGTCCATGAGTGATTAAGGATTTGTATTAAAGAATAAATTGATAAAAAAAAATTTATTCTTGGCCATGTACTTTATAAGTTGGATTTTTATTGATTTATATTACAAAATTTTATGGCCATGTGAGTATTTGAGATTATGAAATTAAGTGGGGATTAAAGTAAATTATTAAAAGCAATTATGGGCTTATTTAGTATTGTTTTGGGCCATTTAAAAGTTGGACTTTAGACCCAAAGTGTTGGACCAAAGTGGGCCAAGAGGGCTGGCCCAGGGAGCCCATGAAGTAGTCGACCAAGGCTGGCCCAAGCCCAGCCAAATGAGGCTCATCTTCTTTGCATGAAAATCCACAAGTGGCAAGAGGAGCTTGCCAAGTGTTATTCCCTTAGAGCCAAGTGTCATGCATGCAAGGTTAATGATTGCTAATGATGAAATTGATGAAAAGTGGAGAAGCGGATTGAATGAGGGGGGAGGGGTGATCAACCAAGAGAAAGAGAGGGAGTGAAAGCCGAGAAAAGGAGAGTGAACCGAGAGAGGGGAAGCCGAGCGTGAGCCGTGAAGGGGAGAGGAGACCGTCGACGCCGCCTAGCTCGCCGTTTTGCTTGCCGAGATTTTCGTTGGATTTAAGGCAAGTAGAGTCCATTGATCTACCCTTTGCTTGTGTGTTTCGTTTGTGATGAATGGTGAATTTCGGATGTGGATGAGGTGTGAAATTTCGAAGTTATTTAGAGTGGTGTTCTAGTCTAGTGTTCTGTTTATGGGAAAACAGTTCGACCTTTGATGAATTCGTGAGTTACATGCGATGTTCTAGTTGGAATCCAACTTCGACTTCTTGATGAAAGTTGTAAAGGACTTCTTGGAGAGCAACATATCAAAATTTTAGAGGAAATGGACAAGTATTGGTTGGTTAAATGATTTTACTTTGAAGAAACTAGATCTGGAAACCGTTATGTCGACCTTTGATGATTTCGTGAGTTACATGCGATGTTCTAGTTGGAATATGACTTCGACTTCTTGATAAAAGTTGTAAAAAACTTCTTGGAAAATAACATATCAAAATTTGAAAGGAAACAGACAAGTATAGGTCGATGAAACCATTTTTCTTTGATAAAGCTAGATCTGGAAACTGTTATGATGATCTATTGTGATTCCGTGAATTTCGTGCAATTATCTAGTCCAAATTTGATCTCATTTCCTTGATGATATTTGTAGAAGACATCTTGAGGAGCAACATACTAAAAATTTTAGGATAAATGGACAAGTAATGATCGGGAAAAATGATTTTCTTTGAAAAGGATGAATCTGAACAGTGAACCGAGAGATAGGAAGAGTTATAAAAATTATAGCTTTTAATCCAGAAGGAATTAAATTTTAATTTCTTCACGAGACTTTTACCTTTAGATCTCATTTATAACATAACAAAATCTCAGAATTTTCTGAGTTTATCTAAGGGCTTAATCAAAATTATTTCCGAAACTGTGCAAAAAAGGTGCTGGAATTTCTTTTGCTGTCATGTATGGATCTATGTGATTGATGTGGAACTTTCTTGACATGGTGTTCTTCATGAAATATCTTCCTCTGGATATTTTTTACATCATTTTAAATTCTCAGAATTTATTGAGATTTTTTACCAATTTTCCAATAATTTTCACTAAAGAAGTGCATTCTGTTTTATCCGAAAATTGGTTCTAGTTTCAAAAACCAATGAACTTCTTTATGAAATGTGATATCGTGGATGTTATGCGTACTGCATATATGGTGATGTTTGGCATATCATGTGAAATCAAAAGATGGTTTAGATCTTTGATATTGTTGCATTAAATGCCATGATGAAAATGAGACGTATATGAGATTATATATTGTGATAATAATGAGACCGTCGGAGATGTGAGCCAACGATGCCCCGGGAGTGTTGGGATGCCCGGAGTGTGAGTGCCGGATGCTTGGAGTTGTGTGTGCCAGATGTCCTTGGGAGTTTCGGGATGCCTGGTAGTATACGATATGTAATGTCCCCGGGGAATGCCTGGTGGTATGGCATTACGTAATTCTAGAAGCCTTGGAGGTGTGTGCCAGGGGGATTCCTCGTGATGCTATTTATGACACGAGATGCCCAGAGTGTGTGTGTCGGAGGCTCCTCGCGATGCCAGGTTGGATGCGAGCGATAAATTGTGGGATGCAAACATTGGTCCCTGGATAAAAAAAAAATGATGAGATCCTTATGAAAGATAAGAATTGAAATTGAATCATGTGCATGGGTGTATGCATATGGCATGATGCATGATCTACTTATGAAAGTAAATTCATGCTATTTGATATTGAAAATGCGATCATAAAGGCGTGAATGGATCTCATGGTAATGTATACTTGATAGCATGAATGATATGAATCATGGTGATATATGCATGATGGCATGGTGAGATATGCATGACTACATTGTGGTATATGCACGTTGTATGGTGATATATGCATGGCTGTAAGGTGAGGTATGCTCGAATGTATGAATGATATGTGTTTTATGCATAATACCTTGATTGTTCGGTTTGATGCATTGTGTAGTTTGGTGGATCTTTACTGCTGAGTAGTTGTACTCACCCCTTTGGGGACTAACATTTCAGACTAGATAAGATACCTCTGCTGCGACTACTACCGGTAGATGGATCAAGTAGTTGGATATGACCGCGAAGAGGAGGATAGCAAATGAAAGAAATTTTGGACGCCAACATTGATCGATGGATTTTAAGTATACAACTATTGGAGGAGATGTCGGTTATCTTTTGAAGTATAACCGAGTATAGAAGACTATGGCATTTTGATGTACCAATGAATGATGTCCATCTGGTTTAAGTAAATAAAAGTGTTTGGCTTTTACTTATAAATGTTTAGTTGGTGTGCATCGTTTTCTGAATATAGGGAAGGGAGTTGTTGGATACGCTTCCGCCATATTTCTGCGCAAGGACCTATGGAAAATATATATATATATATATATATATATGTAAACCCCCAAGATTGATAGACCTTCAGGTCAAGCAAGAGAATGGTAATCGAACTGTGGCGACCCTAACGGTTCGGGGGCCGTCGAGGGGTGCCACATCTACTCTAACTATCCACCTAAACCATACTTAATCTAAACTAATCAACCCATGAACTTCATTAACTTACTAAGTGAGGATTAGTGAGTTAAACTCACTTGAATAATGATCCGCTCAGATCAAAACGACGGGGATGTGGCGAGGAGCAAGAAATTCCAAAGCAGGCATGCCAAATGGGGTTGAGAACGGCCCAGAAACAGCCAAAACAGTGGCTGGAAACCCACTAACTTTGGCCTATGCTCGGTGCTAGTCTTGGGTTGAGAAGGGTTGGATAGTGGCTAGCTGAGGGGGAAACGGCAATAGCAGTGGGCGGAAGGGCTTCCGACGGCTCGACGAGCTTCCCTAGTGATAGGTTGGACGGCAGTGTGTAGGCTGCGACAGTGATCTAGAGGCTTCATAGGATAGCGAGCAGGCGAGAAGGAGGTGGCTGGATGCGGCAGAGGCAGAGGGCACGCGTGTGGGCAAGCGGCGGCGACTCCGGGCTTCGGTGGGCGATTGCGATGTCGAAAGGGCTAGAGTTCAGTCTCTCCTGGTTTTGCTAAGCTCTGAAAATAACAAGTGAGGGAGAGGGGAGGAGGGTCGACAGCGATATAAGGAGAAGGGGGAACATGCTTGGCTTGGAGGGTCCCTCTTGATCCAACTCTATCCCTTTGTGCCCTTTGACTAGTCCACCTTGGTAGCTGGCCTCCTCAGCTCAATTTCCAGCCCCAACACGCCTTCTAGAAGCCCTTGAAGTGGTCCACAAGTTGGGTTCAAGGGGGTGCTACGAATTTCGAGTGAATTTTCCCCAAATTGGACTTCAATCCTCCTTGAATCAGCACCAATTGGCCCTAAAAAATTCAACCATCATAACACCAACCAAATTGGCATTTTTCCTTGCCAATTGAACCTACATGCATCCCAATTACATGATTAAAAACGGTCCTATGAATTTTCTAGACAAAAACGACATTACCTAGACTTTTTTCCAAAAATTCTCAGTTTGTAGAAAAATCTTTGGAGACTGGGTCGATGTTCCTAAAATGACCTGTGACATGACAGAACTTTCAATTTCTGAAATCGGATTCAAATTCGCAGTTAATTTCAATTTGGCACGATTTTAGCGTAACCTAGTCTACCGGGTAGATTTCATAAATTTTTAGTGCAATTGACCCATGGTTGATTTTCTTCAAACCACAATGAACCTCTTCAACACATTGACGACTCTCAGTGGTCGTGAAAATCTCGAGGTTTCAAATATGGACATAAGATACCAAAACAACAGAATAATCAGTCTAGTGCCGATCAACGATAATTTTGCAATTTAGTGGAATTACCTACGTTTAACCACACATCTCAGTCGAACTGACCTATCTCTAAATTTCTAATCGATCTTTACTGTGCTAAAATGATCTCTGCAGATGAGCACGGTCGAGTAGTCGATTCCTGTTCGAATTCTCAAGTTCATTGTATTAAAATCTCTTAATGACTTCCGTAAATAGTCTAGTTATCTCAAGAGTGACCAGTTTTTAGAATAGTACTATAGGCGTGTCAATGAAAGGCCCGATTTATTCAATTGAAAAAATGACTAAAAATTCAGGATGTCACTCCACTAGTTCTGATGCCACCCATGATGGGTAGGCCGTTAAAAATGTATTTGTCGGCAAAAAAATGATGAGGGAAAAGAGCAGGCAATATATTACCTATGCAAAATGCTGAATGATGTGAGACAAGATATATTCCTATGGAGAACTTGTGCTTGTCATTATATTATGCATGTACAAAATTACGTCATTATATATTATCCGATTATGCTACATGTAATCTACAAGACAAGTGTAATTAAGTATTTGCTAACTAGGCCAATTATAAGGGGCCAGATAGCTTATTGTGCATTTGCTTTATCTGAGATCAATTTAATATATGTGCTGCTCAAAGTAATAAAAAGACAGGCAGTAGCAGATTTTATTGCGAAATACTCACCCACTTTAAAGATTGAAGAGGATGAAAATTATATTAAGGTATTATTATGGGTTTTGTATTTTGATGGATCAAGCGTATTTGGACGATTAGGCATAGGATTATGGTCGTGTCCCCACAAGGTTAGAAAGCTAAATTCATGTTCAAACTAGACTTTCAGTGCTCAAACAATCAAGTAGAGTATGAAAATTATATTTTTGGTGTCGATATCCTAATCGAAATGAGGGTCAGATTTGTTAGAATGAAAGGTGATTCACAATTGGTTATAAAGCAACTGACTGGAGAATATCAATGATTAAATGAAAATATAACATCACATCATATCCTAGCAAAAGAGTTATTGAGCAATTTTGCCAAATGTGAAATGATTTACGTCAGGAGGAATGAGAATCCGTAAGCCAATGAATTAGCTCAAATGACATCCCGTTTTAAAATATGAAAGGAGCTCGCTGAAACATATCATTACACAGGTAAAATTTTTTCTTTGATAGATAATAGAATGATGATGGTACCAAGCTATTTGGTCGAAAGCCAAGACAGTCAAAATGAACAGCATTTGAGAATCCAATTCATAAGTTACTTGAAAAGCACAACTGCCAATAACAAGATTTTTAAGAAGCAGGCAATGAAATACTTGTTAATTGGTGATGAATTATATCAAAGAACAGTGGATGGACTATTGTTAAGATGCCTAGGAAAGCGAGGGTCAATGCCTGTAATGGCTGAAGTATATGAAAGAATTTGTGGCACACACCAAGCTAAGATAGAAATGAAATGGCTATTGTGTCGACAAGGGTACTTTTGGCCGACTATTACAAAGGATTGCATCGATTATGCAAAAGGTTATGAGCCTTGCTAGAAACATAGTCCACTCCAACACATGCTAGCCACGGTAATGAAACCCATCATTAAACCATGGCCGTTTCGAGGTTGGGCAATGGATATAATAGGTAAGATTTACCCCCTTTATCGAAGAAGCATAGTTTTATCCTAGTGGCAACTGATTATTTCAAAAAGTGGATAGAAGTGACTTAATATAAGAATGTAATACAGAAAGTTGTCAAGAAATTTACTGAAGAAGGAATTATTCATCGATTTGGGATTTCAGAGTCTATAATGGCTGACCAAGGGACAGTGTTCACAAGACAAGAGGTGTTGGAGTTTTTGAAGTCTAGAGGCATTAGAATAGTTTATTTGACACCTTACTATGCTCAGGCTAATGGTCAAGCCAAGGCTTCCAACAAGTTATCATTAACCTTATTAAGAAGCATTTAGAGGAAAATCTGAGTGAATGAGATTCCTTATTATAAACCGTTTATGGACTTATCAAACATTGAAAAGATTGAATACTGGAGTTAGCCCTTATATGTTAACATATAGACAAGAGGCCATCCTCCACTTGAGATCACAATATAGTCACTTAGAGCGAAATTATAAGACAATTTGTCGAAGGAAGAGTATGGTGAGTTAATGTACGCAAATGTCGATGAACTTGGTGAAAGCAGAGCTTCAGCATTGGAGAAATTGGCTACCCAAAAGCGAAGGGTTGCCAAAGCATACAATAACATGTGAATTCTAAGCATTTCGACATTGGTGATTTGATTTGGAAGACCATTTTACCTACAAGTGCTGATAACAAGAAATTCGGTAAATTGTCATCAACCTGGGAAGGCCCGAACTTAGTTAGTGATGTTCTCACTAGAAATGCATATCGATTGATGGAGTTAGATCGAAAAGAATTCCAGCGATCGATTAATGGCAAGTTTCTCAAGAAATACTACCCGACTATGTGGGAAATGTGGAAGATCGAAGGAAAATGAAAGAAAGG
Organism: Eucalyptus leucophloia subsp. euroa; assembly: GCA_017140325.1. Lineage (NCBI taxonomy): Eukaryota > Viridiplantae > Streptophyta > Magnoliopsida > Myrtales > Myrtaceae > Eucalyptus > Eucalyptus leucophloia. Next base: position 49,296,401 of record CM029470.1, read on the forward strand.
GAATTTCTAGAACTCTTCCTTTCATTCATTCATTCAGTACTCTCTCTCTCTCTCTCTCTCTCTCTCTCTCTCTCTCTCTCTCTCTCTCTCTCTCTCTCTCATTTCCTTACTTCCTTCCTTCAAGCTTTTGGCCTTAGCCCTAGTTTAGCCTACTCAAGCTAAGGTTCTGTCGGAATGTGATCACGAAGTGGCGTAGCCGTGACTCAAGGTGGTCATTGGCTTTCTCGGTGCGTTCCTTGGGCTTGCTCAGTTTGTCCATCTCTATCTTTAGGGCGTCTCTTGCTTCAGGTGCTTGAAAAGGACCAATTGAGCTCTAAACAGTTCGTCAGCCTTCTTAAGCAAAGCTTCCACGGCCTGGATGTCGGAGTCCACAAAGGTCAAGGATCTAGTTAGCATAGCCTCGTCGATCTCATAGGGGCTACCCCTTTTTTCATCCATTTCTTCATCACTTTGGCTCTGCTGGAGACAACTCCCTAGAATTTGAAGAGCTAAGTATGGGTAGCGTGAAGGGCCCCTTGTGCCTTTGTGAGTTCACGATAGAATGCATCCGCACTGTCGATCTCCACCCTTTTGCACCAGTACTCGTGCTTCGCAACGTCAAAGGCTATGATGTCCCCCAGGTTAGACTGGAAGCTATCAATGCTGTGGTTGAAGGTTAGCATGAACTCATCGTAGTCAACAATGAAGGGGTCACCCTCAGGGAGGTCTGTTGGTGCAGCATGAGTCATGGGAATTTTTCAGTCTCTCAAGGCCACCCAGCTTAGTGGTCAGCAAGCTGAGATAGGAGAGCAATTCCCTCCACAGAGCAACAAAGTGACGCTCGTGGTAAGGGGAAGAAGAGGAGGAAGAGTTTAGCTCCATTTCGAATGCGTGAAAGTATAGAAAAGTTTCAATGGCTAAAGTAATGGATGAAGGGCTAGTTACCACAGACCATACTATTTATAGACCGAGTGCAAAAGGCGAGCACTCACAATCCTTCATGAACCAACGTGATGAAGAACAGGCGGACGTGCATAATTGCAGGATAGCCGAAAAATATGAATTTGTCCATTGTGGGATAATGGATTGACACGACGCACGCAATTAAGATTATATTGGAAATGAAAATGACAAGATGGCTAACCGATGTGGTTAGTACTCACCTGTTGAAGTGTCACGACTATTGGGGGATTGAGATAAGTGAGGAGTCATTTGTCAATAAATGCGATGAAGACGGCGGACTACCAATGATTTGGATGAATCTCGGTTCATGATGAAGGATAATTGATATAGCTAGTTTAAGTACCTAGAGGGGCGTGAATAGGTATATGCAAGATTTTTCTCGATAATTGCACAATACTAGACAGTTGATAGATTTGAGACAAACAATAATCAAAGTAAGACTGAGAGAAGGGAAGAGAAAATTGAACACGTGGTTTATAGTGGTTCGGCTTATTTCAAGCCTATGTCCACTCTTCTGCACTGACAGCCTATTGGCTGGATTACACTATGAACAAAGACATGTTACAGCGATCTTCTCCCTTGATCTCTCGGTGTAGATGTTCTGCCACACTCGCTCAAGGTATCACTAAGTATAGACACTCGTGTGTCTACAATTTCGCTCAAAATGTATCGACTAACAATTTCAAGGAGCTTCAGACTCTGGAATTTCTTTATCGATCATATTCTAAAGCAACTATAACGACTTCCTTTTATACTCCTTTATGCCATCATACCCGTTGGCACTTACCAAAGGAATTCCTCCAATCTACCCGTTGGACGGAATCAATCAAGAAGATCATTCGAGCTATTAGAGGAACTTGACGATAGCCCATCAATCCTGTTCGTCCATACAATCAGGATCTTGGTTTCCAAGAATAGAACCTTCCAAGAATATTTCGCCGACCATCGGATCTTCAAACGATCTTGATTACGAATGAAAGAATCCGTTATAATTATCCAGCCAAGAGATCTTCTCTAGAGAATAGAACTAAATCCTCAACCAAATACTTCGGCTCTAGATTGCCTTCGTCACTGGATTAGAAGAACTGTCAATGGGAATAGTCTTGAGTCTTGAGTTTTGAGTGCTGAGTCTGGTGATCTGAAAGTCTTCAGACGCTTAATAGAAGGTTTGCAATTATCCAGACTAGACTGATAGAAACGTTTTGTCAGCTTCAAAATATTCTAGAAAGATTTCTCCAACAATCTACCCATTTTTGATGGTGACAAAACTTTCCCCGTAGATTTGAACAACTTTGACCTGCAAAACATTACTCAAGCAATATGGCTATCTCATAAACATTAATAAAATCAACAACCGAGACTGCATCCATAGAAAATCGGTTAGTCTTTCATGAGTAAAACCATATAGCAATACTTGATATAACTGCAAATAGTCAAGCATTAAAATCCACATCCAAGTCAGTCAAATTTAAGTTGACACCCAAGTCATACTAAAAAAAAAAAACATTCAAACACAAAAAAGATTTAAAGTCAAAGTTTTAAAGAGTTGAGTTCTGTTGACACCTAAATTTTGACGATTTAGTTTATTTATTTATTGCATAGGAAATTAGGGGTTAATTTTATTAATTGCATAGCATATAGATTTAGATTGCATTTATTTTTTAATTTGAATTTTTTTTTTTACATTTATTTATTGGACCGGTGGCGGATGGGTCAAATTAGTGATTTTGGGTTTTAAATTAGCAGGCTAGGCTAGGCCCATGAAAGGAGAAAATTAACCCAAGCCCGTCGTTATGTTTAATTAATTATCTTGTGAAAATTTAAGATTTAATGCGATATTATGATGATTTTTGGAAATTAAAAAAAATCGCATTGTAATCTTATCTTTATCAATAGATGATGAAATCGGCGGAGAATATTTTTGGGATAAGGATTTTTGTGATCAAGAGGTTATAAGCGATATTCGTGAGATGAAAATATTAACAAAAAAGATCATGTTTTGTTTCGCCTATAAAAGGATGCGTACGAAGAGAAAAAAGAGGAGAAGGCTTTTGGGGGGCTTTTCGCTAGGGTTTCTTTTGGTGGAGGAAGAGAAGAAAAAGCAAAAGTGAAAAGTAAAAGAGAAGGCAGAGAGAGAAGACAGAGACAAAGGGGGAGTGATTTGACCTTTACTGTTCATTGTCTTCCTAAATTCGCTGCCCCACCTCCGCAATTAACCGGCCGGCTCTTCTTCAACGGCTGCTCTCGACTCGCTGTTCCACCCCAAAGAACGGAGCTACACCTCACCGGCGACCCAGCGTCGATCCGTCTCCCTACCGGCCTTGCTCGCAACACCATTGCCGTTCGTCCACCCACCGCCCGCACCTTGTTGCTTTCGCTTAGCCCAGCACCTCAAGTTTCGCCACCGGCCTCGTTAAAGCCTCGACGCCGTTGCCCGAGGCCTAGCGATCGACGCTCTTGCTGCCCAAGTGCCGACACCTGAGTTGCTCGCGTGCCGCGACCCGAGTCCTCCGCTCGTGGCCCACCGTCCCGGATCTCGCGATCCCGGCAGCCCGCTGCCACCCAAGTCCTTGCGACGACCCACGACGCCCGTAGCAACCCTCCGCCGAGTCGGTCTGCCCTTGCACGCCATTCCGAGCTTGCTCCCCATCCGAGCGACGCCGTTGTAGCTGTGTCCACCAGCCACCGAGTCCCTTCGCCGGAGCTCCGACCATCGTGACTTCTTTTGACGGTGACCCACCACACAGCCACGCTTTGCCGGAGTTTCCCCGCTGGACCTCCGATCCTCTACTTTGGTGACTTGCCATGAACACGAAGGTTGGAAGGAAAAGAAAAAAAAGAAAAAGGAAAATTAGGTAGTTTTTATTTATTTACTTACTTACTGTTTTCTTTTTCTTTCCTTTTTATTTTATTCTTTTAGTGAAATTGTTCCCTTTAAATATGTGATTGAGATCCCAATATGAAATAGTCCCTCAAGCTAGGGATTGACAGTCCGATTTTTGCGCCCAAAATCCGACTCGCAATTCCTTACAAAAATCGACAATCCAATCTCAAGCCCGAGATTCGATTCGCGATTTAATTTAAAATTGGCTAACCCGATCTCTTGCGCGAGATATGGTTCGTCAATTTTTTGGATATCAATCTTATCTTTTGTTTGATTTGCTATCGTCAAGTTGGTTGAGTCGAATCTTATTTTCGTAAAAATAAAAAATCAAAAAAATCTTAATTAGGATTAGGTTTGTTGTCATCTTGCATATTTAGGATTGCAATATTATTATGAATTTTTAAATAAAAAATCCAAAAAGAAAGTGCAATCATTTAGGTTGTTAGTTTTTTATTTGAATTGCATGTTTAATTATGTGTTAGTTTTAATTTCGAATTTCTTAAAGAAAAACACAAAAAATATCATTGTGCATATTAGATTATAATTGCATGATTCATTTTAAATTTAGATAATCTTTTTCAGATAAATTGCATTTTAGATTTAGATAATGTCTTAGTTTAAATTAGGATTTAATATGACTTAATCCCTAGTTTAAATTAGATAGAATCTTAATCTAGCTAGATCATTTCAAATTTCATAAAATTTGTCTTAGGATAAATTAGTTGCAATTTCTAGGATAGATTGCATTTTTAAAATAAAAAATGTCATTTGCATGTCATATAGAATCATTTTAGTGATTATTGTTAGGTTCATTTCTAATTAGAAATTGACCATCATCAGAATAGGTCATTTAATAAATGTCGCGTGACATATAGCTTGCATATTAAATTGCATGTTGCATGTCATTTTAGTTGAAATAATTTTGTACGTCATTGCATTGCATTGCACGTCATTAGAATTAAGTCATTTTGGTTAATTTAGATTGCATATTTAATTATTGCATGTTCATTAAGAAATCATAGAATTCTTATTCATTCATATAGTTTAGGACATATTGCCATGCCATATCATTTCATATTAGATTAAAAGCATTCCATTGCATATGGACTATATTTTCATTGGAAAAGAGAAAACAAAAATTGAGTAATTGCTTGTTAATTAGAAACCATATCTAGGGTTGTTGATGTGGATTTTAATTTAACACTGCAGATGCTTTCGTTGCTTTGAGGTAAGTCCTGCAATATTTAATTGCTTTCTTGGGTGTTAAATTGGTGGTTTGCGCACCTGCATGAACACCTTACATGTTAGGGAAATAGATTTAAAATCAATCCAAATTGCTTGCCAAACATTTTTCAAAAATAAAAAGAAAGGTACCGAAAGGGCGTTAGAGAAATCTAACGTAATCAAGTCCCCATACCCGTAGTCTCTGGTTCGTAGGAGTAAAGTAAATCTCACGTTACTTTACTAGGGTTTCTAATCGACCCACCAAAAATAGATTAGTGGCGACTCCTAGTTAAAATTCAATTGCATGTTAACAATTCAAACCTAAGTTGCGAATTGGTATGAGCTTGGGAGAGCCCGAGTTAAGTCTAGGCTTAACAATCCATTAGCCAAACCCTAGGTGGTTCACACCCTAAAAATTTGGTCGCGACAAGTTCAAATTGCAATTCTCCCCCTTTTTGTCATCATTAAAAAGGTGAGAAAAGAGTCAAGTTTGCTTGGGAATGCGCACGATCTGGAAATCTCCCATTGACTGTACAATGGCTTCCAGCCTCGGTCCACATGCCCGCGACCCGGGTCAGCTCTTTGACCAAGCCGAAGTTATGAGGACCCGACATAGTCCACAAGCCCATGGCTAGTCCGATCATCCTTATGGCTCCACCTTGATAAGCCTTATAGAGTAGAAATCGAGCCACTTACCATGCACATGTCTATGTGATTGCCATTGATTTTCCTTGGTGAAGTAAGTCTTCTATCCCTATACCATGCAATTTATTTTGTCGTGTTTTTGGTCCATCCATGACAAAGACAATCTAGATTAGTCATTTGATCTAATTCATTTGTCAATTAGAATTGAAATGAGGAAATTGCCATGCAATAAATCATTTGCCAAAAAACTTTGGAGAATTTGTTTTCAATTCATGTTTAGGAAATTTGGTCTTGTTAGGGTGTTTATCTTTATTTTCCTAGTCCATTTTTAGGAAATGCCCTTCTTGTAAGAACTTTTCATGAATAAATGAAAAAATGAGAAAAATCAATTAGATCATTGTCATGGATCGACTTTTTATTTACCCTCATGCTTACATGTTCCTGTTCATTTGTATTAGGTGATAATGGATCCCTCACGTTCGCCTATCATTACGCGATCAAGAACTAAAATGGCCGACCAAACTGAAATGCATGATCGTATCTCCGCTATGGAATATCAACTCCAACAGTTGCTCACCTCTATGCAACTCATGGCAGCCCAAATCCAATGTCTCCGAGAGGATTTGACTCCTGCACCTGCTTTCCCTGAAGTAGTAGTTTCGAAGTAGGAATACGAGACCCAAATGAGCAATAGCGACATGCCTGAACTGGAAGATAACCCACTAGTCATTGCCAAACTTGACAATGTCCCTAAGACAAGGCAAGATGAAGTGGAAGTGATGGACACTGGGGCAACCTAGTGGCAAGTTTGATTACCTAGTAAAGTATTCGGCTCCTCCCAGCTTTTACTTTGACCCCCGCAACATAGTTCCAAGTGGATGGGATGACATGGACGATCTGATGCCTCCAAAGACAGAGAACTCTGATGATGCCCTGGAAGGAATCACAAGTTTGTTCGATGACCTCTTCATAGGAGTCAATGACGAAGGACCTTCAGAAGACATGGATGTTAGCCTCAGGAGTAACTTGTTACTTGTTGCACATTCCCCTACGCGGGAATTTTTATCCCTTTCTAGGAATTTTTATCACTTTTTAGGATTGGTTTTCACTTTTTAGGAATCATTTTCGATGTTTTCTCTTTTTAGGGGTTTAGGAATCACAATTTCTATTCCAATAATGTAATTCATTTGATTCTATTCAATGAAATTACAATTTTATTTCCAATTTTGAGGACATGATGGAGTATACCGAACTAGTCCAATGACGATATCCAACCATGAAAAAGAAAAATATCATCCACGGAGAAATCCTGAGGGCTGGACTTTCTCATGTTTCCTCCCAAAAACTTTTTCGAAAACAAAAAGCATTTCGTTGTCATAAAAATTCCCAAAGCTTGTAGCAGATTAAACCTGTTTGTTTGTCTGACTCATTTGTTTTTTGTCTTAGAGCATAATTCTATCACTTGTTATGACAGTGGACATTTGAAAATAGCGCATTAAGTTTCAACGATCATAAACTTGACTTGTGATCAACGGGCTTAGAGTGCACTTGCAGTGGAAAAAAGAAATTTGGGGCAAGTAAAAAAGGACCATCATTCCCTGGTGGAAGAATTGACAAATTGGGGGCATTACAGGTTTTGGTAGTGACCCGACTGGGATAAAGTCTCAACCTGAGCCAAAATGGATGTGCAATTTGAATTTACTTTGATGTTGCATAGTATCATACTGATGCACGTTCTCTTGTGCAGGGACAAAAGCGGATTTTCAATCTTGAATGATAGAGAGAATCTAAAGACATTAACTGCTGAGGCAATCCCATTATAGAGGAATCTTTGAATGAATGCAAAAAACCATTTTGCAGTATGAAAAACTGTTTGAAGTTGACATGCTTAAAGTTGTTGAGTTCTTTTTTAAAAAAAGGGCTTTGCATGATGACCCTTACATGTTTTATCCACCAATTCCACTAAAGAAAATCAAGATGGACTAATTTAATGAATGATGTGGAATTGATTGAGTATACTAAATGAGACGAGTCGGGATGATGAAAGGCAAACCATATACTATACACAGTCCCATATTCATACACTTGTGAGATGAGTGTAGGAAGGTTCATATCCATAAGGTAAAGAGTTCTCTCGCGAAAGGTACGATGACCGAAATGATGAGGGGCAATTCATTTCTCTATCTCAAACACAACGGGTGAACCATTGCTTAACCCATTTGAGCCACATACACTTGTGAAAATTCTTCAAATTATCCCTGTCAAGAACCACCCCACATCGGGGCAAATTGGAGGGTAAGACAGTACCATAAGGTGAAGAAAATGGATTGAAATTTTCTTGCTCTTACTTGCATCAATCTTCTAGTCATGCTATTACATTGAATTCATGTGGTAATTTAAGTGCCTTAGGATGATGAAGAGCATTTCTTTCTCTATCCTACATACTTATATCATTTGCATAGCCCACTTGAGCCTGCAATTTCATTTCTTTTAAACCCAGTTGGTGATCATCCCCCACACTGGGGCAAAGCAAGAGACAGATGAAGACCTTTGAAAGTTTGAATGTCATTCAAAGTGTCATTGTTTGACGCATGCATAAAAAAATGAATAAGAACTTGGGGCATGAAAAAGCAGTGTGCCTGGTAAAAGCAAGGCCAATGCCCATAGATGAAAAAAAAGAGTCAATTTAGGTGACTGTCAATTACAAGAATTGAATCCCAATGGAGCAATACTCAAAGAACTCAAAATGTGAGTTTTTACAATCAAGACAATCTTTGATGATGAAAAAGAAAAACTGGTGGCAATGCCAGGATGATCACCAATTCTCATCCTTTATATATCTTTGAGCCTAATGATCCTTTCATTTCTCAACCCATGAACCCAGCCTACATTATGTCCCTTGTAAAGTCTCTTCTAATTAGGGCACTTGAATTAGCGTATGGATTCACATGTCATAAGCATCGCTCGAAGAAGTACGAGCAAGATTATTTCTTTCTCATTTTGTAGGGTTCTTGACTTGTAAACCTTGAGATGATTATAGAGTTGTTCTTTCAATAGCCTTGACTCAAAGAGTCCCTTTGTTAAGCCATTGACCAAGCCCACATTACGGTCCCTATTAAAGACCTCTCAGATTGGTAAGGTCGTACCGTTTGTGAGAATACTCGGACCCATGTTGATATGATAAAATTGAGTGATTCTCATAAAATAGCCATTATAATGGAGAGTGAGTGAAAGTCCTTTCTAACCGAAAGTCTCTTATTTAGTAGAAATCCATGTCGTGAGTGAAAATTGTCTTGAACGATAATTCTCTCTAGTGGAAATTTGGGTGATGCAAAAGTCATTATGCATGAACCTTCATTGAATTGATAAAAGCTTCAGTAGATTTTGAAGTATGCATTCCAAAATAGCCTCAATTGCTTATTTCATTGGTAAATGCATTTTTGCTCTAATCATGTCTGACAGATAATGTTTTCTCAAAGACCCAAGAGATCCTGATATTCAGGTTCCTTTCAAAATGCGTCATGATATTAAGAGACGAGAAACCATCATGAACGTTCAAGGTGCATCCTTGATGTTCCAAAATTTATTTCTACCAGAAGGTGAAAGGCCTCCACAGGATATCTAAGTTCTAGAAGACATATCCCAAAGAATCAGAGATATCATCAGGTAAGTATATCTCTCCCCATTCTTCACACTTGACTCAGTCAAGTTGTCCTTTTAAATTGACCTGGCATGCTTTTGTAGCCCAGAGTCCCTTTATATTGACTTGGCGTACTTTCGTAGCTCAAGGCCCATCTTTATTGACTCGGCGTGCTTTTGTAGCCCGATGTCCATTTATATTGACCTGGCGTGCTTTCGTAGCCCAGAGTCCCTCTTTATCGACTCGGTGTGCTTTTGTAGCCCGATGTCCCTTTATATTGACCTGGCGTGCTTTCGTAGCCCAGAGTCCCTCTTTATTGACCCGGCGTGCTTTCGTAGCCCGGTGTCCTTTATATTGACTTGGCATGCTTTCGTAGCCCAAGGCTCATCTTTATCGACTCGGCGTGCTTTCGTAGCCCGATGTCCATTTATATTGACCTAGTGTGCTTTCATAGCCTAGAGTCTCTTTTAATCGACACTCGATGGAGTTGTCCCCAAAGATTTTTCCTAGATTGCAAGGCTGGGCGACCAAAGAATGGTTCGGGTCCTAGCCAAGCAAAACCTCAGTCTAGGCGACCGTAGAATGATACGGGTCCTAAACAACATTTATTGCTCTAACAGGCGACCGTAGAATGGTACGGGTCCTGAAAAATCAATTTTGCATCAAGGCAACCGTAGAATGGTACGGGTCCTCGACAACACCTATTCCCTATTTTAGGCGACCGTAGAATGGTACAGGTCCTAGAAAGTGAATCCCCGTTTAGGCGACAGTAGAATGGCACGGTTCCTAGACAAAACCTATTTCCCTATCCAGGCGACCGTAGAATGGTACGGGTCCTGGAAGGTAAATCCCCGTTTAGGCGACCGTAGAATGGTATGGGTCCTAGACACAACCAAACACTATCTTACTGGGCGATCGTAGAATGGTACGAGTCTTGGGAAAGCAGTCTCTTTACAAAGCCATGTTACTATTCTGGGCGACCGTAAAATGGTACGGGTCCTGGACATGTAACACAAGCTATCTTGAATCACTCTACCCTCTTTGAAGGTAAGTTATTCCAGGTAAGTTCCTTTATCGTTTGCATTAGCATTTCCATGCATCATATGAGTTGCATCAAAAAATGGAATTCATTTTCCAAAAAAAAAAAAATCGTCAATTGCATATGCATAACCAAAATTTAGGTTTCAATTTATCTTTGAAGGCAACCTCTACGAGCTCACCTTCAAAGAGGGGCAGCTGTTGACACCTAAATTTTGACGATTTAGTTTATTTATTTATTGCATAGGAAATTAGGGGTTAATTTTATTAATTGCATAGCATATAGATTTAGATTGCATTTATTTTTTAATTTGCATTTTTTTTACATTTATTTATTGGACCGGTGGCGGATGGGTCAAATTAGTGGTTTTGGGTTTTAAATTAGCAGGCTAGGCTAGGCCCACAAAAGGAGAAAATTAACCCAAGCCCGTCGTTATGTTTAATTAATTATCTTGTGAAAATTTAAGATTTAATGCGATATTATGACGATTTTTGGAAATTAAAAAAAATCGCATTGTAATCTTATCTTTATCAATAGATGATGAAATCGGCGGAGAATATTTTTGGGATAAGGATTTTTGTGATCAAGAGGTTATAAGCGATATTCGTGAGATGAAAATATTAACAAAAAAGATCATGTTTTGTTTCGCCTATAAAAGGATGCGTACGAAGAGAAAAAAAGAGGAGAAGGCTTTTGGGGGGCTTTTCGCTAGGGTTTCTTTTGGTGGAGGAAGAGAAGAAAAAGCAAAAGTGAAAAGTAAAAGAAAAGGCAGAGAGAGAAGACAGAGACAAAGGGGGAGTGATTTAACCCTTACTGTTCATTGTCTTCCTAAATTCGCTGCCCCACCTCTGCAATTAATCGGCCGGCTCTTCTTCAATGGCTGCTCTCGACTCGCTGTTCCACCCTAGCAACGGAGCTACACCTCACCGGCGACCCAGCGTCGATCCGTCCCCCTATCGGCCTTGCTCGCAACACCATCGCTGTTCGTCCGCCCACCGCCTGCACCTTGTTGCTTTCGCTTAGCCCAGCACCTGAAGTTTCGCCGCTGGCCCCGTTGAAGCCTGACACCGTTGCCCCGAGGCCTAGCGATCAAACGCTCTTGCTGCCCAAGTGCCGACACCTGAGTTGCTCTCCCGTGCCGCGACCCGGAGTCCTCTACTCGTGGTCCACTGTCCAGATCTCGCGATCCCGGCGGCTGCTGCCACCCAAGTCCTTGCGATGACCCACGACGCCCGTAGCAACCCTCCGCCGAGCGGTCTCGCCCCTTGCACGCCGTTCCGAGCTTGCTCCCCATCCGAGCGACGCCACCGTAGCTGTGTCCACCAGCCACCGAGTCCCTTCGCCGGAGCTCCGACCACCGTGACTTCCTTTGACGGTGACCCACCATATAGCCACTGCCTTTGCCGGAGTTTCCCACGCCGAACCTCCGATCCTTTGCTTTGTTGACTTGCCACGAACACGAAGCTTGGAAGGAAAAGAAAAAAAAAGGAAAAAGGAAAATTAGGTAGTTTTTATTTATTTATTTACTTACCGTTTTCTTTTTATTTCCTTTTTATTTTATTTGTTTAGTGAAATTGTTCCCTTTAAATATGTGATTGAGATCCCAATATGAAATAGTCCCTCAAGCTAGGGATTGACAGTCCGATTTTTGCGCCCGAAATCCGACTCGCAATTCCTTATAAAAATCGACAATCCAATCTCAAGCTCGAGATTCGATTCGCAATTTATTTTAAAATTGGCTAACCCGATCTCTTGCCCGAGATATGGTTCGTCAATTTTTTGGATATCAATCTTATCTTTTGTTTGATTAGCTATCGTCAAGTTGGTTGAGTCGAATCTTATTTTCGTAAAAATAAAAAATCAAAAAAATCTTAATTAGGATTAGGTTTGTTGTCATCTTGCATATTTAGGATTGCAATCTTATTATGAATTTTTAAATAAAAAAATCCAAAAAGAAAGTGCAATCATTTAGGTTGTTAGTTTTTTATTTGAATTGCATGTTTAATTATGTGTTAGTTTTAATTTTGAATTTCTTAAAGAAAAACACAAAAAATATCATTGTGCATATTAGATTAAAATTGCATGATTCATTTTAAATTTAGATAATCTTTTTCAGATAAATTGCATTTTAGATTTAGATAATGTCTTAGTTTAAATTAGGATTTAATATGACTTAATCCCTAGTTTAAATTAGATAGAATCTTAATCTAGCTAGATCATTTCAAATTTCATAAAATTTGTCTTTGGATAAATTAGTTGCAATTTCTAGGATAGATTGCATTTTTAAAATAAAAAATGTCATTTGCATGTCATATAAAATCATTTTAGTGATTATTGTTAGGTTCATTTCTAATTAGAAATTGACCATCATCAGAATAGGTCATTTAATAAATGTCGCGTGACATATAGCTCGAATATTAAATTGCATGTTGCATGTCATTTTAGTTGAAATAATTTTGTACGTCATTGCATTGCATTGCACGTCATTAGAATTAAGTCATTTTGGTTAATTTAGATTGCATATTTAATTATTGCATGTTCATTAAGAAATCATAGAATTCTTATTCATTCATATAGTTTAGGACATATTGCCATGCCATATCATTTCATATTAGATTAAAAGCATTCCATTGCATATGGACTATAATTTCATTGGAAAAGAGAAAACAAAAATTGAGTAATTGCTTGTTAATTAGAAACCATATCTAGGGTTGTTGATGTGGATTTTAATTTAACACTGCAGATGCTTTCATTGCTTTGAGGTAAGTCCTGCAATATTTAATTGCTTTCTTGGGTGTTAAATTGGTGGTTTGCGCACCTGCATGAACACCTTACATGTTAGGGAAATAGATTTAAAATCAATCCAAATTGCTTGCCAAACATTTTTCAAAAATAAAAAAAAGGTACCGAAAGGGCGTTAAAGAAATCTAACGTAATCAAGTCCCCGTACCCTTAGTCTCTGGTTCGTAGGAGTAAAGTAAATCTCACGTTACTTTACTAGGGTTTCTAATCGACCCACCAAAAATAGATTAGTGGCGACTCCTAGTTAAAATTCAATTGCATGTTAACAATTCAAACCTAAGTCGCGAATTGGTATGGGCTTGGGAGAGCCCGAGTTAAGTCTAGGCTTAACAATCCATTAGCCAAACCCTAGGTGGTTCACACCTTAAAAATTTGGTCGCGACAAGTTCAAATTGCAATTCTCCACCTTTTTGTCATCATTAAAAAGGTGAGAAAAGAGTCAAGTCTGCTTGGGAATGCGCACGATCTGGAAATCTCCCATTGACTGTACAATGGCTTCCAGCCTCTTCAAGTCTTCCCGTAGATGAGCCACCTCTTCTCCTTTGGCATTGGCTTGAATTTGAAGAGCGATGTCTTTCATTTGATCCGCCGAGGTGGTAGAAGATGCTTGTCTAGCATTCTTCAGGACTTGAATTTCACAGTCCAGAGCATAAATTTGATCACGCATTTCTAGAAGAACATCAAGGATACGACAAAAATCTGCTGTATTGTCCGTCTGTGTGCTCGCATGTGCTTTCTCAGATGGAGTGAAGGCAGACGATGGAGCTTCGTTGAAATCGAGCAAATTTGGTGTTGACGTATCATGTCCTTCCTCAGGCATTTGAGAAGCCTGAAAATCTTCTGGATTTGCTGGTGAGCGACTCACACCTTCATTGTGAACAGCATGAGGTGTAGTCCTTCCTTGCTCGCCATCTCCCCCTGTCTCTAGGACCTCAATTGGGGAAGAGTAATGGCCATGCTCTTCAGCGCCTTGATTCCCTTTTTCTCCGGCTTCATCTGCAGACTTTTCTTTCACCGCCTCTTCTTCTTCTTCAGCTTCTTTCTCTTTCTCTTGTTGCTCCTCTGCTTCTCTGTTCTTTGCTTGTCCCTCTTCTTCTCTCTGTTCTGTTGGTTCAGGTACAGAACGTCTGGTTCTTTTCAGTGCAGGAATAGAGAGATCTTCCTCTTCATCTTCATCCTCCAAGATAAGAGTTCTTTTCTTTTTGGATGGAGCACCCATGGGCTCCTTCCCTTTTCTCTTTGATGCAGAAGATACTAGAGTTTTCACTTTGAACTTCTCCATTGCCTTACTAAGCTCTTTCAGACGCATTTTTGTCAGCATTTTCAAACCCACCACCATTTTGTCGCATGGTTGAACACAAAGAGTATGTGGAGGCTCAATGTTCAAGTGTCTGAAGATCTTGGTCACAAAATTTGGGTAAGGCAATTGGCCCTTGTCCTTCACCATTGCTCTGTACATGTGAAAGAGAATGGTATGAGGAAGAGAGAACTTTTCCCTGAATTGATTACGTACATCAATTTCGCCTCGGAGTTAGACACGTCAGTCTTTGATGTAGACTTTGGCCTGAGACAGTTGATCACAATTTTGTGAAGCAAGATGTTGATGGCACGCATCCTTGAGTAGGTAATTCTTCCCTCTGTACTATTGTCTTTGACAAGCTCCAGTGTAGTACGAGCAATTGAAACTTTGATCGGTTGATAGCGTCCTCTTTCAACTCCAATTATATCTGCCAACATGTCCACATCTACCACATAGTCTTGATCTTGAACACTGAAGGATATTCTATTCGCATCTAAAAAGCTGAGATTCGAATAGAAGTATGCTGTCAATTGTGCATAACCGTCTGTGGTATCGGAGCAAAATTGCTCAAGTTGAAGCAGATTTAACTTCTCCCTTAAGTTCACATTGATGGCATCCAGGAAATCGAAATCAACACTTCTAGGGTTTATCACCCCTCTTTTCAACAGTCTGAACAACAGATTTTCCTGTTCCTTCGATTTAAACAGATCCATCCTTTTTCCCTTCACCTTTGCAGCAACACCCATTCTAGGTTGGAATTCAATGAACATTTTATCATCATCGTTCCCACCAGTCGGATTCAGTCCTTGTACACGAGGGTCACTTGGAATGTTTGCAAGTGCTTCCTCAGCCTTTCCTTTGGGAGCAATTCCCAAATCCTCCATTTTTCGCAAGAAAATATACTCATTCCCATATTTCTTATCTTTAAGGAACTCATCTATATAGTTCAGCGAAGTACCAGTGCTTTTCAACGCACGATAAAGCTTGTAAATATAAGAGGGTTTTTGGACTCTTACAGGGTCTGCGTCCTCGATTATTTCTTCCTCCGGTTGATGACCCGCGCCTTGTGGGGTAGATGGTGAAGATTGACGTGGAGGAGAGTGAATCGGGCTCTGTTGCTGACTCGGTAAATCTTCCTCCTCGGTGAGATCGAAATGGGTAGGCCCCTTCCTCATTCTCTGTGGTCCCCTGTTCGCGATTCTTGATGACTTTCTCGAAGAAGACATCCTTCCTTGTCGTTGAAAGATTCATTTACTCACTTTCCCAAGAAAAGTTGACAACTTTCTCGAAGATGAACACGAAGTAGAGACAGGATTGGGAGGAGAATGCCTTTTTAGGGTTTTGAAGTTTAATCGAGAAAAACTATATATATATAACTCAGTTTAAAAGGGAAAAACTAATCGGTACAAAGGAAAGTGAACAGACATCTCTTTTGAAATCGATAACTGCCAAATATAAGACACGATTCCGTTTTTCACGGAAATTATAAATTAACTGAACTAATGATCGTACCTTTTCGAGATTGAATATAACAACTTACGGTCGATAGCCATGTATGTCCGAGTCGAGGGTTGGATAGTCTCTAGACTTTAACTTCCTCAAGCTTCAAAATGTTGAGTCTCGGGAATGATAAAATCGAATTGATTTTTCTCCAACGGCTTTGTGAATATATCCGCTAGTTGGCTTTTTGAATCAACAAATTGAATTGAGATTTCTCCATTTTGAACATGATCTCGAATGAAATGATGTCGAATCTCTATATGCTTTGCTCTTCAGTGAAGGATTGGATTTTTGGTGAGATTAATTGCGCTGGTGCTGTCACATCTAATCTCTGTGCTTGAGTCTTTAATTCCAAAGTCTTGTAGCTGTTGTTTTATCCATAGAATTTGCGAACAGCAACTTCCAAGAGCTACATACTCGCTTCGTTGTTGAGAGGGCCACGGTGCTTTGTTTCCTTGAAAACCAAGACACTGTGCCTTCCAAGCAACGGCAAGTTCCCAAGTGCTTTTTCTATCAACTCAGAATCGTCAGATCTGCGTCTGAATATCCCGAGAAGATTAAAGTCTCCCTTCTTAGGATACCAAAGACCGATGCTTGAAGATGAAGCAACGTATTTAATAATACGTTTCACAAAGACCGAGATGGGATTCTCTAGGATCCGATTGAAACCTAGCACAAATGCAAACACTCAACAAAATGTCGGTCTAGAAGCAGTAAGATAAAGAAGTGAACCAATGATGCTCTTGTACAGCTTTTGATCAACTTTCTTCCCTTCTTCATCTTTGTCTATCTTCAAAGAACTTGACATCGGCATGTCGGTCTTTTTGCACTTTTCCAGTCCAAACCTTTTGACAAGATCATTAGCATATTTTTCTTGATAAATAAAAGTTCATTCCTTCAATTGTTTTATTTGAAGATCAAGGAAGAATGTTAATTCTCCCATCATACTCATTTCAAACTCATCCAGCATAGACTTAGAAAATTTCTTGCACATACTTTCATTAGAGGATCCAAAAATAATATCATCCACATATATTTGAGCAAGTAAAAAGCTTTTGTTTTCCTTTTTGATAAATAAAGTAGTATCTACTTTACCTTTGACAAAACCATTATATATTAAGAACTTACTTAGCCTATCGTACCAAGCTCGACGTGCTTGCTTTAAACCATACAAGGCATTTTTCAGTCTGAAGACTGAGTCTGGTTTCTTTGGGTCTTCAAACCCTGGTGGTTGTTCCACATAAACTTCCTCATGGATAAATCCATTTAGGAATGCACTTTTGACGTCTATTTGGAATAACCTGAAATTTTTATAACAAGCAAACGCAAGTAATAATCGAATAGCTTCTAACCTTGCTACAGGAGCGTAAGTCTCATCATAGTCTATTCCTTCTTCTTGCGTATATCCCTTGGCCACGAGTCTTGCTTTGTTTCGTATGACTTTTCCTTTCTCATTCATCTTGATTCTGAACACCCATTTGGCTCCAATAATAGTTTTACCTTTTTGTTTAGATGTCAATTCCCAGACATCATTAATGTTGAACTGTCTGAGCTCTTCTTGCATAGCTTCAATCCAGCTTTCATCAGTTAAAGCTTCTTCTATGCTCTTTGGTTCAATTTCAGAAATGAGAGCCACAGCACTAGATTCTTCATGCCTTTTAGATCTGGTGCGAATTCCTTCATTGATGTCGCCAATGATAAGATCTTTGGGATGACTGGACTTATGCTTCTAGTTACTAGTTGATTTGTCTGGTTGATGATCTCTTTCTTTATTTGAATCTTCACAAATAGCTTGATGCTGGTCTTCCAGAGTCTGAGATGCTTCTTGAGTTGTAAGCTTTGGAGGGCCTGGAGCAGGTTCAGACTCTTCATGATGAGTCTGACTGGATTCGTCTTGCATAGAGTCTTGAAATTTGACATTCATTGACTCCTCCATAGACTGACTCTTCTTGTTGTAGACTCTGTAGGCTTTGCTTGATGTAGAATATCCAAGGAAGATGCCTTCATCTGATCTTTCTTCAAACTTACCAATTCGATCTTTAGCATTTTTCAATATAAAGCATTTGCAACCGAATACATGAAAGTATGAAACAATAGGCTTTTTACCTTTGAATAACTCATAAGGGGTTTTATCTAGAGAAGGTCTTAAGAAGACTCTATTGATTATATAGCACGCTGTTGAAACAGCTTCAGCCCAAAATCGTGAAGAAATCTTACTTTCAATTAAAAGAGTTCTAGCCATTTCTTGAAGAGATCTATTATTCCTTTCCACAACTCCATTTTGCTGAGGAGTATATGGAGAAGAGAACACATGCTTAAAGCCAAATTCATCACAAAATTTTGTAAAATCTTGATTTTCAAATTCACCTCCATGATCTGTTCTTATACTTGAGATAACACATCCTTTTTCATTTTAAACATTTTTAGCAAATTTTCCAAAATACAAGAAGGATTCGGACTTACTTGCAAGGAAATATACCCAAGTAAAGCGGGAGTAAATGTCCACAATTACTAGGCAATATTTCTTACCTCCAATGCTCTGGGTTCTGGTTGGTCCGAAGAAATCCATATGCAACAACTGTAGTACATGATTAGTAGAGACATGATTTATTGGCTTAAATGAATTTCTTACCTGCTTTCCCATAATACACGGAGTGCATGGATTAGACTTTTGGTATGGTAATTTGGGTAGTCCTCGAACAAGCTGCTTTGATGAGATTTTGGCTAATTGCTTCATGTTGACATGACCAAGCTTTCTGTGCCATAAGCTTGCTTCGTCTTGAATTGAGATTAGGCATTGCGATTCATCTGGTTTCACATCCAGAAGATAGATATTTCCATGTCTTCGACCCATGAAAGACTGAGTAGAGTCTTTACTGGTTCCAGAACATGTTCTTTCTTGAAAGAAGATCTTAAAACCAGTGTCACATAGTTGGCTAATGCTGAGAAGATTGTAATTGAGTCCTTCCACTAAGGAAACATTACTTATTGTGAGATTTCCAATTTTCACAGTTCCAAATCCCACAATACTTCCTTTGTTGTTTCCTCCAAATGAAACTTTTCCACCATTTACTTGCACAAGCTTTATGAAACAATTTGAGTCTCCTGTCATGTGTCTTGAGCATCTACTATCAAGATACCACTTTACCTTTTTCTTGACAGAGACCTGCATTTAAAAGAGAGTCTCAAGCTTTCTTTGGTACCCAAATTTTCTTGGGTCCTTTGGTGTTAGTAAAATAAACAGTATCAGCCCTTACTTTCTTAACAGGTTTCCAAACCATAGGACACTCTTTTTCAAAGTGATCCGGACTTTTGCATTTTGAACACCTGAGGGCATTTCGACCTACAGACTTTACAAAAACTTTCTTGAAATGATTTTTGTAAGCCTCTCTTGAGGGTCTTTTCTTAATTCTTTCTTTTACTTTAGGAAAATCAATCAAGGGAATTGTTTCTGCTGTCATTCCTAGACCGGACTTATTGAAGTAAGGTTTTCAAGCTGAAAGAATTTGTTCAAGTTTTTCGGACCCTATTGAAAATTTCTTTGAATATTCGATAAGTCAGTTTTTAAAAGAGCATTTTCTTTCAAAAGATTATATTCATTTTCTTTAAGAGTGGAGACATTTAAGTCTAAACTTTTAACTCTTTCTTTTAAAACGATTTCCTTTTGTTTTAAAGCTGACTTTTCCTTTTTAAGTTCGGAAATTCTTTTGAGAGAAGTCTTAAGACTAAGACACAATTCATCAATGTATTTAGAAACTTTGACAGGAATTTTAAAGTCACTTACCTCAAATTCACTGTCCGAGTCTGATCCAGAGTTTGAGTTTGAGTCTGAATGTGCCATCAGACATAGGTTGTCATATTCATTATCACCCTCTTCACACTCTGTATCACTCCAGGTTTCGGCTTTGAGAACTTTTCGAAACTTTTCAGCTTTTCCTCTCTTCTTCTTCAGAAGAGGACAGTTGGGTCTAATGTGTCCCTTTTTCTTACATTTAAAGCAAACTACATCTTTGTTTGGTTCCTCATCATCAACAGACATGGTCTGCTGTCTTTGAAAACTTTGTTTCCTTGAGTTGAACCTTCTTCCTTTTCTATTCAGTTTTCTGAATCTTCTTATCATGAGAGCAAGCTCCGCATCGTCCATGTCATCTTCAGAATCTGTATCATCAGAATCATCATTTGATTTTAATGCAATGGATTTCTTACCTTTTGGATCTTCGTCTTCATTGATTTGTTCCACTTCATAAGACTGAAGAGTTCAAATCAGCTCGTCGACAGATAGTGGCATAATTCTCTGCGTCTCTCTGATTGAAGTCTTTATGTGATTCCAATCCTTGGAGAGTCCACGCAGTAGCTTGTTTACCTTTATGGGATCAGAAATTTTTTGTCCTTGATTCTCAAGACCATTGACAATATCTGTAAAACGGCTAAACATGTCAGTTATAGATTTTCCTGGTTTCATTTTGAAGGCTTCATATTGATCGAGGAGAATGTTGATTCTGGTCTCCTTCACTCGATCTGTTCCTTCATAGGTGATATGCAATCTATCCCAAACTTCTTTTGTTGTAACACAAGAAGATATTCTGTTATATTCAGTTGGTGACATCAGTTGGTGACAAAGCACAATATAAAGAGTAAATTGCTTTTGCATCGAGTGCTTGTCTCTTGATAATCTCTTCCTAAGTCATTCTGCTGGTCTCAACAGTTTCTTTCCCTCTTTCTGAGACTGATGCAGCTGTAGGAGTAATTCTTTTTTCTACAACGTCCCATTCCAGAGGATCCTTTGATCGTAGGAAAGCTTTCATCTTGTTCTTCCAAATGTTGTAATCATTAAATCAAAGTAGGGTGGTCTAGTATTGCTTTGCCCTTCCACCAGCCCTGGTGTTAGCATACTAGCCATGGATCTTTTACTCTAAAGTAAAACACTTCAAATAAAGTGAGTACACGGGCTCTGATACCAATTGATATAGCTAGCTTAAGTACCTAGAGGGGGTGAATAGGTATATGCAAGATTTTTCTCGATAATTGCACAATACTAAATAGTTGATAGTTTGAGACAAACAATAATCAAAGTAAGACTGAGAGAAGGGAAGAGAAAATTGAACACGCGGTTTATAGTGGTTCGGCTTATTTCAAGCCTACGTCCACTCTTCTGCACTGACAGCCTATTGGCTGGATTCCACTATGAACAAAGAGATGTTACAGCGATGTTCTCCCTTGATCTCTCGGTGTAGATATTCTGCCACACTCGCTCAAGGTATCACTAAGTATAGACACTCTCCGTGTGTACAATTTCGCTCAGAATGTATCGACTAACAATTTCAAGGAGCTTCAGACTCTGGAATTTCTCTATCGATCATATTCTAAAGCAACTAGAACGACTTCCTTTTATACTCCTTTATGCCATCATACTCGTTGGCACTTACCAAAGGAATTCCTCCAATCTACCCGTTGGACGGAATCAATCAAGAAGATCATTCGAGCTATTAAAGGAATCTGACAATAGCCCATCAATCCTGTTCGCCCATACAATCAGGATCTTGGTTTCCAAGAATAGAACCTTCAAAGAATATTTCGTCGACCATCGGATCTTCAAACGATCTTGATTACGAATGAAAGAATCCGTTATAATTATCCAGCCAAGAGATCTTCTCCAGAGAATAGAACTAAATCCTCAACCAAATACTTCGGCTCTGGATTGCCTTCGTCACTGGATTAGAAGAACTGTCAATGAGAATAGTCTTGAGTCTTGAGTCTTGAGTGCTGAGTCTGGTGATCTGAAAGTCTTCAGACACTTAATAGAAGGTTTACAATTATCCAGACTAGACTGATAGAAACGTTTTGTCAGCTTCAAAATATTTTTGAAAGATTTCTCCAACAATAAGGGTGTGAGTACTTTAACCACAGTGGTAGGATGTCGGAGATATTATGAAAAGTTGAACGATACCTAAGATAAATTTGTGATAACAATAAGCGAATGGATTGAGAGAAAGGTACGACAAGCAAGTGTCGAGATAAGAACTTACATTTACAAAATAGTACTAAAACATAAAGTTAATGCAAGCCACAAGTACGAACATAAACATATGCAGACTTATTTTACATATCGCCATATCCCTGGCGCAAAGCTATAGAGCTGCATTTCACTATTGCAATTGGCTTCAAAATATTCATCTCTTTTGCCCCCAAAGGCTGCCCACAAGTAATTAATCTTGATTGAACCAGTAATGCCTGCAAATGAGTGTGGTTCGCTTTCAGGATGTCAAAAGTGGTGTGGTGCCGAGACAGTTTCTCCCTTTTGAAAAAGGTATTCTTCTCCATGTTTTCGATATCTCCAGTATTCTTTAGCCGCCCTATAAGACTCTAGAGTGGAGCCAAAGGAAAGAGAAAATTCATTGATAGCAAACTCAAGAGCTCGACACTGCATAGGATAGGGCAGATTGGTTAGGAAAGCAATGAGAGTTTTAATCTCACACTTAACGTATATGTCACCACATATGGTATCATAACCAATCTTCAATAGGTCATAAAGTCGTGCCCATTTGACTTGAGTAGAATTGCAGTCTTCAGAGGGAATCGGCTCATTCGGTACAAAGGGAGATAGTGAGCCGAAATGATCAACAACACTTGAAATGTGAGCCATATTAATATGGTTGACAGCAGCTGGATAAAGGGGAGAATTGGACATAAGCTCATTGAAGTTCCTTATAGTTTGCTTGTTCGACAATGAAGAATCATCTACACAGAACAAATAGTTTAGAAGATGAATAAATGAAAATAAGTAAAGCAAAGGGATTACCTTCACTGGTTCAATGTCTAAATTGCCTAGTGCTTGATGTTCAAATAACCTCGAAGAAAGGACCCCATCAACACAATAAGGGAACAGTAGGAATCGGTAGTCATTCCACCATTCATCGAAGAATGTAGAGCTGCGAGGATGATCGGAAAAGCTGATGAAGTGGAAATGCCCAAGGACTCTGTGGGTGATTTTGTTGTGACAAATAATAACACCTCCGCCCTTGATCGATGTGTGATTCGGAAAAGGGGAAGTTCATTGAGTACACTGTTGGCATGGGCACACCTTGGATTAATCCAAATTGTCGTGCGCAAAAATGGGGATTATATATCTTGAAGCCCGAAGAAATTTGCCCTCCACAAGAGAGGTTTAGCATGAGGTTAGATGGGGCCAGAATGCTTGACCAGAATAAGCATATATCAAACTACGTAGTCGGAGGACTGCATGCTTTATCACCAATCCTCAGCTTGTAGAAATCAAATTCAGCCAGAGAAAGCATGTCTTGAGCAAACATTCAAATGGGGAGAAACCACTGGGTAGTGAACGAAGCGCTCAACAAAACTTCCAGAGCCCAAATTCGCTCTCGACGGACAAATCATGCGCTTCGGACCAATGGATTGGAATCTGCCCCCTCTCATGGAATAGCTAGGAAAAGTAAACACGCAGCCATCCATGTATAATCCATAAAGGACTGAAGAAACTTTCTGGATGCCCTCCAGACTATGAGGTTTGTGCATTTATAAGACTTCAGTATAATGCCGCAAGAGCTACACGACCTAATCCTATGTCGATACCTTTCAACAGTATGTAAGCCAAATCAATAAATTCATAGGATACGATCAGCAAAGGGTGATAGAAGATATATCGATAAAGCCAGCATAGTAGAAAAGTGACATGTTCCTTAGCAAAGATGGGTCCGCTAGTCCTGATGAATCTATCCATAAGTTCATCATAATAAAAATCCAAGTGAGGTATCTTGTCAAAATACGGACAAGCACTGATATTTTGACCATCAAATTCCACAAAAAGGAGACAGGCTAGTCAAGGACCATATATCTAGCAAAGTAATGGTCACTAGACTAGTTGGAAAGAAAAAACAATTAGTTGAAGGTGACCAAAAACAGCAGAGGCTACCAATCTGTCCGTAGTCCAGAGGATCCAGAGATATGCAGCAAAACTTCAAGCATTCATCGATCTTGGCGTCATTCCATATGCTTGAAACTTCCTTCTTCAGTCTTTTATGCCAATTGAAAAATCAACTATCGAAAGGCGGATAGGAAGTGAAGCAGTAATTGGAGTCGACTAGGCAAAAGTACATATACAGGACTGGTGTATGGCCATAATTTCTTTATAGCAACGAGGAAAGCACTCTGCAAGCAGAGATGGAGGAGAAATGAGCTTAAGATGAGGACCTAAGGTAATATGGGCAGTCTCAATATTTTGGTCCGTAAACATTAAGAAAAGGTTTCCCTTCTTTTCATGGACACGAAGTGCATCTAAGTGCAATAAATGTGAAGCCACCTCAACACCCATAGAATTGTGAGAGCAGCCTGACATTGTGTATAAGTAGAAGTGTTGATCAAAGAATGGGGCCATTGGGTATATATAGGCTCCGAGAATAACTAACTTAGCCCACTATCCTATGATTGAGGAATGTGGATGAGTCGTAACATTTGAAGGTCCCGCCATAATTCTGTTTGGTGTGCAGTGGAGAAAGTCAAGAATGAATCTGCTGCAAAGTAGAATTCTAGAAGAAAATAAAAGATAGGCTATGCCGATTAAATGATTTCATTCAGGCGTTTCACACTATTATGGATACGAAAATAATGGAAAAAATTGGATTCAATTCTCAACTGCTCCTATCAGAAATAGGATTGAATACGGATTCGAGCCATAGCACACGGTTTCATAAAACCGTACGATTTTCCCGATCTAAATCAAGCAGGTTTTACATGAAGAAGATTTGGCTCAGTATGTTCTATTCGATATGGGTAGGAAAAGCAGTATTCTTAAAAAAATAGAGAAATCAGAACCAAGTCATGATGATACGGGTCAACCCCTTCTTCTTGCACCAAAGATCTTACCATTTCCGAAAGAACTGGAGTAACATCTCTTTTCCATTTCCATTCGAGAGTTCTTATGTGTTTCCGCGCGCCTTTGAGACCCCGAAAAATGGACAAATTCCTTTTCTTTTCTTAGGAACACATACAATATCTCAGGTACAAGAAGGATTTTACATTATTTTGGAGATTGTACAAAAGCCGGTCAAAGCTAAGGTTCTGGTTTAAATATTCACTTGTTATATGACGACGTTCCAAATTCAACTGCTTTTGGCAAGCATAGTCTTCTGCCTTCATTCCCTTGAGCATGGCTATAGACTTGCGTAGTCGATCTTGATCATGGGCCCCGCCGTTGAACTTGATCTCCAACTTCTAGCATACTTCCTCCAACCACTTTTCAATTTCCATCTTCATTTTCTCAAGAACAAACTCCTCCCTTTCAAGGTCAACTATTTCATTCATAGTGGTCTGCAGAGATTGCCAATTGTCTTTTACTTATTGTTCTGCCTCCTTCACTCGATCACTTGACTCAAAAGAATTTGCTTTAGGTGTAGTCAAAGTTATCAACTGAGTATGGTTTTGGTGATAAGTATCGAAGACAAAAGAAAACATATTATAGAAATCCTTGAGCCCTGATTTAAGGTTTGGAGGCAAGAGATCACCAACATCACCCTCATTGAGTTTACTCATCAATGATTTAAGCTGAGAAAGAGTGGGTTGGTTATTCATCATCGTAAGTATACCACCACTTGGGAGATACATAAACCGTGCTAGCCTATCCTTTAGTTTATTAAGTTTGACCACTTCTGAAGAGATTTCTGGGGTCAAACCACAAGTGTCAGTAGCTAAAGCATGAGAAGCTTCATCCAAAGCATTGATATTACTGGCTAGAATAGCTGGAGAAGTCCTTCTTTCTTTGTGAATGGATGACTTAGCAGAAATGGAAAGAGAAACTTGCGATGGAGTGACATTAGATATCAAAGGTGCAATGATTGGTGGAGGCTAAGGAGTAGCTGCTGTCATATTCAGAGAAGTAAAGGTTAGAATCGAGCCATTTGCTAAAACTAGAGCAAAGAAACTGCATACATACCAGGCTTCGCAACAGTGTCTTTGATCGAAGGCCGAGATAAAGCATTCTGGGGAGAGTCCTTACTACTAGTTGATGCATCAACAGTTGTCATTTCAAAACTATGTCAATACTTGAAATTAGAATAAGCAAGTAAAGACATGCAAGAGAAGAGAAAAACATTTGCCATGGATTGCCAGATGAATTGGGGGTAAGAACAACTCCGGTACTCTTAAGAATTAAAGAATGAGCTTTTGCACCCTAGAAATCTTTTGTTGTGGCCTTGAGTGGGCTGTCCAAGTTATCAGGGTCATTCGGAGACATAGGACAAGCCTTGATGGGAACTAGGGCCAGATTTTTGGCAGACGATCTAGGTTGCTTCCTCATTAAAGGAGGAGAGGGATCCTTCTTTCGCTTAAGTTGAGAGATGATAACACCTAATGTGTCTCCATCTTTGATATGCAATGAGGAATCATACGTATCTAAACAACAAATGAGGAAAAGTTAGCAAAAAGCACAACAAGAGTACAGAAGAGGAATCGGATGCACCTTCAACGGCTCTAGGCCGACGCCTGATTAGCCTTTACCCAAAGTCTTCCTCCTGCAATAGCTTTGGATCCTCCTATTGGATTTTCTTGCTCTAGATCTTCTTGTCATGGTAAAGTCGATATATGAGCACTAGTATCTTCTGAAGCTCCGATTCTAAGTGTTGTCAATACAATTGGAGGATCAAGTTCAAGAGGATATTCCAGCACTGCTTTGCCTTTATTAATCACTTCTTGCAACTTGATATTGCTTTATTCGATTGAAAATAGTCTTGATAGCTTCCTCATATAAGCTCTCGAATGTGAAAGAAACCCACCAGCTATTATACTCAATTATAACTCTTGGAAAAACTAGAAAAGCTGCAAAGTCTGTAGAGAATCAATCCTGTATTATTGTAGTTATTTGAGAGTAGTAGACAAAGGGCTCGTCTTTCTTGGAATTGTACTTCCGCCTATTCATTGAGGGATACTCCATGGAATAAGCTATTTGAAAGCGCCAGTATAAACACTTAGAGAGGGGGTGAATAGGTGTGAAAATAGATTTTGTGAAATGCAGTAAAAATACTTTACTTTTAAACTGAGTCTGATGAACAACAGACTTTGAAGAATAATTTAGACTTTAACAACTATTTCAAAACATAGAAAGATATCACAACAAATAAAGTAAAGAAGTTCAGGGATGAGAAAATGAACACAAGATTTATAGTGGTTCGGTTTAGATTAAGTCTACGTCTACTCTCCCATGCCAATAGCCTTATGGCCGGTTTCCATTATGAAACAAAAAAAGAATTACTGCCCTATAATCTTGACTTCTCAATAAAGAGTTTCTACTGCTCTCACAAAGTCACACTTTTGAGTTTCTCTCTTTTTGAATACAAGTTTGAGCACTATATGATGAACAACAAATGATTTAGAAGCTTCAGACTTTGGAATTCTCCTTTTACACTCTTTATTAAATGACTTGATAAACCTCATTAAATACTCATTTATGCCTTTTCGACCATTGGCACTTTCTAGAGGAATTCTTCCAATCAACCCATTGGACATAATCAATCAAGGAGATCTCGAGCCGTTTGAAGATTAAGATGAAAGTTCGATGATCTTGGTCGCCCATACAAGCAGAATCTTGGTTTCCATAAGTAGATTCTTTCCAAATAAACTTGCCTTCCAAAAATGATTTTTCTGTTCCTTGATTGATTCCAATAAAGATAACCAAAAAGGTAAGTGATATTTCCAACTAAAAAGCCAAATATATCTTATTTTTACTGAAGCCTTGAAGGAAGAAAAACAATCTTGAGTCTGATTATATCTTTGTTCTTTACTTGCGTTCAATCTGGGTCTTTGTCAGAGTGGGGTAGACTTCTGATGTAAGATGGACTTCGAAAGAATTACACAGAAGTCTTGTCTTCCTTATAATGAAAATGAGAATAGAACTAGAAAAGTTTTGTCAGCTTCAAAACCTAATAGGAGTTTTCTCCAACACTATTGGCATTCATACACCCTGATAAAAACCAAACTACGTGGCACGGTATTGTGGGGAATAGGCTTCAAATCCATGGTAGAATCTTCCCTTCTTACAAAGCCGTATTTGAAGATCAACTGGGGTAAGTACACATAACCAAAAAGGCATCAAACTCATCCAAATGTTGAGTTTAATAAATTC
The DNA here is from genome assembly GCA_017140325.1 of Eucalyptus leucophloia subsp. euroa. NCBI lineage: Eukaryota > Viridiplantae > Streptophyta > Magnoliopsida > Myrtales > Myrtaceae > Eucalyptus > Eucalyptus leucophloia. The sequence continues at coordinate 49,324,507 of CM029470.1, forward strand.
AATATCCTTATAAGGGAAGATTTCGACATGTGCATGTGTCACGCCCCGATCCTCGAGTGCGTGCCCATCCCTTGGTAGTCGATAAAATTTGCGATGTTCCCTGGACGCATTGCTAACCCTTTCATTTTATTGCACATGCGAAAGTGTATATGAAAATCCCTAACAATAACTAACATGAGATAGAAGAAAAGGAAACAATTTTACAACCAAACATGCTTTCATAAACACACAAGGTATATATACAACAGTAGTCTGAGATAGAGGTCTAGCTCAAAAAGAAGTGCCATCAAAACAATTAGGCACTAGACACCTCATGCATAGGCCCCGAGGGCTCCGGGTCTATCACAACACCATCAGGGGTGTCTAGGTCCATCGGGTGTGCTACCTCCCACTGCCCAATCCTGACAGGAGGTCCATCAAAACCTCGCAAAGGACCCTCTCGATCCCTTTGTCGGAAGCCAATGAACCATGCCTTGAATCGGTGAGGTACCAACTCAGGTAGTCCCTCATCGACCCAAACCACAAACTCAACCAACTCCCAAGTCAGGGTGGTCTCGAGAATAGGAATGTAGGTAAACTCCCTAGGGGGTGTGCTAGGGTCCCACTCCCCAGTCCCGACAGGAGGTCCATCAAAACCTCGCAAAGGACCCTCTCGACTCCTTTGTCGGAAGCCAATGAACCATGCCTTGAATCGGTCAGGTACCAACTCAGGTAGGCCCTCATCGACCAAAACCATAGACTCAACCAACGCCCAAGTCAAGGTGGTCTCGAGAATAGGAATGTAGGTAAACTCCCTAGGGGGTGTGCTAGGTCCCACTCCCCAATCTCGACGGGAGGTCCATCAAAACCTCGCAAAGGACCCTCTCGACCCCTTTGTCGGAAGCCAATGAACCATGCCTTGAATCGGTGAGGTACCAACTCAGGTAGGCCCTCATCGACCCAAACCACAGACTCAACCAACTCCCAAGTCAGGGTGGTCTCGATAATAGGAATGTAGGTAAACTCAAAATCCATCGTTTTCGGAACTCTATACCACATGTGACGCTCCTCCATCTAAGGACTTGTAAAGTTGAGCCCATGATAGGGTGAGACATTGTCTTAACAAGTTCACCCCCTAAACCCCTATTAGGAAGGAAATACATCCAGGGGTGGCCTAGCCACACAATACAAAGGACTTATCTTGCCTCAGATCCTTCCTGCACGTCAGTACAGTTCATATAACTCAATCATATGTAGTAATAAGAACTCAACAACTGGAACGCCAACATTTTTCATTTCAAATAACCACGGGTTCTTAATTATAAGGACAAATTGTTATGACACATCCCATTTCATGCCACACAATTTTGTCCCATAATCCAACGCGTCAATTTCACATAGCTTGGGTTCCAATTGTTAATCACGGCCACACATGGGCATGGCCTACTCGATGTTCGACAGTCTACTGGCTTAGCCAAGCATCGTCTTGCCCCACTGAGCACGGCAACATCACTACGTCGACGGCATTCCATAAAGGAGCATCGGCCTAGCCTCTACTACGACCTGCATCCATTGGTAGGGCATCTCATATAGAGACACGTCCAGCTCAACAGCTCGGGACAGATTTCTTTGTATTACAAACGCTTGGTAAAATAGTTATGTGTGGATACACTGTCAATTTGAACCAGAAAAACAGATACTCAACCATTTCAAATCCCACTATTTGATATAATATTTAAAGTCCATTTTCAGTATCAAAACAAGACACATGGGATTTTTTGAATAAATACCAAAATTTTCACAATCATCACTCAATTTCACAATCCAACAATCAATTGCATAATTTAATTACACCACAGCAGTTAGCACGAAATTCTAACAACTTACTATCCCGGCATAATTTTTGAAAAATAATAAATAATTAAATATATTCCAAAATTAAATTAAATAGTATTATATTATATTAATATTAATTAATAAAACAATATTTATGAATTCTAAATAACTAATTAATTAAAAATAATTAGTTAATGGCTTAATTAAGATTACACTAATCTAATAATCTAATTAGCTTTAATTAATTATTCACTAAACTAATCACATCCCTAAAAATAATTAACATTTAACTAAACTAATCTAACCGTCTAACCATACTTAGCTTAATCTAAACACCCCTTAAGCATGATTAACCTCCTAAGCAAGGTTTAGTGAGTAAACTCACCGGATTTACGAGTCGGTGAGTCCATGGCAACGACAACGCCAAGGCGGGCGACAAACCTCCAAACAGCAACACCAACCAAGGCCGGGAAGGGCTTGAAAATAGGCCTCAAAGCTTTAAAGCCTTCGTTGGCTTCAGCTTCTATTCTTAGCCGAGAAATGAAGAACCGGTGGCTAGTTTGGCGTGGAAATAGCAAGGAGGAGAATTGGTGGCTGCAAAGGTCCGTGTGGGACTCCCAGCTGGCTAGACGGCGGCATACAGCGGCTGGCACGGCTGAACAACAACGTACGGCACTAGATAGTGGACAAGTGGGGCACAGGCAATCGCACGAATAGTTGGACACGAGCAGGACCAGCAGCAGTGTGCGGGCGGGTAGGCACAACTTTAACTACTCGGACGGCGGCCAGGGGTGGTCGAACGGCAAGGGGCTAGCTTCTCTGGTTTTTGGAGCTCACAAAGCACAACAATAATGGAGAAAGGTAGCTTCAAGGAGGAAGAAGGGGCTGCTAAAGAGGGGGACCCCATAGTGGCTCCCAAGGCACCAACACTTATCCAACTCTCCCTTGGCTTGCCCCCACCAGCCATCAGCCATCCATAGCAGCTTTATCTCTCTTCAATCTTCCTCAACAAGCTTGCCAAGAGGTCCAAAATGTTATCCCCCAAGGCCTATGAATTCATCACATTTCCCTCTTTAATTTCATTCAATTCCTCTTTAACTAGGCTCAATTGGTGCTAAAAAATTCTAGCCAATGTGCCCACATCATGTCACACCCCGATCCTCGAGTACGCGCACATCCCTCTTTGGTCGATAAAATTTTTATGACTTCTCAGGACGAGTCACCGACCCTTTCTTTTTATTGCACATACGGAAGCAAATAATAAATCTCCTAATAGTAATTATCTCGAGATAGAAAAAATGGACAATCGATTTTTAAACAAACATGCTTTTAAATACACACTGAGTCAAATGCAAAAGTCTACCATCATAAGACTTAAAAAGATTGACTTTTAAAAAGAAACTGTCTTATCTGACCTACACTTCCGATCCCCTCAACTTGGCTCCAAGTCTTCCACCTACACAACCTGAAAAATGAAGCCAAGGATAGGGTGACATATAAATCTCAGCAAGTTCACTTGCTAAATCTCAATTATAAGGGTAATACACCTAGTACGTCTTAACCATACACTCATACAATCACAGAGGCTTACCTTGGCCTCAATTCCTTTCTGTAAGTTAGCACAGTTCGTATCACAACCATGTGTATATATCAAATTCACATAGCAATTTGAAACGTCAAAACGAATCATTACTCACACGAATCAGAAATACAATTAAATCACAACTCACACGAGCCAGAACTACCGATACACATCAAAGCAAGAATTATCGACACACGCCGATCCATCAATTCAACTTAACATGCGTTTAAATTAATTAACTATTACTACCCACACGAGCAGTTTTATCCAAAACATACCAGGGAAGAAAATAATTACCGACACACACCGAGAACAACTAATAACTACCGACACATATCGGGAACGACTTATAACTACCGACACATGCCGGGAACGACTAATAGCTACCGACACACGCCGGGAACGACTAATAACTACTAACATCCACCAATACACGCTGGGGATAGGTTCTCTTAACTATTAATGTCCACCAACAAATGAGGGGACGCGTTCTCTTAACTATTAACGTTCACCAAAACACAAGGGGACGGGTTCTCTTAACTATTAATGTCCACCAACACACGAGGGGGACAAATTCTCTTAACTATTAATGTACAACAACACACGAAGAGGACAGGTTCTCCTAACTATTAACGTCCACCAACACACGTTGGGGATGGATTCTCTTAACTATCACACGATCATTAAGCATAAACTCTAGGCATATCACAAACCAACCACATATTATCAAATGTGCAATTTCCAACAACCAAAGCCTCAAGAACCATTACAAAATCATAATCGGCCATAACCAGTAGAATAGGCCTACTCACGTGTCTCCAAGTTTAAATCTATAAACCATATCAAACAAGTTCAGAAAATTACCAAATTTTAGTATGTTGTAAAGGACACAAAAATGAACATTTTCTTTTTCTGAGACACCTAAACCCAGATTCTTCTAGATTTAGCCCGGTAAATTGTTCAATCCAGTACAAAAATTGTGTCTGTTTCCAGAAAGTCTGTTTATCAAAATCAGTTTGGTTCAAGATCCAAAACATGTTCATTTGATCTGAAATTTGACTACGTTAAACTATAATATATGAAAAATAACTTTTGTGAATAAACCATTTTGAAATTCGAACTCTAAGAGTTGATAAAAATCCTTAGAATCCTAAAAGGTCACCAATTCCAGCAAAAAATTGAGGCTCTATTTGAAAATGAAGGAGCCGATATCTCCTTCTTTTAAATCCCTAAAAATCTTAAGAAAAATATAAATTGTAGCTGACGCTGCCTAAAACATTTCTCAAGCAGACATCAAACTCAAATTCGTATACCATTTCAATCCACAAAAATGCCAAACGGCGAGGGTCCCGAAACCAAAACTGCAGGAACTTCACTGGATTCGACTAATCCATCATCAATTGTACGAATCTCACTAATTAAGTTACATTAATCCATTCTAAGGCTAATATAATCATCCTAGTTTATCACTAATGCATACTTAAGCTAACCTAAACAACCCTTAAGAATAATTAACCTACTAAGTAAGGTTTAGTGAGCAAACTCACCAGTTTAGCGTTCTAGTGAGTCCATGGCGATGGTGACGCCAAGGTGGGCGACAAACCTCCAAGCGGCGACACCAAACAAGGCTGGGAAGGGCTTGGAAATGGGCCACGAAGACCTCACGGCTTGCTAGAACTTTAGCTTTTGTTCTTGCACTATAGAGGCTAAACTGGTGGCTAAAATAGTGAAGGAATGGGCTAGTCAGAGCTCCGGCGAGCAGGTGGTGGGCCACTGGTGGCTCTTAGGGGTCTAGCGGAACTTGTGGGTGGATGAGATGGGCAAAGGAATGGTTAGAATGGGAGAAAAATGAAAAAAAAAAAAAAAAACGAAACAGTGTAGGTGGGCAGCAGACCGGCGGACTGGCGATCGGTTTCTTCTCGCTGATGTACAGGACGGCCGAAAGCTCCGTTCGGCGCGAGGTCGGGCTCCTTTCAACTGTTTGGATGTTCTGAGCACAACAGTGAGTGGCACGAAGAAAATTATTAACTATTACTAGCCACACAAGCAGTTTTATCTGACACATACGAGGGAAGAAAATAATTACCGACACACACTGGGAACAACTAATAACTACCGACACACATCAAGAACGACTTATAACTACCGACACACGTTGGGAACGCCTTATAACTACTGACACACGCCAGGAACAACTAATAACTACTAACGTCCACCAATACACGCTGGGGACGGGTTCTCCTAACTATTAATGTCCAACAACATACGAGGGGACACATTCTCTTAACTATTAACGTCCACCAACACATGATAGGAAGGGTTCCCTTAATTATTAATCTTCACCAACACATGAGGCGGACGAGTTCTCTTAACTATTAGCGTACAACAACACACGAAGGGGACGGGTTCTCTTAACTATGAACGTCCACCAACACACGGTGGGGACGAATTTTCTTAACTATCACACGATCATTAAGCATAAACTCTAGGCATATCACAAACGAACCACATATCATCAAATGTTTAATTTCCAGCAATCAAAGCCTTAAGAACCATCACAAAATCATAACTGGCCATAATCGGCAGAATAGGCCCACTCGCACGTCTCCAAGTTTAAATCTACAAACCATAGCAAACGAGTTCAGAAAATTCCCAAATTTTAGTATGTTGTAAAGGACACATAAATGAACTTTTTTTATGAGACACCTAAACCCAGATCCATCTAGGTTTAGCACAGTAAATTATTCAATCCAGTACAACAATTGTGTCTGTTTTGAGAAAGTCTGTTTTCCAAAATCAGTTTGGTTCAAAGTCCAAAACATGTTCATTTGATATGAAATTTGACTACGTTAAACTAGAATATATGAAAAATAACTTGTGTGAAGAAACAATTTTGAAATTCGAACTCTAAGAGTTGATAAAAACCCCTAGAATCCTAAAAGGTCACCAATTCCAGCTAAAACTGAGCCTCTGTTTGAAAATGACGGAGTCGATATCTCCTTCTTTTAAATCTCTATAAATCTTAAGAAAAATATAAATTGTAGCTAATGATGTTTAAAACAATTCTCAATAAGACATCACCTCAAATTCATATACCATTTTGACCCACGAAAATGGCAAACGACGAGGGTCCAGAAACCAAAACTGCATGAACTTCACTGGATTCGACTAATCCATCATCAATTGTACAAATCTCACTAATTAAGTTACATTAATCCATTCTAAGGCTAATATAACAATCCTAGTTTATCACTAATCCATACTGAAGCTAACCTAAACAACCCTTAAGAATAATTAACCTACTAAGTAAGGTTTAGTGAGAAAACTCATCGGTTTAGCGTTTCAGTGAGTCCATGGCGACGGTGACGCCAAGGCGGGCAACAAACCTCCAAGCGGCGACACCAAACAAGGTTGGGAAGGGCTCGGAAATGGGCCATGAAGACCTCACGGCTTCTTAGAACTTTAGCTTCTGTTCTTGTACTATAGAGGCTAAACTAGTGGCTGAAATAGCGAAGGAATGGGCTAATTGGAGCTCCAGCGAGCAGGTAGTTGGCAACCGGTGGCTCTTAGGGGTCTAGGGGAACTTGTTGGTGGATATGAAGGGCAAAGGAAGGGTTATAATGGGAGAAAAATGAAAAAAGAAATGCGAAACAGTCTAGGCGGGCAGTAGACCGGTGGACTGGCGACCGGTTTGTTCTCGCTGATGTATAGGACGACAGCTCCACTCTATGCGAGGTCAGGCTCCTTTGAACTGTTTGGATGTTTTGAGCTCAGCAGTTGGTTCACCAAACCCCGACCCAGTGTCACACCTTCTCCAGGTCTGAAGGGATTAGCAACGAGTGGCACAAAGAAAATAATTAACTATTACTAGCCAAACAAGTAGTTTTATCCGACACATGCCCGGGAAGAAAATAATTACCAATACACACCGGGAACAACTAATAACTACCGACACACATCGGGAACGACTTATAACTACGAACACACGCCGGGAACGACTAATAGCTACCAACACACACCAGGGACGACGAATAACTACTAACGTCCACCAATACACGCTGGGGATGGGTTCTCTTAACTATTAATGTCCACCAACATACGAGGGGGCGTGTTCTCTTAACTATTAACGGCCACCAACACACAAGGGGACGGGTTCTCTTAACTATTAATGTCCACCAACACATGAGGGGGACGAGTTCTCTTAACTATTAACGTACAACAACACACGAAGGGGACGGGTTCTCTTAACTATTAATGTCCACCAACACACGAGGGGGACGAGTTCTCCTAACTATTAACGTACAACAACACACGAAGGGGATGGGTTCTATTAACTAGTAACGTCTATGAACACACGCTGGGTACGGATTCTTTCAACGATGACATGAGCATTAAGCATAAACTCTAACATATCACAAACCAACAACATTTCATCAAATGAGCAATTTCCAGCAATCAAAGCCTCAAGCACCACCACAAAATCATAACTGGCAATATCCAGCAAAATAGGCCCATTCGCACGTCTCCAAGTTTAAATCTAGAAACCATATCAAACGAGTTTAGAAAATTCCCAAATTTTAGTATGTTGTAAATGACACATAAATGAACATTTTTTGTGAGACACCCAAACCCAGATCCTTCTAGATTTAGCCTGGTAAATCATTCAATTGAGTACAAAAATTGTGTGTTTCCAGAAAGTCTATTTTCCAAAATCAGTTTGGTTCAAGGTCCAAAACATGTTCATTTGATCTGAAATTTGAATATGTTAAACTATAATCTATGAAAAATAACTTTTGTGAAGAAAGCATTTTCAAATTCAAACTCTAGGAGTTGATAAAAACACCTAGAAGCCTAAAAGGTCACCAATTCCAGCGAAAACTGGGGCACTATTCAAAAATGACAAAGCCGATTTCTCATTCTTTTAAATCCCTAAAAATCTTACGAAAAATAGAAATTGTAGCTAAGGATGTCTAAAACATTTCTCAATACGACGTCAACCTCAAATTCGTATACCATTTTGATCCACAAAAATGGCAAATGGCGAAGGTCCAGAGCCCAAAACTGCAGGAACTTCACTAGATTCGACTAATCCCTCATCAATTGTACAAATCTCACTAAATAAGTTACATTAATCCATTCTAAGGCTAATATAACCATCCTAGTTTATCGCTAATCCATACTTAAGCTAACCTAAACAACCCTTAAGTATAATTAACCTACTAAGTAAGGTTTAGTGAACAAACTCACTGATTTAGCATTCCAGTGAATCCATGGCGACGGTGATGCCAAGGCGGGCAACAAACCTCCAAGCGGGGACACCAAACAAAGCTGAGAAGGGCTCGGAAATGGGCCACGAAGAACTCACGGCTTGCTGGAACTTCAGCTTCTGTTCTTGGACTATAGAGGCTGAACTGGTGGCTGAAACATCAAAGGAATGGACTAATCAAAACTCCGGCGAGTGAGTGGTTGGCAATAAGTGGCTCTTAGAGGTCTAGGGGAACTTGTTGGTGGATATGAAGGGCAAAGGAAGGGTTATAATTGGAGAAAAAAGAAAAAAAGAAATGGGAAACAGTCAGGCGGGCGTGAGACCGCGGACTGGCGATCGATTACTTCTCGCTGATGTACAAGACGGCGGACAGCTCCGTTTGGTCCGGGTTCGTGCTCCTTTGAACAATTTAGATGTTCAGAGCGCAACAGTGAGTGGCACGAAGAAAATAATTAACTATTACTAGCCACACAAGCAGTTTTATCCGGCGCATGCCCGGGAAGAAAATAATTACCGACATACATCGGGAACAACTAATAACTACTGACACACATCAGGAGCGACTTATAATTATGGACACGCCGGGAATGACTAATAGCTGCCAACACACGCCACGGACGACTAATAACTACTAACGTCCACCAATACACGCCGGGGACGGGTTCTCTTAACTTTTAATGTCCACCAACATACGAGGGGACGTGTTCTCTTAACTATTAATGTCCACCAACACACAAGGGAACGGGTATTCTTAACTATTAATGTCCACCAACACATGAGGGGGACGAGTTCTCTTAACTATTAATGTACAACAACACACAGAGGGGACCGGTTCTCTTAACTATTAATGTCCACCAACACACGAAGGGGACGGGTTCTCTTAATTTGTAACATCTATGAACACACGCTGGGTACAGATTCTTTCAACTATGACATGATCATTAAGCATAAATTCTAAGTATATCTCAAACCAACAACATTTCATCAAATGTGCAATTTCCAACAATCAAAGCCTCAAGAACCACCAGAAAATCATAATCGGCAATATCCGGCAAAATAGGCCCACTCGCACGTCTCCAAGTTTAAATCTAGAAACCATATCAAACGAGTTTAGAAAATTTCCAAATTTTAGTATGTTGTAAATGACACATAAATGAAGATTTTTTACGAGACACCTAAACCCAGATCCTTCTAGATTTAGCCTGGAAATCGTTCAATTGAGTACAAAAATTGTGTGTTTCCAGAAAGTCTGTTTTCCAAAATTAGTTTGGTTCAAGGTCCAAAACATGTTCATTTGATCTGAAATTTGAATACGTTAAACTATAATATATGAAAAATAACTTTTGTGAAGAAAGCATTTTGAAATTCGAACTCTAGTAGTTGATAAAAACCCCTAGTAGCCTAAAAGGTCACAAATTCCAGCGAAAATTGGGGCACTATTCGAAAATGACAAAGCTAATATCTCATTCTTTTAAATCACTAAAAATCTTACGAAAAAATAGAAATTGTAGCTGAGGATGTCTAAAACATTTCTCAATAAGACATCAACCTCAAATTCGTATACCATTTTGATCCACAAAAATGGCAAATGGCGAAGGTCCGAGCCCAAAACTGCAGGAACTTCACTTGGATTCGACTAATCCCTCATCAATTGTACAAATCTCACTAAATAAGTTACATTAATCCATTCTAAGGCTAATATAACCATCCTAGTTTATCGCTAATCCATGCTTAAGCTAACCTAAACAACCCTTAAGTATAATTAACCTACTATGTAAGGTTTAGTGAGCAAACTCACTGATTTAGCGTTCCAGTGAATCCATGGCGACGGTGATGCCAAGGCGGGCAACAAACCTCCAAGCGGGGACACCAAACAAAGCTGAGAAGGGCTCGGAAATGGGCCACGAAGAACTCACGGCTTGCTGGAACTTCAGCTTCTGTTCTTGGACTATAGAGGCTGAACTGGTGGCTGAAACATCGAAGGAATGGACTAATCAAAACTCCGGCGAGTGAGTGGTTGGCAACAAGTGGCTCTTAGAGGTCTAGGGGAACTTGTTGGTGGATATGAAGGGCAAAGGAAGGGTTATAATTGGAGAAAAATGAAAAAAAGAAATGGGAAACAGTGCAGGCGGGCAGTAGACCGGCGGACTGGCGATCAGTTACTTCTCGCTGATGTACAAGACGGCGGACAGCTCCGTTTGGTCTGGGTTCAGGCTCCTTTGAACAATTTAGATGTTCTGAGCGCAGCAGTGAGTGGCACGAAGAAAATAATTAACTATTACTAGCCACACAAGCAGTTTTATCCGACACATGCCCGGGAAGAAAATAATTACCGACATACATCGGGAACAACTAATAACTACTGACACACATCAGGAGCGACTTATAATTATGGACACGCCGGGAATGACTAATAGCTGCCAACACACGCCACGGACGACTAATAACTACTAACGTCCACCAATACACGCCGGGGACGGGTTCTCTTAACTATTAATGTCCACCAACGTACGAGAGGACGTGTTCTCTTAACTATTAACGTCCACCAACACACGAGGGGACAGGTTCTCTTAACTATTAATGTCCACCAACACACGAGAAGGACGAGTTCTTTCAACTATTAACGCACAACAGCACACGAAGGAGACAGGTTCTCTTAACTAGTAACGTCTATGAACACACGCTGGGTACGGATTCTTTCAACTATGACATGATCATTAATCATAAACTCTAGGCATATCACAAACCAACAAAATATCATCAAATGTTCAATTTCTAGCAATCAAAGCCTTAAGAACCACCACAAAATCATAACCAGCCATATCCGGCAAAATAAGCCCACCCGCACGTCTCCAAGTTTAAATCTAGAAACCATATCAAACGAGTTTAGAAAATTCTCAAATTTTAGTATGTTGTAAATGACACATAAATGAACATTTTTTACGAGACACCTAAACCCAGATCCTTCTAGATTTAGCCCGGAAATCATTCAATTGAGTACAAAAATTGTGTGTTTCCAGAAAGTCTGTTTTCCAAAATCAGTTTGGTTCAAGGTCCAAAACATGTTCATTTGACCTGAAATTTCAATACGTTAAACTATAATATATGAAAAATAACTTTTGTGAAGAAAGCATTTTGAAATTCGAACTCTAGTAGTTGATAAAAACCCCTAGAAGCCTAAAAGGTCACAAATTCCAGCGAAAATTGGGGCACTTTTCGAAAATGACAAAGCTGATATCTCATTCTTTTAAATCCCTAAAAATCTTACGAAAAAATAGAAATTGTAGCTGAGGATGTCTAAAACATTTCTCAATAAGACATCAACCTCAAATTCGTATACCATTTTGATCCACAAAAATGGCAAATGGCGAAGGTCCAAAACCCAAAACTGCAAGAACTTCACTGGATTCGACTAATCCATCATCAATTGTACAAATCTCACGAATTAAGTTACATTAATCCATTCTAAGGCTAATATAACCATCCTAGTTTATGACTAATCCATACTTAAGCTAACCTAAACAACCCTTAAGAATAATTAACCTACTAAGTAAGGTTTAGTGAGGAACACACGCCGGGGACGACTAATAACTACTTACACACATCGGGAGCGACTTATAACTATGGACACATGCCGGGAATGACTAATAGCTACCAACACACGCCGGGGATGACTAATAACTACAACTTCCACCAATACACGCTGGGGACGGGTTCTCTTAACTATTAATGTCCACCAACGTACGAGAGGACGTGTTCTCTTAACTATTAACGTCCACCGACAAACGAGGGGACAGGTTCTCTTAACTATTAATGTCCCCCAACACACGAGAAGGACGAGTTCTTTCAACTATTAACGCACAACAGCACACGAAGGAGACAGGTTCTCTTAACTAGTAACGTCTATGAACACACGTTGGGTACGGATTCTTTCAACTATGACATGATCATTAATCATAAACTCTAGGCATATCACAAACCAACAAAATATCATCAAATGTTCAATTTCTAGCAATCAAAGCCTTAAGAACCACCACAAAATCATAACCAGCCATATCCGGCAAAATAAGCCCACCCGCACGTCTCCAAGTTTAAATCTAGAAACCATATCAAACTAGTTTAGAAAATTCTCAAATTTTAGTATGTTGTAAATGACACATAAATGAACATTTTTTACGAGACACCTAAACCCAGATCCTTCTAGATTTAGCCCGGAAATCATTCAATTGAGTACAAAAATTGTGTGTTTCCAGAAAGTCTGTTTTCCAAAATCAGTTTGGTTCAAGGTCCAAAACATGTTCATTTGACCTGAAATTTCAATACGTTAAACTATAATATATGAAAAATAACTTTTGTGAAGAAAGCATTTTGAAATTCGAACTCTAGTAGTTGATAAAAACCCCTAGAAGCTTAAAAGGTCACAAATTCCAGCGAAAATTGGGGCACTTTTCGAAAATGACAAAGCTGATATCTCATTCTTTTAAATCCCTAAAAATCTTACGAAAAAATAGAAATTGTAGCTGAGGATGTCTAAAACATTTCTCAATAAGACATCAACCTCAAATTCGTATACCATTTTCATCAACAAAAATGGCAAATGGCGAAGGTCCAAAACCCAAAACTGCAAGAACTTCACTGGATTCGACTAATCCATCATCAATTGTACAAATCTCACGAATTAAGTTACATTAATCCATTCTAAGGCTAATATAACCATCCTAGTTTATCACTAATCCATACTTAAGCTAACCTAAACAACCCTTAAGAATAATTAACCTACTAAGTAAGGTTTAGTGAGGAACACACGCCGGGGACGACTAACAACTACTTACACACATCGGGAGCGACTTATAACTACGGACACATGCCGGGAATGACTAATAGCTACCAACACACGCCGGGGACGACTAATAACTACTAACTTCCACCAATACACGCTGGGGACGGGTTCTCTTAACTATTAATGTCCACCAACGTAGGAGAGGACGTGTTCTCTTAACTATTAACGTCCACCGACAAACAAGGGGACAGGTTCTCTTAACTATTAATGTCCCCCAACACACGAGAAGGACGAGTTCTTTCAACTATTAACGCACAACAGCACACGAAGGAGACAGGTTCTCTTAACTAGTAACGTCTATGAACACACGCTGGGTACGGATTCTTTCAACTATGACATGATCATTAATCATAAACTCTAGGCATATCACAAACCAACAAAATATCATCAAATGTTCAATTTCTAGCCATCAAAGCCTTAAGAACCACCACAAAATCATAACCAGCCATATCCGGCAAAATAAGCCCACCCGCACGTCTCCAAGTTTAAATCTAGAAACCATATCAAACTAGTTTAGAAAATTCTCAAATTTTATATGTTGTAAATGACACATAAATGAACATTTTTTACGAGACACCTAAACCCAGATCCTTCTAGATTTAGCCCGGAAATCATTCAATTGAGTACAAAAATTGTGTGTTTCCCGAGAAAGTCTGTTTTCCAAAATTAGTTTGGTTCAAGGTCCAAAACATGTTCATTTGACCTGAAATTTCAATACGTTAAACTATAATATATGAAAAATAACTTTTGTGAAGAAAGCATTTTGAAATTCGAACTCTAGTAGTTGATAAAAACCCCTAGAAGCCTAAAAGGTCACAAATTCCAGCGAAAATTGGGGCACTTTTCGAAAATGACAAAGCTGATATCTCATTCTTTTAAATCCCTAAAAATCTTACGAAAAAATAGAAATTGTAGCTGAGGATGTCTAAAACATTTCTCAATAAGACATCAACCTCAAATTCGTATACCATTTTGATCCACAAAAATGGCAAATGGCGAAGGTCCAAAACCCAAAACTGCAAGAAATTCACTGGATTCGACTAATCCATCATCAATTGTACAAATCTCACGAATTAAGTTACATTAATCCATTCTAAGGCTAATATAACCATCCTAGTTTATCCCTAATCCATACTTAAGCTAACCTAAACAACCCTTAAGAATAATTAACCTACTAAGTAAGGTTTGGTGAGGAACACACGCCGGGGACGACTAATAACTACTGACACACATCGGGAGCGACTTATAACTACGGACACATGCCGGGAACGACTAATAGCTACCAACACACGCCGGGGACGGCTAATAACTACTAACCTCCACCAATACACGCTGGGGATGGGTTCTCTTAACTATTAATGTCCACCAACGTATGAGAGGACGTGTTCTCTTAACTATTAATGTCCACCAACACACGAGGGGACAGGTTCTCTTAACTATTAATGTCCAACAACACACGAGAAGGACGAGTTCCTTTAACTATTAACATACAACAACACACCGAGGAGACAGGTTCTCTTAACTAGTAACGTCTATGAACACACGCTTGGTACAGATTCTTTCAACTATGACATGATCAATAATCATAAACTCTAGGCATATCACAAACCAACAAAATATCATCAAATGTTCAATTTCTAGCAATCAAAGCCTCAAGAACAACCACAAAATCATAACTGGCCATATCCGGCAAAATAAGCCCACTCGCACGTCTCCAAGTTTAAATCTAGAAACCATATCGACGAGTTTAGAAAATTCCCAAATTTTAGTACGTTGTAAATGACTCATAAATGAACGTTTTTTATGAGACACCTAAACCCAGATCCCTCTAGACTTAGCCTGGTAAATCGTTCAATCGAGTACAAAAATTGTGTGTTTCCAGGAAGTCTGTTTTCCAAAATCAGTTTGGTTCAAGGTCCAAAACATGTTCATTTGATTTGAAATTTGAATATGTTAAACTATAATATATGAAAAATAACTTTTGTGAACAAAGCATTTTGAAATTCGAATTCTACGAGTTGATAGAAACTTCTAGAATCCTAAAAGGTCACCAATTCCAGCGAAAACTGAGGCTCTATTTGAAAATGACGGAGCCGATAATTCCTTCTTTTAAATCCATAAAAATCTTACGAAAAATAGAAATTGCAGCTGAGGATGTCTAAAACATTTCTCAATGAGACTTCAACCTCAAATTTGTACACTATTTCGATCCACAAAAATGGCAAATGGCGAAGGTCCAGAACCTAAAACTGTAGGAACTTCATTGGATTCGACTAATCCATCATCAATTGTACAAATCTCACTAATTAAGTTACATTAATCCATGCTAAGGCTAATATAACCATCCAAGTCTAACCTAAGCAACCCTGAAGAATAATTAACCTACTAAGTAAGGTTTAGTGAACAAACTCACCGGTTTAGCATTCCAGTGAATCCATGGTGACGGTGATGCCAAGGCGGGCGACAGACCCCCAACCGACGACACCAAACAAGACTGGGAAGGGCTCGAAAATGGGCCACGAAGACCTCACGGCTTGCTGGAACTTCAGCTTCTGTTCTTGGACTATAGAGGCTGAACCGGTGGCTGAAACATCGAAGGAATGGACTAATCAGAACTCCGGCGAGTGGGTGGTTGGCAACAAATGGCTCTTAGGGGTCTAGGGGAACTTGTTGGTGGATATGAAGGGCAAAGGAAGGGTTATAATTGGAGAAAAATGAAAAAAAAAAAAAAAAAAAAAAGCGAAACAGTGCAGGCGGGCAGTAGACCGGCGGACTTGCGACCGGTTTCTTCTCACTAATGTACAAGATGGTCGACAGCTCCGTTCGGTGATAGGTCGGGCTCCTTTGAACTGTTTGGACGTTCCGAGCGCAACAGTGAGTGGCACGAAGAAAATAATTAACTATTACTAGCCACACTAGCAGTTTTATCCGACACATGCCCGGGAAGAAAATAATTACCGACACAAACCGGGGAACAACTAATAACTATCGACACACATCGGGAAGGACTAATAACTACCGACATACGCTGGGAACGACTAATAGCTACTGACACACACCGAGGACGACTAATAACTACTAACGTCCACCAATACACGCTGGGGATGGGTTCTCTTAAGTATTAGTGTCCACCAACATATGAGGGGACGTGTTCTCTTAACTATTAACGTCCACCAACACACGAGGGGACGGGCTCTCTTAACTATTAATGTCCACCAACACGCGAGGGGGATGAGTTCTCTTAACTATTAACGTACATCAACACACGCTGGGGAGTGATTCTCTCAACTATGACACCATGATTAAGCATAAACTCTAGGCATATCACAAACCAACAACATATGATCAAATGTGAAATTTCCAGCAATCAAAGCCTCAAGAACCACCACAAAATCATAACCGGCCATATCCGGCAGAATAGGGCCCCTCGTGCGTCTAAAACGAGTTTAGAAAATTCCCAAAATATAGTATGTCGTAAATGACACATAAATGAACATTTTTTATGAGACACCTAAACCCAGATCCTTCTAGATTTAGCCCAGTAAATCGTTCCATCCAGTACAAAAATTGTGTCTCTTTCCAGAAAGTGTATTTTCCAAAATCAGTTTGGTTCAAGGTCTAAAACATGTTCATTTTATCTAAAATTTGACTACGTTAAACTAGAATATATGAAAAATAACTTTTGTAAAGAAACCATTTTGAAATTCGAACTCTAAGAGTTGATAAAAACCCTTGGAATCCTAAAAGGTCACCAATTCCAACGAAAACTCAGGCTCTGTTTGAAAATAATGGAGCCGATATCTCATTCTTTTTAATCCCTAAAAATCTTACGAAAATTATAAAATTGTAGTTGAGGATGTCTAAAACATTTCTCAAGAAGACATCAACCTCAAATTCTTATGCCATTTCGATCCACAAAAATGGCAAACGACGAAGGTCTAGAATCCAAAACTGTAGGAACTTCACTGGATTCGACTAATCCATCATCTATTGTACAAATCTCACTAATTAAGTTACATTAATCCATTCTTATGCTAATATAACCATCCTAGTTTATCACTAATCCATACTTAAGCTAACCTAAACAACCCTTAAGAATAATTAACCTACTAAGTAAGGTTTAGTAAGCAAACTCACCGGTTTAGCGTTCCAGTGAGTCCATGGCGACGGTGATGGCAAGGCGGGCAACAAACCTCCAAGCGGTGACACCAAACAAGGCTGGGAAGGGCTCGGAAATGGGCCACGAAGACCCCTCGGCTTACTGGAACTTCAGCTTCTGTTCTTGGACTATAGAGGCTAAACGGGTGGCTGAAATAGCGAAGGAATGGGCTCATCGGAGCTCCAGCGAGCGGGTGGTGGGCCACCGGTGGCGAACTTGTGGGTGAATGAGATGGGCAAAGGAAGGGCTAGAATGCGAGAAAAAGGAAAAAAAAATGTTAAACAGTGCAGGCGGGCAGTAGACCGGCAGACTATGACTGGTTTCTTATTGCTGATGTACAGGACGACCGACAGCTTCGTTCGGCGCAAGGTCGGGCTCCTTTCAACTGTTTGGATGTTTTGAGCACAACAAAGGAGTGGCACGAAAAAAATACTTAACTATTACTAGCCACACAAGCAGTTTTATCCGACAAATGCCAGGGAAGAAAATAATTACCGACACACACCGAGAACAACTAATAACTACTGACACACATTGGGAACGACTTATAACTACCGACACACGCCGGGAATGACTAATAGCTATCGACACACGTCGGGAACAACTAATAACTACTAATGTCCACCAATGCACGCTGGGGTTGGGTTCTCTTAACTATTAATGTCCACAAACATACGAGGGGACACGTTCTCTTAAATATTAATGTCCACCAACACATGAGGGGATGGGTTCTCTTAACTATTAATGTTCACCAACACACGAAAGGGATGAGTTCTCTTAACTATTAACGTACAACAACACACGAAGGGGACGGGTTCTCTTAACTATTAACGTCTACCAACAGATGCTAGAGACGGATTCTTTTAACTATCACACGATCATTAAGCATAAACTCTAGGCATATCACAAGCCAACCACATATCATCAAATGTTCAATTTCTAGCAATCAAAGCCTCAAGAACCATCACAAAATCATATCCGCCATAATCGGTAGAATAGGCCCACTCACGCGTCTCCAAGTTTAAATCTAGAAACCATGTCAAACAAGTTCAGAAAATTCCCAAATTTTAGTATGTTGTAAATGACACCTGAATGAACATTTTTTTTTTAACACCTAAATCCAAATCCTTCTAGATTTAGCCCGGTAAATTGTTCAATCGAGTACAAAAATTGTGTATTTCTAGAAAGTCTATTTTCTAAAATCAGTTTGGTTCAAGGTCCAAAACATGTTCATTTGATCTGAAATTTGAATACATTAAACTAGAATATATGAAGAATAACTTTTGTGAAGAAACCATTTTGAAATTCAAACTCTAAGAGTTGATAAAAACCCCTAGAATCCTAAAAGGTCACTAATTCCTGCGACAACTGAGGCTTTGTTTGAAAATGACGGAGCCGATATCTCCTTCTTTTAAATCTCTAAAAATCTTACAAAAAATATAAATTGTAGCTGAGGATGTCTAAAACTTTTCTCAAGAAGACATCAACCTCAAATTCGTATATCATTTCGATCCACAAAAATGGCAAATGGCGAGAGTCTAGAACCCAAAACTGCAGGAACTTCACTAGATTCGACTAATCCGTCATCAATTGTACAAATCTCACTAATTAAGTTACATTAATCCATTTTAAGCCTAATATAACTATCATAGTTTATCACTAATCCATACTTAAGCTAACCTAAACAACTCTTAAGAATAATTAACCTACTAAGTAAGGTTTAGTGAGCAAACTCACCGGTTTAACGTTCTAGTGAGTCCATGGCGACGGTGACACCAAGGTGGGCGACAACTCTCCAAGCGGCAACACTAAACAAAGTTGGGAAGGGCTCGAAAATGGGCCACGAAGACCTCACGGCTTGCTGGAACTTCAGCTTCTGTTCTTGGACTATAGAGGCTAAACCGATGGCTGAAACAGCGAAGGAATGGGCTAATCGAAGCTTTGGGGAGTGGGTGGTGGGCCACCGGTGGCTCTTAGGGTTTTAGGGGAACTTGTGGGTGGATGAGATGGGTGAAGAAGGGTTAGAATGGGGGAAAAATGAAAAAAAAAATGCGAAACAGTGCAGGCGGGCAGTAGACCAGTGGACTGGCAACCAGTTTCTTCTCATCGATGTACAGGACGACTGACAGCTTCGTTCGGTGCGAGGTCCGGCTCCTTTGAACTGTTTGGATGTTTTGAGCACAACAATGAGTGGCGCAAAGAAAATAATTAACTATTACTAGCCACACAAGCGGTTTTATCCGACATGTGCCAGGAAAGAAAATAATTACCGACACACACTGGGAACAACTAATAACTACCGACACACAGTGAGAACGACTTATAACTATCGACAAACATCGGGAATGACTTATGACTACCGACACATGCCAGGATGACCAATAGTTACCGACACACGCCGGGAATGTCTAATAACTACTAACGTCCACCAATACACGCTGGGGACGGGTTCTCTTAACTATTAATGTCCACCAACATATGAGGGGACGCGTTCTCTTGACTATTAACGTCCACCAACACACAAGGGGATGGGTTCTCTTAACTATTAGTGTTCACCAACACATGAGGGGGACAAGTTCTCTTAACTATTAACGTACAACAACGCACGAAGGGGATGGGTTCTCTTAACTATTAGCATCTACCAACAGATGCTGGAGACGCATTCTCTTAACTATCACACGATCATTAAGCATAAACTCTAGCCATATCACAAACCAACCACATATCATCAAATGTTCAATTTCCAGCAATCAAATCCTTAAGAACCATCACAAAATCATAACCGCCATAATCAGCAGAATAGGCTCACTCGCGCATCTCCAAGTTTAAATCTAGAAACCATATCAAACGAGTTTAGAAAATTCCCAAATTTTAGTATGTTTTAAATGACACATAAATGAACATTTTTTATGAGACATCTAAATCCATATCCTTCTAGATTTAGCCCGATTCGTTCAATCGAGTACAAAAATTGTGTTTCCAGAAAGTCTGTTTTCCAAAATTAGTTTGGTTCAAGATCTAAAACATGTTCATTTGATCTGAAATTTGACTACGTTAAACTAGAATATATGAAAAGAAACTTTTGTAAAGAAACCATTTTGACATTCGAACTCTAAGAGTTGATAAAAAGCCATAGAATCCTAAAAGGTCACCAATTCCAGCGAAAACTGAGGCTCTGTTTGAAATGACGGAGCCGATATCTCCATCTTTTAAATTCCTAAAAATCTTAAGAAAAGTAGAAATTGTAGCCGAGGATGTCTAAATTATTTCTCTAGAAGACATCAACCTCAAATTTGTATACCATTTCGATCCACAAAAATGGCAAACGGCGATGGTTCAGAAACCAAAACTGCAGGAACTTCACTGGATTCGACTAATCCATCATCAATTGTACAAATCTCATTAATTAAGTTACGTTAATCTATTCTAAGGCTAATATAACCATCCTAGTTTATCACTAATCCATACTTAAGCTAACCTAAACAACCCATAAGAATAATTAACCTACTCAGTAAGGTTTAGTAAGCAAACTCACCGGTTTAGCGTTCCAGTGAGTCCATGGCGACGGTGACACCAAGCCAGGCCACAAACCTCGAAGCAGTGACACCAAACAAGGCTGGGAATGGCTCGAAAATGGGCCACGAAGACCTCACAGCTTGTTGGAACTTAAGGTTCTGTTCTTGGACGATAGAGGTTGAACCGGTGGCAGAAACAGCGTAGGAATGGGCTAATCGGAGCTCTGGTAAGCGGGTGGTGGGCCACTGGTGGCTCTTAGGGGTCTAAGGGAACTTGTTGGTGGATATGAAGGGCAAAGGAAGGGTTATAATGGGAGAAAAATGAAAAAAAAAATGCGAAACAATGCAGGCGGGCAGTAAACTCGCGGACTAGCGACCGGTTTCTTTTCGCCAATGTACGGGATGGTCAACAGCTCCATTCGGCGCGAGGTCGGACTCCTTTGAACTGTTTGGATGTTCTGAGCACAAAGTGAGTGGCACGAAGGCTAATTCGTCCAGTAAGACTACTTTTGACTCAGATCTTTGGCAAAAATTCAGCTAGAGCAGAAACTAGCATAATGAGAAAACAAGGGAGAAAATAGCGGGCTTAGCTAGTCCGTTGGGTGTGTGAGGGTGGAGCTGGCTCAGCTGGCTTCCTCTGGTTCTCTTCAGGTTTCTCAAGGCCACAGCAATGGAGAAAGGAGGGGGAAAGAGGAAGAAGAAGCAGCTAGTCAAGGATGCGGGTTCCCTTTTGCCTTGTTTTTCTTGTATCTTGTTCGCTTGACTCATCCATGGCCAAGTATAGCTTCCTTGGCTGCAATTCCTCCACCAAGGCTCATCCCACAACTCTTGAGATGGTCCAAAACCATAAGGGAAGGGGGAGTTACGAATTTGATGAGTTTTGGCATCAAATGGACACTTGTTCTAGGTTTAACCAATTCAATTTGGCCTCAATAAGTCCCGTTATCGAGTCAATAATCAAATTGGTATTTTTCCTCCCTAATTGAACCATCTTGCATCCCAAATGCGAGATCAAAAATGGTCCCCAGAATTTTCTAAACAAAAACGGCCCTATGAAGACTTTTTCCCAAAAAGTCTCGGGTTGCAAAAAAATTTTCTAAGACTGATTCGACGTTCCTAGAATTTATTATGACATGAGAGAATCTTCAATTTCTGAAATCGGATTCAAATTCGCGGTTAATTTCACTCTAGCTCTTTTTTAGCATGACCTAAGCTATCGAATAGTTTGCAGAAATTTTTAGTGCAAATGACATGTGGTCAATTTTCTTTGAGCCACAAAGAACCTATTCGATACTTTGACGACTCTTGATAGTCGTGAAAATCTCAAGATTTCAAATATGGATACAAGGTATCAAAATGATAGAAAAATCAATCTAGTGTTGGTCGACGGGAATTTTGCAATTTAGTGGGGTCACCCACATTTAACCACATATCTCAGTTGAACCGACCTATCTCTAATTTCTAATCGATTTATATATATGCCGTAATAATCTTTGCAGATAAGCCCAGTCGAGCAGCCGAATCCTGGTCGAATCCTCAAGTCTATTGCATTAAAATCTCTTAATGACTTCATTAGATAGTCTAGTTATCTCATGAATGACCATCTCAGAGAAAAGCACTATAGGCGCGTCAATGAAAGGCCCAACTTATCCAATTGAAATCAAAACCTGAAAAATCAAGATGTCACACTTCAAAATAAGTGGGCCGAGAGTTACTTTATATCCCTTTGCAAGATTGGCAGCAATCTAAAGAAATCCTTTGGGACTTTAAGGGCTAGATTAAAGAATACATATGTCAAAAGCCAATGAGGTAAAAAGATAGCTGTTGACACTTGATTTTTAATCGACGAGTCAAGAAAGGTAAAAAAAATTGCGATTTGGGTTTCCGATTGCAACAGAACCCATTTTTCAACCAAAAAATGTTGTCTTTCTCAACCAAAAAATGCTGTCTTTCAAGAAAAATCCGAAAAGTCAAACGGTTGACTTAAGGACAACCCTTTGACCAAGAGTCAACTTAGGGTCAAAAATTGACTTTTTACCTAAAAAGATGCCATTTAGCTTTAATTTTAGTTTTTTCAAATTAATTTCTCAAAAATTCAAATATTTGACCAAGAAATCAACCTTTTAGAAAAGTCAACTAAACAGTTGATTTTTTGTCAAACTTTTGACAAAAAATTGAAAAAAATAAAAAATTCATAGAAACATTTCTTTCAATGTCTATTTAACTTATGTGTTGAAAATTTCGTAAAATTCGATTAAGAACCTTGTTTTCTGAATTTTTTTTATTTTATGTTCTAAATTGACCATAAATCAAATAACTTTCATTATAGTCATAATTAGCTGTAGTTCATTCTTTGACATTTGGTTTAGGAACTATTTTAAATCCACTCGTATGTTCAATTTCATGAATTGCTAGATCAAAATATAAATTGTCGTTTTGAGCCTTAATTAGAGGACCAAAATCATTTCTTCATGACTTACGAACGGACAATTATTCTTCCCTCATTTTCTTAAGATAAGTCTAAATCTGAAATCTATTTTGAGAAATTCACATAAAAACTTCTTGATTTGAAAAGTTTTACTCTTCCAAGCATAAGAAAGTCAAGCAATTAAGTTTTAACTAACGAAATTTGAGTGGCCCTATTTAAGGCTTCGGTTTAATTTCATAAATCTAGGTTCAATTTTGATGTTGGACCTTGACTTATTTTTGACATAAGCTCAAACACTTCAATTCGAGGCCAATTTGAACGAGATAAGTAATCTTACATATGGGTGGTTAATTAGATAGGACAATTGTGGCACTAATTGAACTCAATTTTAATCAATTTGTAATTTTACCCATTAAATTGCAAATTTAATCATTTTAGCCATTTAAGCTCAATTCAAAGCACTCATGGTTTTGACCCATTGTCTTTCGTAATAATCATTCAATTAAGTCAATAAAAGATCCCTAGATCGCATGTATAAGGTTTAATTGGCTTAATTAAATCACAATTAGGTCATTCCCTCTCCAATAGGATAAATTTTCTTTTTAATTTGGTCCTTTAAGGATCAAATTGCATGAATTTGGAACCCACAGGGGCCCTAAGAGAGTGAATTAGACAGAACTAGACCAAATCGGTCAAGAATCGGCCAAATCGAAGAGAACCGGTTTGACCAGTCTAGCCGGCCGTTGGTGGTGCTAGTCGATTTAGTTGCTTGTCGATTGGTTCTAGACCTCTTATGACTAGTTTTGGGATCCTTTTTGTGCTAATTTCACTTCTTCAACTTAAGTTTTCCAAAATTTTGCATATTGGTCCTTGAATTTCATAAAATTACAATTGGACCCATAATTAGTTATTGTGACGCAATTTTTGATTTTGGGTTCAGTTTTTGCAAATCAAACCCACTATATCGATTACCTGACACCTCAGGATTATGACTGAACTTTTGAAATCAATTTTTGACTGTTAGATTAAAATTTCGACTTTTAGATTGAATCGACAGCCAAGATCACTTGGGGTGCACATGACAACCATTCTATTCTAGAAATAATTTCTAGAATAGAAATAGATTTTTCTATTTCTATTTCTAGAAGAGTTTCTAAGCAAAAATAACCATTTGATAACGACACAAAATTTCTACTCTAAAAATAGAAATTCGTTTGATAACGACATAAAATTTCTTCCTTTCGAACGGCGCGGCATTGTGGCTTTGGCCGGTGACCGCGATCAGACCGGCAGAGGCGCAGCTTGGTGACAGATGACAGGTGGTGGTAGCGGCAACCGGTGGCGGCGCGATGGCGCGCGGCGACGGCGGCGACGTACGCGCGGCGACAAGCAGCGATGGCGGCAACAATGCAACCAAATCGCCCGGCGGGGGCGGCGGTCGGTGGATCGACGGATGGTGGTCAATGGCAACATGAAGGATCGCTTGACGAACGATGAGAAAATTTTTTTGTTTCTCATTTCTCGTTCTAAAAATAGAGAAGTAGAAAATTTCTACTTCTAATTTCTATTCCAAACCTATTTCGGAATAGAAAAACGGAATAAGTTTATCAAACGGATTTCTTTTCCAAAAATAGGTCTTTAATAGAAAATTTGGTTTTGGAATAGAAATAGGCGTTGTCATGCACCCGCTTGATTTATGGATGGCATATGTACCAAATTTCCCTCCAATTTTTGGGGAGGCTCATTCTACAACTCACTTTCTCTCTCTTCAAATCTCTTTCTCTCTTTTCTCTAGTTTTCCCGCGTTTTTCCTCTCCCTAGCCAAACCGGCCGTTCGCCGGTCCTAGCTTGCTGGCCTCACACCGGCGACTTAATGATTGTCACTTAGCCCCCTGCAGCTATCTCCTCCTCCACGCTGATCCATTTGTGGCCAGAGATTGACTAGGCGTTGATGGGAAGTTGTCTGAACATGACGATCTTCTCCTCGGTGTCTCTAGTCAGTTCGATTTGAACCGATTGTTTCGGTGATCCCAACTAGTGGTTGACGGTGGTTCAGCAGTCCCCAGGCCATTTTGATCCATCATTAGGTCCTCATTCAACCATCAAGGGACTGAAGTTTGGCTAATCATTGGCCGGATCTATTCCGGCATCTAAATTCTCACCAGCGCATTTAAACTGGCCCATTCTAGGACCGGTCCTATTCCAGATTTGAGCAACAACCACCGAAGGTCCCTCAAGGCGCTGATCATCTCATCAACTCGTTCATGAACTCTAGGTGATCGGAGCTTAGCCGTCCAATAGCCGGAAGACTCCCAGTCAACCCAGTCTGCTACTGGCATTCCAATCGGCTTAATCCGAGTTGATCTTGATTGGTGCTCGAATTGGCATTGTTTGATGTGGTTTCGATGCATCGATCGCTCTTGGTTAGTCCTAGGAGGAGTCTCAACCTCATTGCAGTTGGAACCTTACCGATTGGCTGTCGAATCACCTCTGGCGGCTCTTTTGCTAATCGGCGCTCGAACTGGTCCAATTTCTATGTAGATCATCGATCTAGTCACCCCAAGCCGATCCCTAGGTGGTTTGATTTGCTCCTCATGCCTCCAATCAAACTTCAATGAAGATCCAATAGCTCGATTGTGATTGAAATCGACGAAAATCGCATAAAAGGTAACTTCTAAAGCTTGAATCCCGTGAAGCGAGGTTGGATTGTCCAATCGGGGCTTGAATTGACCTTTAGATCGATGAAATAATCCTAGATCTAAAGATTATATGCTTATTGATGATTTGCTGAAGCTTGGATGTGATTGATTGAATGTTCATGAATGATCAAATGATTTTGGCCTGAAATATGCATTTTCGTGTTCTTGCGATAGGCTTGCTGTTTTGGCTAAAATGAGGTTAGAAATGACTGTATTTCAGCTCGAGTCTTTCTAGACTTTGAAAATACACATCACAAGCTTTGAATCAATAGGTGGCATGCCCCAATTGAGTGACCCTTGACCCTCAAAAAACACCTCCAAAGTTACTTGATTCTATAGTATTTTAGGTCCAATTTAGGTTCTGATTTGGTTCCAAATTCTGACTTTGCTATTTACGTGCTGCTTTTTGTAATGATTTTTTAAGGAACTTGCCTTTATGAAAGTTGTTTCTTGTCGTGTCAAGAATGTCCTGTAATTTTTTTGGAAGTTTTGGACATGTTTAGGTAGGTCAAAATGGCTTGGGTCTAAGCTAAGGTCAATCTACCATGTTTTGGTCCGAGATGAATTTAGGTAGATTTGAACATGAAAGTGACCTTGTTCAATCTTAAAGCCTTCATGAAAGATGAACCATATGTTACATGTGTTCAATTGATTCAAGATTTGCAAAGTTTTGATGTTGTTTAATGTGTCAATTGCATGTATCAAAATTAAAGGGTGCTGCTGCAAAATAAACCTTCCATGTGCGTGTCTGTTTTGCCATTTTTGTCATGACCAATGTGATCTCATCTAGGTTTCAGACTCACAAAAAATATTCTCCATGTAAGATTTTTCGTAGGATTTTTGCATGTATGATTTTTTGTAGAATTTTTGCATGCCATAAGGTGTCCAAAATCATGCTTGTTCTGTGGTGTCAAGGTTAGGATGAAATCTTATCACATATGCATTTTGCTATGCTTGTTGGAGTCTATTAGAGACTAAATCTTATATTGATGTCTTCCTGACTTTTAAAGTACATATAACAAGGTTTGTGAGCATATGTGAATTGTCATGATCAAGCATCATTTACTATATGAATACTATGCCTCAATTAGACTAGCCACATTCCAAAATCATTAAGTATGTCATTTAGGTCCTAAGTCATTTGGCATTGACATTGACTTGCATGATCATTTTGCATATTGATTTAGGATTATATGTTTATCTGAATCTTTTATCACATCAAATTCTCTGTCATTTGTAAATTTCATGCCGTGTGTGCATTGCATGACTTCTAGACTTAATGATGCATGCTATGTTTTTTTTTTTTTTTAAATACTGATATGCGCACTTTTCGAAACCTCGGTCTTAGAGCACCAAGTTAATCTAGGTTAGACCTGAGCTCTTCTACGAAGTTGTAAAGCATGCTTAGAGCTTTCAAATGCCACTGATTTCATGTCAATTGCTCATTGATAGGTCCCTTTTCTATTTTTCCAAACATAGACTAGAATCTGGACTGAGGGTAAAATTCGGACCCCACCCTTGTTTTCACCCTTGTTTGGTCAGACCCTTACCATTGTTGTACCATTATTTCTGTGGGGATCCTTGACTCGGTCCCTTAATGAAGTTTTTTTGCCATCATGTTGACCATGTTGTGCGAAAATTTCATGACTTTTAGACCTTGGTTGCAATGATGTGATGTCCTACTGTCTTAATGATTTTCTGATGCACTATTGCTTGTCATTTGATTTTTTAAAATCATGCTTAGCTCATTTAAGAAAAATTTCTTTGTGAAAGTTCTTCGTCGTAATATCATGCATGTTAGGAAAGTTTTTTATAGTTAGATTGTCAATGGGTATCATCCAATTTTGCTAATTTGTCATACTTGGTCTGAAATTTCCTATCATGAACTTGTTGTCATAATTGTTTAGCTAGACTACTTAGGTTACTTCGTGCATGAATTTAGGCCATGCCATCTTCATGAAAGTTACTTTAGATGCCTTGATATTTATTGTCAAATGGCTTTAGATGAATCGACTTTCCAAATCATACCTCGAAATCACTTTGGTACACGTGATGTTTCCAAAAATAGTTTTTAGAAATTCTATTTCAAAACTTGATTTGGCTTAGGAAAAGTCATGGGTTGGACTATATTCCCGATACTTGTGAATGCATTTATGCGAGTTCTAGGCTAGCCTTGGCAATTGAATGTGTTCCCAATTGAATGTGTTCCATAGCCTAGATATTCCTTAACCAAAAATGTTTTCCAATCCTTTTTTAAATTCTAGTTTGACATTGTAAAAGTTGTGGTTTGAATTATATTCAAAATGCTTGCGATTCTTCTCAGTACATTTATGCGAGCTAGGGGCTAGTCTTGGTAATTGAATGTCTTCCATAGCCGAGACATCACCTTATCTCAAAAGCTTTATCGATGATTTCAAACCTATCTTTGAAACATCACATGTACCCTCCACGCATATAATCATGTCATTCATTAGAAATACCTATGTTCCTGACTGGTTCATGTCCTTGTAATAAGTGACCCATCGACGGTTCACTTTCTTGTTTGATTAGTTGAGAAATAATGTCCAAAAGACCTACATGCATGTTTAATTCCTGCAATGTATGTGATTTCTAGATGTATGCTAGGACTGATGTGTGGTATCGAGGGAAAATCTTGAGATCACGTAGAATGCCTTGTTAGGGACTTACAAGCATTATTCGCCATTCAAGAATGCAATTGATCAATAATGGCTATAGGTCATAAAATGAATCAGGTAGGTGTCTTAGAGGGACCTATGCATGAACTACAAAGGCCGACTCTAAGGCTCAAATCTGATTTTTGAGTTGAACTTCCTTTTCAGTGATTGACCTTGGCATGATGTTGTGCTTTCAATTGTTTTCACGTGCATGCTTGTTTCATTCAATTATATGTACCTAGTTATAGTTCTTAGACTAGGTTTATGATAGGATCTCAAAGGTGAAGATGACATGAAGACGGTGAAAGGTCGATGTCCATTCCAATCATATTTTTGTATCATTCATCCCCCACATATGTCTCGGGTTCTTATTGTTTGTGTAAATGCCCAATGAGTTGCGGGTTCTTTCTTTTCATATTCTTTTAATTGTGTTTCTCTTTATCTTTCCTAGGATTGCACGATAGATTTACTACTTTCCTTAGTTGTTTAATGATTGTCTTGCAATTTCAATTCAATTCATTGCTTTCTTTTCACTTTTCTTAGAGATAGAATAACATGAAAATGACCAACCATGCATCATCGCCTAGTTTAGGTTTATGATAGGATCTCAAAGGTGAAGACGACACGAAGACGGTGAAAGGTCGATGTCCATTCCGATCATATATTTGTATCATTCAACCCCCACATATGTCTCGGGTTCTTATTGTTTGTATAAATGCCCAATGAGTTGCGGGTTCTTTCTTTTCATATTCTTTTAATTGTGTTTCTCTTTATCTTTCCTAGGATTGCACGATAGATTTACTACTTTCCTTGGTTGTTTAATGATCGTCTTGCAATTTCAATTCAATTCATTGCTTTCTTTTCACTTTTCTTAAAAATAGAATAACATGAAAATGACCAACCATGCCTCATCGCCTAGTTTAGGTTTATGATAGGATCTCAAAGGTGAAGACAACGCTAAGACGGTGAAAGGTCGATGTCCATTCCGATCCTATTTTTGTATCATCCATCCCCCACATATGTCTCGGGTTCTTATTGTTTGTATAAATACCCAATGAGTTGTAGGTTCTTTCTTTTCATATTCTTTTAATTGTGTTTCTCTTTATCTTTCCTAGGATTGCAGGATAGATTTACTACTTTCCTTGGTTGTTTAATGATTGTCTTGCAATTTCAATTCAAATCATTGCTTTCTTTTCACTTCTCTTAGAAATAGGATAACATGAAAACGACCAACCATGCATCATTGCCTAGTTTAGGACAAACGATCCTACAAATTTGAAGAAGAAATTCATGGACACATTAGGTAAACACTTAATGTTAAGTACCGAAAAGACGCTAATAGAAATATTGGCATAACCTAAATTGCTGAACCTAGATATCTATTTGCATGGAAATCAAGGGACTGCTCTCAACCCTCGATTGGGTTTTCTATTTGACCCCAAAAACGAGGCTAGTGGTGACCCTCGTCTTATCTCTAGGTTGTTTAAAACAACTAGACCGTATAAATGAATTCATCGCGGGGGGTGTGAGTCTCGATGAGACTCACCATGGTTTAGCATACCCACTATGGAAAACTCTTAATGGATGAAGTGATGCCATCCTTAGGGAGATAGTACTAGAGGGAGGGCTACCATGGCAAAGGTACCCTTAAATCTGATATCCACACCTAACCTCCTCTCTCGAGGTATGTCGCCCATGTGGGTGAGGATAGCAACACTCCGCTGTCATGCGGGGCATGAGTTTGGGAGAACTTGCGACATTTTAGAGGGAACTCCCAAGAGGTTTAATTCGAAAGGCAAAGTGATAATGTCTTTTGGAATGCGAACCGTGAGGGAACTCTCATGGTCAAGTACCCCTAAACCTGACCTTCCTTCCTCCTCTTATGGGATGGGCGGTGACATCAGGTCACTACAGCAGTCTATGAAAAAAATCCTGAGGTTTTACAGTATTCATTCAGAAAAGTCCAATAAGCAAGGACACTCTTGGGAATGAAAAAGTCATCAAGGTCTTCGTTTTGATCTATAAGAAGCCATCTGGAACAAACCCAAAGGTAGTAAAAACATCCAAAAGCATCATGGACATGGGTCCCTAAGTGAAAAAAGAAACAATTAGTAGATGGGGACCAGAAGCAAACAACAAAACCCACTAACCCCCTATTTAAGTCATGGGACAACATGCTAACCTCCAGTGCCATCTCTATGCCCACATTCATCCATGATAATCGGGTTCCTAAATCATCTTGCAATCATAAGTACCAGGCATGGAAGTTTTCTTTGAATAGAGGGTAGCTTCAAAACTTGGTAGGAGCAAATGTTTAGATATCCTTTATAGAAGGATACTGTATTAGGAGTTTCTCATTCATCCTAGTTGGAAAGCAAGGCTTAAGAGATGGTGGAACATGGTTGTCGCCCAAAAGGGCAGGCCCAAGAAGCAATGATTCCGAATGCTCCTCTACAATGCTCAACAATCGAAATCGACAATAGTTGGCTTCCTTGATATGAAGAAGGCAGTCGAAGTTTGAGATATAAGACTCAGGTTCACATTGGGAACTTTGGTAGCCATAGAAAACTAATGAACAGAGTATGGAGGGTTTAGGGTTTAAGGAAGAAGACAAAAGTACAAAAGAATATGATAAGACGTATCCTTCTTTTCAGAGTAGGAGATGACAATTCAAAATTAAGGATATCTGCCAAAAGCCAAAATTACTTGTCAAGATGCAATAGAGCCGTTGATTCATATCTACCATGGATATGTTAGAGAATAGAAAACTATAATGTCATTTGTAGCAAATTGTGCGTAGAATAAGGTATTTCCTTTAAAATAAATAAATTCCCAATTGAATTCTTTTAAGAGGGGGCATACATTGACACCCAAAATACCCTTGCAAGCATGTGCTGGTCACGAGAGTAGAAAACTCTAAAATCACCCTTGTTGCTGCATGTGGGCTATAATTTACATCAACCCAGCC
Source organism: Eucalyptus leucophloia subsp. euroa (assembly GCA_017140325.1). NCBI lineage: Eukaryota > Viridiplantae > Streptophyta > Magnoliopsida > Myrtales > Myrtaceae > Eucalyptus > Eucalyptus leucophloia. Next base: position 49,356,454 of record CM029470.1, read on the forward strand.
CACAATGGTTATGAAAGCAAATGATAGCAAGGGATTTCGTGTGGCACCCTTGACACAGTCCCCGATCCGCTAGGGTCACCACAGCTCACTCACCTATCACTTATTCTAATAACATTCCACTTTGATACCATTTCAATTGCAGCGGGTCCATACAAACTGGGGGTTTACATCTTTTAGATCGATTCCAGCGTAGTTCATATAACGAAAGCATACTTATTGTTGGAGAAAACTTCCTTGAGTGTTTTGAAGCTGATAAAACATTTCCATCAGTCTAGCCTGAAGACTTGTAGACTCTACTATTAAAGTCTGAAGACCTCCGGACTGCCAGACTTAAGACTCAAAGTCTATCCTCATTAACAGTTTCTAGTCCATCGAAGAAGAATTATCCAGGATTGGATGTTTTGTTAATGATTTGACTTTATCGACTGAAGAAGATCTCTTGGCTGGATATAACATGTCGGAATCCATTAGTCAAATCAAGATTGATTCAGGGATTGTGGATCCGTTGATTGGTGAAGTATACTTGGAAGGTTCTACTTATAGAAACCAAGATCCTGATTGTATGGGCGAGCATGATTGATGGGCTATCATCATGTTCCTTAAATAGCTCGGATGATCTTCCTAATTGATTATGTCCAACGGGTAGATTGGAAGAATTCCTTTGGTAATTGCCAACGGGTATGATAGCATAAAGGAGTATATAAGGAAGACGTTCCAGTTGTTCGAGTGTGTGCGTGACAGAAGAATTCCAAAGTCTGAAGCTCCTTGTTCTTAGTCAATTTATTTGTTGAGCGAAATCTTATACGCAAAAGAGAGTCTATATCTTTGAGGAACCTTGAGGAAGTATGGTAGAGTCTCTACATTGTGGAATCAAGGAAGAGCTTTACTGTAACAATTGTTTTGTTCATAGTGAAATCCAGCTAGTGGGCTGTCAGTGCAGAAGAGTGGACGTAGGCTTGGAATAAGCCGAACCACTATAAACTCTGTGTTCAAATTCTCTTCCCTACACTCTTTTACTTTGATCGTAAATCATTTTATTTACAAGAGACAAATTTCCTTGTTGATTAGTGCTACACTTATCTCGCAAAATTGTTAGTGCACCTATTCACCCCCTCTAGGTGCTTATACTAGCTTTCTCACTCATCATCTCCCAAACCCGTACATAAACTAAATAATATGATGCAATACACACCAATTACAACCTTTCATATATATATATATATATATATATGCATTTTAGGGCCAAATCACTTTTATTTACATACTAAGATGGATTTCACAAGTCAATATAACAAAAGGGCCAAGACTATAACTAAGCTCGGCGATACTCAAAAAGAAACCCGACTATACATCATATGTGAACATCTATCCATCAGCTAGTGTCGGCCATCCCAAAAAGTGTCAACCTCCACCAGTCACACGCTCCTATCATACCCATCCTAGTGCATCGGCCGACGGCGGTGGTGAGAGTGCTAGTATGAACAAAATAAAGGAGTTAGGGAAGAGAATAAGAACACAAGATTTATAGTGGTTCGGCTTAATCCAAGCCTACGTCCACTCTCCCACGCTAACAGCCTTCTTGGCTAGATTCCACTATGCAATCAACAAGAGATTACAACTTCGAGTGCAAATACTTAGTAGATCACACTATCTCACTAAGTCACTCATTTGGTATTTCTTTCACGATCACAAACGTTTAAGCTCTCCAAAGACAAGTGTATGATCGAAGGTCGCTTAGACTTTGGAATTATAAATTCTACGCTCTGTCTCTTACTTGCTCATCGATCCATGATCTCCTTAAATACTCCTCCACTTCCAAACTACCCGTTGGACAGTATCCCGGAGAATAGTCTTCCAATATACCATTGGACAGCTCTGTATCTAGAAGATTTGGTAGCCGTTGAGTGAAAAAGGTAAAATCCCAAATTGATTCCGATCGCCCATACAAACGAAATCTTGGTTTCCATAAGTGAAGCTTCTTCGTATAGAAAGTTCTTGTCTTCAAGATCCAATCGTCAATCAATTAGATTGAATCAATCAAATCAATCTTGATGTGGAATCCAAACCAGATCACTAGCCGTTGTATGATTGGGCTTGAGTTACGATTCATCGAATCTGATGTAAAGTCCGAGTCTCATAGACTTTACAATATAAGTCTGTAGACTTTACAATCTGGGTCTGAACATATCTCGCTTTCGAATAGATTTAGCTTTAAGGTCTTAACACCTAGTTCAGTTCTTCAGATAGAGTCTGTCTTCTAGTTCATCATTCACGTTCGATCCTGGAATTAGTCGAGTTGATAGACTTCGATGTAGAACAGACTTTGACACTAAAGTCTCGGCAGTCTTCAGACTTTAAGTCTTGAGTCTGCGCCTTCGACTTTGACACGTAAGTCTGGAAATCTTCGAATATACTTTGGACATATGTTACGTTCAGTCTTTCTCGTCTTCACACTTTGACAATATCTTTACATGCTCTATTATCTACATGGTCTATTACTTAACCATTAAACATGTTAGTAGCCTTTGATTTATTTTGTCATCTTCAAAACATCATAAGGGATTTCCCTAACAATCTCCCCCTTTTTGATGATGACAAAACAATTTCTGAATATGCAGATTTGTAAACATACTTTTAAATCAAAGGATATCAGAAGATAACAAATAGATTGAGCATAAGAATATATAGAAAAATAATCACAGCTCAATATTATGCAATAAATAATATCAACCAATCAGCACATATGCATACTCATATCTTCTCCCCCTTTTTGTCATAATCAAAAAGCGATGACAATAGATTCACGTAGAGAATGATAATCAATATCTTGCATGAATAACAATTTCCAAAAATCAGCTTTTTTTATCGACTATTAAAGATATGCAATATAGCTCACTTCGATTATATCAGTAAATATCCAATAAAAATCACGGATGCATCATAAAATTTACGTACCATTTTTGTCATAATAAAATGATAATATTAATCAGAGATTTGTTAATGACAAAATGTAATAAAAGATGCACTAACCGGATTTTGTAGATCTTAACAATTCTGACACATTTACCTTCCTTCTTTTCACAAAAGATCACGATCAATCAAAAAAGATTTTTCCATAATTGATCAATGCTCCCCCTCAATTTGTTGCCTTTTTGAGATGATCACGATTCTTTTCCTTTTCTTTTGGATTCATTTTCTCCCCCTATGATCATGACAATATTTGCGAATAGAAATAATTGTTGCAATTGTCGCAGGAGATATTTTCTGATTGTACCAAAATTTGCGTAGATTCGCAATCATCCTTCCCTTAAAGAATTTCCTGCAATCAACTCATTTCCCTTTTTGGTATCCATCAATTTGGATCCTTCCTTGACGTTAGAGTAAAATAGAAAATCTCCATAATCAAATATTCTTTCTTAATTCATCCTAACAAAGTATTCAAAGAAAGAATATTATGCACAATGATATTTTGAAAAATAAATTCTCAATTAGTCAAAGCACAATAAAATCAGGGAGAATGAAATCTTTGAATATCTAAGAATATCTTGCATCATCACGTAAAACAGATTTTCACTTTGCAAAATATAATTATATCTGAGAGTATAAAATTAGACAAAATAATCTGAATTATCTCAAATAATCACACGTACTAAATCAAATCTTAACTCACAAATCACAAAAACAAATCATACGATTCTTTCTTCCATAAAGCAAAATATGATCATTATAAAATCTCAATCAACCAAGGATATATCGAATATCAAGCATAATGAGAATTATTGCCCAAATCAAATTGAGAATAAAAATTCCTTACCAAATCCTCTTTCTTCTTTCTTCTTTATATCCTGCAAAAATAACTTATCTTTTCTTTGGTACCCATTTTTTCTTGGGTCTATGAGAGTTAGCAGAATATGTTGCTTTTATCCAATTTTTCTTAACAGGTCTCCGCACTTGAGAAAGATCTTGTTGCCTAAGTCGAGAATTCTCCTTTTTAAGTTCGAAAATCCTTTTAAGAGAAGATTTGAGATTTGAACAAAGCTCATTTATATACTTTGAAACTTTGAGAGGAATTTTTGAATTGCTTACCTCGATTTCCTCATCGGACTCTGAGTCTGTGTCCGAGTCAGACTTTGATTTTGAGTCTGTGTCTAAATTAGACTTTGATTTTGAATGTGCCATCAAGCATATATTTTCTTGATCATCATCTTCTTTCATGATTCTTTTATGGCCATTATGCTTGTATTGACTTCTTCCATCGAATTTCCTTCCTTTTCTACTCAGCTTTTTAAATTTCTCGACCATAAAGGCAAATTCTTCATCGTCCATGTCATTTTCTGAGTCTGTTTCATCAAAAACAGCATTAAATATTAAAGCAATGGACTTCTTACCTTCGGGATCTTTATCGTTGAGTTGTTCCACTTCATAGGATTGAAGAGTGCCAATCAATTCATCAATGGAGAGTGGCATAATCCTCTAAGTCTCCTGGATTGAGGTCTTGACATGATTCCAATCTTTTGAGAGACCTCGCAAGAGTTTGTTGACCTTCATCGGGGTAGAAATTTGCTGACCTTGATATGCCAAACCATTTACAATTTCTGCAAAACGGCTGAACATATCTCCAATTGACTTTCCTTGCTTCATCTTGAAAGATTCATATTGGCCAAGCAAGAAGTTTACTTTTGTCTCTTTTACATGATCGGTCCCTTCATATGTAACATGAAGTTTATCCCAAACTTCTTTTGCTATTTCACATGAAGAGATTCTGTTATATTCAGCAAGAGATAAAGCGCAATATAAAGAATAAATGGCTTTTGCATCAAGCGCTTCTCTTTTGGACATCTCCATCCGAGACATAGGAGCGGGGAGTTTGGTTTCTTTGTCTTTGCCATTCTTATTTGATGTTGATGCAGCAATGGGATTGATTCCTCTTTCCACAACATCCCATTGTAAGAAATCTCTGGATCTTATGAATGCTTTCATTTTGTTCTTCCATACGTCGTATTCCTTTCCATCAAAATATGGTGGCCTTGTGTTGCTTTGCCCTTCTATAAGTCTTGGTGCCAAGATACTAGCCATAAAGAATCTTTAGCTCAAAAGTAAAAATACTTTTATAAACCGAGCACTTGGCTCTGATACCAATTGAGAGTGCTAGTATGAACAAAATAAATGAGTTAGGGAAGAGAATAAGAACACAAGATTTATAGTGGTTCGGCTTAATCCAAGCCTACGTCCACTCTCCCACGCTAACAGCCTTCTTGGCTGGATTCCACTATGCAATCAACAAGAGATTACAACTTCGAGTGCAAACACTTAGTAGATCACACTATCTCACTAAGTCACTCCTTTGATATTTCTTTCACGATCATAAACGTTTAAGCTCTCCAAAGACAAGTGTATGATCGAAGGTTGCTTAGACTTTGGAATTATAAATTCTACGCTCTGTCTCTTACTTGCTCATCGGTCCATGATCTCCTTAAATACTCCTCCACTTCCAAACTACCCGTTGGATAGTATCCCGGAGAATTGTCTTCCAATATACCCATTGGACAGCTCTGTATCTAGAAGATTTGGTAGCCGTTGAGTGACAAAGGTAAAATCCCAAATTGATTCCGATCGCCCATACAAACGAAATCTTGGTTTCCATAAGTAAAGCTTCTTCGTATAGAAAGTTCTTGTCTTTAAGATCCAATCATCAATCAATTAGATTGAATCAATCAAATCAATCTTGATGTGGAATCCAAACCAAATCACTAGCCGTTGTATGATTGGACTTGAGTTACGATTCATCGAATTTGGATGTAAAGTCTGAGTCTCAGACTTTACAATATGAGTCTCAGACTTTACAATGCTGGGTCCGAACATATTTGCTTCTGAACAGATTTAGCTTTACGGTCTGTATCCAGTTCAGCTTCAGCATAGAGTTTGTCTTCTAGTTCATCATTCACGTTCAGTCTGGAATTAGTCAGAGTTGATAGACTTCTGATGTAGAACAGACTTTGAAACTAAAGTCTGCCAGTCTTCAGACTTTGAGTCTTGAGTCGCGCTTTCAAACTTTGAGTCTTGAGTCGCGGTCTTCGACTTTGACACAGAAGTCTGGAAATCTTCAGAATATACTTTGGACATATGTTACGTTCAGTCTTCTGGTCATCTTCGCACTTTGACAATATCTTTACATGCTCTATTATCTGCATGGTCTATTACTTAACCATTAAACATGTTAGTAGCCTTTGATTTATTTTGTCATCTTCAAAACATCATAAGGGATTTCCCTAACAGGTGGCAGCATCCCCATCATCCTCCCATCTCTACAAACATGGACAGACAAAAACTCTTGTACAACGGGACCATCAGGTAAGCCGACATCATACATGACCAAAACACGGACGCGAATAAACACCAAGCCATGAACACCAACACAGGGGTGCTCCGAGCACTCGACCTCGACATCATATGGTAATTCATAAAACGTACCACGTGTGACTGGTGCTAGAGGCATCTTTCAATCTGAAATGTTAGTCCCCAAAGGGGTGAGTACAGCCACTTAGCAGTAAAGATCCATCAAACTACAGAATGCAACAAGCAAGACAATCAAGATATCACGAGTAAAGCATATATCATCCATGCCATCAAGCTACATCACCGTGCAATCATGCATATATCATCCATGCCATCAAGCTACATCACCGTGCAATCATGCATATATCACCATGCAGTCATGCATATCTCACCATGCCATTGTGTATATATCACCATGCAGTCATGCATATCTCACCATGCCATCATGCATATATCACCATGTTTCATATCATTCATGCTATCAAGCATACATCCCCATGAGATCCATTCAAGCCTTCATGATAGCATTCTAAATGTCAAATAGCATCAATTTACTTTCATAAACAGATCATGCATCATGCCATATGCATACACCCATGCACATGTTTCAATTTCAATATTTATCTTTCACAAGGATCTTATTATTTTTCTTCCAGGGACCAATGTTTGCATCCTTCAATTTATCACTCACACCCAACTTGGCATCACGAGGGCCACCGGCACAAACCTCCGAGCATCTCGCATCCCAACTAGCATCATGAGGAATCCCCCCGACACAAACTCCAGGGCTTCCGGAATTTCGTACCGCCATACAACTAGGCATTCCCCCTGGACATTACATACCGCATACCACCCGGCATCTCGAAACTCCCGAGGACCTCTGGGCATGTATTAATAATACAACTAGGCATCCGGCTCAAACCTCCGGGAATCCTGACACTCCCGGGGCATCGTTGGCTCACACCTCCGATGGTCTTGTTATTATCACAATTTATAATCACATATGTGTCTCATTTTCAACATGGCATTTGATGCAACAATATCAAAGATTTCAACTAGCATTTGATGTCATATGATATGCCCAAATATCACCACATATGCAGCACACATAACATCCACAATCACACTTCATAACGAAATTCGCTGGCTTTTGAAAATATAACCAATTTTCGGGTAAAACAGAATGCACCTCTTTAGTAAAAATTCTTGGAAAATTAGTAAAAAATCTCAATAAATTCAGAAAATTTAACATGATGTAAAAAAGATCCAGAGGAAGATATTTTGTGAAGAATACCATGTCAAGAAAGTTCCACATCAACCACATAGATCTACACATCACAGCAAAAGAAATTCCAGCACCACTTTTGGACAGTTTCGGATATAATTTCGATTAAACCCTTAAATGAACTCCGAAAATTCTGATATTTTAATATGTTATAGGTGAGACTTAGAGATAAAGTTCTCATGAAGAAATAGAAGTCTAATTATTTCTGGATTAAAAGATAAAATTTTTGTAATTCTCCCTAACTCTCGGTTCACTGTCCAGATTCATCCTTTTCACAGAAAATCGTTTTCCCCAAACAATACTTGTCCATTTGTTCTCAAATTTTAGTACGTTATTCCTCAAGACGTGGTATACAAATATTATGAAGAAAACAAGAACAAATTCGGACTGGTTAATTTCACAAAATTCACAGAATCGCACTAGGTCAGCATAACAGTTTCCAGATCTAGCTTCTTCAAAGAAAAATGGTTTCACCGACCTATATTTGTTCATTTCATCTCAAATTTTGATATGTTATTCTCCAAGAAGTACTTTACAACTTTTATTAAGAATTCGAAGTCAGATTCGAACTAGAACATCGCTTGCAACTCACGAAATCACCAAAGGTCGGATTGTTTCCCTAGAAACAGAATACTAGGCTAGAACACAACTCCTATAGTTTCGAAATTTCACACTTCCTCCACATCCGAGATTCACCATTCATCACACACAAAAAACAACAAGCAAATGGTAGATCAATGGACTCTACTTGCCTCTAATCCAAGCAAAAAACGACAAGCAAACGGTGGGCTCGACGGCAGGACACGGCGGCTCGACGGCAGCAAACGGCCTCCCTCTTCCTTTCTCTCTTCCTCTCTTCCTCTCTTTCTCTCCTTCTCTCGCACGGTAGCTCTCTCTCTCTCCCTCTCGGCACTCCTCGCTCACTTTTCCCACTCTCCCTCTCTTTTCTTCCCTTTTGCAATGATTTGCAATCATTAGATTGCATGCAAATGCCACTTGGCCAAACCCCTTAGCCACTTGACGTTTTTCCCATGCAAGGTGATGGGCCGGCCTCTCCATCCTTTGGTCGACGGCAGACCTCCCTTTGGGCCTCTTGGGCCGGTCGAATGGTGGGGCTATGGGCTGGTTTTATCCATTAAAAACTTGGCCTTAAACTTATTGCATATCATGGATCAAATGGCTACAACATAATTTGATGCCACTTCCATCACTTATCCATGGCTCATAACACACCTAGGGATTGTCATGAAATTCTAGGATGCCACATTTCGAGAATCCTTTGGCTAGATTTTCATGGGCATATAAGCAAAGATACATAATTCTATGATGAAGCAGTTAGTTGCCACATGTCAAAGCTAAGAGATGTTGTTGAAGACATAACATCAATGGTGAATTTAATCAGGAATAGTTAAAAGGGCGCCATGCTCAATAGAAGTAGTTAATATTTGCCAAACAAGCCATGAGAGTATTATTGAATAACTTAGAAACTAGATGTGGATAAGGCAGTTCAACATAGAACGTGGAGTGACTCTTGAGAAGGAAGCAACCGACCATCGATGGTTACCAAGTTGACTTATAAATGCAACAAGCAATTCGACAAAGAACCCCTCGAACTACACACAAAACTACTTTACCTTACTTTTTATCTTTGCTTAGTTTAGCTTAGCTGTAGCTTCAAATTCCCGACGTAGATTCAATTCTAGCGAGTGTCTATATCTCGGGTGGTGCTGTTGATTAAATTCTAGTACTAATCCATTGTATAGCATTGTCGATTAGATTTCGACGTTATGTTCACATACTCATTTAGGAGTAGTGTTTGTAAGGTGCGATTACTACTATCCAGCATCGTCGATTAGATTCTTATGTTGTGTCATCATACTCATCTAAGAGTAGTGTTTACTAGGTATTATCACCACTATCCAGTGTTATTGATTAGATTCCAACTTTGTGTCTTCATATCCATCTAGGAGTAGTGTGTAGGTATTATCCTCATTGTCCAGCATTTTTGATTAGATTTCGACCTTATGTCCTTGAACTCATTGGAAAGCAGTGATTTTCGAGCACTTTTGTTAATATCCAACGTTCTCAAATCGTCTTTGATATTATATACACAACTTTAATTTTAATGGGTTTTCATTATTATATTAAAGTGAGTTTAGATAGCACCTTTAATTAGATTTCGACATTGTTTATTGTTGGGATTGAGCTTGTGTTAAGCGTGTCAAGGACTTCTTTAGATTTGGGACTATGTAATAAATATAGTCTCGTTCGCATTTGACACTCTCTATCCAAAGCTAACACATAACTTGAGTCTTCTTTAATAAAAATCAAAATATAATACTTGGTGAAAGATATTTCGTTGCAGGATCAAAAACTGGCAAAACAATGCTAATAAAGACATATTTTCAATGAATGTTACCCCCTTGCTTGGTCAAATACATATCCTCATGAGAAATCTTTCGAGCTGCAAACATATATCTTTCCTCTTACCTTATTTCCTCCTTTCCATGAATGTCCCTTGACCAAGATCCCAATTGATAATATTGCATTCTTTCCTCTCATATGCAAATTTTGGTCGCATAGAAAGGATTGACGGGCTCAGCCAAACTTTCTTGTTCTTGCAGGCTTTAAGTTGAAGACCTCCCTACTTGAGACCATTAATTCCAGTCAAATTAAATTCAAGACCAACTTGTTAAGCCTGTTCACGGCCAATCCAATGCACATGTAATTAATTGAAATATGCTAAATGATACATGTTCCTAAAATTATATGTTCTGCAATTTGATTCTAATATTTTTATGTGGGGGATAAAAATTAATCCTTAATTTTCTATGCAATAAATAAATAATCAGGTTGCCTAAATTCAAGTGTCAACAATTGCCTTTTTTTGAAAGTGGGCTCGCAAGGATCGCATTCAAAAACGAAATGAGATCTAAATTTTGACCAGCATATGCAATGAATGTTATTTTTGTTGGAATTATAGGTCTCATTTTAATAAAATATTATCCATGGAAAAGCAAATGCAAATGTTTGATGCAAAAGGAACGAGCTTACCCGTAGTTAATTATGAATCAAGGAGGTAGAGTATCTTAAGTTATAGGAGTTTTCATTTTAGATTCTTTGAAGAGCCTTATATTTATTCAAATACCTAGATCTGGACTTGGGTATAATGGAAGAGGTGGCGGAGAAACATTCATACCCAAAATGAAATGTTTAACAAAGTGATTCAAGACAACTAGATCCAAATTGATGTCAAGAATTTGGTGAACTTAACTAATAGATGCCCAACGTTAGGTGAGAAGCATCTATTCAATACATGCTCAATGTTAGGTGAGTCAAGTATTGCGTTGAAATAATTTAAAATACCTAAATCCAGACTAAGGTATAACGAAGGAGATTGAAAAACATTCATATCTAGAACGAAATGTTTAATGAAAATATTCAAGACATTTGTATCCAGATTAAGATTTCAAGAATTGGGAAACTTAACCAATAAACACTCAATGTTAGGTGAGATGAATATTGGATTAAGACACTTAACCAATAGATGCTCAATGTTAGGTAAGACAAATATTGAATTAAGATGATTTGAAATACTTAGATCCAGACTAAGGTATAACAAAAAAGATCGAAGAACATTCACAACTATAATGAAATATTGAATGAAAAGATTCAAGACATTTAAACCTAGACCGAGACATAAAAAATTGGGGAACTTAGCCAATGAACACTTAATGTTAGGTGAGTCAAATATTGGATTAAGATAACTTGAAATACCTATATTCAGACTAAGGTATAACGAAAAAAATCGAAAAATATTCATATCAATAATGAAATGTTTAACGGAAAGATTTTGTGACATTCACATCTAGATCGAGATGTCAACAACTGATCGAAAGATTTTGGGTGAGATTCACAGACTCTCGATTTCTGAAAATTCTAAGAGATGCTAAAATTTTACCTCGAGCACTTGAGTTTAATTTAAGGGATGAGTTACCCAAGTTTTGTTTCAAGCACTCAGAGAGATTTGATGCTTAACTAGGGTTTCTTACTTGAAGGCCGTATTGGGTTACCTAAAGGTTGCTTGATAGCAGTGCTTTGGGAATTGAGGAGTGTTTGGACATGTCCTAATGCTTCAGAGAGCGAATCAAGCATCACTACCACTTGATTTTCGTGAGAACTTCACCTGTGTAGCATGGTTAGCAACAACAGGTATATGTATTCATTTTGACCAATTAGTTCTATCCAAAACATATTTTAATTCATTTGTGGTTCATCCATCACGATTTTATCAAGCTTGTATTGCCAAATCTCAAGTACGGGAATTTTAGGAGAATAATCCATTTTGAGAACATAGGTTATGGATGTGTCAAATAAGGGATCTTTCAATGTGAAAAGCCTTTCACTTCTTGGTACCTTGATATCCGTGAAGGTTTCTCACCTCGTAATAGAAATAAGTCTGGGAACATGAAGGACGTACCTTGAATGTTCGTGAAGGTCTCTCATCTCTAGGAAATTGAAATATTGAGAATGCACCTCAGATATGCGTGAATGTTTCTCACCTCCTTGTAGAACAAATTTTGGAATATCTAGGACATACCTTAGATATTCATGAAGGTTTCTCATCTACTGGTAAAAAAAAAATTGGAATATCTAGGATGTACCTTAGATATACATGAAGGTCTCTCATTCGAGGATTTGAGAAAGCAAACTTGGATACATAGGGATTTTGTAAACCACGGGATGCGAAAGCTCGCCGTGCAAGGGAAGAGACTCTAGGCTACAAAAGCTCACCAAATTAATGTGGTGACTTTAGGTTGTGAAAGCTCGCCAAATCAATGGAAAGAAACTCTGGGCTATGGAAGCATGCCAAGTTGATGAAGAGGAACTTCGGGCTACAGAGCACACCGTGTTGATTAAGGAACTCGGGGTTGTGGAAGCATGCCAAGTTGATGAGGAGACTCTGAGCTACGGAAGCATGTCATGTTTATTAAGAGGGACATTAGGCTATGGAAGTATGCCGAGTTGATGAAAAGGACTTCGGGCTATAGAAACATACCGGGTTAATATAAAGGAACTTCAGGCTTAGAAAGCACGCCATGTCAATTAAGAAGGGACATGGGGCTATGGAAGTATGTTGAGTCGATAAAAAAGACTCCAGTCTACAGAAGCACGCCAAGTCAATAAAGAGGAACTCTAGACTACGGAAGCACGCCGTGTTGATGAGGAGTCTTTGAGCTACAGAAGCACGTTGTGTCGATTGCCTGTAGAGATAAAGTTCAAGAATGTTTGGATGAACCTCAAGGCTTCAGAGAGCAACTCAAATGTTAGGTATTACTCGATCTTCAAGGAAATATTACCTATCAGACATGATTAGAGCTACAACATATATGCATTTACCAAAGAAATAGAAAATTTAAGCTACTTTAGAATGCATATTTCAAAGTTCACTGAAGTTCTTTTATCAATTCAATCAAGGTTTATGCATAATGACATTACCATATTTGCATCACCCAAATTTCCACTGGAGAGAATTGTGGTTCAAGACAATTTTCACTTATGACATGGATTTCTTAAGAATACTAAATGAGAGACTTTTAGTTAGAAAGGACTTTCACTCACTCTCATTTAAAATGGCTATTTTATGAGAATCCCTCAATCTCACTATCATCATATCGACAAGAGTCTGAGTATTATCACAAGCGGTACAACCTTACCAATTTGAGAGGTCTTTAATAGAGACCATAATGTGGGCTTGGTCAACGGCTTAACAAAGAGGGCTCTTTGTGTCAAGGCTATTAAAAGAAATGATATTCCACAATTATCTCTAGTATACAAGTCAAGAACCTTGCAAAATGAGAAAGAAATAATATTGCCTGCACTTCTTCAAGCGATGCTTATAAACATATGAACTTCAAGTGTCCTAATCCAAAGAGACTTTATGAGGGACATAACATAAGCTAGATTCATGGGTTGAGAAACGAAATATATATTAGGCTCAAACATATGTATAGGGATGAAAGTTGATGATCATCTAGGTATTGTCGCCAGTCTTCTCCTTCACCAGGGATTGTCTTCATAGATGCACTATTGGTCTCGACTCTTTGAGTATTGCTCCATTGGGGATACAATTTTTTACAACTGATAGTCTTCTATTTGACCTATGGGCATCGGCTTTATTTTATTAGGCACATTACTTTTTCATGCTCCTTAATTCTATATATATATATATATTTCTAATTACTTTTGACACTTTACGTACATTGAATAACCACAAAAAAGTTTTAACATTTGAACTTCCAGGGGTATTCGTCTTTTGTCAATGCTCTAGACATGTTTGAATGATCACCTTTTGCCTTGCTCCACTGTAGGGGATGATCACCGACTGGGTTCCTAGAAATGAATTTGTAGGCTCAAGAGGGCTATGCAATGGACATAAATGTATAAGACAGAGAAAGAAATGATCTTTGTCATCCTAAGGCACTGGGATTATCGTTTAAGTTCATCCATAATAAGATAACTGAAAATTGATGAAAGTGAGAGCAAGAAAATTTCTATCTATATTTCTCACCACCCGATGCCTACTTATCTCCAGTTTGCCTCAATGTGCAGTGGTTCTTGATAGGGGTAATTTGAAAGAAATCTCCCTAAGTGTATGAGGCTCAAAAGGGTTAAAGCAATGGATCGCCTGTAGTGTTTGGGATAGATAAATGAACAACCCCTCATCATTTTGATCATTCTACATTTCATGAGAGAATTCTTTACCTTGCAGATATGGAACTTCATATACTCATCTCACAAGTGTTTAAGTAGGGGACTGTGTGTAGGATATAGTTTGTCTTTCATCATCTTGACACGTCTTATTTAGCATGCTCAATCCATTCCACATCATTCATTAAATTGGTCCATCTTGATGTTCCTTAGTAGAATTAGTGGACTAAACATGTAAAAGTCACCATGCAAAATCATTTTCAAAATAGCTCAACAGCTTTAAGCATGAAAAACTTTGCAACTTCAAAACAAACAATTTACCACAAGTATGATAAACATGACTTTGAGTAATCATTGAAGGAATTGTCTCACAAAAGAACTGTCTCAGTAATGGATATCCTTGGATGGCCCCTATATAAAGGGAATGAACACATGAATTGATCAACTGTCTCAGTAATGGATATCCTTGGATGGCCCCTATATAAAGAGAATGAACACATGAATTGATCAATTGAGACAAAAAAATCCGATCTTCAATTTGATAAATTCTCCATTTTTGCTTTTGCTCTAGCACAAAAGAACGTGCATGAATAGGATACTATGCAACACCAAAGTAAATGCAAATTGAACATCCATTTTGGCTCACCAGAATCTGTCATACCCCCAATTCATCATTTGCAAGGGAAATAATAGTGTCATTTCCAAAATTAATTATATTCATCAATGAAATGTACCCCTTTCTTCCAAGATGGATGATCCTCCTTTTGACTTGCCCTTCATTTTGTCATGAAAATGAGGAATGTAGAATACTTCGTTTGACTCTTCAAGATTGACATCTCACGCATGCAGTGATGAGATGCACCCCACATCACACTTTAGAAGCTAAATGATCTTCTACCTTGCCCCCAAATTTGTGCAAGGAAATGGCTCGGGACAAGTAAGAAGATAGGAAGTGTTGACCGTCTTCTTCACTCTTTAGAGATGCCTTCACAATCAGTTAGGAAGTGTTCCTTTGCCCCCACGTCAATTTTTCTTTTGGATGTATGTTCCCAAATTTGTTGATTGTCAATTGAAACAACGGGTCCATCATCATTTGAAATTGACGTGTTATTTTTATATGCCTCTCTGTTGTAACAAGCTATTGAATTATATTATGAGACATGAAGTGACTGAGTTAGAAAATTAAACAGGGCTAACTCAATGCATCCTTTTGGAAATGGCTTCAAAATGAGTTTTTAAAAAAAAAATGAGAATTTTTGGGTGAGGAAGCATGAAGAAGTTCAACCCTTGGAATTTCTCCATGGATGATTTTTTCTTTTCATTGTTGGATATCATTGCGGGCTAGTTTGGTATACCTCAACATGCCCTTGAAACAAAACTTTGTAATTTTGTTGATCTTCAATAAATTACACTTATTGAATGGAAAATGCAACAATCAAGCCCTACGGAAATGAAAATTCCTAGAAAACCAATAAAAAATCCTATAAAAAAATAAAAGTTCCCGTGTAGGGGAATAAGTGAGAATCGAAACCTCCCTACATAGAGGGATTTAGAGTGGAGCTCTGAGTTCGCTCAAGATCAATGTCCACATCATCCTTTTGATTAGGTGAAGAATTTAACTACTCGCTGGTTATCAAGCTCTGAAGAGTAAGTGCTCCTTTATTTAGTAGGCTTTGGACTTTATGCTTGAGGGGGAGGCAATCATTGGCCAAATGTCCAATTTCAACCATATGATACTCGTAGCTCTTTGATGGATTCAACCATGGGTGATGTTCGACATGATGAGGTTGTGACTCTTCAGCCACTAGGCCTTGCCATTGTAGAATAGGCAAGAAATCTGACAATGGTGTTGGTAATGCCGTGAATTGACGACGTGGTCTCCGCTCCTGAATCCTAGGGAAGTAACAGTAACCAGTCCAATAAGGTTGAAAATAGATGGTATTTGGATTCACTAAATTTCTTGCACATTCAACTGTAGCCATTGGCTTGAACCGCCTAGGCTTCCTTTCCTTAATGCATGGGCTCAACCTCTCGGATAAAGCTTTTTGTCTAGCCACTTTAAGGGAATTAAATAAGTCATGGGGTAATAAAGCCTCTCTTTCAGGATCAACGAGGATTGGTTCTCCTTGGATCATGGTCTCCAGGGTAGAACTAGGAGGCAAGGTCGCGAGGCTTTGGCTCGGAGTAGGCTCCGCAGCATTGACCTCATCAGTTGGTTCTTTCTGTCTCAACTAGGAACTTCTCGGCAATAGGATCCTGTTCAGTGGTCCCTCCCTTATGCAAGGCTACCTCAATCGCTCGCCTATGGAAACAAGTTGATCAAAAGATTCAATAGTCAAGCCAACATTTGGCTTTGATATTCATGCGAGAGAGCTTCCATGAATAAACCCACCCATTCTTCCTCTATTGGCTTTGGGCATATATGAGCGGCCAGGTTTCTGCAGCTAGTGGCATATGCCTTGAAAGTTTCACCCCCCCTCCTTCCTTGTGCGGGCCAAATCTTCATGAGATGGAGTGATGTTGATGCAACTTTGTACTCTTCGCGGAAAGCATGAGTCAATTCTTCCCAAGATTTGAGGAGACAAATCTTCTTCACAATGTAACAGTACAAGGCTGCCCCAGTTAGACTTCATTGGCACAACTGAATTATCTTTTGTTCAAGGTAGGCCTGCAACTGAATCTTTGGGCAAGAGATGTTGGCGTACTTCTGGCACTCTAGCGTTTTGACTTCTTCCTAGACTTTGATAGTGGCATAAACAAATAGATCAATATAGCCTTGCAATTGACTAAGCTCCTCCATGATTTTTGCAAAGTGCTCATCTTGCTCACCTCTTGGCATATCGATAGGGATTGCAAGGGTGGCCAATAAGGGTTCGTTGACCAAGTTGGGCATAATGTCCTCAGCAACTACACCTTTATCTTCATTGGTGGACCGTTGTGGCACCACTGTTTTAGTTTGTGATGAAATAGATGGAGAGTTAAGCTTAGTCTAAAGATACCCCACTTGCTTCGAGAGCTATTGAAAAGCAGTGAAGATTTGTTCCATGCCGTTCTCAATAATGGCGAGATGGCTTAGCACTTCACTTTGATTAATCATTCTTGCTGGTGGCCATGTACAAACGGCTGATGGTCGACGATCCATAATCACCTAGTTTGAATATCAACTTTCTGAATTTGAATTGATGGACGTTGGGTGATTGTTGGTCACCTAAAAAAGATGATAGAGGCAATGCAAGAATAAAGGGTAAGATAGGAAAATGGCCCATGACAATGGTCTTTCCTCATTTCATTTTTGATTGGCAAAAGAATAAAATCAATGACTGAATTAGATTTTGATTTTCGATCCTATCCTTACTAAATAAAATGGGCTTTTCATCAACACACCTGTAGTCTTTTTCTCTGAGTTGATAACTCACGAGACAACTAATCTATCAAGTGAAGCCGTTAAGGGATCTAAACGCGACTGAGTTGAGAATTCGATCAGAAATCAATTGCTTGACTGTGCTAACCTGCAAGGGCCAATATGGCATTGTTAAAATCGATTAGAGACCAAAGATAGGTTGATTCGATAGAGGCATGTAATTAAATTGTGGGTGATTTCGCCTGATTACAAAAATTCTTGTCGAATGGCACTAAACAGATTTTTCTGTCGATTCTGTACCTTGTGCCCATAATTGAAACCTTGAGATTTTTATGATAACTGAGAGTCACAAATGAGTCGAAGATGCATAATAAGGATAAAAAATAATTGATCACAGGTCAAATGCGTTAAAAATTCCTAAAAGCTATCTGGTAGCTTAAGTCACACTAAAATCGCGTCCGATTGAAATTAACCACGAAATTGAATCCGGTTTCAAGAATAAAAAGTTCCAGCATGTCAAGATTTATATTTAGGATGTCGACTCATCCTTTGAAGAATTTTCGGTGAGCCCGGGATTTCGGTGAAAAAATCAAGATTGGGCAATTTAAAACCGGGAAATTGGAGGGGCCAAATTGAGTGCATTTTTTGCCTTCAAGTTGGATCAATTGGTGAGGGAAATTGTGGAAATTTATTTGGGCTTCCTCCTCAACAATTTGGCCATTGAATTGAGGTCAACTGGAGTGAAAATGAGTCGCTCTGGTGAGGGAATTGCATGAAATTCGTCGGCCATAGGGGCTGCAACATTTGGGCATCAATCCTTGGCTTGTTGGAGAAGATTGGGAGGGGAAATGGCTGTGGATCAAGGCTGAAGACTTTAAGGGCTTCTACTCTAGTGTTTTAGATCTTTTGGCTTGATTTTGAAGGCCTTTGTCCCCCCTTCCAGCAATAGCAACTTCTTCTTCTTCTTTTTCTTCTTCTTGTTCCTCACTCCCTCACTCACCATTCTTGCTGAATCAAAACCAGAGAACCAGCAAAATAGCCACCAGCCCAGCACCGAAACAGCCAGCTCCCTTCTGCCGCCATCCAAGCCACCGCTAGTCCAACCGAGCCACCTGCATGCCCGCCGGTCGCCCGCGAGGCCAGCCCGAACCGCATGCCTCCGCCCGCAACCCCATCTTGTGCGTCCACCATCCAGCTCGTCAGCCACCTGTTGAGCCACCTTCACCCGCCATTCCTATGACATCCAGATTTTCGGGTTCTAATTTCGACTAGGTAAATACGGTCGTTTTTGTTCGATTGAAGCCGGTAATTGTGAAATTGAGGAGTATGAGGGATTCTTGGATAAAATAATCAATTTGATAAGTAAGACATCAATTGATTTTATGAGAGTCGTTTGAGAGAAATTCAAGAGGGATATTGGATACAAAAATGCAAGAGGGGAATCGAGAACTCTAATATGAAATTCTTTTGGGAATTTACGAGCTTATTCAAAAGAAATTGAAATAATAATTTTCCAGTTGAGAAAATTCTTTTCTTTTGAATTTATTCTCATTTCCCCTTTCCTTATTTGGCCAAACACCTTTCCCCCATTCTCTCTCTCTTTCTTTATTTCTTTTTCCTTTTTCTCTTTCTCTCCCTCTCTTTTTCTTTTCCCCCTCTTGCGAATTGGCCCCCTTGCTGCCGATTCCAACTTTGCTTCCTCCAATTTTCCTTTTACTTTTGACTTTTTCAAACTTATCTTCTCTCTCTTGTCTTCTCTCTCTCTCCCTCAGTACTTGCACGACTCTCTCTCTCTCTTCCTCTCCCTCTTGGACGTTCGAACCAACAGAAGCAGGAACGAAGACAGCAGCTTGCCGTCGAACCAGTAGCCGAACCAGAGCTGCCGTCACTGCACCGTTGCCGCCCGCGAGCTCCGCCACGCACCGCTCGCACTTCGCCTTCCTCACCCCCTCGCGTCCTTGCCGCCCAACAGCTCCGCCCAGCTCCCAACCACCTCTGTTCAGCTCCATTTTGGCCAGCACAGGCCACGGTTCGGCCACCTCCGGCCACCATGCGCCGTGGATTAGAATGGATTAGCAATTATTAGTTAATTTCATTGCATATTAGTGAAATAATTAGGGTACGTGGATAGAGAATTGCTTATAGTATTTATTGGATGCTTCGTGGGATTTTTCCCGACCCTTATTGGGTGTTAATTAAGCAATTTGAGCCTAAGTGGAATTTTTAGGAATTAAATATTAATTTTCGAAATTAATTATTTAATTATTTATTTTTCCGAAAATTCAGCTAGGATGGCTAGTGACCGGGATTTTATGCTGATGATGGTGGCGTGGACCTTTTATTTAATTGAGCTTCATATTGTGCTAAATTAGATTATTGCGTTTATTTATTTATTTTTTCTGAATTAAATTATTTATTTATTTATTTTCCGAAAATTCAACTTGGATGGCCAATGATCGGAATATCATGCTGATGACCGTGGTGAAGTTCGTTTATTTAATCGGGCTTTATTTTGAGATAAATTTAATTTTAATATTTATTAATTAATTTTCAGAATTAATTAATTATTAAATTATTTTCCGGAAATTAATGCTGAGGTGACCATCGACCGGAATTTCGTGCTGATTATCGTGGCGCAGTCTGTTTATTTATTTGAGCTCTATGTTGTATGAAATTAAATAAATTGTGATATTTTAGGGATTTACCCTAAATTGATTGAAATTGAGTGAAATTGAATTATTGATTAGTAAATGGCTGAGTATGGCTAGTTAGCATTTGTACTGCCATGTTGAGTTGTAAGTGCAGAAAGTGGTGAGAGCTAACAGAGAATTCTATTGGATGAGACCGATCGAGTACGAAGTATAGACAGGTATGGTTCGATGATAAAGTACATCAGTGTGCGAAAACGGTGCCTTAAAGAACGCACGTAGACTATCTATGACTTATGGTAGGCGTGGTTCGGTGATTAAGGATATCATTGTGCGAAAACGGCGCCTTAAAGAACGCACGTAGATTACCTATGAATCATGACAGGTGTGGTTCGGTGATGAAAGACATCACCGTGCGAAAACGGCGCCTTAAAGAACGCACGTAGACTGTCAGTGATTTGTGACCAATGACAAGCGTGGTTCGGTGATGAGAAATATCACTGTGCGAAAATTGCGCCTTAAAGAACGCACGTAGACCATCTGATACTTATGTCACCTTGGCGAAATCGATGCCCGAGAGCATTGATGGAGCTCTGTCACTAAGTGCACTATTGGAGGTTATGTGGAATGGAGTGAATGACCTAGAAATGATTCGACTGACTTGTAATCGACTAGGTCGATTGATCGATGATTCGATCTGAGTGTGATTCAATGTGATTGATCATTGCCTTGATTTGATGTTGCGAATTGATTGATTGAATGGAAATGACCGTGAGTGGTCTTGTTGATGTGTAATCGATTGAGTCGATTAGATCGATGCTTCGATCCGTGATGTTATTGCTTGGGTGCCTATTTGATTTGTGCTAATATGCAGGTGGAATTTGAGACAAAGGTAACTCCTTTGACTCATGTTGTGCATAGGCAGCCCTAAGGTGTATTAGTTTACTAATCGGGTTTTAGGGGGTAGAACTTGCTGAGGCGTTGTCTCTGTGGTTATTGAATAACCATTTCAGGACCTGGATGAGGAGCCTAAGGAGCATGAATCTGATGAGGAGATCCCTGTTGAGGAACTTGAAGAGGAGTACGTGGAGGAGGACCCTGAGGATAACCCCGAGTGCGACCCGGATGAGGATTGAGATCCCGTCCTGTCTTGTCAAACCTTGTGTGCATGTGAATAGATGTTAGACCTGAAGTGTTTATATGTACATAAGGATGTGGTTTTCAGGTTCAGGTTTCTAGTCCTACTTGTATATCCCATTGCTTTATTGTCTGGAGATTTTTATAACTGCTTCCGCATGTGATATTAGAAAGGACAGGGTCAGCGATATGTAGTCCTGGGGATATCGCATAATAAAATCGACCAAGCCTGAAGGATGGTCACGTGACGGAGAGTCGGGGCGTGACATCCCCTTATTGTGGTATCAGAGCAATGGTTAGGTATTAGAGTGATAAGGTGCGATGACCTATGGGATAGTAGTAGGAAAGGCCTTTAAATTCATGACTAGTGCATGTCTTTGATAGCTGATTGGTAGAATTGTTTGTCGGGTGTGAATTGCTTGCTTTTAATTGTTGGGGATTCGGAAGGCAGAGTGTTGACTCTGGCCAGCTTGAGCGTAAGAGTGCCACCGCAAGTTGGTACTAGTGTAGCAGCATTGATTGATCTTAAGCCCGATAAGATTGATTTGATGTAAGTGTTTCTTGGGGTCTGGATGAGCCAGTAAGATCAGGATCAAGTTGTTGTTGTTGCTACCTTTGTTGAGGTCCAACCTGGAAGGATGATCAGGGAACAAATTTCGATATTTGAGTCAAGATTTAGCGCAAGCAGACTTGGAATTCGATCAGGGGAAAAGACTGATGTAGGGGGAAGAATATTCTATTCCACCCAATAGAGGGGTGGCATAGTCAGGTCAGTATTCAGATTAATGGAACATTGTTCTATGGAAGATGGTATGGATCAGTCTCGTGTATTCAGAGGATAAGAGTTTGTGTTAAACATCGCCAGCACAGACAGTGATTTATGGGTTGTCTGCATGAATAGATGGAATCTCGACAACGGTTACTGCTGTCACCGACGATAATACAGGTCAAAAGAAGTGCGCCATAGAATGCACTGTGGAATTTTTGAGATGGGTCTCCGGTACAACAAATAATGCATGCTGGCATTTGACAGGAGGTAAAAGACTCACTGGGTAAGTGCCAAAAGTATGGAAGGAATGCATGGATTAATCCTGTGTCTGAGAATGGCTAAAATGTACTATGATGGTAGCTAGCACGGCTATCAAGTGAAAAACTATCAGTGTGAGTCCAAGGGAGCATTGATACCGATATCGTAGATAAGACGCCATGAGGATGGCAACAGTAACAGGAATGGAATTGACTATGCTTTATCCAATGAAATGACGTCTTGAAGTAATTTTATCAGAATGGTGCCCTAGAGTTTCAAGGATTAAGTTGTGGAATTTCAATATGTGTGTTAAGGTGGTAGGAGAAGAACCACTGACTAGAGTTGTACTCGGTTGGCTGTTGGTCTACAACTCTCTCGTCAAGTGTAGAAAGAATTGATTCTAGAGCATTTTGTAGTGATGAATTGTTATAGTGGAGTAACCCAGTTTATTCCAGGAGTAGGTAGAAGTGCCAAGTTTTATTGAGAGTCGAGAAGGGTTCTTGACTTCTTTAACCTCGTCACTTGAGGCAATCCGTTTGTTAAACGGAGGTTGCCTAGGTTACTTGGCGATTGTCAAAAATAAGATAGATTGAAGAATTGAAAATTGAGGACTCCTCAATAGTCCAAGAATTCTTGGGAGTGTTGCCAGAAGGATTATTAGACCGTTGCTAGAGAAAGAGAATGAATTACGATCGAGTTAACACCAGCATAAGGCCACTCCCGAAGGCTTCTTACCAGTTATTGTTGTTTGAATTGATAGAACCGAAGGTACGGATATGAAGATTGATGAATGAGGAATTCATACATATTAGTGCATCGTTTTAAGGAACATCAGTTTTGTGGAAAGAGAAATGAATATGGTTCATTGCAATCATGCATCAACCATTGTCAACTTAATTGGGTGACTTGTTATAATGAGTGTTAATGTCTTCAAGGATCGACTTGAGGACAGGTTATCGTCAGTTGAGAACCAGGAAGGAGGTTATACTGAAAACAACATTTTGCACTTAATTTAACCCTTGTGAGAATAATGTAAAAGCTATTTGATTTGACGAATGCTCCAGCCGTTGTCATAGATTTGACAAACTGAGTATTCAAAGAATATCTAGATCAATGGTGATCGTGTGGTGTAGCGACATTATAGGGTGTTCATTAAGTGTTGAGAATCACGAGATGCCCCTAAGAATGGTCATGTTATTACAGGTTAAGAGAATCTTCATGGACCCAGCCAAGATCGAATAAGTTGTTAATGGATCGAGACCGACATCAATGTCAGAGATCAGAAACTGTTGGGATTGGACAGATTACTATATAAGGTTTGTGAAAGAATTTTCAGTATCAGTATCATCGCAGGATTGACCTCTTGAGAAAGAAGAGAAATTCATCGACATTGACAAGTGTGAGGATAATTTCCAGAGCTTAAAGGATGGGGTACGTATTAATGCAACATGAGAAGATTTTTGCATAACCGTTCCACCAACTGAGACCCAATAAGTGGAATACGAAGTGGTGTCGTGAACCAGAATTTTGGCAGAACTATAATAGTGATATCGGGTATCACCTTGGAGGAACGAAATGAGTCATTAATGTGTTGAGCCGAGAGTCTTCAATTATGCATAGACTGGCTAAAGTATAGACTTTACTTGAAAATGGTTCGAAATTTGGTTTTCAAAATTGAGGCAGGCTACCTTTTGAATTTTATAGCCACCCTCAAGATTGAACCAAATGTTCAAGTTAGAATCGGTGCCTAGTTGACAAGCAAAGATGTTCAAAGATCTTATAAGAGGATACGGCAAGAAAGAATCTGACTTTAAGATTTATGAGAATGGAAAGTTCAGGTTTCATGAGTGATTGAATACACTTGACAGTGTAGCACTCAGGGAAATGATCTTGTCGGAAGTTCACCATAGTATTGCAGTTTTGACTAGATGGTGCAAGTAAATCATAATCGGCATCAGCTAGATTAGTAAGCTGATATGATGATAGATATCGCTGAGCAGGTTGCGAGTGTTAGAAGTGTCAGTAAGTGGAAGCTCGGTAATGCGAACCGGGAGAATTGTTACCCTCACTTGAGAGTCCCAAGTGGAAATGGAAATATATGGCTTACTAAGGATTCAGGGGATTACTGATACCATTTGAGAATAGTGGTTGATCGATAGATGGAGTTGGTCCACTTTGGTACAGTACGAATAGATCTTGTTTTAAGTGTGTAACATCCAGATTTCGGGCTCTGATTTTGATTAGATAAATTGGGCATTTCATCGACGCGATTACAGTGTTTTTCTCTGAGTTGGCCACTCATGAGATAACTAGACTAGCTGGGTGAGTTATTAAGGACCTTAAGGCAAATAGACTTGAGAATTCGACTATGAATCAATTTCTCGACCGTACTCATCTTTAGAGATCATTGCAGCACAGTATAAAATCGATTTGAAATCAGAGATAGATCGGTTCGACTGAGATGAATCACCGATCGTGGGTGACTCCACTAAATTGGAAAATTCTCATCGACCGACACTAATTTGATGTTTCTATCGTTTTCGTGCCCTGTGTCCGTATTTGAATCTTTGAGATTTTCACGACAATCGAGAGTCACCAATAGGTCGAGTGGGTTCATTGTGGCTTGAAGAAAATCGACCACGGGTCATTTGTCCTAAAAAGCTCTGAACACTACCCGGTAGCCTAGGTCACACTAAAAGCGTGTCGAAGTGAAATTAACCACCAATCTAAGTTCGATTTCAGAAATTGAAGATTTTGTCTTGTCACAGAGTGGGTATACCGAAGTGTGTGTACATCAGATAATTCGCTGGCATGGAGTGCCGAGGATGAATTATATTTCGAATCTAGATCAGAGATTATAAATTTGGAAAAGTTTTCAGAAGGTTCTTTCTTAAGCAGTGTATAGCAGAGGGTTCAGAATTTCAGTGGTGAAAAGAAAGTGAAGAAAGATTTCAGGCCAGAGTCAGCTCAATAATCAGTGTTTGCAGTTGTTAGACTAGTGTTAGAGTAAAGACTGCTCAGAACTGTCAAAAATTTTGAATCGTTGAGGTTTGAAGGTTTATTAGGGAGTCGAGAAAAAGAGATCAGATGTGGATGACAGAGTATCTTATGTGAAAAGCTCAGTTCAGTTGTTGGTTCAGAAAAGAAAACATAGTTTGTATACCAAGATGGTCTCCTTGGTCAAAAAGGTCGGACAGCACCACGAGACCGAAGGATTAGCATGGAATAGTGAGACTCAATGAAACGACAATACCCCCACCTTTTGTATAAGGATTGGTAAAGGTTTAAATTTCGAGGACAAAATTTTTATAAGAGGGGAAGAGTTCTGACATCCAGATTTTCGGGTTCTAATTTCGACTGGGTAAATAGGGCTGTTTTTGTTCAGTTGAAGCCAGTGATTGTGAAATTGAGGAGTATGAGGGATTCTTGGATAAAGAAAATAATCAATTTGATAAGTAAGACATCAATTGATTTTATGAGAGTTGTTTGAGAGAAATTCAAGAGGGATATTGGATACAAAAATGCAAGAGGGGAATCGAGAACTCTAATATGAAATTCTTTTGGGAATTTACGAGCTTATTCAAAAGAAATTGAAATAAGAATTTTCCAGTTGAGAAAATTCTTTTCTTTTGAATTTATTCTCATTTCCCCTTTCCTTATTTGGCCAAACACCTTTCCCCCTTTCTCTCTCTCTTTCTTTATTTCTTTTTCCTTTTTCTCTTTCTCTCCCTCTCTTTTTTCTTTTCCCCTCTTGCGAATTGGCCCCCTTGCTGCCGATTCCAACTTTGCTTCCTCCACTTTTCCTTTTACTTTTGACTTTTTCAAACTTATCTTCTCTCTCTTGTCTTCTTCTCTCTCTCCCTCGGTACTTGCACGATTCTCTCTCTCTTCCTCTCCCTCTTGGACGTTCGAACCAGCAGAAGCAGGAACGAAGACAGCGGCTTGCCGTCGAACCCAAGAGCCGAACCCGAGCTGCCGTCGCTGCACCGTTGCCGCCCGCGAGCTCCACCGCGCACCGCTCGCACTTCGCCTTCCTCACCCCCTCGCGTCCTTGCCGCCCAGCAGCTCCGCCCAGCTCCCAACCACCTCTGTTCGGCTCCGTTTTGGCCAGCACAGGCCACGGTTCGGCCACCTCCGGCCACCATGCGCCGCCACCTCGACCCATCGGAGTCCCCTCGCCCTCCGCTGGCCTTGTCCAGCTCGAACCAGCCCCGGATCCGCCCTCCTTCGTCCCTAACCAGTAGTGCACAGAGAAGAAGAAAATGGGTATGGCAACCCCTTCGAGGCCCGTTTTGGCTGCCTTTCCGAGCCCGGATGCTCGGCCCGCTTTGAGGAAAGTCGATCCTCGCGTCGAGCCCGTTGTTTTGAGTGAGTTTTACTCATTAATGCCTTCTTAGTGCTCTAATTATACTTAAAGGTTGATTAGTGTTAATTAAGTGTAATTAGGTTGTTAGATTAGAATGGATTAGCAATTATTAGTTAAGTTTTTTTTTTGGTAACCCGGGGAACCTCCGGTCGCCGCTTCGTGGCGGAAGTAAACCCTGGGGTGGGTAGGCCTCCCACCGCTAGTCCATCCACAGTTAAGACGTGCGTTTTGCATTGAAGCAACGCGGCCTGCAAGTTTCGAACTCTTCCCCTCTTGCGAAAAGGGTACCAAGCTCTTAACCAGCAGGGCCACCGCGGGCAGTGGTAATTATTATTATTATTATTAGTTAATTTCATTGCATATGAGTGAAATAATTAGTGTACGTGGATAGAGAATTGCTTATAGTATTTACTGGATGCTTTGTGGGATTTTCCTGACCCTTATTGGGTGTTAATTAAGCAATTCGAGCCTAAGTGGAATTTTTATGAATTAAATATTAATTTTCGAAATTAATTATTTAATTATTTATTTTTCCGAAAATTCAGCTAGGATGGCTAGTGACCAGGATTTTATGCTGATGATGGTGGTGTGGACCATTTATTTAATTGAGCTTCATATTGTGCTAAATTAGAATTATTGCCTTTATTTATTTATTTTTCGGAATTAAATTAATTATTTATTTATTTTCTGAAAATTCAACTTGGATGGCCAATGATCGGAATATCATGCTGATGACTGTGGTGAAGTTCGTTTATTTAATCGGGCTTTATTTTGAGCTAAATTTAATTTTAATATTTATTAATTAATTTTCGGAATTAATTAATTATTAAATTATTTTCCGGAAATTAATGCTGAGGTGACCATCGACAAGAATTTCGTGCTGATTGTCATGGCGCAGTCCGTTTATTTATTTGAGCTCTATGTTGCATGAAATTAAATAAATTGTGATATTTTAGGGATTTACCCTAAATTGATTGAAATTGAGTGAAATTGAATTATTGATTGGTAAATGGCCGAGTATGGCTAGTTAGCATTTGTACTGCCTTGTTGAGTTGTAAGTGGAGAAAGTGGTGAGAGCTAACTGAGAATTTTATTGGATGAGACCGATCGAGTACGAAGTATAGACAAGTGTGGTTCGGTGATAAAGTACATCACTGTGCGAAAACGGCGACTTAAAGAATGATGTAGACTGTCTATGACTTATGGTAGGCATGGTTCGGTGATTAAGGATATCACTGTGCGAAAACGGCGCCTTAAAGAACGCACGTAGACTACCTATGAGTCATGACAGGCGTGGTTCGGTGAAGAAAGACATCACTGTGCGAAAACGGCGCCTTAAAGAACGCACGTAGACTGTCAGTGATTTGTGACCTATGACGGCGTGGTTCGGTGATGAGGCATATCACTGTACGAAAATGGTGCCTTAAAGAACGCACGTAGACCGTCTGATACTTATGTCACCTTGGCGAAATCGATGCTCGAAAGCATTGATGGAGCTCTGTGACTAAGTGTACTATTGGAGGTTATGTGGAATGGAGTGAATGACCTAGAAATGATTCGACTGACTTGTAATCGACTAGGTCGATTGATCGATGATTCGATCTGAGTGTAATTCAATGTGATTGATCATTGCCTTGATTTGATGTTGCGAATTGATTGATTGAATGAAAATGACCGTGAGTGGTCTTTTTGATGTGTAATCGATTGAGTCGATTAGATCGATGCTTCGATCCGTGATGTTATTGCTTAGGTGCCTATTTGATTTGTGCTAATATGCAGGTGGAATTTGAGGCAAAGGTAAGTCCTTTGACTCATGTTGTGCATAGGCAGCCTTAAGGTGTATTAGTTTACTAATCGGGTCTTAGGGGGTAGAACTTGCTGAGACGTTGTCTCAATGGTTATTGAATAACCATTTCAGGACTTGGATGAGGAGCCTAAAGAGCATGAATCTGATGAGGAGATCCCTGTTGAGGAACTTGAAGAGGAGTACGTGGAGGAGGACCCCGAGGATAACCCCGAGTGCGACTCGGATGAGGATTGAGATCCCGTCCTGTCTTGTCAAACCTTGTGTGCATGTGAATAGATGTTAGACCTGAAGTGTTTATATGTACATAAGGATGTGGTTTTCAGGTTTAGGTTTCTAGTCCTACTTGTATATCCCATTGCTTTATTGTCTGGGGATTTTTATAACTGCTTCCGCATGTGATATTAGAAAGGACAGGGTCGGCGATATGTAGTCCTAGGGATATCGCATAATAAAATCGACCAAGCCTGAAGGATGGTCACGTGACCAAGAGTCGGGGCGTGACAATTCCACTCCTTCAGCTCATCCCCATTGCCACCTAGCCTGTCCCACCGCTCGGCTAACCCGTCGCCAGCCCGAGCCCAGCCTCTCGGCTCGGCCCACAGAATCGAGGGCTAGCTCCAAGCAGTGGGCTATTTGACCGTTTTCAGCCTAGTCCAAGCCTCCTTGGGTGTCCTCATAGGCCCGAGCCTTGCTCGCCCCCACGTCACTGTCGCTATGAACCGATTTATTTGCTAATCCGATGAGTTTACCTCCTAAACTCTAATTAGGGGGTTAATTATGCTTAGGGGAGGTTTAGATTAGGCTAAGTGAGATTATGTAATTAGTTAGCTTATTTAGTTAATTAGATTAATTAGTTCGGCCAATTAAGTGGTTAGTTGATTTTCCGCTTCTGTTTTCAATTAAATAAATCGGGCTTTTCGTTGACGTGCTTATAGTGCTATTCTCTGATCTGATTACTCATGAGATAACTTGACTAATCGGGAAAGTTATTAAAGGATTTTGATGCAACAGACTTGAGAATTCGACCAAGAATCGACTGCTCGACTGTGTTAGTCTACAAGGATCAGTTCGGCGTAGTCGAAAATCTATCAGAAATCGGAAATATGTCGATTCGATAGAGATAATATTAGGCTTCGGTGATTCCAACTAATTACAAATTTCTCGTCGATCGGCACTAAATCGATTTTTCTGTTGTTTTGGTACCTTGTGCTCGTAATTGAAACCTTGAGATTTTTCACAATAATCGAGAGTCGTCAATGTGTCGAAGATGTATATTGTGGCTCGGGAATAATCGATCATGGGTCAGTTGCACCGAAAATTCGCAAAAACTAACCAATAATTTAGGTTGTCCTAAAATCACATTTGACTGAAATTAACTGAGGAAATGATGTCAATTACAGAAATTAAGAATTGTCACGTGTCACAATTCATCCCAAGGACATTGTTCCATCTTCTCAAAATTTATTGATGATGAGAATTGTTCACGAAATGTGCAAGATCAGCAAATTAAAAGAGCAAGGAAATTGCCACATTTTAAGTAGGATTTTAAGGCCTCTAATGTGAAGCAATTTAAGAGGTATTATAAGTTGTTACTAAGGGACTTGACCGTATTGAATTAGATGTTAGATGGGTAATTAAAGAAAGAAGAGAAGCCTCCTCAAAAGAAAATTCGTAGGAATCCCTCTCTTTTACAATTTCACCTCAATTTCCTTGGTATTTAATGGAGATGGACTTGGGAAAAGATAGATGGACCACTTGATAGGGAAAGGAACTCAATCTCCATGGGAAAAAGCTACGAGAATCAACTTCAAAATTCGGATTCAGCAGTTTACATGGATTCCAACATTTTCTTTCATCTCCTTTAGAAGAGACAACGTTGGAAACTTTGTGGGGCCTATGATGGTGATAGGTGGCCAAAATTTCCATGGAAAATTAGGCCAAAAGCTGAAGGAAACTTCAATGAAACTTCCAAGCAATTTCCACTCTCCTTCCCCACCCTTTTTTCACGCATGGATGTCTATCTGCTGTATTTTACGATGGCAACTTCCACCTTTTCCTTTCTTCCTCTTATTTTATTTTTCTCCCTTGTCTCTTTCAACTTACAAGTTGTTGCTTTCTCTTCCCTTAAACGTGCTACTTCCGTTTCTGCTCCCTCTTGAACGACAAACCGGAGACTAAGAAACAAAACAAAGCAAGGCGTGAACGTGACGTTACCAAAAATTCTTGGACCCACATAAATGTCGACCGCCTACTACCATGGTTTTTATATATAGTTCGTATAGTTCGAGTGAGAAAAAAACCCCTCAACTGCACAAGAACTGCACAACCGACCAAACTCCATATTTAGTTTCCTCTACCGAAAAATTTATAAGTTTGTGTGTTGCTATTGCCATCGCACCACAACATATTCTTCTGCGGTTTTGACTCAACACCATCATTGAGAGGATCAAGGCTGGTCTCTGTGTTGCTGTTCAACCACCAATGAGAGCCGCCGTTAGCTGTGAATTGGTGAGTTGTCTTCTAAATTTGGACTAGGGGTTGGGTTGATTTATTAGGAATTTGTACAAGTTAGAAAGATGTAGATGACATTATATATGGATGGATGTTGGTTAGGAATGTTAGGATAGATATAGAAAAGCTTAGATATGGTTTAGAGAGTAAAACAAACGTCGTGGAGGAAGATTCGGACTAGAACAGTAGCTGGTTTTTGAAATAGTTTTCAGGATGTGTGTGTTTTGCTAATTTTGTAGACAACTGTGTGTTGCGATTTTGAAGGGATTTATTCTGAAGAAATGTTTTGAACATCTTAAATAGTAACATATATTTTTCTCTTAATTTTTAGAAATTAAAAAGATGACGATTTTAATGACGCCATCCTCGGAACAGTAATTCGGACAGTTTTGTAACTCCTGACCTGTTATGAGTCCGAGGGCTATTACCAACCTTTAGAGGTCAAATTTCCAATTGGTTCCTTCATGAAAGTTGTTATTTATAACTTTTAGTTTAACATACTTGAATTTCAAATCAAATAGACTAGATTTCGACCCAAAAACGAACTGATTTCGATGAGTTAGGCTCTCTGGAATTGGACCCGATTTTTGTGCTGGATAGAAAGAATTTCTGGGCCGAATCTAGAGGGATCTGAATCTCGGTTTCTGCATGAAAAATGTTTTTTTTTTTGTGTTTTCTAGGACGTGTCCAAATTTGAGAATTTTTTGAGCTCATACGAGTGGGTTTCTGACTTCGAATTTGGGAGAGCGTAATTGGATTGTTTTCTGTGAATTTGGGTTAGTAAGAGTGTATGTTTGTTTTGAAGTATTCTTGCTATGAAATTGATTAATTGAGATTGTGAATGCTATGTGTAATTTATTATTGAAGTGTGACATTGATCATATGCATTCATGGCATGAGATTTCGCCATGAGCCTTTGGGACCGGGCGATGCTCCTTTGGGAATGCCCCACATCAACGGATGCCGGTCGTAGTGGAGGCTAGACCGATGCTCCTATATGGAATGCCATCTAGATGTAGATGATGCCGCGCTCGACGGTGCAAGGCGATGTCCAGTTATGTCGAAAGAATGTTATCTGAGCATTGACATCATTTGTGACACATGAAATGCTCGGTTACGCCGGAAGACTATTATCTGAGCATTGAAATCATTTGTGACACACGAGATACCCAGTTATGCCGGAAGACTGTTATCTGAGCATTGAAATCATTTGTGACACATGAAATGCCCGGTTACGCCGGAAGACTGTTATCTGAGCATTGACATCATTTGTGACACATGAGATGCCTGGTTATGCCGGAAGACTGTTATCTGAGCATTGAAATCATTTGTGACACATGAAATGCCCGATTATGCCAGAAGACTGTTATCTGAGCATTGACATCATTTGTGACACACGAGATGCCCGGTTTTGCCGGAAGATTATTTTCTGTTGCATCGACTGTGGCCTGTATGCTTACATGGATATTCACGCCCTTGCATATGCTCATGCTAAAGTATTCATGTGATGTGTGAACTTGATACTGTTAGGAATATTTTATTTGATACTAATATGCAGGAACTTGCTGGCATTAAAAGAGTGGTAAGAAACATGATTAGATTGCATGCAGGGTGTATCCTTCTCCTACTCTAGATTTAGGGGATTTATTTGCTGAGATGTGATCTCACCCCTTAGTGGGCTAACAATTTTCAGGTCCCTAAATGGAGGAAGGCCAGATCATATACAGTTGGTCGCAATAAAAGAGGAATAGGACTCTTGCTATCTCCTTCCAAGTGATGACGGGTTTTCCGTCAAGACTGGATATAGGGTGACAGCTCACCCCCGAGATATCGAGAAATATGGTATTGTAGTAGTAAACCCCAGTCTTATAGATAGAAGCTTAGTTAGTGGGTAATCGAACAGCTTCACTTTTGTATCAGACCTTGGGGTGTTAAAGTGGTCTATTTACATAACTACTATAATGTAGTAGGTTTGGCTTGTGAAAAATATTATCCTACATTTCTATTCCATTGCTTTGTTATATGGATATTGTTTTACGTTTTCGCATGTGCAAAATAATGAATGGGTCGGCAACAGTTCCTGGGATGTTGCAAATTTTAAATCAACCATTGAGGGATGTGCATGTGCCCGGGGTTTGGGTCATGACATATTATGTATCTAACCTAGGTAGATTATGCCACACCCCGATCCTTTGAGCACGTGCCCATCTCTCCTTAGACAATTAAATAGCAACGTCCTAGGACGCGTCGCCAACCCATTCTTTTTAATGCGCATGCGGAAGCAAATAAATAAATCCCTAAACAACAACAAGATGTGATAAAAAAGTAGGGCCATAATTTGTGAAATCCAAACGACACTTTTATACATAGTAGATTAAGTCATATACATGCTAGCCAGTATTTATAAGGTCTACAAAAATGTCAATCCTCAAGACAAGCTACTCCATGACTTGCTAGTCTGACCCGTTTACTGATTTGACAATTTCCACAGGGTCAGGACGAGACTGCTGGTTCTTCACTATGCCATCAGGAGGGTTAGCTGGGTACTGGTTCAGGGCAGCATCAATCACCACAGTGGGGATATCAAAGGTCCAAAGGGGACTTAGCCTAACACCATTGGGAGCATAGCGGTACCACGCCCTAAGTCGATTAGGTATTTCCTGATGTGGAACCTCTTCGACCCAGATAGTGGATACAACTAGCACATAGACCCAAAAAACTTCAGGGTTTGGGGAAACTAGAAACTCGCTTGGTAACCCTCATGGGACAACAATGACGCCCGGGGGGATTTGCCATCTAAGAACCTGAAAATGTTATCCCACAACGAGGTGAGTTGACGTCTCGGCAAGTTCACCCCTTAAGCCCCAACTAGGAAGGAGATATGCCCCAAGGGCTGTCTAAGCACAAACACGGGTCAGAGGACTTATCTTTGCTTTTGTTCCTTCTCGCAAATCAGCACAATTCATAAATTCACTAAATCACATCAATAAATCATGTCACCACATCAGATGGAATCATCGATTGACTCGATTCCGTGTGATCAAGATCATCTCTTAGTCAAGCTATTCAATATTATCTATAAAGTCCGATCATATCTAGGACTGCTCCACTATGCCATCAGGAGGGTTAGCTGGGTCCTCGTTCAAGGCAGCATCAATAATCACAGTGGGGATATCAAAGGTCCTAAGGGGACTTAGCCTAACACGATTGGGAGCATAGCGGTACCACGCCCTAAATTGATTAGGTATTTCCTGAAGTGGAACCTCTTCGACCCAGATAGTGGATACAACTAGCTCATAGACCCAAAAAACTTCCGGGATTGGGGAAACTAGAAACCCGCTCGGTAACCCTCATGGGACAACCATGACGCCCGGGGGGATTCGCCATCTAAGAACCTGAAAATGTTATCCCACAACGAGGTGAGATGACGTCTCGGCAAGTTCACCCCCTAAGCCCCAACTAGGAAGGAAATATGCCCCAATGGCTATGTAAGTACAAACACGAGTCAGAGGACTTACCTTTGCCTTCGTTCCTTCTTGCAAATCAGCACAATTCATAAATTCACTGAATCACATCAATAAATCATGTAACCACATCGGATCGAATCATCGATCAATTGACTTAGTCGATTCCGTGTCATCAAGACCATCTCTTAGTCAAGCTATTCAATATTATCTATAAAGTCTGATCATATCTAGGACTGCTCACACTAAGCTAAAAATAGATAGTATAGCTCGTATTAAGCTGATAAATAGTGTATTGTTCTCGCTAAGCTGATATATCCAAGCCATCGAGCTGATATAGTACACAAATAATGCTCTACAGAGGCTATTAAGGTGTACTGCTCTCGCTAAGCTGACATATCCAAGCTTGTAGGCTGATATAGTACACTTGCCAAAGCTCACTAGAAGCTGCTCAGGTATATTGCTCTCGCTAAGCTAACATATCAAACCATCGGGCTAATATAGTATACTGGTATACTGCTCTCGCTAAGCTGACATACCAACTATCAGGCTGATATAGTATACCCATGATACTCATTCTAAGCTGATAAAGTATATCGCTCGTGCTAAGCTGACATATCAGAGCCCGTAGATTGTTATAGTATATTGTTCTCACCATTTGAGAATGCCGTCATTTTTTATCCTTCATGATAAATATAATAGTGTATGAGTACATAGTCGGCCTTTGCCAAATTACAATCATTTCCCTTTTGAAAATCCCACTAATTTTAATAGTCCACAAAATACTTTTGGTGTTGTAAACTGACACTCAGTTATTTTCCAATCAATTACTGAAAATAATAAATTTTAGGATAAATACCCCAAAATCACAATTCACACTCAATTTGCACCAAATAACAGTCAAATAAATAAATCAACCACATCATTGCAATTAGCACAAAATTCCGATCACTGACTATTCTAGTCTAATTTCCGAAAAATAAATATATAATTAATTAATTACTGAAAATAATTATTAATTGCAAATATATAGGACTTAGGCATGTAAAGCCTAATTAAAAGCCAATATGGGTTCGAAAAATTCCCAAACCTATCTAAATAAATACTATGGTCTATTTACTTGCTAATTACACTAATCTAACCACTTAACATGCATCAAGGACTAACTAAATCACTAATCCATTCTAACTAACCACCTAATCCTAACTTAACTTAACTAATCAATTCTTAAGCGTCATTAACTTATTAAGCAAGGATTAGTGAGTTAAACTCACTTGATTAATGATCAGCTTGGACCAAAACAATGGGGACACGAAGGCGATCGATAATCTCCAAAGGGGCAGCACCAATGGGAGCCCAGACCGAGCCAAAATCAGGCACAACGCTTGCAACGGGGTTGCTCGATCCTGAATCAAAGGGGGTGGAGCTACTGGGCTCAGTTCATTGGAACAAAGCTACTGTAGGGCTTCAAAAGGGTTGTCCGTGTGACTTCGGTGGGGTTGTTGTACGTGAAGATGGGTTGAAGTAGGCTGACGTTGGAGTAGTCTCAGATGGAGGAGATGGGCCATGATGGAGCAGCGAATTTGGTCGAGGATGGACATTGTTGGAGTCAACTCTGGCCTTGTTAGACGTTGCTGTTGACTCGGTGAGGAGCTGCACGTAAAGTGGTGTCTTGGCGGGGCTTGAAGAGGAAGAAATGGTCGAAGGTGGAGGATGAGCTGGCATAAAGATGTTGCTGCATGGTGGGGGCATTGGTGTTGGTCCATGAAGAAGGGGAAATGAAACTACAAAAGAAACCATAAAAGTGGGAAGCAGCTGGTCAAGCACGAAGAAGAGAGGAAGGAGAGAGAAATATTTCGGCCAAGGGGGGGAAAGAAATGTGCGTGGATGGATAAGGATGAGGGGTCAATAGTCAAAGAAGGAAAATCAACGGCAGAACACGGCAAGGCATCAATTAGATGGGGGGACTTGGTCAGCTGAAGGGGGAAATGAAACTAATCAAAACACAATTATTTGTTTGCTCAACTTCACACAACAATAACAATTGGTCATGTGACAACTTGAATTTTCAAATTTTGTTTTTGATTAAATAAACCGGGCCTTTCATTGATACGCTTATAGTGCTATTCTCTGAGCTGATCACTCACAAGATAACTAAACTATATAAGAAAGCCACTATGTGATTTTAACGTAATGGACTTGAGAACTCAACTAGGAATCAATTACTCGACCGTGTTGATTTGCAAGGGTCATTACGGTACTATCAAAATTGATAAGAGATTAGAAATAGGTCATTCGACTGAGATATGTGATCAAAATGTGGGTGATTCCACTTGATTACAAAATTCTCATCGATCGGTACTAAATTGATTTTCTATTGTTTGGGAACCCTGTGTTTATAATTGAAATCTCGAGATTTTCACAACAATCGAAAGTCGCCAATGTGTCAAAGATGTATATTGTGGCTCGAAAATATTGGACCATGGGTTAATTGCGTTAAAACTTCCTAAAAGCTACCCGATATGCTAGGTCATGCTAAAATCGCTTCATATTGAAATTAACCGTGAATTTGAACCCAATTTCAGAAATTGCAAGTTCTGTCTCGTCACGATTCATCTTAGGAACGTCGACTCATCCTCCGAAGAATTTTCGGCGATTCCGAGATTTTTCAATAAATCGATTCGGATTGTTCGGAAATCGAAAAAAAATTTGGATCGCCAAATTAAATGGAATTTTGGCTTCTATACCGAGCTTTATGGCAAAGGGGACTTGCATAAATTTTATGGCCTTTTTCCTTGGCGAATTTGGGCGTTGATTTGAAGAATTGGTGAAGAAATTGAAGATTATTTGAGTAAAATTCGGAACCATGGATGGGGTGAAATTTTTAGTATCAATTTGGATTAATTAGTTAGATTAAATTTTTGGAAATTTATCAGGAGACAAAACAATTAATTAAGTGGATTAATTATGGACCTTGCCACCCCTTTTTCCCAATCTTCTTGATCAAGCTAAGCCAGCTGCCTCCCATCACTGTCTCTCTCCCTCTCTGCCTTATCTTCTCTGTCTTTGGATGCGGCTTCTCTTTTCTCTATCTCCTTCAATCGACACCGGCTCCCACAAAGTAAAACAGAACCGAAGCACTTCATTTCTCTTCTCCACCAGCGTGTGTCTCCTCTGCCACAACTGAGTCAACATACTTACAAGTGAAGCTCCACCATTGACCCCGCAATTCCACATGGCCATCTCCACCAAGCCCACCGAATCCGCCCCGTAATTCCCTCTCACGCTGCCAGCTCGCCCTGCTCCTCCACCTTGCATCCTTATCAGTCAAAACCCACCAACAGAAGCCTCGACGTTGATCGACGCAGCTGCCAGCACCACTGATCCTTCTTCATCTGCCACAAAGACCCCCCACCGAAGTCCATCTCCATGTTCGTTTCCCCTTTGCCTTGCCACGCTACCATCGTCCATGACACCACCTACCGAAGCTGCTGTAGCTGCCATCCATCCTTGTCCATGCGTACGCAATGGTCAACCAGCAAAACCCGTTGACCCCAGCAGCGAAGCCCGAAGCCCGTCCCCCTTGCTACTTCATTGTTCAGCCCATCTGAAGCCATAGTCCAGCCTGGCTAATTCAATCCATGCATTTTTTATCAGTCGCTGCAGCCCATGAACCTCAACCCACTTGAAGTCAGCCCATCTTGAAGCCCATGCAGCCAAGCCCAACCACATTTAGCTAAGACCAAGCCCAGGACGAAAGTTCGGGTTTCGACCACCGTCGTACACGTCACGGTGAACCGGTTTTCGCATTAAACCAGTGAATTCATGCACTAAACTCTTCTTAGTAAGCCAATGACATTTAAGGGGTGTTTAGTTTAAATTAATTAGGGATTAGGTATTTAGTTAAATTAGATTAGTGATTTAATTAGTTAATTATGCATGTTAGGTGGTTAGAGTAGATTAATTGAGGCCTAGCTAAATCGTATTATTTATCTAGAGTGGTTTGGGAATTCTCCGAGCCCATTTCGGTATTTAATTTAGCAATTACAACCTAGGTTAGTATTTTGGTATTTAAATTGAATTATTTAATTAATGTTGATAATTATTTAATTATTAAATATTTTTTTGAAATTAGACCGGATAGCCGGTGACTAGAATTTCGTGCTAATTGCAATGTTGTGGTTAATTTCTGCAATTGAGTGTTAAATTGTACAAATTGAGTATTTATTGGAATTTTGAGTATTTAATTCCAAAATTTGTGAATTTCAATATTTATTCAGAAAATCTCTGGTGTCGGATTTTAACACCAAAAAAGATTTCATATACTATAAAAAATAGTGAGATTTTAAATTGAAAAATATCACTTTTTCTAGGTTGAGTTGATCGTGTACCCACACACGACTATTTTACCGTGTATTTCTAATACGAAGAAAATATGCCAGGTTCACCATTTTAATGGAGATATTCAAGTGCAATGCACGGTGTCCTAGGCCATAATTAAGTGATCGTGTGTTGGTGAAGAGAACTTGTCCCGAGCTGTTAAGCTGGACAGTAAGCCTTATATGGGATGCCCTTAGACAACGGGAAGCCGATCGCAGTAGATTCTGGTCACGTGCTCCTTCGGGAAAGCCATCTAAGAAAGATGTAGCTATGCTCAATGGTGTAAAACGAAGCTTGGCAATGCTAGAAGACTGCCAAATAAAGAGTAGGCCGTGCTATATGCTGAGATCAAAACTAGGAACGCATGATTAATTGAGTTGAATATGTTGGATTATGGGACAAAATTGTGTGACACGGTATGGGACGGGTCATAACAATTTGGCCCTATAATCAGGACCCTTGTACTTTGTTATAATTGAGTATGGCATCCCTATTGATGAGCTGAATTGCTACTTATGTCTTTATGGTTGTCTGTGATATGACTCGTGCTAACCTGCAAGATGGATTGGAGACGAGGTAAGTCCCTATAAATGTGTGATTGTGTGGTTAGGACGCTTCTAGGCGTATTTCCCTCCTAATCACGGTTTAGAGTGTGAACTCGCTGAAATTTATATCTCACTGCATCGTGGGCTTAAATTTTCGGGGTCATAGAGCGAAGGACCTCAAGCCAAACTGAGGTGATCGAAAGTGTAGGTCAATTAGGACCGCTTCTTTTTGGAAAACCAATCTTTTGTAGTCTTTTGACTGTTGATTTCTTATACATGACTCAATATGTTTATAAGAGCATGTTTGTTTGTGAATATGTTGTCCTGCTTTTTTATGCCAAGATGATTACTGTCAGGGGATTTATTATTCACTTCCGCGTGTGCAATAAAATGAACGGGTCAACGACTCGTCCTAAGAAGTCACACTTGAGGATCGAGGCGTGACATCCCCGTTTAGTGGTATCAGAGCAAGGTCTGTGTTTGGAGTGATAAGGTGCGATAGGGTCTTGCGATAGTTGGTAGGAATGACCTCTATTTTTATGCTGACGCATGTGATTGATAGCTATTTGGTAAATTGATTATGGGATCACTCAGTTTCTAATTCTGTATGGAATTGGAAATGGGTTTTGTAGAAAGTCTACAACATGAGTGATTAGGAGCCAAGGACTCCTAGGCAGAGGACCATATCTTCAGTGACCCGGGGTAGGACGCCGACAAGGGTCGGTACCCAAGCTCGCCGATGTAGAGCACAGGCTGAGGCCAGCATAAGTGGAGTAGCACTGCTGCCGGTTGGTGCTAGGGTAGCAGCACCTAGTGATCCCAAGTTCGAAGGGATCATGCAGGCACTTAGACGATTAGAGATCTAACGGGGCAACAGGCCCAGAATCAAGCCGTCGCCACTGCCACAACCATTGTCCCACCTACTGAAGTTCCATAAGGGAACGTGGTTGTCGAGAGACCAATTCATAAGCTCGTTTAGTAGTTCCTAAAGTTGCAACTGCTAAAGTTCATAGGAATGGGAGATCCCAAGGCTGTAACCCTCTGGATCCAAGAATTGGAGAAAGTGATTACATTGCTGGGGTGCACTGAAGAGGAGAAAGTCACCCTCGCAGTATATCAACTGCAGGGGATTGCTAGTACTTCGTGGAGGGCCACCAAAGAAGAGGTATTCCCAAAAGCGTGGTTCCAGAGCGGAATGCCTTCATTAGAGCGTTCAACGGCAAATATTTCTCCAACTACGCCAAGCAACTGAAGATGGTAGAGTTTCTACACCTTCGTCAAGGTCAATTGATTGTGGACCAGTACGAGGTGAAGTTCGCTGAGTTATTGCAATATGCTTCAAGATTGATCGAGGATCCTGAGAAGAAGACGATGAGGTTTACGGATGGCCTCCCACTGGAGCTCAAAAATCTGCTAGTACCGCTCGATCTAAAGAACTATAATGGGTTTTATGGTCAAGCCCAACTGATAGAGAAGAATCTGAATGAACAAGCCATGACATCAAGGTCGTGGTTTGAGTCTAACCAGTATAGGAATCCATTTGGAAAGAGACCGATGACCGGAGAAAGGTATCCTATTCTACCCAATAGGAAGGGTGGAATAGAAAAGTTGACATAGAGATAGAATGATGCGTGTCATTTCTGTGGAAGACAACATGGGTCAGCCTCGTGTCACTCTAGGCCGGGTGCTTGTTTTGAGTGTGGCCAATAGGGGCACATGGCTAGGAATTGTCCCAGGAGACAGAAGGGGCTGCCGCAATTGATGTCACCGCCATAGATGGGTCAAAATCGAGGACTTCTGCCACCGAATGCACAGCAAGGCAGACTGATCAGACCTTCAGCTCAAGGAAAGATGTACGCTATCACCATAAGACAGGCGGAGGATGCACCTAATGTGATTACAGGTACTATCTCGTTGAACGACCATGCTACTTATGCTTTATTTGACCCTAGAACTACTCATTCATTTATAGCTGAGCAGTATGTTAAGTTGGTAGGATTAATTCCTGAGTTGTTGGAGTCAGTGATTAGTATATCGACACAATTAAAGGATAAGGTGTTATCTATAATGGGTTGTCCTAGTTACGTGTTAGCAATTGGTGAACGAGAGGGGAAGATAGACTTGATAGTCCTAGCCATGTATGCCTTTGACTTGATAATTGGCATGGACTGGCTCACCAAGCAACGAACTAAGATGGACTACTATCACAAGACAATTCAGTTTAACCCGATGGAGGGTGAAAGTTTGGAGTTTATTGGGAGTCGAGGAGGACCATCAATTATCCTAATCTCGTTAGTAGAGGCAACCCAGTTATTAGACGAGGGTTGTCAAGGTTACCTGGCGGCTGTCATGGATATGACAGTTGAAGAGTTGAAGATCAAGGACATTGCAGTGGTTCAAGAATTTCCAATTGTGTTCCCGAAAGAATTGTCAAGTTTGTCGCCAGAAAGGGAGATCAAGTTTGTGATTGAGTTAACCCTTGGGACAGAGATAATTTCTAAGGCTCCCTACCAGATGGCGTTGTCGAAATTAAAAGAACTGAAGGTGCATATGCGGGAATTGTTGGATAAGGGATTCATATGTCCCAGTGCATCACCTTAGGGTGCACCAGTTCTGTTCGTAAAGAAGAAAGATGGTTCATTACGCCTGTGCATGACTATTGTCAACTCAATCAAGTGACGATCAAGAACAAGTATCCACTCCCGGGAATCAATGACTTGTTTGATCAATTACAAGGAGCGTCAATATTTTTTAAGATCGACTTAAGAACGGGATATCATTAGTTGAGGATCAGAAAAGAGGACATATCGAAGTCAACGTTTCATACTCGATACGGCCATTATGAGTTCACTGTAATGCCGTTTGGACTAACGAACGCCCTAGCTGCTTTCATGGATTTGATGAACTAAGTTTTCAGGGAATATCTGGATCAGTTCGTGATTGTGTTCATCGACGATATCTTAGTGTACTCGAGAAGTCCAGAGGAGCATGAAGGACATTTGAGATTTGTACTTTAGACATTGAGGAATCATGAGTTGTAGCTAAGTTTAGCAAGTGTGAGTTTTGGTTGACTTGTGTTGCTTTTCTAGGTCACGTGATTTTAGGAGAAGGAATCTCCATGGACCCGTCCAAGATCGAAGCAGTGATCAACTGGCCAAGACCGATTACGGTGAAGAGATCAGAAGTTTTTTGGGTCTAGCAAGGTATTATAAAAGGTTTGTGGAAGGGTTTTCAGCATTAGCGTTGCCATTGACTCAATTATTGAAGAAGGAAGAGAAATTTGTCTGGACAGACAAGTGCGAGTGTAGTTTCCAAAAGCTTAAGCAGAAGTTGACTACCGCACCTATACTGACCATACTATCTAGTCCTGAAGGATACGAGATCTATAGTGATGCGTCGTTTAGAGGACTGGGTTGCGTGTTGATGTAGCATGGTAGGGTTGTTGCATACGCATCCCGTCAGTTGAGACCTCATGAGCTAAATTACCCAACGCATGACCTAGAACTCACAGCAATCATTTTCACTTCGAAGATTTGGAGACATTATTTGTGTAGAGAAAGATTCAAGATCTTCGCGAACTATCAAAGTCTCAAGTATTTATTCTCTTAGAAGGAGTTGAATATGAGATAGCGTTGCTGGATGAAACTCCTGAAGGACTATGATTGTGATATCTTGTATCACCTTGGAAAAGCGAACAAGGTCACCGTGCTGAGTCGGAAGCCTTCAGTAGCGCAGATGTTGATCAAAGAGTGGAATTTACTCGAGAGAGATTGAGATTCGGTTTTCAAGTTTGACGTAGGCCACCTTTCAAGTCTTATGGCCACCCTCAAAATTGAGTCGGAAGTACATATCAAAATCAAGACTCTTCAACCGATGGACCCAAAGATTCAGAAGATCTTGCAAAAAGATGCAGAGAAAAGAAAACTTGACTTTCAGATTTTGGAGGACGGAACACTAAGGTTCCGAGGACTATTGTGTGTACCTAACAATGTAGTGCTTAAGGAAAATATCTTGTCAGAAGCTCATCGTAGCAGTTACAACATTCATCTTGGTAGTACAAAGATATATCATAATCTATGTCAACACTATTGGTGGTCTGGTATGAAGGCGGACATTGCTAAGTATGTAGCCAAGTGTCTGACGTGTGAGTAGGTGAAGGCATAGCATTGTAAGCCAGGAGGACTTATACAACCTCTTGAAATCCCAGAGTAAAAATGGGAGCATATCACAATGGACTTTGTGACGAGCTTACTGAGGAGTTAGAGATGTAATGACTCTATTTGGGTAGTGGTCGACAGACTAACAAAGTCGACTCACTTCATTGCAGTATGAAAGGACCTTGATTTGGACAGGCATGTAGAATTGTACGTGTGTTAGATAGTTCATCTGCATGGAGTGCCGGTGACGATTACTTCAGATAGAGACCCGAGGTTCACTACTGCCTTCTAGAAAAGTTTATAGAGTGCTTTAGGAAAGAAGCTGCAGTATAGTATGGCTTATCATCCTTAGATGGATAGATAGTCTGAGAGGACGATTCAAACCCTCGAAGACATGTTGCGAGCTTGCGTGTTGGATTTCAAGGGAAGCTGGGAGGAACAGCTTCATCTTATCGAGTTTGCCTACAACAACAACTACCATCAAAGCATTTAGAAAGCTCCTTTTGAAGCGTTGTATGGCAGAGCATGCAAAACACCAGTATGTTGGGATGAAGTCACGGAATGGAAAATCACAGGCCTAGAGTTGGTTCAGCAGTCAATGGATGCAATTGCCGTCATCAGGGACAGATTAAAGACCGCTCAAAGCC
Organism: Eucalyptus leucophloia subsp. euroa; assembly: GCA_017140325.1. Classification (NCBI taxonomy): domain Eukaryota; kingdom Viridiplantae; phylum Streptophyta; class Magnoliopsida; order Myrtales; family Myrtaceae; genus Eucalyptus; species Eucalyptus leucophloia. The sequence goes on from CM029470.1 coordinate 49,400,836, forward strand.
GCCAAAAAAGCTACGCAGATAAGCACCGGAGACCATTGAAATTTGAAGTTGGTGATCATGTTTTTCTGAAGGTATCACCAATGAGAGGTACTTCGTGTTTTGGCAAAAAAGGAAAGCTGAGTCTGAGGCATGTAGGTCCATTTGAGATTCTGGAAAGAATCAAGACTCCAACGTATCATCTTGCATTACCGATGGGGTTGGCGCAAGTGCATGACGTCTTTCACATGTTAATGTTGAGGAAGTATGAGCCTAACTTGACCCATGTGCTTAATTTTGAGGAATTGGACGTGGACAATAGAGTATCGTACATTAAAGCCCGGTTCAAATTGTGGATCGCAAGGAGCAGGTCCTACACACGAAGACCATCCTGTTGGTCAAAGTAGTCTAGCAATACCACGGCACTAAATAAGCAACTTGGGAAACTAAGGAGTCGATGAGACGACTGTACCCCCACCTTTTTGTTTAAAGATTGTAATAGGTTTAAATTTCGAAGACGAAATTTTGATATGAAGGGAAAAGTTGTGATAGCCTGAATTTTCAGATTTTGTTTTCGATTAAATAAATTGGACCTTTTATTGATGTGCCTATAGTGCTATTCTCTGACCTGATCACTCACGAGATAACTAGACTATTTGGGAAAGCCACTAAGGGATTTTAACACAATGGACTTAAGAATTCGAACAGGAATCGACTGCTCGACTGTGTTGATCTGCAAGGGTTATTATGACACTGTCAAAATTGATTAGAGATCAAAGATAGGTCAATTCGACTGAGATATGTGATCAAAATGTGAGTGATTCCACCTGATTGCAAAATTCTCGTCGATTGGCATCAAATTGATTTTCTGTCGTTTTGGGTACCCTGTGTCTATAATTGAAATCTTGAGATTTTCACGACAACCGAAAATCGCCAAAGTGTCGAAGATGTATGTTGTGGCTCGAAAATAATTGACCACGGGCTAATTGCACTAAAAATTCCTAACAGCTTCCCGATAGGCTATGTCATGCTAAAATCGCTTCAGATTGAAATTAACTGCGAATTTGAATCCAATTTTAGAAATTGGATGTTCTGTCTTGTCACAATTCATTTCAAGAACGTAGATTCATCCTGCAAAGAATTTTCGGCAATTCTGGGATTTTTCCAGAAAATCAATTCAGAAGATTTGGAAATTGAACGGAAATTCGGATGGGCCAAATTAAAGGGAATTTTGGCTTCTATACTGAGCTTTATGGCAAAGGGGACTTGCAGAAATTTTATGCACCTTTTCCTTGGCAAATTTGGGCATCGATTTAGAGAATTGGTGAAGAAATTGATGATTATTTTAGTAAAATTCGGAACCATGGAAGGGGTGCAATTTTTAGTATCAATTCGTATTAATTGGTGGGATTTAATTTGTTGGAAAGTATTAGGAGAAAAGCAATCAATTAAGTGGATAAATTGTGAACCTTGTCCCCCCTTTTTTCCCAATCTTCTTGATCAACCTAAGCCAGCTGCCTCCCATCGTTGTCTCTCTCCTTCTCTACCTTATCTTCTCTTTCTTTGGATGCGGCTTTCGCTTTTCTTTATCTCCTTCGACCGACACCAGCTCCCATGAAGTAAAACAGAACCGAAGCCCTTCATTTCTCTGCTCCACTAGCGTGTGTCCCTCTGCCACAACCGAATTAACATACTTACAAGTGAAGCTCCACCGTCGACCCCGCCATTCCACACGGCCATCTCCACCAAGCCCACCGAATCTACCCCGCAATTCCCTCTCATGCTGGCAGCTTGCCCCTGCTCCTCCACCTTGTGTCTTCATCGGTCAAAACCCACGGCGAAGGCCTCGATGTTGACCGAAGTGTCACGACCCGATCTCGCCGCCCCTCGAAATGTCAAAGGTGGGAAAGGTCGGGTTTAGGGGTACTTTGATCACGAGAGTTTCCTCACAAGATCGCGAGCTCTCCCAAGCTCATACCCTGCACGACAACGGATTTATTTATACGATCTAGGTATTTAACAACCTAAAAAATAGACAGGAGTCGCCACTAGCCTCATTTTGGGGGTCGGCTAAAAACCCAATCGAGGGTCGTGAGTGTTCCCTCGATTCCTACATAACCAGATATCTAGGTTCAGGGACTTGGGTTACGTTAATATTGTTATTAGTGCCCTTTTCGGTACTTAAACAATATGTTGTGTTTTTCCTAACATGTTCATTCATTTCTTTTTATATTTTCAGGATCATCAATTCTATACTAAATGATCATGCGTGGTGGATTACTTTCATTCTATTCTATTCCTAAGAAATGAAAGGAAAACAACCAATGAAATTGAAATTGCAAGACATTAAGTAAGCAATCAAGGAAAAACAATAAATCTACCAGGCAGTCCTAAAAAATATATAAGAGAAAACAATTAAAAAGGAAAGAAAGAAAACCCGCAACTCGTTGGGTTTTATACAACGAAAGGAACCCGAGACATATGTCTGGAAAACAAATAGTACATGACAATGGTCGGAATGGACATCGACCTCCACCATCTTCACGCTATATCCATCCTCAGGGTCCTAATCTAAACCTAATCTAAGAAACAATGATCCCTTGCCTCATCTTATATGACTAAGACAAAGCCTAGAAATCATTGTTATAACGAATAGACATAGGCATCAAACATGAACATGAATCTAGCAAATTCAAGTCACAAATAGGACAAAATGCGATGCATGCTTAAAGGTTCGTAAGACCCCTAGACAATGTACAAAAATGTGAAACTTGCACATGACATAAGATTGAATGCGAAAAAGGTTTGGGTAAACATTTAACCCTAAATCAGAATACAAATAAGCCACACAAGTAATTAACATTGCAAAGTGACTTGGAACTAAGAATGTCATGCTTGACAAATTTCAATTGCAATTAGCCAAATGGATGCATGACATTCTCATCAAATGAGATCCAAATATAATATACCATGCATTAATGCGAAACATGTAACACGTGTTTCAAATGTCAAGAAGACAATGAGGCACAAGTTTCATGCAGACAACTTCGTCAAAAAATCATCATAGAAATCATAGCACAAATGAAAATCAGTCTAATCTATCCTCTGAATTTCCAGAATCAAACATTGATATGATAACATTCATTAGGCAGGGCAAACGATAGTCAAATCGCACATATAATATGTCTATGGAAAGTTCGAGAAGTCTATTACAAATCTCCAAAAGACATTAAGTCCTATTAACATCATCTATCATTATCTACCAGCTCATTCTAAGGACTGAAGCATATTGGTCAAAACAGGCATGGGAATTTCCACATCAGAGCAGAACACAACAATTTTCCAGAATTACTTCCTAACTTTTAAAGAAGATGTCATGTGGCTAATGATATCGGATCAGGGTGTATTATAGCTCATTGGAAAGCTAGTCGAACCATCTTCAGCTCTTATGAAGGTATCAAACATAGAAAACCACACCAACCAGCTCGTATCAGGTCATTTGCACAAAAGGTCATCCGAAACAGAGAACCAATCAGAACAGCAAAATTTTAAACAAAGTCAGGGATATTCTAGACATATTCGACCTAGGTAAATGATCTTCAATTATGACGAAATTTTTATTTGATATAGATTGGACCCTAATGAACAACTTTCATTTAAGCATCAACTTTAGAATCTAATCACAAAAAATCATGTGAAAATGGTAAACAGCACAGGTCATTAAAGGCATGAAAACAAAACATTTAATCATTTATAAATTGTAGCTTTGTTTTTCACAATTGTTGAATCTAGTAAATGCTGACTAAATCCAAGAGCTCTCGACATCCATTACAAAATATCAAGAAAGAAGCAAAATCTATACAGACATGCCCGCATGTTGACACAATCACAATGTCTATAGATTGAAATTAGCATAACTTCATCAAAAGAACATATTACAAAGTGCACATTCTTGTATCACATGAGGAGGTAGACAAAAGGACTCACAACAACCTAACCCATATAGAATAGAGCAGCAAAACAGCAAAACAGAACCAAGCTAAGACAGAATTCCTCTAATCTATACTTAATCCACAACTTCCAGCATGCAATCGGAATGGTAACAGAGCATACGAGACTGCAAATTGTGATTGTTTGATGACAAATTGCCATGAATAAGTCTACTTGATCAAAATGGCATCAATCCATAACCAAACTAGCCTCAAGTTGGAATCAAATGCACACCCAATCATGGGATATCAAAACATGGTCAGCATACATGGATCGATTTTCAGTAAAATTTGACTTATCCTTGACATAATATCTTTTCCACATGCTTTAATCATAAGCAGCAATTATAGCATACTGATATTCATATATGGCGTGTGTCATGGAAAGTCAATTTTACATTTGCAATGAAGACCCGCATTTGACCCATTAAAAGCGCACATGATAACAACAAATCACAGTAGCATAACAGTCAAGAATACTACCATCACTCTTAAGTAGTAAACAACTTCACTGATGGCTAATGCCCTCTTTAATACTACTTATAGACAAACTAAGAGTAAAACTCATTTTCTTACTTCCCCAACTCAACATGAAAAGATTGTTTGAAAGAATTCTAAACCTCGGATGCTGTATAATCTCACCCTCATGTACACAGGGCCTTGAAATAGTTCAATAACAAAGATGTGAATGGCGGACAGAAAAGAAGAAACACAAGTAACGAAAACAACTAAATGCAGAGAGTCCATAGTCAATGATTGTAGCCTTGTCAACCACTATTAGTAAACTTCTATTTGAAGAGGCAAGCTCTCACTCGATTGTTGGCCACATCATAAAAACAGCGTCACTCGATCGTCGGCCACACCACCTACACAACGATGACACATCAGAGTGATATGGACAGGGGAAAAAGAGATATAACAGAGAAATCTAAGCATACAAGCAATAATTCCAACACCAATTTCCATCCCTGTATGATACAGCGATCGTTTGTCTTGATTAAACAACACGGAGCATGGCATAATCAGATATCTACTCAGCTCAAGATCAAATACGAACCAGAGCCTAAACAGATCCTTTAAATCCATCAATCAATAACAACGACGACAACAACATCACCTAAACAAATGACATTTACAGGGAGAAACTCAATAAACTTGTTCTTCCCCACCTGGTCGAACTAGAGATAGAGCGATTGAGAGAGAGAGGTAGATAACCTTCAATGAACGGCGAAGGATTGAAGCTGTGGCTGCCAACGACGCTGTCACCGCTGCTGTAGGGGAGTTACCTAATCTGCAATCCGAGCAGGCTGCGTGAATTTGAGCCTTGAACTCCGAGGTCCTCGATCGGCCGTTCCGGCGGATTAGATCCGGTGCGAGAGAAAATGTGCGAGGTCAGGGAGATCGAACATGAGAGGAAAATTAGGGGCCAAAAACCTAACGGATCGAGAAAGAGGGAAAGAGAACTCACCGCTCGGTGAGTTCGATCTAGAGAGAAACTTGGTTAAGCGTCATCGTCGCCGCAGTTGTCGCCAATCCGGCCACCCTAGAGAGAGATCACCGGTGAGCCTCTAAACCAAAGGATTGAGACCCGAGCGAACAGGGGTTGGGCATTGGATCTGGAGGAGAGCCGAATCAAGCCACAGATCAGGAACTGTTCACAGCTGGTCCGCTTCAGATCTGAGCTCCCTGCAGCCAAGCGAACTTCCGAGGGAGAGAACCAAGGGAGAGAAAATAGAAAGAACTCGTCTCTGATCCTCGAGCAAGAATCTGATCCTCACGACCCCTAACCGTCGGCCTTCGATCTCGATCTTCGCTAACAAGAGAAAACCCTAGCCTTCGACAAGAGCTCGGGTGGTTAATGATGAATAGAAGAGGTCGAATCGACGACGGAATCGTGCTAGGATAGGATTTTGGAGACGATCGGATCTCGGAGTGGAGGAACCTTTGTAGAGAGAGCGTCCGTTGCTATTGTCGTCATTGCTATTGCCGCCAACGTCTTCGCCAATGGAGCCGCGATTGAGCAAAAACCAAAGAGAGAATCAAAAAGAGAGGGAGTTCGAGAGAAGAAACCTCAGCCCCCCGAAGAGAGAAACCGTTCGGTCTCCTTTTGCAGAGAGAGCCGAGAGAGCTTTTTTAATGAGCGCCGGAGGGAGAGAGTGTGAGGTCAGAGAGAGAAAGTCCCCGTGAGAGAGAGAATACGCGAGAGAGAATTCACGCGCCAAAAAAATCAGAGCCACCCACCGTGCCAAAAAATGAGCGAGCTTTTATATATTTTTTCAGCATTTTTTCCCTTTTTTCTCTTTTTGTTTTCTGTTTATTTTTTTCCTTGTTTTCTTTACATTTTTTTTAATTCTTTCACTCTTTTTCATTCTTTTTTTTGGCTCTTTATTTTTTTATATTTTTCTTGCACAATGAATGTTTAAAACGTCAACAAAAATTTTAAGTGTCAACACGAAGCAACTGCCAGCACCACCGATCCTTCTTCAGTTCCCATGAAGACCCCCCACCAAAGTCCATCTCTGCGTATGTTTCCCCTCTGCCTTGCCGCACTGCCTTCGTCCACAACACCACCTACCGAAGCTGCTGCAGCTGCCATCCATCCTCATCCACGCATCTTTAACAGTCAACCAGCAAAGCCAATTAACCCTAGCAGCGAAGCCAGAGGCCTAGCGTTCCCCTTGTTGCTTCTTTGTTCAGCCCATTTGAAGCCGAAGTCTAGCTTAGCGAATTCAATCCATGCGTTTTTCTTCAGCCGCTATAGCCCGTGAATCTCGGCCCACTTGAAGTCAGCCCATCTTGAAGCCCACGCAGCCAAGCCTAACCATAGTTCAGCCCGCACCAAGCCCAGCTGTATGCTATGGGGTTGCAAGGCCTTTTTGGCAAGGTCCAAGTTTCTGTTAACACCACCAAAAATTCGGGTTTCGGCCGCTGTTGCACCGCCGTGGCGGTGAACCGGTTTTCGCATTAAACCAGTGAGTTTATGCACTAAACTCTTCTTAGTAGGCTAATGACATTTAAGGGGTGTTTAGTGTAAATTAATTAGGGATTAGGTAATTAGTTAAATTAGATTAGTGATTTAATTAGATAATTATGCATGTTAGGTGGTTAGAGTAAATTAATCGAGGCCTGGATAAATCGTATTATTTATCTAGAGTAATTCAGAAATTTTCTGGGCCCGTTTCGGTATTTAATTTAGCAATTACGGCCTCGGTGAGTATTTTTGGTATTTAAACTGAATTATTTAATTAATGTTGGCAATTATTTAATTATTAATTTTTTTTTTAGAATTTCGTGCTGATTGTAATGGTGGGGTTAATTTCTGCAATTGAGTGTTAAATTATGTAAATTGAGTGCTAATTAAATTTTGAGTATTTAATTCCAAAATTTGTGAATTTCAATATTTATTTAGAAAATCCCAGGTGTCGGATTTTAACACCAAAAATGATTTTATATACTATATAAAATAGAGGGATTTTAAATTGAAAGATATCACTTTTTCTGGGTTGAGTTGATCGTGTACCCACACACGACTATTTTACAGTGTATTTCTAATACGAAGAAAATAGGCCAGGTTCACCATTTTAATGGAGATATATGAGTGCAATGCACGGTGGCCTAGGCCATAATTGAGTGATCATGTGTTGGTGAAGAGAACTTGTCCCAGGTTGTTAAGCTGGATAATAAACACTATATGGGATGCCCCTAGACAACGGGAAGTCGGTCGTAGTAGATTCTGGACACATGCTCCTTTGGGAAAGCCGTCTAGGAAAGATGTAGCCATGCTTAATGGTGTGAGAAGAAGCCTGGCAATGCCAGATGGCCACCGAATAGAGAGTAAACTGTGCTATATGCCGAGATCAAAATTAGGAACGCATGATTAATTGAGTTGAATATGTCGGATTATGGGACAAAATTGTGTGACGTGGTATAGGACGTGTCATAACAATTTGGCCCTATAATCAGGATCCTTGTGCTTTGTTATAATTGAGTATGGCATTCCTATTGATGAGCTTAATTGCTGCTCATGTCTTTATGGCTATTTGTGATAGGAATTGTGTTGACCAGCAGGGTGAATCTGAGACGAGGTAAGTCTCTATGATTATGTGATTGTGTGGTTAGGACACTTCTATGCGTATTTCCTTCGTAATCGGGGTTTTTAGTGTGAACTCATTAAGTTTTATATCTCACCCCGTCGTGGGCTTAAATTTTCAAGGCCGTAGAGCATATGACCCAGAGCCGAATTGAGGTGATCGGAAGTATAGGTCAATTAGGATCACTTCTTTTTGGAAAGCCAATCTTTTATAGTCTTTTGACTATTGACTTCTTGTACATGACTCAATATATTTATTAAAGCATGTCTGTTTGTGAATATGTTCTACTATTTTATCCTGAGATGATTACTGTCAGGGGATTTATTATTTGTTTCCGCATGTGCAATAAAATGAAATGGTCGGCGACTCATCCTAGGAAGTTGCAAAATTTTATCGACCATAGAGGGATGGGCACGTGGTCGAGGATTGGGGTGTGACAGGTCATCCAAGGCCCATTTCAACACCAACTTGCACAATTTGAAGTCCAATTGAAGACTAAAATAAGACCTCAACCAACAAATTTCCCTTAATTCCAAATTCTATTTCCTTTTTTTAGGAATCCAATTTCTAAACATACCTCTCCGATTAAGGTCTAATTTTGTTGAAGAAAAAGCCCACACCATTTCCTTTCACCAAGTAGCTCACACAGGAGGCCAAAAATCCCTTCAAATTGGCCGATATGAATTTCCGTTCTTTTCTGAATCGTCCAAATCGATTTTCCGTAAAAATCCCGAACTTGCCGAAAATTCCTTGAATGATGATTCGACGTTTCTAAAGTGACTCGTGACATGACAAAAATTTTAATTTCTAAAATCAGGTTCAAATTCGCAGTTAATTTCAATCATATACGATTTTAGCGTGACCTAACCTAATTGGTAGTTTTTAGGAATTTTTGGGTCAATTGACCCGTGGTCGATTTTCTTCGAACTACAACATACCTCTTCGACACATTGGTGACTCTTAGTGGTCGTGAAATTCTTGAGGTTTCAAATACGGACACGGGTAACCTAAATGGACAGAAAATCGGTTTAATACCGATTAATGAGAATTTTGTAACTAGGTGGAATCACCCAAATTTTGATCACACATCTCAGTCGAATCGACCTATCTCCGATTTCTAATCAATTTTTAATTGTGCCGTAATGACCCTTGTTGACTAGTACAGTCGAGCAGTCGATTTCTGGTCAAATTCTCAAGTCCATTGCATTAAAATCCCTTAACGGCTTCGCCAAATAGGCCAGTTATCTCATAAGTGGCCATCTCAGAGAAAAGCACTATAGTCGCATCGATGAAAGGCCTAACTTATCCAATCGAAATCAAAACTTGAAAATCAGGATGTCACAACTCTTCTCCTCTTATAAAAATTTCGTCCTTGAAATTTAAACCTTTACCAATCTTTGGACAAAAATGTGGGGTTATCATCGTCTCATTGAGTCTTTACTTTCCCTAGTTACTTATTCAGTTCCATGGTGCTGTCAGAACACTTTGACCAAGGGGATCATCTTGGTACACAGAATCTGTTCTTTTTGATCCACAATCTGAACCGAGCTTTCCACGTACAACACTCTGTCGTCCACATCTAACTATTTCAGACTCAGCACATGAGTCGGGTCAGGCTCATATTTCCTCAACCTCAACACGTGAAAAACATCATGCACTTGCGCTTACCTCGACGGCAATGCAAGATGATACGTTAGGATTCTAATTCCTTCAAAAATCTCTAAGGGGACCTATGTATCTCAATTTTAGTTTTCCCTTCTTGCCGAAACGCAAGGTATTCCTTATTGGTGACACCTTTCGAAAGATGCAATCATCAATTTGGAATTTTGGCCTTCGACACTTAGCAATACAACTTTTCTAGCGACTCTGAGCAGTCTTTAATCTGTCTTTATCACAGCAATTGCAATCACTGACTCCTAAATTGACTCTGGGCCTATGATCTTTCTTTCCCCAACTTCATCTTAACAACTGAAGTTCTGCACCCTCTGCTATGCAATGCTTCAGAAGGAACCATTTGAAAGCTCTACTAAAACTGGGAACCTCTAGTCTAGATCTAATATTAATTCGTCATTGGCACTCCATGCAGACGAACGATCTGATGCACATACACTTCTGCACGCCTATTCAAATCAAGATCGTTCCATACAACGATAAAATGAGTTGACTTCGTCCATTTTTTGGCCACTACCCCAAATGGAATCATTATCTCTTTGGCTCCTTGGTAAGTTTGTCATAAAATTCATTGTAATATGTTCCAATTTTCACTCGGGAATTGCCAGAGGTTACAAGAGTCCTCTCATCTTACAATGTTTTTCCTTCACTCGCTAACACATCAGACACTTGACGACATGATTGGCGATGTCCATGCTCATACCGAACCACCAACAGTGTCGACACAGATTCTAATATACCTTCATACTACCAGGATAAATGCTGTAACTGTTACGATGTGCTTCTAATAAGGTCTCCTCCCTAAGCTCCGCACCGTCAAGTACACACAGCCGTCCTCGGAGTCTTAGTGTTCCGTCATTAGAAATCTGAAGGTCAGCCTTTCTCTTTTCAGTATCTCTTTTAGAATCTTTTAAACATCTGGATTTGTCGGCTGAAGTGCCTTGATTCTGATACAAGCATCCGGCTCAATTCTGAGGGTGGCCATCAGATTTGAAAGGTGACCTACCTCAAATTTAAAAACCGAATCTCCAACTTTCTTAAGTAAGGTCCATTCTTTAACCGGCATATACACAAGTGAAGACTCCTAACTCAGCGTATCTGCGACCTAATTCGCCTTTCTAGGGTGATACAAAATATCATAATCACAGTCCTTCCGAAGTTCCAACTCACAACACTGTCTCATATTCAACTCCTTTTGAGAGAATAAATACTTGAGACTTTTATGGTCAACGAAGATCTGGAATCTTTCTCCATACCATTAATATCTCCAAATCTTCGGAGCGAAAATTATTGCTGCGAGTTCTAAGTCATGCGTCGGGTAATTCAGCTTGTGAGATCTCAACGGATGGAATGCGTTGTGGCACCCCTCGACGGCCCCCGATCCGTTAGGGTCGCCGCAGCCTGCCAATCGCTTTCTCTCATCAGATATCCGTTACTTGTCTTTTATAAAAAGGGGTTTAAAGAAGGACCAAGGTCCTTAGGCATTTTTTTTTTTTGAAAACAGTCCCAGCACAACTTATTAGCAGAAGCATAATTGAATCTCACCATCTCTCCCTCCAATAACCATAATGCAATGCACACCAACTACGCATCATAAGAAAAGATGAAGCCGAGCCACTTTTATTTATATATTTTCATGATGGATTTCTCGGGTCGGTACAACCGAAAAGAAAAGCCGAGACTTTTAACTACACTTGGCCTCAACCCAAAAGATATCTCGACCCTTATAACGATCACGTGTCATCCTCCATCTATTAGTGTCAGCTACTCTAAAAAAGAAACGTCAACTCTCTACTCCTCACGCAGCCATCACACCCATCCTGGCGCATCGGGCGGTGGTGGCGGCAATATCCCCTGAATCACTCCATCTCGGCGGACGTGGACTGACAAAAACTCTTGAATGACCAGGCCCCCAGCCAGGCCCACATCGTACATGACCAGCACGCGAACTCGCACAAATGTCAGACCAAGGATGGTAACGCAATCAATCTCCGAACACTCTACCTCCACGTCAGATGGGAGGCCATAGAAGGTACCCCGTGTGACCGGAGAGAGCGGTATCTTCTTAATCTGAAATGTTGGTCCCTGAAGGGGTGAGTACAGCCACTCAACAGGTAAAAGATCCATTTACTACTCAATACATCACACAATACAATCATAACAATCATAGCATAGTACATATCATTCATGCATCCAAGCATAACTTACCTTGTAGCCATGCATGTGTCATCATACCATATGTGCATACATCCTCATGCACTCATCACTATCATATCATACATATACCATGCCTCATGTACACATACCATCGTGCCATAGGTGCACATACAACCATGCACTCATCATCATCATATCATACATATACCATGCCTCATGTACACATACCCTCGTGCCATAGGTGCACATATAACCATGCACTCATCATCATCATATCATACAGCCATGCATATGTCACCATACAATGCATGATTCAATTTCCACTTTTTGTCTTTCAATTTGATCACCACATCTTTCTTTCTCGGGATCAGTAATTGCATCCACTTTTATCACTCACACCCCAACCTGGCATCGTGAGAAACCTCTGGCACACACCACCGGGCATCCGGCACCCCTACATCCCGGGCATCTTGTATCCCAACTGGCATCACGAGGCATCCTCCCAGGCACAAACCTCTAAGGCTTCTGGCACCCAACCATTCCGGGCATCTCGAAACTCCCGAGGACATTTGGGCATGTATCACAATACAATCGGGCATCCAGCACCCCCCATCCCGGGCATCCTGACACTCCTTGGGCATTATTGGCTCACCCCCAACAGTTTCCTCATTCATCATAATTCATATTCACCAATTTATGTCTTACAAGCAACATGGCACATGATGTAATGGCAACAAAGTCAAATTCAACATTTGATTCTATATGCAATGCCAAATATCATCACATGTGCAGCAAGATTTAATCACTTAAAACAATATAATTCATGGGGCTCATCCAAAATAGAATAGTCATAAATTATAGCATTTGAAATTCGCACAATCCAGCTTGCACAATTTTAGAAAATATTTCCATTAAATACCCAAACGACCTTTGAAAATTATGAAATTCGAACATGTGATAGTCAAGACATAATGGCAGATATTTCATGAGGACACTGCACCAAAAGACCCTCATAACATGCGGTATAGACCAAACCTCACAGCACCATTATCATGACCAGTCAACTTGCACAGTTTTCAAAACATTTTCAGTTAAATAGGCAATTGAACTTCAAAAATTATGAAATTTAAATATGTTGCAAGGAAGATATAAATAAAGATACTTTGTGAAGAACGCTTTGCCGAAAAAGCTTCATACAATATGATATGACCCATGCATTGAAACTGATAAAATCCGAATATACCAAGTTACACGGTTTTAAAAGCATTTTCGATTAAATACCCAAATGGCCTTCAAAATTTATGAAATTCGACTATGTTGTAGTCAAGATTCTCAGGTAGGTTTTTCATGAAGAAATCAAAGTCAAATTCGTTCTAGGTGTTTTAATATAGACGGTTAAAGCTTCTGTTTCAATACCGAAATTTCCAGATTTGACTACCTCCGAAAAACCACGATTTCACCTATCAATTCTCGTTATTTTTCTCCAAATTTTTGATATGTTAAACCTCAGGATATCCTTTACATATTTTGTTAAGAAATTGAAGTCAAATTTCAACAAAAAGATAGGCTTACAGACCATGCATTCATCAAAGGTAATTACCGAAATCTCCAGATTCAGCCTCTCCGAAAAATAAGGATTTCAGCCACTTATACTTATTCGTTTTGTCCCAAATTTGATTATGTTTTATTTCAAGAAGTCCTTAACAACTTTCTTTTAGAAGTCACGGCTAAAATCCAACTCAAACAACACATACAAGCCAATAGAACATCCAAGGTCGAACTGTTTCCTCAAGAACAGTTTACTAGACTCAAACATCCCTCTTAACACTTCAACTTTTAACACCCTAAACATCCGAAATCTATCACCATTCAAGCACAAATACTAGACACAACATGCAAGAGCAGATTAAGGATCCCAACTTGTCTCTAAACCGAGCAAACAGCAAGCACATGGCGACTGGAGATGGTGGTGAACGACGAACGCACGGCAGACGGTTGACGGACGATCGGCTTCCTTCTTCTTCCATACGCTCACTCTCCCTTTCTCTCTCAATTTCTCTCTTTCTCTCAGTAGCTCTTTCTCTCACTCTCTCTCTCTCCAGCGACGCTTCCCTTTCATCATCAACCAATTCCCTCAAATTTTCCTCTCCTCAATGATGAACAATCATTGATTTCGCATGAAGGACACTTGGACTAAGGGGGAAAACACTTGGCAAAATCTTCATGCAAAAGGGTGGGCCTCTCATGGGCCAGTTCCTCCTTGGTCGACGGCCCAATAGGGCTCCATTTGGCCGGGCTTGAGGCCAGCTTAGCCGACAGCTCTTCCTCCTCCTTTGGGCTTCACGGCTAGGCCCAAATGGCCGAAGGGTGGGGCTTCTTGTGTGCTGTCGAGAATGGGGTGAGGCAATTGGGCTGGTTTGGGCCTTCAATTATCCAGCCCATCCTCATCCTATTAATTCACCTAATCCTTAATTATATAAGCACCTAATTGGAATTTATAATTCACAAAACTTTGTGACATATCTTAATAAATTCCAATCCATAATACCCCATGGGCAAAAATAGAATTTTCCTATCAAATAATTATCCACCAAAAGCTTGGCCAAAGTCTTAATGCAAGACATGAATTAGAGCACCCCTAAAGATTGGCAAGGAATTCCAGGATGCCACATGCGTACGCAACAATTTCACTCTGTTGCATCAGCACGCAACCTAGTCCTCTAAATGATGCATCACTATAGATCTTGTATCCTCCAGAACCATATGGAATAGTCCGTACACGTGCGGTAGTTAGCTTATGCTTAAGCTCTTGGAAACTACTATCGGACTTGTCTGTCCACACAAAATTTTCTTCTTTCTTCAAGAGTTGGGTCAATAGCGATGCTTAGGCTAAAAATCCTTCTACAAACCTTCTGTAGTAACCTATCCAACCTAAATGGCTTCTAATCTCTAACACTGTTATAGGTCTTGGTCCACTGATAACTGCTTCGATCTTGATCAGGTCCATGGAGATTCCTTCACCTGAAATCAAGTGGCCTAGGAACGCAACACAAGTCAACCAAGACTCGCATTTGCTAAGCTTAGCGTCTAGTCCATGAATCCTCAAGGTCTAAAGTACCGTTCTCAGATGACTCTCATGCTCCTTAGCACTCCTCATTGATAGACATGATCACAAACTGATCTAGAGATTCTTCGAACACTTAGTTTGTCAAATCCATGACAATAGCTGGAGTGTTCATCAGACCAAATGACATTACAGTACTCTCATAAAAGGCCATATCAAGTACGAAACGCTGTTTTCAGTATAACCTTCTTTCTAATTCTCAAACTGATGATATCCTGTCCTCAAGTTGACCTTTGAAAATATTGACACTCTTTGTAATTGATCACACAATTCATCGATCTTCGGCAATGAACACTTGTTCTTGTTCATCACTTGATCGGGTTGACGATAGTCAATGCATGGGTGTAATGAATCATCTTTCTCTTTCACAAATGAAACTGGTGCTCTTCGAGGTGATGCACAGATGTACATAAATTCTTCATCCAGTAATTCTCGCATCTGCACCATTAGTTCTTTCAACTCAAACAACGACATCTGGTAAGAAGCCTTAGAGAGTGGCTCTGTCTTGGGTGCTAACTTGATTGCGAATTCTATCTCTTTCTCTGATGACAAGCCTGACAATTCTTGTGGAAACACATCTAGAAATTCTTGGACTACTGAGATGTCCTCAATCTTCAATTCTTCAATCTGTCTTATCTATGACAATCGCTAAGTAACCTTAGCAACCCCCTTCTAACAAATGGGTTGTCTTCAAGCAACAAGATTAAGGAAATCGAGAGTTCTTCTTGACTCCCAATAAATTCGACACTTTCACATGCTAATGAATTAAACTGGGTTACTCCACAACATCAATTCATTACCACAAGATGCTCTTTGAATCAACTCTTTTCATATATGACGTCAAAGTTATACATAAGCAACTAATCAAGTACAATTCTAACCAGTGGTTCTTCTTTCTACAGCTTTATTCCAACAATATGAAATTCCACCAACTTAATTGAAAACTCTGTTGTGCTACTTTGGTAAAATCACCCCAAAAACATTCTTTCTCTGATCAGTGCATGGTTAGTTCCATTCTTGTCCCTTTTGCCATCCTAGTGGTGTCCTAACTATGGTCACAGTGCTTGTGTTCTCTTAGACTCATACTGACAGTCCCTCACTTGATGGTTGTGCTAGCCACATCTATAGCATGCTCTCGTTATACCAGGATACTGGATTGATCTATTTTTCCTTTTACAAACTCAGCACATAATTGGTGAGTCTTCTATCTCCTATCGGATGACAACTTGCACTCTTACTTGTATTGGGTTCTATTCCAATTACCCCTATGCGCTTTCTACAGCGCATTCACTCTAGTCCATCTTATCGACAACGGTGGCACTTGTGATCCCATCAGTCTCCTGGGACAGTTCCTGGCTGGGTGGCCTTGTTGGTCGCACACAAAACAAGCACCCATCCTAATAGTACACTAGGCTGATCTATGTCGTCTTCCGCAAGCACGACACATTCCATTCTGATTCGGTGTTGTCTTGTCTATCCCACCTTTCCTATTGGGTGGGATAGAATACCTTTCTCCAGTCATAGGCTTCTTCACAAACTAGTTTCAATCTTTACCGAATCCGAACCTCAACTCAGACGTGATGGCTCGCTCCGAGATAAGAATTCCAGGCTAAACCTGAGAAAGCATGGCAACAACAGCAATTCAATCATGAGCTTACTGACCTAACAGGTTCCCAATGAACACTAGCACCTGAACGATCTCGTTGAACCTAGGATCGCTCGATGTTGCTATAGTAATAGTACTGGCTTGCAACAGTACTCTTACACCCACACTAGCCTAAGTCGGCGCTCTACCACGGCCTCCTCGGGTACTGACCCTCATCGGCGTTCTACCCCAAGTCATAGAGGCTACTACTCTCTTACTAGGAGTCCTGAACTTCTGATCACTCATACTATAGGATCTTTATATAAACCTGTTTTCTAATTCCAATACCAAATTTGAATTTGAGTGACCCACACAACACTCTACCATTTAGTTATCAATCACATGCATCAGCATGAAATAAAGGCATTTCCTACTAATATCCCATAGACCATCGCACCTTATCACTCCAATCATTAAACTTGCTCTGATACCACTAAACGGGGATGTCACGCCCTGATCCTCCGAGCACGTGTCCATCCCTCATTGGTCGATTAAATAGCGATGTCTCAGGATGCGTTGCCAATCCATTCTTTTTAATGTGCATGCGAAAGCAAATAAATAAATCCCTAGACAACAACAAGATGTGATAGAAAAGTAGGGCCATAATTTGTGAAATCCAAACCACCCTTTTATACATAGCAGACTATGTCATATACATGCTAGCTGGTATTTACAAGGTCTACAAAAAGGTTAATCCTCAAGACAAGCTACACCATGACTACCTTGTCTGACTTGTTCACTGATTCGATAGTCTCCATAGGGTTAGGATGAGACGACAAGTTCTCCACTACGGCATCAAGAGGGTTAGTTGGGTCCTCGTCCAAGGCAGCATCAATCACCACAGCGGGGATATCAAAGGTCCTAAGGGGACCTAACCTAACACCGTTAGGAGCGTAATGGTACCATGCCCTAAATCGATTAGGTATTTCTTTATGAGGAATCTCTTTCACCCAGGTAATGGATACAACTAGCTCATAGACCCAAAAACTTCTGGGATCAGGGAAACTGGAAACCCGCTCGGTAACCCTCATGGGACGACCATGACGCCCAAGGGGAATTCGCCATCCAAGAACCTGAAAATTTTATTCCATAACGGGGTGAGACGACATCTCAGCAAGTTCACCTCCTAAGCCCCAACTAGGAAGGAAATACGCTTCAAGGGTTGCCTAAGGACAAACACGAGTCAGAGGACTTGCATTTGCCTCCGTTCCTTCCTGTCAGTCAACACAATTCATAAATTCACTTAATCACATTAATAAATCATGTCATAACATCAAATCAAATCATCGATCAATCAACTCAGTTGATTCTTATGTCATCAAGATCATCTTTTAGTCAAGCCATTCAATACTATCTATAAAGTTCAATCATATCCAAGATTGCTCGCACTAAGTGAAAATAGATAGTATAGCTCGCACCAAGCTGATAATGTGGCATCCCAAAAAAAAAAAAAATTCAAGACAAGCTCTAAGGTGTATTAAAGCCCATAATTAAGTAATGAAATTACCTATGGTTTATGCTTTAGCCATTAGTCTCCTCTTAAGACTAAGTGATATATGCTTGTGTTCAAAAAATTTTGGAATTAGTATTATAGGATAAATTAATGAGAATAATCTATTCATGGCTATGCACCTCATAGACTAAATTCCTATAGATAAAATGTTACAAGATTTTGGCCATGTGAAATTGAAAACTTGAAACCTATAAAAGAAAGAATTAAAAGTGTTTAAAGGTAAAATTTGGAGTTTAATTAGGTTTGGGCCTTAGGCCCAATAGCTTGGACTCTTGGTGGGCCAAATGGCTGGCCCATTGAAGCCTATGGAGAGGCTGCCGTCGACCAAGGAGGGAAGGAGTGGCCGGCCCACTTCTTGCAAGCCCAATCCCAAGCCCATCTTGCATGCTTTGCCAAGTGGCAAAAAGAAGGTTCCATGCATTGGCTATTGGGGAGGCACCTCATGATTGCCAATGATGGGATTTAGGGGAAACAAAATGGAGAGAGAGAGTGGCCGGTTGAGGGATTCGACCAAGCCAAGAGAGGGAGAGAAAGTTGCGAGAGAGAAGGGGAAGCCGAGAGAGGAGGAAGAGGGAGCCGTCTGCCCGTCGCCATCCGTTCGCCGTCCGTGTGCAGTCCGTGTGCCGTCGTCTACTTGATCTTAGAGGCAAGTTAGGATCAATTTCTACTCTTGCATGTGTGTGTTGCATGTGTGGTTGAAATGGTGTTGAATCTTGGGTGTTTAGAGGTAACGAACCGAAACTAGTGTGGTTTGTTCTTAAAAAAGCTTGCTGATTTTGTGTATACCGCCTGACCCAGAAACTTGTGGAGGCTTGCATGCGTGTTTCAAGTTACATTTTGACTTTGAATCCTTCATGAAAGTTGTAGACAACAACTCAAAGTATAACATAATAAAATTTGGGACAAAATGGTTAAGATTTATGGGGCAAAACCCTCCTACGAAGACACTAGATCTGGAACTGCTTTGCTGACCTTTTGGTAGTTTTGTGGGTTGCATGTTGCTTTTTACCGAGAATTTCCCTTCGACTTATTCATGAAACTTGTATAGAACATCCTAAAGACTAACATACTCAAATTTGAGGTAAAATGAGCAAGTTTAGCCTAGTGAATCGACTTTCTCTTGAAGACGGTAAATCTGGAAATACGGTACTGGACACCCGAGGATTCTTGGACCCATATGGCGACTATTCTTTAGAAATTTCTCTTGGATCCCTTGATGAAAGTTGTAGGGGACCTCTTTAGTCACAACATATCAAAATTTCAGAGGAAACAAAGAAGAATAAGTAGGTGAAAACTCGATATTTCTGAGATAGCTATACTGGACGTTTCGGTGCTAGAATCAGGAGATTCGGACGTCTATAGAAAATTACCTAGAACGAATATGGCATAGATGTATTCATGAAAAATATACTTTAGGGCATTGACTATAATCTGGTAAAATTTCATAATTTTTGGAGGTCATTCGGGTATTTTGATCGAAATATTTCAAGAACTGCGCAATCTGATTTTATCCGAAATTACATGCTGTATTTGTGAGAATTATATCTTCTTGTGTGAAACTCTTTTGGGCATGTGTTCTCCATGAAATTCTTATCTTACTGACTTGTCTATCACATGTCCTGATTTCATGATTTTTGAGAATCATATGGATATTTAATTTAAATGTTTTCAAAAATGGTACAAGCTGGAATTTAGTAAACTTCAAAAAGGCATGATATATGGATTATTCTAAATTGTATGGACTCCATGAATTGTATTGTTATAAATGATTGTGTCTTGCTGCATGCATGATGATGATTGGAAATGCATATATAAATCAAAGGATGAAAATGATCTTGTTTGCCATCACATCATATGCCATGTTAAAATTGAACTATAATTGAAGATGTGAATTAAGATAAGTGAGAAGGCCGTCGGAGGTGTGAGCCGACGATGCCCCGAGAGTGTCGGGATGCCTGGCTAGAAGGGTATGGCTGGTTGCCCGGTGGCCTTGAATGGCCGGATGCCAGAGGGTCCTAGAGAGTTTCGAGATGCCCGGAGAGTGGGGGAGCCGGAAGCCTGGCAAGTATTGTGCCGGGGGATGCCTCGTGATGCCAGTTGGGTACGAGATGCTTGGCAGGTATTGTGCCGGATGCCCGGCAGGTATTGTGCCAGATGGTTCTCGCGATGCCAAGCGGGGTGCGAGTGATGAATGTGGGATGCAAACCTTGGTCCCGGAAAAGAGAAATGTGGCGGCCCAAAATGAAAGAATGAAATTGGGAAATTAAAATTGAATTATGCATGATGGTATATGTGTGATATGATGATAATGAGTGCATGGATGCATGATGATGGTGAGTGCATGGATGTATGTGCACCTATGGCATGATGGTACATGTGACATGATAATGGTAAGTGTATGACATGATGGTGATGACTATATGATGATGTATGTACATGAGGTATGATGACATGTGCATGATATCAAGGTAAATTGTGCATGGATGCTTGAATGACATGTGTTATGCCATGATTGTGATGATTGTATTGTATGATGCATTGAGTGGTTTATTGGTCCTTTACTTGTTGAGTGGTGTATGGAGATCGACTGTGTCCTCGTCGCTGGACTGACATTTGTGCGAGTGCGAGTGCTGGTTATGTATGATGTAGGCTTGGCTAAGGGTCCTGTTATTCAGGAGTTTCTGTCAGTTCATGTCCACCGAGATGGAGTGTTTAGGGGGATGTTGCCACGACCACCGCTCGACGCACTAGGATGGGTGTGATGGCCGCGTGAGGGGTAGAGAGATGATGTTTCTTTTTGGGAGTAGCCGCCACTGTTAGATGGAGGACGTCACGTGATCATTTTAGGGGTCGTAGTATCTTTTTGGGATGTGGCCAACTGTAGCTGAAAATCTTGGCTTTCTTTTGTTGTATTGACTCGAGAAAATCCATCATGAAAATATGTAAATAAAAGTGGCTTGGCTTTATCTTTTCCTATGGTACTTAGTGGTGTGCATTGTATCATGATTGTTGGAGGGAGAAATGGTGATATTAAATTATGCTTCCGCTAATAAGTCGCGCTAGGACCGTTTTCAAAAGAAAAAAAAATGTCTATGAACTACGACGCTTCTACTAAGAGATGTAACTAGTGTCCATTAGGTGTAACAATAGGTGCCTGTGGCAACCTACAGTGTTTCGGGGTGCCACAGATAAATAGTATACTGCTCTCACTAAGCTGATGTATCCAAGCCTGTAGGTTGATATAGTACACTTGCCAATACTCACCAGAAGTTGCTCAGGTATACTGCTCTCGCTAAGCTAACATATCAAACCATCGGGCTAATATAGTATACCAGTATACTGCTCTTGCTAAGCTGACATATCAACGATCGGGATGATATAGTATACTCATGATGTTCACTCTAAGCTAGTAAAGTATACTTGCTCGTGCTAAGCTGACATATCAGAGCCTCTAGGTTGATATAGTATACTGTTCTCACAATCTGAGAATGCCACCATTTTTATCCTTCGTGATAAAAATAATCTTGTGTGGGTACACGGTCGGCCTTAGCCAAAATACAATATTTTCCCTTTTGAAAATCCCACTAATTTCAATAGTCTACAAAATATTTTTGGCGTTGTAAACTAACGCTCGGTTATTTTCCAATCAATTACTAAAAATTATAAATTTTAGGATAAATACCCCAAAATCATAATTCACACTCAATTTCCACCAAATAATGGTCAAATAAATTAATCAACCACACCATTACAATAAGCACAAAATTCCGGTCACGAACTATTCCAATCTAATTTTTGAAAAATAAATAAATAATTAATTAATTACGGAAAATAATTATTAATTGAAAATAAATAGGACTTAGGCCCGTAAAGCCTAATTAAAAGCCGATACGATCGGAAAATTCACGAAGCTATCTAAATAAATACTACGGGCTATTTACTTGCTAATTACACTAATCTGACCACCTAACATGCATCAAGGATTAACTAAATCACTAATTCATTCTAATTAACCATCTAATCCTAGCTTAACTTAATTAATCAACCATTAAGCGTCATTAACTTACTAAGCAGGGATTAGTGAGTTAAACTCACTTGATTAATGATCCACTCTGACCAAAATGATGGGGACACAGAGGTGATCAACAATCTCCAAAGAGGCGGCACCAACGGGAGCTCGGACTAGGTCGAAATCGACCACAAAGCCTGCGACGGGGCTGCTCAGTCCTGAATCAAAGGGGGCGGAACTGCTGGGCTCGGTTCACTAGAAGAAAGCTGATACAGGGCTTTGAATGGGCTAGCCATGTGACTTTGGTGGGGTTGTTGTACGTGAAGATGGGCTGAAGTAGGCTGACGTTGGAGCAATATCGGACGGAGGAGATGGGCCACGATGGAGCAACAAATTTGGTCGAGGATGGACGCTATTAGAGTCAACTTTGGCCTTGTTGGACATTATTGTTGACTCGGTGAGGAGCTACATGTGAACTGGTGTCTCGGTGGGGCTGGAAGAGGAAGAAATGGTCGAAGGTGGAGGATGAGTTGGCATAAAGATGTTGCAACAAGGTGGGGGCGCTGGCGTCGGTCCGTGAAGAAGGGGAAATGAAATTGTAGCAGAAACCATAAAAGTGGGAAGCAGCTGGTCGAGCGTGAAGAAGAGAGGAAGGAGAGAGAAATATGTCGGCCAAGGGGGGGAAGAAATGTGCGTGGATGGATAAGGATGAGGGGTCAATAGTCAAAGAAGGAAAAGCAATGAGACCACAATAGGGCATTGGTCGATTGGGGGGGGGGGGCTTGGTCAGTTGAAGGGAGGAAATGAAAATAATCAAAACACGATTATTTGTTTTTCTCAACTTCACACAACAATAACAATTGGTCATCAAGGCCCATTTCAACACCAACTTGCACAATTTGAAGTCCAATTGAAGACCAAAGTAAGACGGTTCCTCAACCTACAAATTTCCCTTAATTTCCGAATTCTATTTCCTTTTTCTCAAAATCCGATTTATGAACAAACCTCTCTAATTGAGGTCCAATTTTTTTGAAGAAAAAGCCCACACCATTTCCTTTCACCAAGTAACTCACATAGGAGGCAAAAAATCCCTTCAAATTGGCCAATCCGAATTTCCGTTCTTTTCCAAATCGTCCGAATCGATTTTCTATAAAAATCCCAATCTCGTCGAAAATTCCTCGAAAGATGAGTCGATGTTCCTAAAATGACCCGTGACATGACAGAACTTTCAATTTATGAAATCGGGTTCAAATTCGCGGTTAATTTCAATCAGACACGATTTTAGCATGACCTAACCTACTGGGTAGCTTTTAGGAATTTTTTGTGTAATTGACCCGTGTTCGATTTTCTTCGAACCACAGCATACCTCTTCGACACATTTGTGACTCTCGGTGGTCGTGAAAATATCGAGGTTTCAAATACGAACACAAGGTAGCAAAAATGACAGAAAATCAGTGTAGTGTTGATCGACGAGAATTTTACAATTACATGGAATTACCCACATTTTGATCACACATCTCAATCAAATTGACATATCTCCGGTTTCTAATTGATTTTTAATCGTGCTGTAATGACCCTTGTAGACTAGCACGATTGAGCAGTCGATTCCTGATCAAATTCTTAAGTCCATTGCATTAAAATCCCTTAATGGCTTCGCCTCATAGGCCAGTTATCTCATGAGTGGCCATCTCAAAGAAAAGCACTATAGTCGCGTCGATGAAAGGCCCAACTTATCCAATCGAAATCAGAACATGAAAGTCAGGATGTCACAGATTAATTTATTTAGTCCAATTAAGTGGTTAGATTAGTATAGGTAGGATAAGCAGTGTTTTAATTTAAATATTTTGCAATTTATTTAATTAAATATAATTTATTTAATTATTTATTATTTTTCGTAAATTATACTGGGATAGCTGGTCATTAGAATTTCATGCTGATCATCGTCGTGTAGTTAGTTTGTGCAATTGATTGTTAATTTCTGCAATTGGATGATGATTGATGATTTTTGATTTTTGATTTCAAAAAAATGGAATTTTGGTATTTAATCAGAAAAATACCCGGTGTCGGTTTTTGATGTCAAAAATACTTTTAAGTTTTCTATAAAATTGTGAAATTTTTAAAAGAAAGGATATCGCGCTTTATGGTTCGATTTGACCGTGTGTCTACGCACACCTACTTTACCGGGTGATTTTAATATGAAGAAAATACACCAAGTACATTATTTAATTTGAGACATTTGAGTGCAAAACATGATGTCCTTAGCCGGTATTGGATGTCCGTGTGATCATTATGAGAACCTGTCACGAGCGTTTACATCGGACGATGCTCCTTCAGGAATGTCCAATGTCAACAAATGTCGGTCACAGTGGAGGCTAGACCGATGCACCTTCGGGAATGCCGTCTACATGTAGATGTTGCTGTGCTTGATGGGGCGAGATGACAGGTGGCTACGCCGGATGACCGCTGACTGTTGAGTCAGCCGTGGTCGGGTCGTAACTAACTAGAGCACTCGAATGAGTGATTTCACTACGCCTAATTATGGGACAAAATTGTGTGGCATAGAATGGGACGTGTCATGACGTTTTGGCCTTATACTCAGGACCTTGTGATTGATTAATATGTGGAAAGTGAAGCATTCCAATTATTGAATACATTAATTATATGCATATGTTATATGAATTGTACTAATGTGTAGGGAGGTGCTGAGGCGAGATAAGTCTGTTATGATGTGTCTATAGGCTGCCTCTAGGTGTATTTCCTTCATAATCACGGTTTAGGGCATGAACTCGCTGAGACATTGTCGTAGTTTACAATTTTTAGGTCCCTAGATGGAGGTATGATAGGTTTGATATGGGTCCCTCAGGTTATGGATTTTGAGCACACCTATTTCCTTATCCCCAAGACCACCCTAACATGAGAGTTAGTTGAGTCTGTGGTATGGGTCGATAAGGGCCTACCTCAGTTGGTACCTCACCGATACATAGCATTGTTCATCAACTTTCCTCAAAAGGGTTGGGAGGGTCCCCTTCTGGGTTTCGACGAGCCTTCCGTTGGGACTGAGAAATTGGAAGTGGGTCACTCGATGGATCTCGACACTCCTGATGGTGTCATGGTGGACCCGAAGCCCATGTATGAAGAGTTTAGTGCCTAAATAGCTCAGTAGCTCTTCTTTTTAGAGATAGACCCTTGTTTATAGACTATTTATGTATATAAACCTGGCTTGTTTATAAAATATGTTTTTTCTAAATTTGTTTTCCTGTTTTTCTATCCCATGTTGAGTGATGTCTGGAGATTGTTTAATTCGCTACGTGTGCATAATCGATTGGGTCAGCGATGCTTCCTATGAATGTTACATTTTATTCGATCGCTGAGGGATGTGCGCACGCTCAACGTTTGGGGCATGACATCCTCGCCCGAAGTGGTATCAAAGTTGGTCAGTGTATGGGGTGATAAGGTGTGATGGGTTATGGGATAGTAGGAAAGGCCTTTTTCTTACGTTGATGCATGTGATTGATAGCTAATTAGTAGATTGTTTTGTGTGGGTCACTCAGTTTCTAATTTTATGTGAAATTGGAAAGCGGGTTCTATAAGGATCTTGCAGTATGAGTGACCAAGGGCAAAGAACTCCTAGGAAGAGGTCCGTGACGTTTGTCACTCGGGGTAGAATGCCGGCAAGGGTCAGTACCAAAGGAAAAGCGTCGACTTAGGCCAGCGCCGTAGGGTAGTACTGCCACAAGTCGATGCTGGTGTAGCAGCACCCGACGATCCTAGAATCGATGGGATCGTATAGGTGCTCTAGATCTTGGGGAATCTGATGAGGAAGCAGGCCCAGAACCAAGTCGCAGTAACTGTTGCCACCGACACAACCGCCGCTATTGCTGCTGCCGCACCTATTGAGATTCCACCCGAGAATGTGATAGGGGAAAGGCCTATGCACAAGCTTGTCAAACAGTTCCTGAAGCTTGAACTCACCAGGGTTTACAGGTGCAGGTGATCCCAAGGCTGCAACCCTTTGGATCTAAGAGTTGGAGAAGGCATTTACACTACTGAGGTGTACAGAGGAAAATGAGGTGGTCCTTGCAGTCTATCAACTGCAGGGTAATGCAAGTACTTGGTGGAGGGCCACTAGAGGGAGAGTATTCCCTAAAGGTGTGGTTCCGGAGTGGAATGCCTTCACGGAAATGTTCAACGAAGCTGGATGCCTCCGTCAAGGTCTGATTATGGTAGATCAATATGAGGCGAAGTTCGCCGAGTTATCATAGTATGCCCCCAGGTTGATCGAAGATCTGATCGACTGAGCAAGAAAATTCCAGGATGGACTCAGATCGGAGCTGGAGATTCTGCTGGTACTACTCAATCTAAAGGACTACAATGACTTGTATGAACGGGCCCAGCCGATAGAGAGGAATCTAAATGAACAAGTCGCAGCATCTACGTCATGGTTCAATTCGAATAGAGATGGGAACCGGTTTGGGAAGAAACGGATGACCGGAGGAAGGTCTCCTACTCCGCCCAACAAGAAAGGTGGGGTAGGAAAGTCAGAGTCGAGCTTTAATGGAGTATGTTGTTTCTACGGAAGGCGACACGAATCAGCCACGTGCTATTCTAAGATGGGTGCTTGCTATGAATGTGGCTAATAGGGTCACTAGGTCAAAGATTGTCCCTAAAGGCTGATGGGATCTTAGTTGCCACTGTCGTTGCCACAGTTGGGTCAGAACAGGGGATATGCGCCACAGAATGCACCGCATGGTGGAATGAATAGACCTCTAGCTCAAGGAAGGGTGTATGTCACCAAACGACAGGCAAAGGACTCGCTTGACGTGATCACAGGTACGGTCTCGCTGAACGACCATGCTGCTTATGCATTATTTGACCCTGGAGCTACTCATTCATTTATTATTGAGTAGTACGTTAAGTTGGTAGGATTGAGTCCTGAATTGTTTGGGTCAGTTATTAGTATATCTACCCCATTAAAGGATAAGGTGTTAGTTCCAGTAGGCTGCCCTAGTTGCAAGTTGGTTATCGGTGAGGGAGAGGAAAGAATAGACTTGATGTCCTAGCCATGTATGATTTTGATGTGATAATTGGCATGAATTGGTTCACCAAGCAACGAGCTACTATGGACTGCTATCATAAAGCGATTCAATTTAACCCTTTAGCGGGTGAAAGTTTCGAGTTTATTGGGAGTCAAGGAGGACCCTCGATAATCTTAATCTCGTCGCTTGAGGTAACCCATTTGTTAGACGGGGGTTGCCAAGGTTACTTGGCGACAGTCTTGGATATAACAGTTGAGGAGCCGAAGATAGAAGACATTGCAGTGGTACAAGAGTTTCTAGATGTGTTTTCGAAGGAATTAATTGGTATGCCCCCAGAAAGGGAGATTGAGTTTGTAATTTGAGTTGGCCCCTCGGATAGAGCCAATCTCTAAGGCTCCTTAACGCATAGCGTTGTCAGAGTTGAAAGAACTGAAGGTGCAGATACAGGAGTTGTTGGATAAGGGATTCATGTGCCCCAGGGCATCAACTTGGTAAGCACCAGTTTTGTTCGTAAAGAAGAAGTATGGTTCGTTACGTCTTTGCATCGACTATCGGCAACTCAATCAGGCGACGATTAAAAATAAGTACTCATTGCCGAGGGTTAACGACTTGTTTGACTAGTTGTAAAGAGCGTTGATATTTTCTAAGATCGACCTGAGGACATGATATCATCAGTTGAGGATTAGAAAAGAAGACATACCGAAGATGGAATTTCATACTTGATATGGCCATTATGAGTTCACTGTAATGCTATTTGGTTTAACGAATGCCCTAGCTATTTTCATAGACCTTATGAACCAAGTGTTCAAGGAGTATCTGGATCAGTAATGATCGTGTTCATTGACAATATCCTAGTATGCTCGAGAAGTCCAGAGGAGCACGAAAGACAGTTGATGGTAATGCTCCAAACTCTGCGAAATCATGGACTATACGCTAAGTTCAATAAGTGCGAGTTTTGGTTAACTCGTGTGGCATTCCTAGGTCACATGATTTCAGGTGAAGGAATCTCTGTGGACCCAACCAAGATTGAAGCCATGATCAATTTGCGAAGACCAACGACTGTAATAGAGATCAAAAGCTTTTTGGGATTGGCAGGTTACTACAAACGATTCGTGGAAGGATTCTCGGCAATAGCCATGCCGCTGACTCGACTGCTGAAGAAGGAAGAGAAGTTTGTATGAACAGATAAATGTGAGTGTAGTTTTCAAGAGCTTAAGCAGAAGCTAACTACCGCACTAGTGCTGACAATTCCATTTGGACCTAGAGGATATGAAATCTATAGTGATGCATCGTTCAAAGGACTAGGTTGCGTGTTAATGCAACATGGCAGGGTTGTTGCATATGCGTCCCATCAGTTGAGACCTCATGAGTTGAACTACTTGACACATGACTTAGAACTCATAGCAATAATCTTCACTCTGAAGATATGGAGACACTACTTGTGTTGAGAAAGGGTCCATATCTTTACAGACCATCAGAATCTCGAGTATTTATTCTCTCAAAAGGAGTTGAATATGAGACAGCGTTGTTGGATGGAACTTCTTAAGAATTATGACTGTGACATCCTGTATCATATTGGAGAAGCTAACAAGGTCGCAGATGCGTTGAGTCGGAAATCATCTATTGTGTAGATGTTGATTAAGGAGTGGATCTAACTAAAGGAGCTCGGGATTCGAATTTCAAATTTGAGGTAGGCCACCTTTCAAATCTTATGGCCACCCTCAGAATTGAACCGGAAGTGCAAATTAGAATCAAGATGCTGCAGTTGACAAACCCAGAGATCTAGAATGTTCTACAAGATGATGCAGAAAAGAGAAAGGTTGATTTTCATATTTTTGAATACGGAACACTAAAGTTTCATAGACGATTGTGTGTACCTGACGATGCAGAGCTTAAGGAGGAGATCTTGTCTGAAGCTCATCGTAGCAATTATAGCATTCATCCAAGTAGTACGAAGATGTATCAAAATCTACGTCAGCACTATTGATGGACCAGTATGAAGGCAGATATTGCCAAGCATGTTGCCAAGTGTCTAACGTGTCAGCAAGTGAAGCCACAGCACTATAAGCCAGAAGGACTTCTACAACCTCTCAAGATTCTCGAGTGGAAATGGAAACATATCACAATGAATTTTGTGATGGGCTTATCAAGGAGTCATAGGGGTAATGATTCCATATGGGTTGTGGTTGACAAATTGACAAAGTTGGCTCACTTCATCATCGTACGGAAAGACTTTGCATTAGAAAGATATGCTGAGTTGTACGTGCGTTAGATAGTTCATCTGCATGAAGTACTGGTGACAATTACATCTGATCGAGTCCCGAAGTTCACAACAACCTTCTAGAAAAGCTTACAGATTGCCTTAGGAACGAAGTTGTAGTATAGTACGGCCTATCATCCTTAAACAGATGGCTAGTCTGAGAGAACGATTCAAACCCTTGAGGATATGCTGCGAGCTTGTGTACTAGACTTCAAGGGAAGCTGGGAGGAACAACTTCATTTAGTTGAGTTCGCTTACAACAATAGTTATCAACAAAGTATTCAAATGGCACCATTTGAAGCGTTGTATGATAGAGCATGCAAAACTCCAGTTTGTTGGGATGAAGTCAAAGAATGGAAGATCACCGACCCAGAGTTAGTTCACAGTCGGTGGATGCAGTTGTAGTTATCCGGGAAAGGCTAAGGATTGCTCAGAGTCACCAAAAAAGCTATGCAGATAAGTGTTGTAGACCATTGGAATTCAAAGTAAGTGAGTATGTCTTTCTGAAGGTGTCACCGATGAGGGATACTTCACGCTTCGGCAAGAAAGGAAAGTTGAGTCCAACGTATGTTATTCCCTTCGAGATTCTTGAGAGAATAGGGACTTTGGCGTATCGTCTTACGTTGCCGTCGAGACTGGCATAAGTGCATGACGTCTTTCACGTATCGATGTTGAGAAAGTACGAATCTGACCTGACCCATGTGCTGAATTTTGAAGAATTAGATGTGGATGACAAAGTGTCGAACATGGAAAAACCAATTCAGATTGTAGATCGAAAGGAGTAGGTTCTGCGTACCAAGACCGTTTCCTTAGTCAAAGTGGTTTGGCAACACCATGGAATAGAAGGAGCCACTTGGGAAAGTAAAGACTCGATGAGACGACAATACCCTCACCTTTTTTTAATAAGATTTGTAATGGTTTAAATTTCGAGGAAGAAATTTTTATAAGAGGGGAAGAGTTGTGACATCCTGATCTTCGACCCTATCCTAACTAAATGAAATGGGCTTTTCTTCGACCCGCCTATAGTCTTTTTCTCTGAGCTGATCATTCATGAGACAACTAATCTATCAGGTGAAGCCGTTAAGGGATTTAAATGTCTGACATCCTAAATTTTCAATGTTGTTTTCAATTAAATTAAATCAGGCCTTTATCGACGCGCCTATAGTGCTATTTTCAGAGCTGATCACTCTTGAGATAACTAGATTATCTAGGGAATTCATTAAGGGACTTTAATGTAATAGACTTGAGGATTCGACCAGGAATCGACTACTCAACCATGCTCATCTACAGAGATCATTACGGCATAGTAAAGATCAATTGGAAATCCGAAATAAGTCAATTCGACTGAGATGTGTGGTCAAATGTGGGTGATTCCACCAAATTGAGAAATTCTCATCGACCGACAGTAGATTGATTTTCTATCGTTTTGGTACCTTGTGTCCATATTTAAATCCTCGAGATTTTCATGACAATCGAGAGTTGTCAATGTATCGAAGAGGTTCACTGTGGTTCGAAGAAAATCAATCACGGGTCATTTGCACTAAAAATTCCTAAAAGCTACCAGTAAATTAAGATGCGCTAAAATTGCGCCAAATTGAAATTAACCGTAAATTTAAACCCAAATTCAGAAATTGAAAATTCTGTCATATCACAATTCATTTTAGGAACGTCGACTCATCTTTAGAAGATTTTTCTGCAAACCAAGATTTTTTATGGAAAATCAAAGTAAGGCCGTTTTTGATCGGGAAAGCTAGAGGGCCGCTTTTGATTTCATTTTTGGGATTCAAGTTGAACTAAATAGTGAGGGAAAATGTGGATCGGGATGATGGCACCTTGGTTGGATTTATGGAAATCAAATTGTGCTCAATCGGATCCAAGTGAGGGAGAATTGAATGAAATTGAATGAAATTGAAGGAATAGATGTGCAAATTCGTATGCCATGGGGGGCAGAATATTTTGGACTAGTTGGGAAGCTTCTTAAGGTAGTTTGAGGGGAGAGAAAAGGCTATGGACAGCTGATGGGTGGTGGGGGCATGTGTGAGGGGAGAGTGACAAGTGTTAGACACTAAAGAGCCCTTGGAGACCCCATCTCCTTCAACAGCTTCTTCTTCCTTGTTTTATGGCTTTCTCCATTGTTGAGGAGCCTTGAGACCTTCAGAAAACTAGAGGAAAACCGCAAATAATCCCCCTTGGCCGTCGCATGCCCGCAAAGCCACCACCAGACCATTTTCCTCCTATGTTTTCCTTTATTCCAGTTTTTGCTCCAACTGACCTTTCGCTAAAGATCTGAGTTGAAAGTGGTCTTCCTAGATGAATCAGCCAACGAGCCACCCATCACCGTGATGAGGACATCCAGGCTGTTCTAAAGAGCCTAGCCTTGCCCCGAATGGAGCTGCCAGCCGTCTGGTACACCGGCATGAAGTTACCGGTCGTTGGTCCGTCAGTCCCCCGCCCGCCTACACTGTTTTGTGTTTTTCTTCATTTTTCTCCTATTCCAGCCCTTCCTTTGCCCATCCCAACCTCCAAGAGGACCCCCAAGACCCTTGAGAGCCGCCGGTTGCCAACCACTTGCTTGTTGGAGCTTTGATCAGCCCATTTCCTCGCCATTCAGCCCTTCTTCTTCTCTGGTTCAATCTTTGGAACAGAAGCAGAAACCAGCAAGGGTCTTGAAGCTTCCTTCTCTGGCTCAGTTGATTCCTTCCTTTTCTGACGATGAAAAAATGTTCACTCATTTTAAGCGTAGGATGGGTGTTGCTGCGAACATTCGAGGAAGAAAAGCGAATCTGTTTTGTTACGAGGAACACAAGCGAGTTTATGCTAAAGCGTTGAGCGAGGGTGATGAACCCGGGAGTGTCGATTTTGATTTTCTCGATTCATTGAATGCAAAGTTACGGGAGAAGTTTACTTTACTTCAACTTGAATGATTTTGCTCTGAGACAACTGTAGCTCATCCAGAACTATCGCGTATTTCTATTCCAATCTAAGCTTTTTATATGCGAATATATTTTTCTTCAGTGTTAGAGATCAGGATTATGTGGTAGATATGGACACTTCTGGTTGATGTGATTGGAGTGAAGAGAGGGATTTTCCAAACAATCAGCGTGTCTATTAGTCATGCCACTATGGAGCTTGTTCGAGATAGAATTGCAGAAGGCCGGATCTCATATTTGAGGATGAGTGCCTCTAATGTCTTGCTCCATAAGATTGTGATTAACTGTCTAAGACCCAAATCCACATGAAAGACTGATATCTCCAATTCTGAAGCGAAGCTGATGTATGCCATCAACATTTCACATGTACAGGTTAATAGTAAAGGGCAAGGGACAACTCCCTTATTCTGCTCTTGTTACTCATCTATTCAGACATCTTAACATTTAGCCTCCCGGAATTCTATGTGTTTGAACTATTGATCCAATGGTGGTAAGACTGAAGATGGTTTAAAAGATGCGTCTGAATGAGTTAAACAAGGCTTTAGAGAAATTTAAAGAGAAGACCCCTGTCAAGACTCGACAAGACCCAGTGGCTGGAACAAAGAAAAGGCAAGGAGCCCATGACAACTCCATCTAAGAAGAGGAGAGCACTCATCTTGCAGAATGAAGAAGATGAGGATGACATCACTATCTCCACTCTTGCTTTAAAGAACTTACAGCGTCTTGTTCCAAAGACAGAGAATCGAGAGAACCAAGACAAAGAGGAGACAGAACAGAGGAGTGAAGAGAGGGAAACGATGAGGAAAGAAGAAGAAGAGCGAAGAGGAGAACAAACAGAAGGAGAAAGTCATGGTGATTCTCCAGCAGAGGAAGACGGATAAGATCATCATGACATTGAAGAAGAGCTAGAGCGAGAAGAGTACTTTTCTCCACCTGAAGGCATTGAAACAAGGAGAGCTACTGATAAAAGAGGTACTCCTTCACTTGCTTTTACCAGTGATGATGTTAGTCATTCTCCTACTGATCCAGAAGATGTGTATGTCTCTCACTTTCCTGAAGATGGTAATGAGGCTTCATCTCCAAGTCTGGATGTTCGTGTTGAAGGTCCATCATTCGGCAACACTCCACAAACTGATCATGCTGAAGCAAGCACTCAAACTGACAACTCAACAAACTTTAAAATATTGCTTGAACTTCTTCTAGAGATCAAAGGTCAGGTTTATGCCTTGGGATGTGAATTTCAGAGATTGTTGGAGAAAACTTCCATATTTGTTTTGAAGTTGACAAAACATTTCCATCAGTCTAATCTAAAGACTTGCAGACTCTATCGTCAAAGTCTGAAGACCTCTAGACTTAAGATTTAAAGTCGGCCCTCATTGACAGTTTCCAAGACCAACGAAGAAAAGTATTATTAGTTGAAGAAAACTTATCCAGATGCAAGTATATCTTTAAGGATTTGATTTGTGCGGATGAAGAAGATCTCACGGCTGGAGATGGCACCTCGAGATCTATTATTCGTACTGAAATTAATTCGAGTAATTTAGATCTGATGATTGGCAAAGTATACTTGGAATGTTCTACTTATGGAAACCTAAATCATGATTGTATGGGTGAGCAGGATTGGTGGGTTATCATCATATTCCTTAAATAACTCGAGATCTCCCTAATTGATTCTGTCCAATGGGTTGATTGGAAGAACTCCTTTGGAAGGTGCCAACGGTTATGAAATCATAGAGGAGTATATAAGGAAGACGCTCTAGTTATTCGATAGGGTGTGTGATAAAAAAAATTCTAAAGTCTGAAACTCATTGTTCTTTGTTGTTTCAATTGTTGAGATTAAATTTGTACTCAAAAGAGAGATTAGATACTTGTGAGACCTTGAGGAAGTGTAGCAGAGTCTCTACACTGTGGAATCGAGGACGTGAGACTGTAAATTCTCTTTTAAATCTTAGTGGAATCCAGCCAATGGGCTGTCAGTGCGGGAGAGTGCACGTAGGCTTGATCTAAGCCGAACCACTATCAACCTTTTGTTTTGATTCTCTATCCCTAAAATTTTTACTTTAAATCGTAGCACTATATGATTGTTTATATTTTTTCACAACTTCAATTTATTAAGTTAATTTGTTTTGATAAGATTCACAAAAACTTCTTTGATCACCTATTCACCCCCCTCCAGGTGCTCGTACTAGCCCTATCACTTGGTAGCTTCACGGTGATAGGCGGTTGGCTTGATGCTGGCTCATGGCGATAGCAGGGCACCGACGGTGGCCCTCGGCATCCTAGCGAGTTACTGGATGCACAACTGGGCAAGACGGCGTGCCCGGAGGTGGAGAGCATGCGCGGGCGAGGTGCGGTGGTGCGTGTGAGGAGGGAGAAACGTGTGGCGGTTTGGCGGGCAGCTACGGCGGCGAGGATTCACGGCTGGTCTTATCTATAGCTGAAGGGTTCGAGCAGCACAAAATGGAGAGGAATGAGACTGGTCGATCGGCCACATGAAGCGGAAAGAGAGATATGAGGGAACAAAGGGCCTACCAAGCTTCCAAGCCCATCTCTTTGTCCCCTTGACCATTCTCCTCCACCATCAGTGTTCCTTGGCTGAAAATTGACCACCACGGCCCCTTCTAGCACACTTGAAATGGTCCATAAGCCATAAGTGGTGGGGGCACGCGAATTTGCAAGATTTCCCCTCAATTGGACTTTAATCTCTCTTTGAATCATCCTGATTTGGCCCTACAAAATTCAATTGTCGAACCCTCAATCAAATTGGTACTTTTCCTCACAAATACAACTCATTTGCTTCCCAATTGCACGATAAAAAATGATCCCTGACTCTTTTTGGACAAAAACGGCTCTATGACGACTTTTTCCCAAAAAATCTCTATTTGCAGAAAAATCTTCAGAGGCTGAGTTGACGTTCCTAAATTGACCTGTGACATGACAAAACTTTCAATTTCTAAAATCAGATTTAAATTTGCAATAAATTTCCATCCGGTGCGATTTTAGCGTGACCTAGGCTACCAGGAAGCTTTCAGCACTTTTTATTACAAATGACCCGTGGTCGATTTTCTTCGAGCCATAATGAACCTTTTTGACACATTGGCAACTCTCAGTGGTCATGAAAATCTCGAGATTTCAAATATAGACATAGGGTACCAAAACGATAGAAAAATCAATCTAGTGCCAATCGATGATAATTTTGCAATTTAGTGGGATCATCTACGTTTAACCATATATCTCGATCGAACTAACCTATCTCTAATCTCTAATCGCTTTTTAACTGTGCTGCAATGATCTCAACAGATGAGCACGGTCGAGTAGCCAATTCCTAGTCGAATCCTTAAGTCTATTTGCCTTAAAATCTTTTAATGACTCTCATAGATAGTCTAGTTATTCCGCAAGTGATTAGCTCTGAGAATAGCACTATAGGCGTATCAATGAAATGTTCGATTTATTCAATTGAAAGTAGAACTGAAATTCTATGATGTCATAACACTTCCCATCTTATAAAATTTCATCCTCAAATTAAACCTTTATAATACTTAAACAAAAAGGTGGGAGTACAAACGTCTCATCGACTCTTCAGTCTCCCAGGTTGCACTTTTAGTACCATGGTGTTGCCAGACCACTTTGATCATGAGGATGGTCTTTGTACGTAAAACTTGCTCTTTTCTGTCCACAATCTGAACCGGGCTTTTAACGTATGACACTCGATCATCCACGTCCAATTCTTCAAAATTAAGCACGTGGGTCGAGTCAAGCATGTACTTCCTCAACATCGACACATGAAAGACATCGTGCACTTGCGCCAATCTTGGCTGCAACTCAAGACGATACGCTAGGGTCTCGATTCTCTCAAGAATCTCAAACAGACCTACGTACCTCAGACTCAGTTTTCATTTCTTTCCAAAGCACGAAGTTCCCCTCATTGGTGACACCTTCAGAAAAACGTGATCACCAACTTAGAATTCCAAAAGTCTTCGACGCTTATCTGCGTAACTTTTCGTACGACTCTGAGCGGTCTCTAATCCGCCTCTAATTACTACAACGACATCCACAAACTACTAAACCAACTTCGGGCCTGTAATCTTTATCTCTCCAACTTCATCCCAACACATTGGTGTTTTGCACCCTCTGCAATATAATGCTTCAAAAGGAGCCATCGAGATGCTCTGCTGATAACTATTATTGTAGGCGAACTTTACGGGATGAAGTTGTTCCTCCCAACTTCCTTTAAAATCTAGTACACAAGCTCACAGCATGTCTTCGAGGTTTTGAATTGTCCTCTTAGACTGGCCATCCGTCTGAGAATGATATGCCGTACTGTATTGTAGCTTTGTACCTAGAGCATGCTACAAGTTCTAAAGCGGCAGTAAATCTCGAGTCTCTATCTGAAGTTATCGTAACTGGCACTCTATGCAGTCGAACTATCTGGCGCACATACAACTCAGCGTGCCTATCCAAGTCAAGATCCTTTCGCACTGCAATAAAGTGAGCCGACTTCGTCAACTTGTCAACTATTACCCAAATAGAATCATTACCTCTTTGACTCCTTGGTAATCCAGTCATGAAGTCCATTGTGATATGGTCCCATTTCCACTCTGGGATCTTGAGATGTTGCAAAATTCCTCTCTGCTTACAATGCTGAGCTTTGACCTACTGACACTTGGCGACATGCTTGGCAATGTCTGCCTTCATGCTAGATCACCAATAGTGTTGACATAAATTCTGATACGGCTTACTACTTCCAAGATGAATTTTGTAACTGCTACAATGAGCTTATGATAAAATATCCTCTCTAAGTTTTGCATTGTCAGGTACAACCAAACGTCCTCAGAACTTCAGTTTTCCATCATCATAAACCTAAAAGTTGTTTTTTCTCTCTTCCATATCATCTTGCAAAATTCTCTGAACATCTGGGTCTGTCGACTGAAGTAGTTTTATCCTGATTTGCACACCCGATTCAATTCTAAGGGTGTCCATAAGATGAGAAAGGTGGCTTACCTCAAACTTGAACACCGAATCTCGAGCTCGCTCGATTAGATTCCACTCCTTAACCAACAAGTGTGCAATTGAAGACTTTCGGCTCAAAGTGTCGTGGCGACTTTATTTGCCTTTCCTGGTGATATAGAATATTACAATCGTAGTCTTTCAAAAGTTCCATCCACCGGTGTTGTCTCATATTCAACTCCTTCTAAGAGAATAGATACTTTAGACTCTGATGGTTTGTGAAGATCTAAAATCTTTCCCCACACAAGTAATGTCTCCAAATCTTTAACACGAAAATAATGGCTGTGAATTCCAAGTCATGCATCTGGTAATTCAATTCATGAGGTCTTAACTGGGGGGAAGCGTATGCAACAACCTTACCATATTGCATCAATACGCAACCTAGTCCTCTGAACGACGCATCACATAGATCTCGTACCCTCCAGGACCAAATGGAATTGTCAACACAGGTGCAGTAGTTAGCTTTTTGCTTAAGTTCTTAGAAACTACACTCACACTTGTCTGACCACACAAATTTCTCGTCTTTCTTCAAGAGTTTTGTCAAAGGCAACGCCAAAGCTGAAAATCCTTCCACGAACCATCTATAGTAGCTTGCCAAACCTAGAAAACTTCTGATTTCTATCATGGTAGTCGGTCTTGGCCATTGATAACTGCTTCAATCTTGGATGGGTCCATGGAGATTCCTTCACCTGAAATCACGTGACCTAAAAACGCAACATGAGTTAACCAAAACTCACATTTGCTAAACTAAGCATACAACTAATGAATTCTTAAGGTCTGAAGCACTAATCTCAAATGATTCTCGTGCTCCTCAGCACTCCTCGAATATACCAGAATATCATCGATGAACACGATCACAAACTGATCCAAATATTCCTTGAATACTCGGTTCATCAAATCCATAAAAGCAGTTGGAGTGTTTGTTAGCCTGAACGGGATCACAGTGAACTCATATGGACCATACAGAGTACGAAATGCTGACTTTGGAATGTCTCCTTTCCTGATCCTCAGCTGATGATATCCTATCCTCAAGTCGATTTTCGAAAATATTGATGCTCATTGTAACTAATCAAACAAGTCATCGATCCTCGGCAATGGATACTTGTTTTTGATCGTCACCCGATTGAGTTGGCAATAGTCGATGCGAAAACGCAATGAACCATCCTTCTTCTTTACAAATAGAACTGGTGTTCCCCAAGGTGATGCACTGGGACATATGAATCCCTTATCCAACAACTCTTGCATCTGCACCTTTAGTTCCTTCAATTCTGATAACGCCATCCAGTAAGGAGCCTTTGAGATTGGCTCTGTCCCGGGTGCTAACTCAATCATGAACTCAATTTCTCTCTTTGGTGGCAATCTTGGCAATTCTTTTGGGAAAATATCTAGAAATTCTTGTACAACCGAAACATCTTCAATCTTCAGCTTCTCAATTGTCTTATCCATGACGGTCGCCGGTATCCTTCATAACTCACATCTAAAAAGCGGGTTACCTCTTGCAACGAGGTTAGGGAAATTGAGGGTCCTCCTCGGTTCCCAACAAACTCGAAGCTCTTACCCTTTAACGAGTTAAACTAAATTGACTTGCGATAAGGGTCCATTTTAGCGCGTTAGTTGATGAGACTGTCCATGCCAATTATCAAACCAAAGTCATACGTGGTTAGGACTAACAAGTCTATTTTCCCCTCTGGCTCACCAATCGCTAACTTGTAACCAGAACAACCCAAAGGAGATGACACCTTATCCTTCACTGGTGTAGATATGCTAAGAATAGATTCCAACAGTACAGGACTTCTATCAACTTAACATATTGCTCGGCAATAAAGGAATGAGTTGCTCCTGGGTCAAATAAAGCATAAGCATGATGGTCATTCAATGATACCATACATGTAATCATGTCAGGCGCAACCTCTGCCTGACCTTCAGTGATGGCATACACCGTGCCTCGAACTGGAGGTCTGAGCTGTCCTCCTTACGGTGCATTCTGAAGCACATACCCTCTTATTTGTCCCAACGGTGGCGGTGGCGGTAGCTGTGGTTGTCCTCTTGGTCTACGAGGACAATCCCTGACCATGTGGCCCTGTTGGCCACATTCAAAACAAACACTTGGTCTTCGGGGGCATGGAGTTGTACCATATCGCCTTCCACAGAAGTGACACAACCCATTCTGATTTGGCCTCAACTTGCCAACTCCACCTTTCCTGTTGGGCGGAATATGAAATCTACCTCCAGTCATGGACTTCTTTCCATGATGAATCGCATCTCTGTTTGAATTAAATCTCGATCCAGATGAGGCGGCTTGCTCATTTAAACTGCTCTCTAGTAGCTGGGCTCAATTATAG
The DNA here is from genome assembly GCA_017140325.1 of Eucalyptus leucophloia subsp. euroa. Taxonomy (NCBI): domain Eukaryota; kingdom Viridiplantae; phylum Streptophyta; class Magnoliopsida; order Myrtales; family Myrtaceae; genus Eucalyptus; species Eucalyptus leucophloia. Next base: position 49,440,586 of record CM029470.1, read on the forward strand.
ATCTCTCGGTGATCTTTCAAATCGAATGGCACCAGTAGCTGTTTCAATTCATTCCCAACGCCATTTTTGAACCTTCGAGCCTTGTCTTTGGGGTCTTCAATCAATCTTGGCGTGCATTGAGAAATTTTAGCAAATTTGACCCCATACTGGTCAACAGTCATATTCCCTTGGTGAAGACAATGAAATTCCTACATTTTCAATTCTTGAGCATCACCCAAGAAATACTAATCATTGAAAGCTTTAAGGAAGGCGTCCCACACTGGAACCACACCCTCTAGAAACATTAAATCTTTTACGGCTCTCCACTAGATGTTGGCATTACATTGCAGTTGGTACACAACTAATACCACTTTTTCTTCTTCATTGCACTTCAAAAGTGCAAACACCTTTTCCAAGTCCTGAATCCAAAGAGAGGCAGTCTCTGGATCTCTAGCACCCGTGAACCTAAGTAGGTTCAGCTTTAAGAATTGTTCCACTAGCTTGTGGATCGGTCTCTCTATGGCCACGTTCCTTAGTGGAACCTCAGTAGGAATGACAGAAGGTGCGGCGACAGGTGTGGCGGCGGCTACGGCCTCAGTAGTGGCGGCAACAACAGTAATAGTGGCAGCTGCAACAGTGGCGGTGAAGGTGGCAGCTTGATCCCGAGCCTGTTGCCCCATCAACTCTCTCATCGCATTTAAGGCCTGGGTGATCCTAATGGTTCCTTGATCACCTAGGGCTACTACTCCAGCACCAATGGGAGGTGGTGCTACTCTACTGGCGCTAGCCTGTGCTGGCGCCCTATCTTGACCTCCTCGGGTACCAACCCTGGTCGACGTCCTACCTCGAATCGTAGGACTAACTCACCTCTTACTAGGAGTTCTCTACTCCTGCTCACTCATGGTTCAGCTCCCTACTGAAACCTATCTTCCAAATCCATACTGGATTAGAAGTTGAGCAATCTACACAACAACTAACTCTACCAAACAACTATCACAGACATGCATTGGTCATGATTTTAAAGGCCTTCCTACTTACTATCCCATATCCATCGCACATTATCACTCCAATTTCTAATAGCCTAGCTTTGATACCACTAAACTGGGATGTCACATCCCAATCCTCCGAGACCGTGCCCATTTCTGCTTGGTCGATATAATAGCAATGTCCCAGGATACATCGCCGACCCATTCACTTTAAATGCGCATGCGGAAGTAGATATAAATCCCTAGACAATAAAATAATGGGATAGGAAAGCAGGGCAATAAGAATTTCAAACCTGAAACAACCACACTTATATATATAATATAATCAGTCATATATATATACCACACAAACCAAACTTTATATATCCATACACATAAGTTTTAACAAATAGGGGTGGGGGTTTTCTCAACACTCCGACTACTCATCCTCCTCCTCCTCAATCTCTCATTTTTCCACACTCCAGCTGGAGCCCACGGCTGAGTTCACAGGAGAATCTGGACCATCAAGCTTAGGATACTTTGCGTCCACCACCGATCCATTTTTAGGGTGTGCTGTACACTTTCCAAAAGCAACCTCCATCACGTATAGAGGTATCTCACATTTTGGTATAGAGCCCTCCCTTGGGCAATTATGATAATGGTGATACCTCGACCGGTATTAATGGGGCACCTTTTTTGGTAAACCCGCATCAACCCAGATTATGGACTTCACTAGGACATACTCTAGTTCATCAAGGTGGCCATATATCAGAATGTGGTAACTTTGTTCGGTGAATTTCTTAGGTTGTCCAAAATGTGCTAGCGGGGCTGCCATCTACGGGCCTGAAATGTTATCTCACAATTGGGCGAGACGACGTCTCAGCAAGTTTAACCCCCAAAGACCTTATTAGGAAGAAAATATGCCCTAAGGGTTACCTAAGCACAATCAAGTGTCAGAGGACTAACCTTGGCCTCCACTTCTCCCTGCAAGTCAGTTCAATTAATAATACTGACAACTCATCATCCAATCAAATCAAATCGAATTATCGATCAATTGACCCAGTCGATTACATGTCATCATGACCACTTCTTAGTCAACTCAATCAATACTATCTATAATGTCCTATCAAATCAGGATCGCTCGCCCAAAGTTGAAAATATAGGTAGTATAGCTTGCCTGAAGCTGATAATAATAAATCACATATATAGCTCACCTAAAGCTAATAATAATAAATCTCATATATAGCTCACCCAAAGTTGATATTAAAATATATGATTGTGATCATCGAATCAATTTGTCATTTTTATCACACCTGATAAAAATAGCCGTGTGTGGGTACACGATCAGCCTTAGCCAAAATGCAACAATTTCAAAATTGAACTTCCCACAAGTTTAAGTAGTCTAGAAATATGTTTTTGGCACTGTAGACCCAATTAGGCCTTAACAGGCCTAAATACATCAAATTGCATGAAATAACAGTCGATTAAATAAACTGAATGCACCATTGTAATCAGCATAAAATTCCGGTTACCGGCTATCTTGGTCTAATTTTTGGAAATAAATAAATAATTAAATAATTACGGAAATTAATTAATAAATGCCATAAATGCAACTTAGGCCCGGTAAGGCCTAATTGGAAGCCAAGATGGGCCTAGAAAATTTCCGAACTACTCTAGATATATTCTAGAGTTTGTCTAGGCTCTAACTACACTATCTAATCACCTAACATGCAATCACAATTAATTAAATTGCTAATATACTTTAATTAACCTCCTAATCCAATCTTAGTCTAAACTAATCAACCCCTAAATGTCATTAACTTACTAAGCAATGATTAGTGAGTTAAACTCACTTGATTAGTGAATCGCTTGGTTTGAAACAACGGGGACACAATGGGGGACAGAAAACTCCAAAGTGGGCTTGGCTTTTGGGGTCAGGAAGTCCTCCAAAATGAGCCCGAAAGTGGCTGGAAATCCATTGGTTTCCAATTCTATTTGGTGCTGAACGAGGTAGCTTTGGTGGTTATTCGAGCAAGACAAGGCCAGCAGGGGTGCTCGGCAGCTTCACAATGGTAGGCGGTTAGCTTGATGGCAGCTCACAGCGGTAGCAGAGCTCTAACGGTGGCCCTTGGCATCCTGGCGAGTTGTTGGATGCACGGCTGAGCGAGACAGCACGGCTAGAGGCAGAGAACACGCGCGGGTGAGGCGCGGTGGCACGTGCAAGGAGGGAGCAGTGTGTGGCGGTCCGGCAAGTAGCTATGGCGGCGAGGGATTCATGGCTAATCTTCTCTGTGGCTGAAGGGTTCGAGTAGCACAAAACGGGGATGAATGAATCTGGTCGACTAGCCACATGAAGGGGAAAGAGAGAGATGAGGGAACAAAGGGCCTAGCAAGCTTCCAAGCCCATCTCTTTGTCCCCTTGACCATTCTCCTCCATCAGCTGTGCTCCTTGGCCGAAAATCAACCACCAAGGCACCTTCTAGCACACTTGAAATGGTCCATATACCATAGGTGGTGGGGGCACACAAATTTGCAAGATTTCCCCTCAATTGGACTTTAATCTCTCTTTGAATCATCCCAATTTGGCCCTAAAAAATTCAATTGTCGAACCCTCAATCAAATTGGTATTTTTCATCACCAAGACAACTCACTTGCTTCCCAATTATGCGATAAAAAACAGTCCCTAACTCTTTATGTACAAAAACGGCCTTATGATAACTTTTTTCCAAAATGACTTGTGACGTGATAGAAGTTTCAATTTCTGAAATCAGATTCAAATTCGTGGTTAATTTCAATTCGGCACGATTTTAGCGTGACCTAGACTACCGGGTAGCTTTCAGAGCTTTTTAGTACAAATGACCCCTGGTCGATTTTCTTCGAGCCATAATGAACTTCTTTGTCACATTGGTGACTCTCGGTGGTCGTGAAAATCTCGAGATTTGAAATACAGACATAGGGTACCAAAACGATAGAAAAATCAATCTAGTGCTGATCAATGACAATTTTGTAATTTAGTGGGATCACCAACAATTAACCACATATCTCGATCGAATCGACCTATCTTTGATCTCTAATCGCTTTTAATTGTGTTGTAATGATCTCGGCGGAAGAGCACGGTTGAGTAGTCAATTCCTGGTCGAATCCTGAAGTTTATTTGCCTTAAAATCTCTAAATGACTCCCCTAGATAGTCTAGTTATCTCGCAAGAGATCAGCTCTAAGAATAACACTACAGGCACGTCGATGAAATGCCCGATTTATTCAATTGAAAGTAGAACTGAAATTCTAGAATGTCACACACAACCCATGGTGGATTCCAAACCAATCCGTGTTTAAGCCTAATTGGTCCATGGATAATTCTCGGTTGTCATATAACCGAGCGAGAATCAATTTACTTACTTTGGTTCACAGTCACTTAGAATCGATTTAGGGTCATTCGGGATTAGTATAATGATTGTGCGGAATCACCCGCAATCCGGCTATATATATACTTAGGCCGAGTCAATCTATAATCGTCCATTCATTGATTTGTGCCGGTGTAAGGTCATCGCACATTGATTCTTATGGTTGAGCTATCGTTCCATGGTTGAGTACTCTAGTTGAGTGCATTTCTCGATCCACAATTACTTCTCCGAATTAGATAGTTGACTTATAAATGATACTTAAATCAATCCATAGTCTATTCCCGTTAAGGGCAAATCGAAGCTTTAAAGCATTCATCGAGTCTAGGATAGGGTTCAAATTTGAGGAAGCCACAACTCCTCCCTCTAAAAGAAATTTCGTCCTTAAAATTTAGAAGCATACCTGGTTCCTCAAACAAGTACGAGTATCGAAGGCTTATTGATTCCTCACTTTCTCAAGTTGTTTCTCCCATTTCATGATGTTGCCAAATGAAAACATACCTCTTAAGGAAGACGTGATCACCTACTTGAATTTCTAAAGGCCTATCGTCTATCCACGTAACTTTTCTGGTGGCTTTGGGCAATTCTAATTTTTTTCTCTAATCACCTTCACTGCATCTATTGACAATTTAACTAATTTTGGGCAGGTGATCCCCCCCTTTTTTTCTTCTAACCTCATCCCAATAGACTGGAGTTCTGCAAGCTCAACTGTACTTTCGCTGCGCCACTCTAATAAAAATTATCCTAGAATCGTTCTCCCTCTGTTCAATGCATAGTTCAGTTCAGTTCATTCCTACCCCCTTCACTATCCTAGAAGCTTGCTAGGAGCCACTCCTTGTTAAGGCCCTTTGGCCTCGGCGACCACTCCTTGTCCTTGTTAGATCGGGTCATTATAGGCCCACTAGCTTTCGCCCGGTTCATCCCCGAGCCACACATCTACTAGAGGAGGTCCCATTCCGATATAGATTCACTCACAAAGATATTTTCAGCTTTGGCTCGTCCCATACCAAGCCTTACGGTTTTATCCTTTGGCGCATAAGCAAGCACTTTCTCGAGAGGTCACCCATCCTAGTAGTGCTCTAGCCTAGGCTTGTTTATCCTTCAAATTAGGGGGCACCAATTGGCTTCAGATGTTCGGTTTTAAACCATCCTGGAACCTCTTTGCCCTATCCATGGAATCCTCTTGTGTCCTTTCTCTTGGCATCCTTGGGTTATCTACTTGACGTGTTCACCACGGTTGCCAAAAAGCACTTAACAAAAGTAACAGATGCACAAAAAAAAAAAATCTATTTACAAAGCAAACTTGTTGCCACTTCTGGGGATAGAACTCGGCCGCTCTTTGACCCGTTCATTCCCCATACCACCAGCGCCAAGGCGCTAGCAGTGTCTATAGGGCGCTCCTTTTTTTATTTAATAGATCTGGCTCTAGAACGACACATCTAACAAGGGTTCTAGAGGAAAGTTCGCTCTACAATCCCAACACAAAGGTGAAGTGTGACATCCTAAATTTTACCAACCCTATAGTGTAATCGGATTGTTAAGGGTTTGGATTATTTTTAAAGCGGGCTAGATGACAAGCCCGATGGACCATGAGGAATGTGTGGGCCTAAGTAGTTAGCAAGCCACACAAGTTATCAAGATGGGCTTGGTCAGCCGAAGGATAGGTTTTTGGACTTGGGCTTGGCTTGGAGTAGGCCAAGAGTCGAGTTCATTAGAATTGTAAATTAAGTCTAGTGGGTCATGGATTGTTGTGGGATGAGCCTGGTGGGCCAGAGACGAGAATTTAGGCCCGAGCGCCTTAATTTTCTACTAACTTTATAGATTACCGTTATGAGGGATTTAGTTAGAGATTTTATTAAAACTTATAAGCCATTGTAATGCTATTGTTGACTACTAACTTTAGTATTTTTTGTGATAAATTCTTGTTCGTAGATTAGTGCCGAGATGTTAACGTGTCATTTCAATTCATGCGAACTCATAGATTCGTATAGTTACAAAGGAATCAAAATTTTGTGGATTCGGAACGAAACTAAGTAAGAAACATTGGAAACTAATAGACCAACTAACATCATGGATTAGAAGTAAATTGTTTTCAAATGCCAGGCGTCAATCGTGAGGAACGAGGCGTGCATGAAGGCCACCACAACCCCGCTCTCTTCCCTCGGTTTTCTTCCCCAAACCAAAGCAATGATTAAGTTTGCTAATGATTACTTCTCCTTGGGATTACACTCAAGCTAAAATGCCTCATAATTCACGCCACCCTCCCTCTTCACCCCAAAAACAGACCAAAAAACTCTCTCTTTTCTCCTTTCTCACATGGCTCGAGCAGAAGCGAAGCCCAGCAGCCCCGATGACTTTTGCTTCTTCTTGAATGAGTTTAAGAACAAATTCTTGGAGAGTAGCAAGCCTACAGCGAAGCCAAGTTACCGGTAAGGAAATGATAAGTTCCTAAGCTAGAAATTATCTGTTGTTTTGTCGACGGAACTCGTGGAACTTGCTGAATGGTGGAGGATTAGATGTGATGATGCTGTTTTGTGTTGAAATAGGCTAGATGAGCATTAAATTGAAGCTATGAGTCATTGCATGTCATGATAAGGCTTTGGATGGTTAAAGAATCGAGTGTGAGGGAGCTGAGTTTAGTCGAGTTGGTGGAAAGGTAACTACCAAGTGAAGATAGGCGTTACAAGTTGCTGTTGAAGTGTCGAGGTGCGAATACTTGTCTTGAATCGAGCTGTGGATGGCTATGTGTAGGCAAAGAACTACTGAGGTCATTCTTAGGTGCTGTTGGAGAGGTTTTGGGGTACTAAAAGAGAAGTTGTAAAGGAGCTAAATGATTTAGTTGAGATATAGATGGGTATAGTGGTTCGAAACATTCTGTTTTGGAAAGACAGCGATGGAAAACCCTTTAGTTATGCGTCGCTTGGGATTTTAAAGGTGTAGTTAAAGGAAAGAACTAGTTTACTTAAGAGCATAGTAACTATTTTAGGTTTCGACCTCTAGTTATAGTGAGAATCATGCGAAAACATATTGGCGAGAGCATTCTTCCTTGGAACAGTAAGCTGTTTTGCAGAAAACAGCAGAACCTTAGGTAGTTCTACGAATTTTCTGTAATTTTCTAGATGGAATTGGACCTTAAACCCTTCATGAAAGTTGTAGGAAACATCTTTAGGAATAACTTATCAAAATTTGAGAACAAACGATTAAGGTTTGGGTAGTGAAATGATCTCTCTTCTGTAGGTACTCAATCTGGAAGTTGCTGCAGAATTTTAGGAATGAAGACAGCAAGTTACTGCTCTTTATACATTGAGATATAGGCTTAGGTTTCTTCACAGAAAATGTTAACCTATGTCTCTTCTGTAAGATATTAAATTTTGTAGTATTTTGATGAGATTTGATGCACTTTCTGCTTCTGTGACTGAAACTGCTCATATTAAATTATATTCTGCTTTGATCTGAGATAGTACAACGGATGTTGTGCCTCTTGTACCTGAATTTCATGACATATAAGGAGTCTAATGGACTTGTAATAATGGTTATTTTGTGCATGAGCACGCCTCTTCCATCATTTGAAGTGTGGACATGGTGTGGTCACCAATTATGGCATGTGTGTGCAATGAGTGCGACATGAGTGAAGTATTGTGTGAGCATGAGGCCTACTTGAAGTAATTGTGTACTCTCGAGGTCTTGAGCATGTTGTGATGTGATATTATTCAAAGGTGTGATGTGTGGAATGTGTGCTTCAAATGAGTAAGAGATTTCTATCAGTACTGAGATGCCGGTGATGCGTCGGGGAGTGGGATGCTCGTGCTAAGTGATCTTGGATGCCTCGGTTGAGTGAGATGCCGGGATGCCTCGGAGTGACATGCCCCTGTGTGTGATCAGGGATGCCTCGATTGTGTGATACTGGGATGCCTCGGAGTGAGATGCCCCATGCCAAGTGATCTTTGGATGCCTCGGTTGTGCGATACTAGGATGCCTTGGAGTGATATGTCCATGATAGCAATATTGCGGAAGTCTGGATGTGGGATTCCGGAAGTGACTCGATTAGGCTGGCTTGTGTTCCCGTGGGTAAACTGATCGAGAGTGGACTTGATATACACACTAAAATATAAATTCCACTTGGAGTGTGAGTTTCACCTGCTACTATTGCATTTCATCTTAGTACAGATTAAGAGCATGAGGTATACATGTGCATTTAGCATGTTCGGTATAGAGTGATCATTCATGTGACGTTTAAGTATTTATATAGTTATACCTATGACAATCCTGCTTTAGTATGTTAAGCTATTTGGTTGTGTTCTCTTTATTTCTTTGGCAACTGTGGATTGTCTAGGTTAGGGTTTTATTATTTCTTTACTAGGCATTGTTCATTCCTTTCCTTTTTCAAATCATTAGTATGGACGTACCACTGATTGTTTGTTATGGGGTGATAGCGTGTATTGATGTTTCTTTCCATGACGTGTATGATCCTGATATCGAGCTAACCAATACGAAATATGAGCACTTTGGATGGACAATGGCAGGGCAGACTGGATTCCTATGAGGTTCGTTGCGTGGTTTGTAAACCATGAGGGGGAGCTACTTGGCTCTCTTCAGTTCAGTGCTGGAGGACCTGATGTTGGATGTATGCCCTAAAGCTACTATGTAATAGTTACATATTAGGGATTTCAGTTGTACTTTCATTATTATCATTTAATTAATGGCAATGAGGTATTCATTCGTTTGTCCAATTATTTTATATTTATGGATGATTCCATAAGGTTAGTTGCAACTAGATCTATTCTTGAGATGTCAAGAATATATGTGACCGGTTCATAATTAGACTGAATCTTTAAATCATTCCCAGTCAATGGATTATTGAGTGGATATTAATAATTCTATTGAGACTGGTGTGTTCATAACATCACCATTAAGTATTGAATACTTAAGGGAATGATGAGTCACAAGTCAAAGGGTATTGTGATATCTGAGTTAAGAACACGAGTGTTTGTATTAGACAAGTTCACTGAACGTGACACCTATGGAACAATTAGCGACATGGAAGCTTTTATCGTGGTCAATGTCTAATTGTTCATGCTTTGGTCTTGTGTAAATAATTCTTAGACTTGAGGCACAGTGTTAACTTGTGTGTCGAACAACTACGGTTCATGGGTGCACATAATGCCGGGTTGTTGATCCGTCTTTATACCTGAGGGTCATAGTTTGTTCACATATGAAGTTACACGTGTGCGCAATATGGAATCTGTCTCCTTGTTAAATGCAAGATATAATAATGATGTCCTATGCGATCTAATTATGACACTACATTGAAATCCTCGGCCAGGGTTGTAACCGAGAATAAATTGTTTGTCTCAAATAAAATGGATGTCAATTAGATATGTGCATATGATCGAATTAGTGACTTGACAAAAATTCCATGGTCTTTGTTTGATCGAGACATAGTAAGACAGAGGGATTGAATTACACTGTAGCCAAAGCTGACAGGTTCATTATGTTCTTAAAATATTCACACTATCTCGGTAACCACGACATATTGCTAGATGTCAATCATGGCTTGTAGGACCTAAAAGATTAATTGAGACAATTAATTCTTTTGGGAGTACTAATGTATTAGTACAAGTCTTACTACCAATTTAGTGATGAACCTAGGGATGTCACACACCATAAACAATTAGGATAACGTGGAACAAGAGAGAAATATTATTGCAAATGCATTTGCAATTATTGCAATCAAATTGTGTCGATTTGAAATTAAATTAAATGAGATTTAATTTAATTTATATTATAATCACGAGCGTATTTGCATATGATGCACATAGTGCCCATTGTAAATATATGTTAGTGTATTCCCAAGTGTAGATATAAAGATTATGTCTTTTTATTTTTTATTTTTAAAAGGATTGATTAATTAATTAATTATTCATTTAATTAATTAATTAATAATTTTTTATTTTAATTGGGAAGCTTCGTGCATGAATAGTTGACCGTTCATGCACAATCATGCTTCGATGGATAGGGATCAGCAACGGTTGTTGATCCCGTAAAAAACCATCCAAGAAATACCGAAAAAGGTTGCAAAGGGGATAAGTGATCGTTGCTGAAAATAGAGAGAGTTTGTGGGCATTCGTTTTGTGTCTGAGAGACGCGAAAATGAAAATGAATTCTCTCTAGTTCAGGCCATGACTAAAACATCTAGAATACGGCGGATTGTCTCCACGAGATTGCTAGCATGATCATTGTAGTGAATATCTGAAAGTTCTCTCTACCGTTCGACATCCACTGCTGCTGTGTCTGAACTAGAGGTCTGACGCTTATGGGACTCGAATTGTAGAACATCCAAACCGACTCGTTTAAAGCGCACTTCAAGAGGTAATTCGTTTAACTCCCTTTTATATTTAGTTTTTTGATTAAAACGCACAAATAACGCCTTCGAGAGAATCATGTATAAAATATATCTTTATTTCTGTTGCGTTCTTTTTTTTAATTTTACCTATACATGATTCATGAAACCCCAACAGTGGTATCAGAGCCAACCTTAGGCGTTTCTCGTGCATTTAATTGATTTATAGTTTAAATATATTTTTGCGTTCTAATGGCCAATTTATTTTTGTTAACAGAATTGGTTCTCTTGATCTTCTGTGGCCTATAGAAGTTGATTAATTTATGTGATAAATTTAATCAACTAAGCAAAAATTAGAACTAAATCAATTTTGAATCAAAAATCCGTAACTTGTTATACTTTATGTTTATATTCTACGAATGATTTGTGATTGTGAATTTAAAGTTGACAACGCAACTTCCATTCGGAATCACGCTCGTGAAATTTGTTTCATCAATATTGATTTCTTGACATGGTTTGTGTTATTCGACTTTAAATTTGATTAAATGCAGAATTTTATCTTTGCCTTCTAGAGCTTTAAATTTTGAATTTATGGTTCGCAAGGAAGGGTGGTGATCATGGAAAAATCACTAATATGTGATTGTTGTATGGATGAATATATGATGATTACAGGTATTCATTTTTGGGGTTGTAATTATTAAATGGAGGCTGGTCCTTCCTTTTATATTTATTTTTACAAAATGTAATTTTAGTATAGTTTAGTATTTCGATTATTGAGGTAAGTACTACAAGAGAAGAAGAGTCATTGGAGGAGCCATCAAACCGGTGAGCTCTCTGGGCCCGGTCTTTGAAGAGTTCAAAGATTGAAGAAAAAGTGAAGAGCAGGTCTATATTATTAAAACATTAAAATGGCTAAATGGGTCTCTTTGGCTTGAGACCTATCGAACCATAATTCCATTATCACCACATAGGATAGATGTTTATGTGATATCTATTTATTTATTGTGTATACGTTATCATGCATGTTAAACTGGTTAATGTGCAAAGTGAGACCGTTAATAATGACCCAAATCTCCTTATTGATAATATTAAGTAGAAACGGGTTTCGAACTCATGGCCTTCCATCGTCGTGGTTTGACCCAATATTATAGTGGTTAACCGATCGGCTATGGATACATAGGGGTTAATTACCATTCATAATATTGGACCACTCCATTATGCATGTGATGTTGTGAGAATGGAGCCAAATGATTTCTAATAACTGTTAGGTGAGGAAATCATTTATGTTTTCAATACTTGCATGAGGCAATGGGCATGACTTAACTATGATTATGATGCCAATAACTGTTAGATGAGGCTTTCATGGTCTAGAGGCCAAAGTTATGATTGGGACTCGCATATGATGCGTTGAACAAGTTGGTTCACTCACTAAGTTCATAGGACACCAATAACTGTTAGGTGAGGTGGACTTTGGGCAAGTGGGACTCCGATCCCCACTAGTAATCTTTACGCAACAAAGATTACCACTTCCCATCTTAAGGAGTATGGGATTCGAATATAAATTTAGTGGGAGAATCTATTTCATTTAAAGGCCAAAATGAAATAGTTATTTTGAAAGATACAATGGCTAACAATTTATTTTCTGCAACAGATATATCATTACTCTGAAAATGGTGACCACAAACCCACTCGCTTCTATACTTGACAAGAATTGTTTGACTAGACCCAATTTCACTACTAGGTGAGGAATTTGAGAATTATTCTCAATTCAGAAAAAAATTGGATATGTGCTTGATGAAAAGATGCCAACCTCCTTTCCTGAGGGTGGGACCCAAGAGGAACGTGTCACTTATGATAAATGGCGTGACGATAACTTAAATGTTAGGCCATATATGCTTGCTTCGATGAATAATGAATTACAAAAGAAGTATGAATCTATGGAAGATGCTAGGTCAATCATTTTGCATTTAAAGGAATACTTTGATGAGAATGGTCGAACCTCTAGTTATGAGATATCTAAGGCATTGTACTGTATGAGAATGGCTGAAGGATCATTAGTTAATGATCATGCTTTGAAAATGATCTAGCACATTGAAGAATTGGCTAGGCTGAATCTCGTTATGGACAATGAGTTAGCTGTGGATTTGACTCTCCAATCTTTACCCAATTGCTTCTCTGATTTTATGCAAAACTTGCACATGCATAAGATGGAGAAAACTCTCATTGAGTTACATAGCATGCTAGTGGTTTATGAGAAGGAAACGCACAACACGAGACCAAATGTAGTGGCTATGGCTAAGGTTTCTTCTTCAAGGGGTAAGACTGTTTTAAAGAAAAAGAAATGGAAGAGGCCTGCCAAACCTGTTGTGCAACCAAAACCCAAGATTGATAAAGGGAAATGTCATTATTGTGGTGTCAAAGGGCACTGGAGAAGGAACTGTAGAAAGTACCTCGTGAGCTTGAAGGTCAAGCCCAAGGACCAACCCTATGAAGGTATGGTGTCTATGCTTATTGAAACTAATCTTATGGTTAGTGATGAATCTAGCTCATGGGTTCTAGATCTGCTGCAACTTCACATATTTGTATGTCTTTGCGAGAATGCGGAAACAAAGCGAGGATGTTAAGGCGAAATGAGATTGTCCTGACATTTGCCAATGGAGCAAGAGTTGCTACATTAGCTATAGGGACTTTTCGTTTATGTTTGCCTCCTAGACATGTAATGGTTTTTAAAGAACTGTTTGCATTATAAGAATACTGTTAGGAACATCATCTCTATACCTCGTTTGGGTAAAGAGAATTATGAATTTTCTTTTGCTGATGATGTATGTTCTATTTATCATAATAGAAGATGTGTTGGTTCTAGCTTATTAACCAATAATATTTATACCATTACAATGTCTGGTAATGCGATTACCGATGTCAATAAGCAAAATAGAATTGATATAAATGCCATAACTAATAAACGCCCTAGAGACAGTCCAAATAAAATGTATATTTGGCATATCCGATAGGTCATATTAGAGAAGACATAATTAACAAGTTGAGTAATGATAGGTACATTGATCCATCAAATTTTGAGTAATACTCGACTTGTGAGGCATGTTTTCTAGGAAAAATGACCAAAGCGCCTTTTGTTGGACAAAGTGTGCAAGCTGCTAACATATTAGAATTAATACATACATATGTATGTTGAACAATTAATGAAACTGTTAGAGGTGGTTATAATTACTTCATTACCTTCATCGATGATCAGTCACGGTATGGTTATTTATACCTCATGAAGTATAAATCTGAATCCTTTGAAAAGTTCAAGAATTCAATGTTGAAGTTGAGAAACAAACAGGAAAATGTATTAACGCTCTTTGATTGGATTGAGGAGGTGAATACCTTAGTACTGAATTCCTGGACTATCTTAAAGAGAATGGCATTTTATCACAATGGACACCTCTTGGAACTCCAGAACATAATGGTGTATCTGAACAAAGAAATCGTACTTTATTAGATATGGTACGATCTATGATGAGTTACACCGATTTGCCAATATCCCTTTGGGGATATGCCCTTAAGACAGCTGTATATATATTGAACAGAGTGCCATCCAAATCTGTTCCAACTACGCCCTATGAGATATGGCATAGTAGGAAACCTAGTCTTAATCATATTAAGATTTGGGGTTGTCTAGCTTTCGTGAAAAAGTTGAAAATGGAAAAATTGGAGGCAAGATTTGAACAAGGTCGCTTCATTAGATATTTAAAGGAAACTCTTGGATATTATTTCTATTTTCATTCAGACCAAAGAATTTTGGTAAGCAAGCACGTTTCTTTTCTAGAGAATCAGTTCATCCAAGAAGGTGGTGCTGGGCGGAAAATAGTCTTACAAGAAGAAAACAATGAAGCACTAAATAACCGAGTTTAGATACCAATCTCTCATTCAATGGGAACTTCTGATACACAACCTTTTAGGAGAATTGCGAGAACGTCTTGCCCACTTGCTCGTTATAGACACTCGATTGATCATATTGAACCTTTATTCATTGTGAATGATAGTGATTAACCTGGTGATCCTAAAACCTATGAGGAGGCGATGTCGGACATCGATTCTGGTAAATGGCTAGAAGCTATGAAATCCAAAATTGATTCAATGTATTCCAATGAAGTTTGGACCTTAATTGACCTGCTTGATTGTATTATACCAATTGGCTGTAAATGGATTTTCAAGAGGAAGATGAATGCTAAAGGTCAAATTGGAACTTACAAAGCACGGCTGGTGGCGAAAGGATATCGTCAGAAAGAAGGAATTGATTATGACAAAACTTTCTCATATGTGGTCATGCTGAAATCCGTTCGGATTATGTTGGCTATAGCTGCACACCTTGATTATGAGATATTCCAGATGGATGTCAAAACAGCTTTTCTAAATGGTTTTCTCGATGAGGACATCTATATGGAACAGCCACTGGGTTTTGAATCCAATAGTGAAAAACGGAATGTGTGTAAGCTTAAGAGATCCATTTATGGACTTAAACAAGCCTCCAGAAGTTGGAATATCCATTTGATGAGGTAGTCAAATCGTTTGGCTTCATCAAAAATCCAGATGAATCTTGTGAATACAAGAAGATCAGTGGGAGTGCAATTGCATTTCTAGTTTTGTATGTTGATGATATACTTTTGATTGGAAATGATGTACCAATGATATCATCGATAAAACTATTCTTGTAACATAAATTCTCCATGAAAGATTTAGAAGAGGCAACCTACATTTTAGGTATTAAGATCTATAGAGATAGATCAAGACGATTGATTGGCCTCTCACAGTCTACGTACATAGACAAAGTGTTAAGACGGTTTAACATGAAATGTTCCAAGAGAGGATTATTGCCTTTTAGGCAAGGGATCCTTCTTTCTAAGGAGATGTGTCCCAACACTCCTAAAGAAAGAGAGCGGATGGCAAAGATACCATATGCACCTGCTATTGGAAGCATAATGTATGCTATGCTATGTACTAAACCTGATATTGCACATGTTGTAGGTATTACTAGCAGATATCAGTCTAATCCAAGAGAAGAGCACTAGATAGCAATCAAGAATATTCTTAAGTACTTGCGAAGGACTAAAGATCTATTCTTGATATATGGAGAAGGAGAATTTAAAGTTGTAGCTTATACTGATTCTGATTTTCAATTGGATCCTAATGATTATAAGTCTACGTCTGGGTTTGTCTTTACATTCAATGGTGGTGTAGTTAGTTGGAAAACTTCTAAACAAAGCATAACTACCAATTCCACCACTGAGGCAGAGTATGTAGCCGCTTTTGAAGCAGCAAAGGAAGCCTCTTGGA
Source organism: Eucalyptus leucophloia subsp. euroa (assembly GCA_017140325.1). Lineage (NCBI taxonomy): Eukaryota > Viridiplantae > Streptophyta > Magnoliopsida > Myrtales > Myrtaceae > Eucalyptus > Eucalyptus leucophloia. Next base: position 49,456,606 of record CM029470.1, read on the forward strand.
TGAAGAAGTTTATTTCTGAACTTGGAGTCGTTCCTTCAATTGAGCAACTGATTACATTATTTTCTAACAACAATGGGGCGATAGCTCAAGCTAAGGAACCAAGGTCTCACCAAAAGTCCAAGCATATTGAGAGACGCTTCCATCTCATCAGAGAAATTGTTGGGAGAGTTGATATCGCCTTGCAGAAAATTACCTCAGCAGAAAACATGGTAGATCCCTTCACTAAGGCCTTACCTTAGTCTTCTTTTGAAAGACATATTGACAAAATGGGTTTGAGGTACCAGACAAGTTGGCTTTAGTGCAAGTGGGAGATTGTTGGATGCATGCCCTAAAGCTACTATGTAATAGTTACATATTATGGATTTCAGTTGTACTTTCATTATTATTATTTAATTAATGGCAATGACGTAATCATTTATTTGTCCAATTATTTTATATTTATAAATGATTCCATAAGATCAGTTGCAATTAGACCTATTCTTGAGACGTCAAGAATATATGTGACGGGTTCATAGTTAGACTGAATCTTTAAATCGTTCCTGGTCGATGGATTATTAAGTGGATATTAATAATCTTGTTGAGACCGATGTGTTTATGACTTCACCATTAAGTATTAGATACTTAAGGGAATGATGAGTCACAAGTCATTGGGTATTGTGATGCTTGAGTTAAAAACACGAGTGTTTGTATTAGACATGTTCACTGAACATGATGCCTATGGAACGATTAGTGACATGGAAGCTTTTAGCGTGGTCAATGTCTAATTGTTCATGCTTTGGTCTTGTGTAAATAATCCTAAGACCTGAGGCACAGTGTTAACTTGTGTGTCGAACAACTATGGTTCAAGGGTGCACACAATGCCGGGTCGTTGATCCGTCTTTATACCTGAGGATCATAGTTTGTTCACATACGAAGCTACACGCATGCGCAATATGAAATCTGTCTCCTTGTTAAATGTAAGATATAATAATGATGTCCTATGCGATCTAATTATGACACTACATTGAAATCCTCGGCCAAGGTTGTAACTGAGAATAAATTGTTTATGTCTCAAATAAAATGCATGCCAATTAGATTTGTGCATATGATCAAATTAGTGACTTGACAAAAATTCCATGGTCTTTGTTTGATCGAGACATAGTAAGATAGAGGGATTGAATTACACTGTAGCAAAAGCTGATAGGTTCATTATGTTCTTAAAATATTCACACTATCTCGGTAACCACGACATATTGCTAAATGTCAATCATGGCTTGTATGACCTAAAAGATTAATCGGGTCAATTAATTCTTTTGGGAGTACTAATGTGTTAGTACAAGTCTTACTACTAGTTTAGTTATGAACCTAGGGATGTCACACACCATAAAAAATTAGAATAACGTGGAACAAGAGAGAAATATTATTGCAAATGCGTTTGTAATTATTGCAATCGAATTGTATCGATTTGAAATTAAATTAAATGAGATTTAATTTAATTTATATTATAGTCACAAGCGTATTTGCATATGATGCACATACATGCCCATTGTAAATATATGCTAGTGTATTCCCAAATGTATATATAAAGATTATGTCTTTTTATTTTTAATTTTTAAAGGATTGATTAATTAATTATTTATTCATTTAATTAATTAATTAATCAATAATTTTTTTTTTAATTGGGAAGATTCATGCATGAACGGTTGATCGTGCTTCGATGGATGGGGATCAGCAACGGTTGCTGATCCCATGAAAAACCATCCAAGAAATACCGAAAGAGGTTGTGAAGGGGATAAGTGCTCATTGTTGAAAATAGAGAGAGTTTGTGGGCATTCGTTTTGTGTCTGAGAGACGCGAAAACAAAAATGAATTATCTCTAGTTCGGGCCGTGACTAAAACATCTAGGATATGGCGGATTGTCTCCACAAGATTGCTAGCACGATCATTGTGGTAAATATCCGAAAGTTCTCTCTTGCATTCGACGTCCATTGTTGGTGTGTTTGAACTAGAGGTTCGACACTTGTGGGACTCGAACTGTAGAACATCCGAACTGACTCGTTTAAAGCACGCTTCAAGAGGTAATTGATTTAACTCCCTTTTATATTTAGATTTTTGATTAAAACGCATGAACAACGTCTTCGGAGAATCATGTATAAAATATATCTTTGTTTTCACTGCATTCTTTTTGTTAATTTTACTTATACATGATTCATGAAACCCCAACACCTGGAGCCGGGGCGGGAGGTGCTTAAGCGCCCAGATCGTGTTGAAGCTAGAGAAGACGTCTTTTGTTTTTTCGATGGACGTGGGCTATTGTGGGGTAGCAAAGTTAGGAACCCCCTTTCCCTTTTCCCTGGCTATTTACTTACACTTTTGTTTTGAGCATGTAAGTATGTTGTACATAGGTGAAGAACTTGTAAGTAATCCAGGTCGATATTTGTAAACCCGAATGGTTTTAAAAGGAAAGTAAATAAAGTTTCTCATGATCCTTATACATGTGCTTAGTTGAATTCTCTAATACCAAGTAACGGGACGGTTATGGGGCAACCTCGTGATATAAAGCTGTAGATCCTAAAAATATCCATGTCATACATGCTAACCAATTAAAGATGGATTCTATAGTCTGATAATTGTAATCAACCGGTCCTGTATAGATGATAATCTGTATAATTTTCACTTGCATTTAGTAAGTGACGCTACTAGGACGTCACATCAAAAATCCAAAAGAACAAATCAAGAAAATAATTAACAATCATGAGTGTTTTCCTAACTAACATCCCAAGATTCCCACGCACCTTATCATTTTTTATAAAGAGTAGAAAATCACCAAAGACAACCCAACATTTCATCCTTCGAACAATTCAATGACCGCAGAAGAAAATTCATTTCGACATCTAAATATTCATAAAAAACTTTGAAATTATAGTATGTTGTAGAAATGTATGTCATCTACAACTTTTGTGAAGGCTGCATGCTCAGATTCCAAATGAAACATTTTATTTGAAAACTTAGAAGATAAATAGGTCACTGTTTTTGCTGCATTGGGTAGTTTTCACACGATAAAATATTAGACTTTCTTACCAACAAATTGCACCTTAGAAAAATATGAAATTAAAGTATGTTATACATCAAGATGTTTTGAACGACATTTATGAAGGAAGTTTCTTCAAATTCGAACCACAATAATTTCTATAAAATCGGAAAACAGTGAGGGTCCAGGAATTTCGAAAACTGGAATCAAAGTAGAATTTAAGAAATCAAAGGTGGCGAGTCTTCTTGCAAGAGAGTCTTGGTCTCTTGTAATCGTTGCTTTTAGAGGTTAGGTTACTATTCACGCACACAGGGCTTAGGTTTGGACTCGACAAACTTGGGCTTAACTCATCCAATTCGGGCCTTTAATTGGATGTCAGGCCCATTGGGCCTAACTTGGGCATGTAGCCCACTCGGCTTCCAATGGTTGGCCTACTTTTCCAAGACCAAAGATTCGAGGGCCAAAAACTATTCGTGGGATTAAATGTTGGTTAAACCGGTTAGGGGTGTTTCCTAATTATCCATGAAGGAAACCCATAACCGGACCAAGGTTCATGGCTAAATTCGATTAGAAATGGCTTTAAAGGGGCCTATATGAATTTGGGTGTCTCTTGGGGTACCGCTTGCACAACTTATGGTTGATTCCAAACCAATCAATGTTTGAGCCTAATCGATCCATGGATAATTCTTGGTTGTCATGTAACCGAGCAAGAATCAATTTACTTACTTTGGTTCACAGTCACTCAGAATCGATTTAGGGTTGTTTGAGATTAGTATAATGACCGTATGGAATCACCCACAATCCGGCTATATATATACTTACGACGAGTCGATCTGTAATCATTCATTCATTGATCCGTGCCAATGTGAGGTTGTCTCACATTGATTCTTGTGGTCAAGCTATCGTTCTATGGTCGAGTACTCTAGTTGAGTGCATTTGTCGATCCACAATAAGATAGTTGACTTATAAATGATACTTAAATCAATCCATAGTCTATTTTCGTTATGGGTACATGAAAGCCTTAGACCATTCATCGAGTCTAGGATATGGGTCAAATTCGAGGATGTCATAGAAAGACCTTTTTGATTAGGTTATTTATAGCTGACATATTTGATTTCACTCTTAGCAGTCAATCACACTTCATTTTGTTAAAATTCTCTCCGAAGGAATTTGACAATTTGTATCATTTACCAAGATATGTTTGAATGACTTTTGTAAGATTTTCTCTCAAGCAATATCGAAATCGTTTTTCAAAATATATGTTCCCCAGTGAATCGGTTTTTGGTAATCCTAATAATCCATTGTCATCGGTTTTTTGTCATTCTAAACCATACTTCTTGTTATAGGTTTTTGGTCATCATAAACCATACCTCTCGTCTTTTAGGTTCCTGGTCAACCTTAAACCTCGTCTTTTAGGTTTCTAGTGAACCTTAAATCTCGTCTTTCGAGTTCTAGATTATACTCATAAATCTTAACTTCAGGTTCTAAGTTATCCTTATAAAGCTTGACTTTAGGTTCTAGGTCATCTTCATCAACCTTAACCTTGAATTCTAGGTTATCCTTAAACCTTATCCTTAGATTAGTGGTCATCCTTAAACCATTTTCTTTTACCTTAACAACTTCATTTCCGTCATTCCATTCCACAAGAGAGATTGAGAGAAGAATCCCAAATATGAGTCCAGAATCTCCAATAAGCGAAGGCAAGTGTCCAAGTATGTCCCTAACCAAATGTCATTTCCTTTATTATTTTCCATTCCCAAAGTAGAGTCATTTATAAATTGTAGTTATCAATTTTGTCTTTCAGTAAAATCTCTTCGAACTCCCACTCAAAGAAGGAATGTTGTTGACATCTGATTGTTAGTCGACATGTTGAAAAAGGTAAAAACTAAAATTTGGCCTTCTTATCATGACAGAGCCCGTTTGTTGGCCAAAAAAAATGCTTTCTTTCTTTTGCATTGTTGCTTTCAGACACTTTTTGAATCAATTTTAAGAACAACCCGAAAATTTAAATGGTTGACTTTCATGTTAATTTTTGGTCAACTTTGGGTGAAAATTTGACTTTTTACCCAAAAAGAGACAATTTAGCTTTAATTTTACTTATGTCAAATCAATTTATCAAAAATTCAAAGATTTAACAAAGAAATCAACATTTAGGAAAAGTCAATTAAGTAGTTAACTTTAGATCAAACCTTTGGCTAAAAAAATTGAAAAAAAAATCAAAAATTCACAAATACGTTTCTTTTAATATCAATTTGACTTTTGTGTCGAAAAATTCACGAAATTCGATTAAGAACCTTATTTGTCCAAGTTTTTTGGTTTTAGATTTTAAATCAGCCAAAAATCCAATTACTTTCCTTATATTCAAAATCAGGTGTAGCTCCTCCCTTGACATTTGGCTTAGGGACTATTTTAAATATGCTCATGCATTCAATTTCATGAATTGTTGAATCAAAATATAAACTGCGATTTTGGACCCTAGTTATGGGACTAAAATCGATTCTTCATGACTTGCGAATGGACAATTGTTCTTCACTCATGTTTTTAAGATAAGTCCAAATTCGAAATCAATTTTGAGAAATTCATATCAAAACTTCTCGATTGGAAGAATTTTACTCTTCTAAGCATAAGAAAGTCGAGCAACTAAGCTTCAATTAACAAATTCGAGTTGATTCATTCAAGTTTACGGTTTAATTTCATAAATCCAAGTCCAATTTTGAAATTAAACCTAGATTCATTTTTTTTTTTGACATAAGCTCGAGCACTTCAATTCAAGGCCAATTTGAATGCGATAAGTGATCTTACACATGGGTAGTTAATTAGATAGGGTCATTGTGGCACTAATTGCACTCAACTTCAATCAATTTGCAATTTTGCATATTGAATTGGAAATTTGATCATTTTAGCCCTTTAAGTTCAATTCAAAGCACCCATGGTTTTGGCCCGTTGTTGCTCGTAATAATCGTTCAATTAAGTCAATAAAAGACCCCTAGATTGCATTTATAAAGTTAATTGGCTCAATTGAATCACAATTGGGCAATTTCCTCTCAAATAGGGTAAATTTTCTTTTCTAGAGACCAAATTGCATAAATTTTGAACCCACAAGAGTCCCAAGTGGGTGGAACCAAACTAGATTGGTGAAGAACTGGCTAAACCAAAGCGAACTAATTTGACTAGCCAAACCAATCGCAAGTGGTGCTGGTTGGTTCAGCCATTTGCCGATCAGTTCTAGATCTCTGGTGACCGGTTCTGGGATCCTCTTTATGCTAATTTTACTTTTGCACCTTCAATTTCCTAAAATTTTGCAGGTTGGTCCTCAAATTTAATAAAATTGTAATTTGACCCTTAATTAGGCATCACTTTTTCTCTAAAGCTTTGTCAATGATTTCAAAGCTAACTTTGAAATGTCACACGTACCCTCCATGCATATAATTACATCATTCATTAGAAATGCCTATGCTTGTAACTGGCATGTGCCATTGGTAAAGAGTGACCCGCCGACAGTTCAGTTCCTTGCTTGATTGTTTGATAAATAAGGTCAAAAGGGCCTGCATGTATGTTTAATTCATGTTCATGCATGTGTTTTCTAGATGTATGTTAGGAGCGATGCATGATGCCTTAGGGATCACATAGAATGCCTTATTAGGGACTTGCAAGTGTTATTGGCTATGCAAGAACACAGTTGGTCAATAATGGTTGTAAATCATAAAATGAATCAGATAGGTGTTTTAGAAGATCCTATAAGGCCAACTCCGAGGCCCAAACTTGCTAAATTTTCAACTCCCTAATTGATTAATCTTGACTCGATGTCATGCTTTGGTTGTTTTGATGTGTATTTTATCTCTTTCCATTATATATACCTAGTTATTGTTCTTAGACGGGGGAAGTACACTATCAGTGCCACAAGTTGTGTACGGTGCTCACTTTGGTGCCAAAAGTTTCCGTCGGATCACTTAAATGCCAAATCGGAGAAATAATGATCACTTTGGTGTCACCGGCAAGAGATTTCGGCCAGATTAATTACGTGACTTTTATATTTAAAAAAAAGTTCTGGTTGCTTTAAAACGACGTCGTTTTTGGTCTTCCTTAAGAAAACAACGTCGTCGTGTCATCCTACGTGGATGATCACAAAAATGACGCCGTTTAACTCATTTGGGGATTTTTTATTTATTTATTTGCGGATTGAAATTAGGGTTTTTCTGACCTAGCTCGCTCAGCCGTTGTTGCTCGGCCTCTGCCATCACTAGGCCGTCGTTGCTCGGCGCTATTTGGACGCCCTTGACGGCACACAAGGGAGCACCAGCCTTGGTTGCTTAAGCCTAGTTCTTGGAAGACGCAGGCCAAGCACTCATCGGGGAGATCGGAGATGGAGAGGGAGACATCAATGGTGGCGCACTCGTCGGCAGCCTCCCCTAGCATCGGATAGATCATGGCCTTCGACTTGGCTGCCAAGTGGCCGTCGTCAGGGTTGGATCGGGGTCGGGGTCAGGGTTGGAGCCATGGCTATCGAGTAGCCATCGTAGGGGTCAAGGTCGGGGTTGAGGTTGGGGTCAAGGTCGAGCTACAACCGCCGAGTGGGCATCGTTGGGGTCAGGGTCAGGGTCGGAGCCGCGGCTGCCGAGTGCGGGGGCTGTTGAGGACGGCAACCGGTCTGAGATTTAGGGTTTTAAATTAGGCGAGACACCAAACAGCGTCGTTTTGTGTTAGGATACTGACTATACTCTCCGGTGAGCCACATCAGCTTCAAAAATTAATAAAAAAGTGCCACGTTAGATTTTTGACCAACCAGATTGAAGTTGGCACTAAAATGATCGTTTTTCAAACTTTTTGGCACTTAAGTGAAGTCGTACACAACTTATAGCGCTGATAGTGTACTTATCCCATTCTTAGACTAAGTTTAGATTAGAATCTCACAGATGAAGATGATGTGAAGATGGCAAAAGGTCAATGTCTATTCCGACCATACTTTTGTATCATTCATTCCCAATGCATGTCTCAAGTTCCTTTTGTTTGTATAAATGCCCGACGAGTTGCGAATTCTTTCCTTCTCTATTCTTGTAATTGTGTTTCTCTTTTATCTTTCCTCAGATTGCATGATAGATTGACTACTTTCTTTGGTTGTTTACTTATTGTCTTGCACTTTCAATTAATTGATTGTGTTCTTTTGGTCTTTCTTAGAAATAGAATGGCACAAAAATAACTAACTACTCATGATCACCTAATATTAGAACGAATGGTCTCGAAAAAGTAAAAATGATATGCATCGACACTTTAGGCAAACACAACATATTATTAGGTACCGAAATGGCGCTAATAGAAACGTTAGTGTAACCCAAGTATCCAAATCTAGATATGTGGTTGCGTAAAAATTGAGGCACATCTCTCGACCCTCGATTGGGTTCTCTAGCCAACATCCAAAAATGAGGCGAGTGGCAACTCCTATCTTATCTCTAGGTTGTCTAAAACAAATACACTATATAAATGAATCCATTGTGAGGGGTACAAGTCTAAATACAACTCACCATGGTTAAGCATACTCCTATGGAAAACTCTTAATTGATGAAATGTTGCCATCATTAGGGAAGAGAGTACTAGAGGGAGGGCTACCATGGTAAAGGAACCCTTAAATTCGATATCCACACGCGACCTATCACGCCTTGATCCTCGAGCGAGCGCACATCCCTCCATGGTCGATACAAATGCGACGTTTTCAAGATGTGTCGCCGACCCATTCATTTTTAATGCACATGTGGAAAAGTATAAATAACCCTTGACAACAAACAGCATGGGATAGGAAAGCAAGGCACATTTCACAAAAGACAACTTTGATAAACAACAGGTTTAGATACAAAATGAGTTTGGTTAAAAGTCTACAAAAAGGTTGGCTCTCAAAAATAAGCTGTCCTACAACACACTAGTCAGACACATACGTTGATCCTTAGACTCCACCTCCACAGACTCCGAGGCTTCGGTCCTCCACGACTACATTCTAAGGACCTGAAAATGGTTATACAATAACTAGTGAGACAATGTCTCAACAAGTCCACCCTCTAAACCCTTATTTGGAAGGAAATATGCCTCAGAGCGCTCTAGCCACACAACCACACAATTAAAATATAGGACTTACATCGCCTCAGTTCCTTTCTACACGTCAGCATAGTTCATATCACAAATGCATATAATTAATGCACATGACAATTCAAATGCCTTAACAACTCATTTAATCACAATGGTCCTGACTATAAGCCAAACCGTTATGACATGTTCCATACCATATCACACAGTTTTGTCTCATAACCAAGCGTATCAAATTCAACCAACCATGCGTTCCAATTGTTAATTAAACCCCTCTAGGGTATTGCCGACTCCCATGTTTGACAATCTATTGGCATAGCCAAGCATTGTCTCTTCCCTACTGAGCACGGCTATGTCACAGAGATGGCTATTTTGAAGGAGCTTAGGTCCAGAATCGACCGCAACCCGCTACCCTGATGCATGGGTAACCCGAAAGTGGGATTTAGTAACATCTGGCGTAAACACTAGGACGGGTTCTCTTTAACCAACACACGACCAATTAATCTCGGCTTAGGACACTGTGCATTGCACTCAAATGCCTCAATTAAAATGGTGATCTTGGCCTATTTTCTTCGTATTAAAATCATCCCGAAAAATAGGCGTGTGTTGGTACATGGTCAATTCAAACCAGAAAAATTGATACCTTTCCCTTTTAAACCCCACTATTAAATATAGTTTTTAAAATCCATTTTCGTTGTCAAAACCCGACACAAGGGATTTTTCTGAATAAATTCCATATTTTCATAATCAGCACTTAATTTGCACAATCCAATCATCAAATGTATAAACTGAACACACCATAGTAGTTAGCACGAAATTCCAGTCACCCACTATCCTGGTCTAATTTTCGGAAAAGAATAAATAATTAAATATATTCCGAAATTAAATAAATAAGTAATATATTATATTAATATAATTTAATAAAATAATATTTATAATTTCGAAATAATTAATTAATTTAAAATAATTAATTAAGGTCTAATCAAGATTACACTAATTTAATAACCTAATTAGCATTATTTAATTATCCACTAAACTAATCACATCCTTAATCTAATCAACAATTAACTAAACTAATCTAACCACCTAACCACACTTAACCTAATCTAAACAACCTCTAAGCATCATTAACCTCCTAAGCAAGATTTAGCAAGTAAACTCACCGGTTTTGCATTCCAGTGAGTCCACGGCGATAGTGACGGTGAGGTGGGCGACAATCAAGCTTATAGCGACACCAAGCGAGGCCGGGAAGGGCTTGGAAACGGGCCACGAAGACCTCATAGCTTGCTGGAACTTTAGCTTTTGTTCTTGGACTGCAGAGGCCGAATCGGTGATTGAAACAACAAAGGAAGGAGCTAATCAGAGCTCTGGTGAGTGGGTAGTCGGCAACCGATAGCTCCTGAGAGTCAAGGGGGATTTGCTGGTGGTTGGTATGGGTGGAGGTTGGGTCGAAATGGGGAGAAAATGGCTGAAAGTCACAAAACAGGCGAAATAGTGTAAGCGGGTGGCTTCTAGATGGTCCGGCAATTAGTTTCTTCTCATTAGCGTACAGGACGGCCGGTGGCTCTATTCGATGCAAGGTCAGGCTCCTTTAAACGGTTTGGATGTGCTGAGTACAATGGTGGGTGGCACAAAGGCTAATTTATATGGGAAGACCACTTTTAACTCAAATCTTTAGCGATAGGTCAGCTGGAGCAGAATCTGGAATGACGAGAAAACAGAGGAGGAAAGAGGTCCGGTGGCTTGGACGGGTGTGTGACTGGCAAAGGGGACTGCTGCTCTATGTTCTCTGGTTTCTCCAGCTTTCTCAAGGCCTCTACAATAGGGCCTCTACAATGGGGAAAGCAAGTCCAAGGAGGAAGAAGAAGGTGGCTGCTGAAGGGGGACCACCATTTGCTTTCAAAGTCCACAATCTCATCCCCAAACACTCATCACACTTGTCCCCACCATTCAGCCCTATCCTCTACCTCTTTTCCCTCATAAAACTTCCCCAAAAAGCCTTAGTTGAGTCCCCAAATGTTGCACCCGACCCTTGGCTATGAATTTGTACACATTCCCCTTCAATTCCATCAATTCTCCTTCAATCTGATTCAATTTCTCATCCAATCAATCTCAATTGAAGCCCATAATTTTACCCAATATGTTCACACTTAAATTCATATTTTTCCTTGCCCATAGATCTCACTTGACGACCCAAGATGCGAAACGGTCCCTCAAAGTTCTAGGTCCAAAACGACCCAACTTTTTAATGCAATTGACCAATGGTCAATTATTTTCGAACAACGACATACATCTTCGATTCATTGGCAACTCTCGGTTGTCATGAAAATCTCGAGATTTCAAATACGAACACAGGCTACAAAATGACAGAAAAATCGATCTAGTGCCGTTCAATAGAAATTTTGCAATTAAATGGAATCACCCATGCACTAATCACATATCTCTATCGAATTGACCTGTCTCCGATCTCTAATCGATTTTAATGGTGTCGTAATGGCCCTTGCAGATTAGCACGGTTGAGCAATCAATTTTTTGTCGAATTCTCAAGTTTATTGCATTTAGATTCCTTAACGGCTTCACTTGATAGGCTAGTTAACTCGTGAATTGACAGCTCAGAGAAAAAGACTATAGGCATGTTAATGAAAAGCCCATTTCATCTCATCGAAATCAAACTCGAAAATCAAGATGTAACAACTCTTCCCCTCTTATAAAAATTTTGTCATCAAAATCTAACCATTACAAATCTTTAAACAAAAAGGTGGGTGTACAGTCGTCTCATTGATTCTTCAGTTTCCCAAGCTGCTCCTTTAGTGTCATGGTATTGCTAAACCACTTTAACCAACGGAATGGTCTTGGTGCGTAGAACCTGCTCCTTGCAATCCATAATTTGAACCAGGCTTTCCACGTACAACACTGTCGTCCACGTCCAATTCTTCAAAATTCAGCACATGGGTCGGGGCAGGCTCATACTTCCTCAACATAAACTCGTGAAAGACGTCATGCACTTGCGTCAATCTCGGTGGTATTGCAAGACGATACACTAGGATCCCGATTCTTTCAAGAAGCTCAAATGGACCTATGTACCTTGGATTCAGTTTTCCTTTCTTGCCAAGACACGAAGTAGCCCTCATTGGTGACACCTTCAGAAAAGAAATGATCACTAACTTGGAATTCCAATAGCCTTTGACGCTTATCGGCGTAGCTTTTCTTATGGCTCTAAGCAGTCTTTAGTCTGTCCCTGATGACGGCGACTGCATCCACTGACTACTGGACTAACTCTGGGCATGTGATATTTCATCCTACGACTTCATCACAACACTGGCGTTTTGTACGCTCTGCCATACAACACTTCAAAATGAGACATATGAATACTTTGTTGATAGCTATTGTTGTAGGCGAACTCAACAAGGTGAAGTTGTTCCTCCTAGCTTCCCTTCAAATCCAACACATAAGCTCGCAGCATGTCTTCAAGGGTTTGAATCGTCCTCACAGACTCACCATCCATCTGAGGATGATAGGCCGTACTGTACTGAAGCTTCGTTCCCAAAGCACTCTGCAAACTTTTCCAGAAGGCAACTGTAAATCTTGGGTCTCGGTCTGATGTAATCGTCACCGGCACTCCATGCAAATGAACTATCTGATGCACGTACAATTATGTAATGCTTGTCTAAATCAAGGTCCTTTCGTGCTATAATGAAGTGAGCCGACTTCGTCAGTCTATCGACCACTACTCAAATAGAATCATTACCTCTCTGACTCCTTGGTAAGCTCATCACGAAGTCCATCGTCATTTGTTCCCATTTCCATTCAGGAATCTCAAGAGGTTGTAGAAATCCTCCCAGCTTACAATACTGTGCCTTCACTTGCTGACACATTAGACACTTGGCGACATGCTTGACAATGTCCGCCTTCATATCGAACCAACATGCTAGGATGAATGTTCTAACTGCTACGATGAGCTTCTAATAAGATCTTGTCTTTCAGCTCCACATCGTCAGGTACACACAATCGTCCTCAGAACCTCAGTGTTCCATTATCAGAAATCTGAAAGTTAGTCTTCCTATTCTCAGTATCCTCTTGCAGTATCTTCTGAATATCTGGATTTGTTGGTTGAAGCATATTGATTCTGACCTATACTTCTGGTTCAATTTTGAGGGTGATTATAAACTTTGAAAGGTGGCCTACCTCAAATTTGAAAATCAAATCTCTAGCCTTCTCAATTAAACTCCACTCTTTGAGCACCATCTGTGCAATTGAAGATTTCCGACTTAGTGCATTTACAACTTTATTCGCTTTTCCAGGGTGATACAAAATATCACAATCATAGTCCTTAAGGAGTTCCATCTAGGGACGCCGTCTCATATTAAATTCCTTTTGAGAGAATAGATATTTGAGACTTTGATGGTTAGTGAAGATTTGGAATCTTTCTCCACACAAATAATGTCTCCAAATCTTCAAAGTGAAAATAATAGTTGTGAGTTCTAAGTCATGCATTGGGTAGTTTAGCTCATGAGGTCTCAACTGACGGGACGTGTATGCAACAACCCTACCATGTTGTATTAGCATGTAACCTAATCCCCTAAACGACACATCATTGTAGATCTCGTATCCTCCAAGACTAGATGGTGTGGTCAGCATAGGTGCGGTAGTCAGCTTTTCCTTAAGCTCTTGGGAACAACGCTCACATTTGTCTATCCAGACAAATTTCTCTTTCCTCTTCAGCAATCGAGTCAAAGGCGAAGCTTTCGCTGAAAACCTTTCCAAAAACTGTCTATAATACCTTGCTAAACCCAGAAAGCTTCTAATCTCTGTCACTGTTGTTAGTCTTGGCCAGTTGATCACTGCTTCAATATTTGCGAGATCCATGGAGATTCCTTCTCCTGAAATTACGTGACCTAGAAAAGCAACACGAGTCAAACAAAACTCGCACTAACTGAACTTAGCGTACAACTCATGTGGCACCCCCTGAATGGCCCTTGTCCCATTGGGGTCACCATAGATACCTCTTGCTTGTGGTTTCTCTTAACCTGAAAATCCATTACTCTGATAACATACAAATTTAATAAAATCCATAAGTCCTAAGGGTTTATATTCTTTCTATAGGTCCTTACGCAATTTATATATAGTGGAAGATATCCAACATCTCCCTATCCCATATTCAGAAACAATGCACACCAACTACACATTTTATAAGTTAAAGCCGAACACTTTTATTTACATAAGTTGATGGACATCATGGGTTGGTACATCAAAAGGCCAAGACTTTTCTAAACTCGGTTATTTTCAAAAGTACTTGACTCTACAACAACTGTGCACATAGGTCCATCAGTTAGTGTCGGCAGTCCAAAAATGCTTCATCTGCTAACCATCACTCTCGGTCACACCTAATCCAGTCCATCAGCTGGTGGCGGCAGCAATGGCCCCAGCGTACTCCCATCACAGCGGACGAATACCGTTAGAAACTCTTGGAGCACTGGGCCGGCGGGAGGACCAATGTCAAACATAACCAGTATCCTCGCCCGAACAAATATCAACCCTCGTATCTCAGGATGAAGGTGCTCCGTACACTCACACTCAAGATCGACCGATATACCATAGAATGTGCCGGGGGTGACTAGTAGTAGAGGCATATCTTCTAGTCTGGAATGTTAGTCCCCAAACGGGGTAAGTACAACCACTTAGCAGCAAAAGATCCATTAAACTATACTATGCAAGCCATCACGATCCATTTTTGTACAAGATAGACAAGATAGGCAATTAATGAATGAGTAAGCATCTAAACAATATAACTCTTCAATGCAATGACCAGTGTAGTTCAACAAATCAGATGCATCATGTCCAGTCACACAAGTCCCAATCATAGGGCCAAGCTGTTATGACTCATCCCATTCCATGCCATACAATTTAGTCCCATAACCAGACCATACTCACACTTAATATAATCATCAATTTTAATCATTTAAACAGTTTTATCCCCCCAGAGGACCAATGTTTACATCCTTCTAGGATTTCTCACCCAACCTGGCGTTGCAAAAGCCTCCGGCATCTAGCAACAAGGCCACTAGGCATCCAGAGCATTGAGTCAATCTTCAGGCATCTCGCACCCCACTTGGCGTCACGAGGAAACACTGGAGCCATAGACATGGTTACCCCCAACCTTCGAAATTATGTACCCACATACCACCGGGCATCCCGATACTCCCAGGGAAAATCCTCTGAGGCACTACGTTCCCCAGGCATCCCCAAGGCATTGACTCATTCTATCCTTTGGACATTCCGACTCCCAGGGCATCGTTGACCCGAGGGTCCAATGGTAACAATTAACATCTTAATTTCCAAAACACTTTTCAATGTAATGACAAGATGTCCCATAAATCTTCATCAAATCTCAATATTGCATGATATGTTGAATGCCAATATCATCATGTCACATAACAACTCAAGATGCATTTACCTTTGGGACAAATTGAGGAAATTCGGAATAAAACAGCTCAAACATCACAATGCACAGTTTTAGAAACAATTTCGGAATAACCCCTAAATGAACTCAGAAAATTCTAAAATTTTGATATGTTTTAAAAAAGACCTAAAGGAAAAATTTTCATGCAGAACACTAAGTCAGATTCATTGTATATCAAGACCAGTAATTGCTGTATTCTTTACTAACATTCTGTATTAGCTTTCAGATTTAACATTTACAAAGAAAATCGTTTTACTGACCAAACCTTGTCCATTTATGCTAAAATTTTGATATGTTATTCCTAAAGATGTTTCCTACAACTTTCATTAAGGGTTCAAAGTCCAGTTCTAACTAGATAATTACAGAAAATTTACGGAATCATCAAAGGGCATGCTGTTTTACACGAAACAGTTTACTAATTCTAAGAGAACTACTTCTACCCATTCTAAATCCAGCATTCAACATCCACAACCCAACATCTCTAAGTCTATTGCACTCTACTAGACAGCAACAACACTACATGATATAGGTTAATGGACTTTCGCTTGCCTCAAGCTCTTTAGTTCAACTTCAAGCAAAATGGGGGCTTGGTTTGGCGATGCGGTTTGACGGTGGCGTAGACAAGCGGCGTCGATGGCGGCAACTCGAGCACGGATGAAAGGTAGTCATTCTCTTCCTTCCTCATGGCTCACACTCGTGCACCAGCCTCTCTCACTCGAACTCTCTCTCTCACTCACTCAAAATTCTGTTCGGTTCTTCTCTCTCCTCCTCACCTGTCCTAGAGTTTTGTTCCTCACTTTGTTGACAATTTAGTCAACTGCATAGGGCTTCTTTCGGTGGCTGTAGGAACCAAAGATAGCTAGGAAGAGGCGTGGCTTCCGCTCGGTTCCTCCTCTTCCATGTGCTGGCCACCGGATGGGGAGGCAATGTGGTCGTTGCTAGGCCTCTCTCAGTCAACAAATTCCATGATTCGTTGACTCCATGTGTTGACTAAAATGGAGAGGAGTTAGTGCAGCTCGGGACATGGATGATCCATTCCTTTGGCTCACAAAATAATCAGTACATTAAAGTCCAAATCCCTCTCTTATTTCATGTATACTTTGGCGGTATAATTGTGTTGTGCCATCGGACCAAATGTACACGTGTCGGCAAAGTACGGATAGGGCTGGTCTCACTTGAACTTATGCAAATTCTTCGGGAAGACTATAATCTACTCGACGATTGGACCATTACATTATATAGCGCATTGGTCCAATGATGAAAAAAGAAATGGTGACCGTTGTGGTGTCGATAATGTAATGCGATGATGCTTCCGTCACTTAGTCATGGACCGTCATATATCTAAGGGTCATCACAAAATTCCGGATGCCACAACTCATGAGTCCTTAGAGTCTGCAGTACCATTCTCAAATGCCCGTGTTCCTCAGGACTTTTCGAGTACACCGGGATATCATCGATCAACACAATCAGAAACTAATCCAAATATTCCTTAAAAACTCAGTTCATCAAATCCATAAAAGTAGTTGGAGTGTTCGTCAACCCAAACGGCATTACAGTGAATTCATAATGGCCATATTGAATACGAAACGCTAACTTAGTGTCCTCATTCCTAATTCTCAGCTGATGATATCTAGTCCTCAAGTCAATTTTAGAGAATATCGGCTCTCCTTGCAATTGATCAAACAAGTCATTGATCCTTGGCAGTCGATACTTGTTATTGATCATCACCTAATTGAGTTGTCGATAGTCGATACACAGACGCAACAAACCATCTTTCTACCTAACGAACAGGACTAGTGCTCCCTAAAGTAATGCACTAGGACATATGAATCCTTTATCCAACAATTCCTGCATATGCACCTTCAGTTCTTTCAACTCTAACAAAGCCATCAGGTAAGGAGCCTTAGAAATTGGCTCTATCTCGGGGGTTAACTCAATCACAAACTCTATTTCCCTTTTTGGCAGCAGACTTGGTAGTTCTTTTAGGAATACATATGGAAATTCTTGAACTACTGCAATGTCCTCAATCTTCAGCTCCTCAATTGTCGTGTCCACGACAGTTGTCGGATAACCTTGACAACCCTTGTCCAACAATCGGGTTGCCTAAAGTGACAAGCTTAGGATAATCGAGGGTCCTCCTCGACTTCCAATAAACTCGAAGCTTTCACCCTTTATTAGGTTAAACTGAATCGCCTTGTAATACAATCCATCTTAGCTCGTTGCCGATAGGGCTAGTAAAGCACCTAGAGGGGAGTGAATATGTGTTAAAAGAAGTTTTGCAAAACTTAATAAATTAACTCATCTTTTGAGGATAATAGACTGAAGATGTAAAAGACTATAAATAGTTATATAAAGCTATGAATTAAAGTAAAGAGTTTAGGGAAAGAGAATTGAACCACAAGGTTTATAGCGGTTCGGCTTAGACGAAGCCTATGTCCACTCTCCCGCACTAACAGCACACTAGCTGGATTTCACTAAGAACCAAAAGAGATTTTATAGTCTCACCTCCTTGATTCCACAATGTAGAAACTCTACCACACTTCCTTAACGTCTCACAAGTATTTAATATCTCTTTTGAGTATAACTTAAGCTCAGCGATTGAAATAACAAAGAACTAGAAGTTTCAGATTTTGGAATTTTTCTTTCACGCATACACTCAAATAACTTGAGCGTCTTTCTTATATACTCATCCATGCCTTTATAACTGTTGGCACTTTTCAAATGAGTTCCTTCAATCTACTTGTTGAACAGAATCAATTAAGGAGATCTCGAGTTATTTAAGGAATGTGATGAGAGCCCATCAATCTTGCTCGCTCACACAATTAGGATCTAGGTTTCCATAAGTAGAACATTCCAAGTATACTTCGCCAATCAACACATCTAATTATTCGAATTAATTTCAATAAGAATAATTGATCACGAGATGCTATCTCCAGTCGTGAGAACTTCTTCAACCATACGAACCAAATCCTTAAAGATAACTCGCATCTAAATAAGTCTTCTTTTTGTCAGTCTGGAAACTATCAGTGAGGGTAGACTTGAAATCTTGAGTCCGGAGGTCTTCGAGTTTGATGATAGAGTCTGTAAGTCTTCGACTAGATTGATGGAAACATTTTGTCAACTTCAAAACAATAAGGAAATTTTCTCCAACAATCTCCCCCTTTTTAATGGTGACAAAACTTTCCCACAGATTGGAACACTTTTGTCCTACAAAACAACACTTAAGTAAAACAAGATATCTCATAAAAGATAAGTAGATTAGGATATGAATAGTAATGATTCTACAACCATAGAAAATATGTTAGTCCTACAAAATAGCTATCCTTCCATAATCATTATCATGGCCTAAGTTACTACAAGCATTAAAAGATCAAATCAAACAGTCCAAAGTCAAAAAGTCCAATCCATAACCAAACAAAAGATAAGTCCAAAAGTAAAATAATCCAAACCAAAGTCAAATCTGCATCAAACTACTCCCTCTTTTTGTCAACAGCAAAAAGTGGAGAACAAATCAAAAGAGTTGTTTGAAAATAGAGGGAGTAAAGGCTGTTTGGGTAGGCGAACAAGCTTGAATTCTCCCATAGAATTTACTGTTTTCTCAAGCTTTACTATAGCCTTCTTCAGTAGCTGTAAAACTTCACCCTTCACATGATCTTGCACTTGAGTCTTCAGGGTAAGTAACTGTCTCTACAAAGAAACTGAAGTAGCCAAGAAAGCATTTTTGAGATCTTTTATCTCATAGTTCAAACCATATTGACCATTCTTTAAATCTAGCAAAATATCCATTATGCGTGAAAAGTCTGCCAAATGAATTAGTGTAGCATTGGGTCCAATCGAATATGTTCCTAGAGTCTTGAGAGTGGAGGGATCTTCAGCAGTTTGTCTACTATGACTTGGAGTGAATGCCTCAAATTCTGGTTCTGGATGGTGGGAGGCATACACATCCTTTAAATCTGTTGTAGATCGACTAACATCACTAGTGAGAATAGGCGAAGAAATACCTTGTTTTTCCGTAGCTCCCCCTGTTTGTGTGCCTTTAGGAGAAGAAATGGATTCTTCTTCCTATTCTACCTCAGCAATAGAGTGATGTTTTCCTTTTCCCTTTGCTCTAGTAGTCCCACTCCTTGTCTTTTCAGAGTTGCTTAACAAGGATACATCCAACGTAGGCTCAAGAGAGTCATCTCGAGCCTCTTTTTCCTCTCATTCTCTTCTTCCTTCTTCTTCCTCTTCTTCTTCTTCTTATCTTCTTTCCTATTCCTCTTCTCTTCTTTTTTCTTCCTCTTCTTCTCCTCTTCTTTCTCCCTCTCTTTCCTTTGTCTCGTCTCTAGTCTCTCGTTCATCTGTCACATTAAAGTTAACAAAACCCTTCAAGTTCCTTAAGGCTGAAAGAGTCATCTCATCCTCATCTTCTTCATCCTACAAGATGAGAGTTCTCTTCTTCTTTGATGGAGCATTCATGGGCTCCTTGCCTTTCCTTTTGGCCGCTGCAAAGTCTTGTTTCGCCTTGACAGGAGACTTCTCCTTCATGCTCACTAACACATTATTAAGCTCTTTCAGATGCATCTTGGTGACCATTTTAAAGCCAATCACCATTGAAGTGATGCTTGTCAAACAACGAGGTGCAGGAATGTGAAATTTGAAATGCCTAAAAAGGCACATGATAAGAGCAGAATAAGGGAGCTGTCACTTATCTTTCGCCACTATCCTGTACATGTGAAACATGATGGTGTGAGGCAGAAAGAATTTGTAGCTAGCATTGATGGCATACGTCAATTTCGCTTCAGATCGAGACACATCAGTCTTGGATGTTGAGTTTGGACGGATGCAGTTGCTCACGATTTTGTGCAACAAGATGTTGGAGGCATTCATCCTAGAGTAGGAGATCTTGCCTTTAGCAAACATGAATTTTACCAATGACAGAGTAGCGTGAGCAACAGACACACTGATTGGTTGGAAACTCACTCTTTCCACCTTAATCATGTAAGCCAAAGTGTCCATATCCACCAAAAACTCCTTATCCCTAACTGTGAAAGAGAAACTGTTTGCATCCAAAAAGGATAAATTCGAATAGAAAATAGGCTGTGGGTTCTAGATAAACAATAGCAGATTCAAAACAAAAATGCTCCAATTGAAGAAGTGCAAACTTTTCCCTTAGATTTACTTGCACAAAATCAAGAAAATCAAAACCAACACTCTTAGGGTTCATAACCCCTATCTTTATTAGATTCAAATAAACCCTCTTGTGGTTTTTCGATCTGAATAGACTTGATCCATCACCAACAACATGTTGAAGAAATCTTTCTGGAATATTTTGAAGTTGACAAAATGTTTCCATCAGTCTAGTATGAAGATTTGCAGACTCTACTATTTAAAGTCTGAAGACCTCCGGACTGCCAGAATCAAGACTCAAAGTCTATCCTCATTGACAGTTTCTAGTTTGTCGAAGAAGGTCTATCTAGGACTGGATGTTTTGTTAAGGATTTGATCTTATCGACTGACGAAGATCTCTTGGCTAGATATGTTATAACGGATTCCTTTGTTCGAATCAAGATTGATTAAGGATCCGATGATTGGCGAAATATACTTGGAAGGTTCTACTTATGGAAACCAAGATCCTGATTGTATAGGCAAGAAGGATTGATGGTCTATCGACATGTTCCTTAAATAGCTCGAATGATCTTCCTAATTGATTCTGTCCAACGGGAAGATTGGAAGAATTCCTTTGGTGAGTGCCAACGGGTATGATGGCATAAAGGAGTATATAAGGAAGACATTCCAGTTGTTCGAAGGTGTGCACGATAGAAGAGTTCCAAAGTCTGAAGCTCCTTTTTCTTAGTCAATTCATTACTGAGCGAAATCTTGTACGCAAAAGAGAGTCTATATTTTGAGATACCTTGAGGAAGTGTGGTAGAATATCTACACTGTGGAATCAAGGGAAAGCATTGCTGTAACATCTCTTTTGTTCATAGTGGAATCCAGCTAGTGGGCTGTCAGTACGGAAGAGTGGACGTAAGCTTGGAATAAGCCGAACCACTATAAACCTTATGTTCAATTTTCTCTTCCCTGCTCTCTGTTTTACTTTGATCATAATTCATTTTGTTAACTAAAGGAGAACTTCCTTTCTATTGTTTTCCTAGTATTGCTCTCTTATCTCAAGAAATTGGCTTTACACCTATCACCCCCCTCTAGGTGCTTATATTAGCTATATCAATTGGTATCAGAGCCTTTGTACTCACTTTGTTTGAAGTGTTTTACTTAAGAGTTAAAGATCCATGACTAGTATGCTAGCTCCAAGGTTGGTGGAAGGGCAAAGCAATACCAGACCACCTTACTTTGATGGAAAGGATTACAACATCTGGAAAAACAAGATGAAAGCGTTCCTAAGATCAAAGGATCCTCTAGAATGGGACGTTGTAGAAAAAGGAATCACTCCTAAAGTTGCACCTGTCTTAGAGAGAGGAAAAAAAGCCATTGAGTCTAGTGAAATGACTCAGGAAGAGATAATCAAGAGACAAGCTCTTGATGCAAAAGCAATTTATTCTTTATATTGTGCTTTGTCACCTACTACATATAATAGAATATCTTCTTGTGTTACAGCAAAAGAAGTCTGGGATAGATTACATATTACCTATGAAGGAACTGATCGAGTGAAAGAGACCAGAATCAACATTCTCCTCGATCAATACGAAGCCTTCAAAATGAAATCAGGAGAATCTATAACTGACATGTTTAGTCGTTTTACAGAAATTGTGAATGGTCTTGAAAATCAAGGTCAACCAATTTCTGATCCATGAAGGTAAACAAGCTACTGCGTGGACTCTCCAAGGATTGGAATCACATAAAGACTTCAATAAGAGAGACACAAAGAATCATGCCGCTATCTGTCGATGAGTTGGTTAGGACTCTTCAGTCTTATGAAGTGGAATGAATCAATGAAGACGAAGATCCTAAAGGTAAGAAATCCATTGCATTAAAATCCAATGATGATTCTGATGTTATAGATTCTGAAGACGATATGGATGATGAGGAGCTTGCTCTCATGATAAGAAGATTCAGAAAGCTGAACAGAAAAGGAAGAAGATTCAATCCAAAGAAATAGAGTTTTCAAAAGCAACAGACTAAGTCTGTTGTGGATGATGAATCAAACAAAGATGCAGTCTGTTTTGAATGTAAGAAAAAGGGATACATCAGACCCAACTGTCATCTTCCGAGGAAGAAGAAAGGAAAAGTTGAAAAGTTTCGAAAGGCTCTTAAAGCAGAAACTTGGAGTGATACAGAGTGTGAAGAAAGTGATGATGATTATGGCAATATATGTTTGATGGCATAATCGGATTCAGATTCAAACTCCGAGATAGACTCGTATTCGGACATGTGAATTTGAGGTGAGTAACTTCAAAATCCCTATTAAAGTTTCTAAATACATTGATGAGTTGTGTTTTAGTCTTAAGACTTCTCTTAAAAGGATTTCCGAACTCAAAAAGGAAATTTCTGCACTGAAACAACAGGAAAATGTTTTGAAAGAAAAGATTAAATGTTTAGACATGAATGTTTCCACTCTTAAAGAAAGCCAAGATAATCTTTTAAAAGAAAATGCATTTTTAAAAAATGACATATCAAATATTTCAAAAAGATTTTCAATAGGATCTAAGGAACTTGAGAAAATTCTTTTAGTATAAAGACCTTATTTCAACAAATCTGATTTAGGAATGACAACGAAACGATTCCTTTAATTGATTTTCCTAAAGTGAAGGAAAGAATTAAGCAAAAACTCACAAGAGATGCTTACAAAAATCATTTCAAAAAGGTTTTTGTAAAATCAATAGGTCGAAATGCTCTCAGATGTTCAAAATGTAATAGTGCAGATCATTTTGAAAAGGAATGTCCTATGGTTTGGAAACCTGTTAAGAAAGTATGGGCAAAAACCGCATATCATACTAACACCAATGGACCCAAGAAAATATGGGTACCAAAGAAAGTTTAAGACTCTTTTTTAAATGTAGGTCACTATCAAGAAAAACGTAAAATGGTATCTGGATAGTAGATGCTCAAGACATATGATATGAGATTCAAATTGCTTCATAAAGCTCGTTCAAGTAAATGGTGGAAAAGTCTCATTTGGAGGAAACAACAAAGGAAGAATTGTGGGAGGACTTAACTACAATCTGCTCAGTATCAGTTAGCTGTGTGATACCGGTTTCAAAATCAACTTTCGAGGGGGAATATATTTAAGAACTAGTAAAGATTCTACTCAGTCATTCATGGGTCGAAGACATGGAAATATCTACCTTTTGGGCGTGAAACCAGATGAATCGCAATGCCTAATCTCAATTCAAGACGAAGCGAGCTTATGGCGTAGGAAGCTTGGGCACATCAATATGAAGCAGATAGCCAAAATTTTAGCAAAGAAGCTTGTTCGTGGTTTACCCAATTTATCATACCAAAAGTCTAATCTATGTACACCATGCGTATTGGGAAAGCAGGTAAGAAATTCCTTTAAACCAATAAATCAAGTTTCCACTAATCATGTACTGCAGCTTCTGCATATGGATCTCTTTGGACCAACCGAACTCGTAGCATTGGAGGTAAGAAATATTGCCTAGTAATTGTGGATGACTACTCACGATTTACTTGGGTATATTTCCTGGCAAGTAAGTCTGAAACCTTCTCTTACTTTGAAAAGTTTGCTAAAAAGGTTCAAAATGAAAAATGGTATGCTATCTCAAGTATAAGAACATACCATGTAGGTGAATTTGAAAATCAAGATTTTACAAAATTCTATGATGAATCTGGTTTTCAGCATGTGTTCTCCTATCCATATACTCCAGAGCAAAATGGAGTTGTGGAAAGAAAGAATAGATCACTTCAAGAAATGGCTAGAACTCTTTTAATTGAAAGTAACATCTCTTCATGATTTTGGGCTAAAGCAGTTTCAACAGCATGTTATATTATCAATAGAGTTTTTCTAAGGCCTATTCTGGAAAAAACCCCCCGAGTTATTCAAAGGAAAGAAGCCTATTGTTTCATATTTTCATGTGTTTGGATGCAAATGCTTTATATTGAAAAATGCAAATGATCGAGTTGGTAAGTTTGAAGAAAAATCAGATGAAGGCATCTTCCTTGGATATTCAACCTCAAGCAAAGTCTACAGAGTGTACAACAAGAAGGCTCAATCTGTGGAGGAATCAATGAATGTCAAATACCAAGAATCTATGCAAAATGAATCTATTTAGACTCATATTGAAGAATCTGAACCTGCTCCAGACTCTACAAAATCTAAATCTCAAAAAACAGCTCAGACTTTGAAAGACCAACAACAAGTGGTTATTGAAGATTCAAATGAAGGAAGTGATCATCAACTTAACAAATCAACCAGTAACTAGAAGCATAAGTCCAGTCATCCCAAAGATCTCATTATTGGCGACATTAATGAAGGAATTCACACAAGATCCAAAAGGCACAAAGAGTCTAGTGCTGTGGCTTTTATTTCTGAAATAGAACCCAAAAGCATAGAAGAAGCTTTATATGATGAAAGCTAGATTGAAGCTATGCAAGAAGAACTCAGACAATTTAGCATTAATGATGCCTAGGAGTTTACTCCTAAACCAAAAGGTAAATCTATTATTGGAGCTAAATGGGTTTTCAGGAACAAGATGAACAAGAAAGGAAAAGCTGTAAGAAACAAAGCAAGACTCGTGGCTAAGGGATATACGCAAGAAGAGGGGATAGACTATGACGAGACTTACGCACCAGTAGCAAGGTTAGAAGCAATTCGATTATTACTTGTTTTTGCTTGTTATAAGAATTTCAAGTTATTCCAAACGGACGTCAAAAGTGCATGAGGAAGTCTATATGGAACAACCACCTGGGTTTCAAGACCCAAGGAAACCAAACTCAGTGTTCAGACTGAAAAAGGCCTTCTATGGTTTAAAACAAGCACCTCGAGCTTGGTACGACAGTTGAGTAAGTTTTTAGCTTAGAACGGTTTTGTCAAAAGTAAAGTAGACACTACTCTGTTTATTAAAAGGGAAAGCAAAAAATTTCTGCTTGTTCAAATATATGTTGATGATATTATTTTTGGATCCTCTAATGAGAGTTTGTGCAAGAAATTCTCTAAGTCTATGTAGGATGAATTTGAAATGAGCATGATGGGAGAACTAACCTTCTTTCTTGGACTTCAAGTGAAACAATTGAAGGAAGGGACTTTTATCCATCAAGAAAAATATGCTAATGATCTTGTCAAAAAGTTTGGACTGAAAAATTGCAAAAAGACTGATATACCAATGTCAAGTTCTTTTAAGATAGACAAAGATGAAGGAGGAAAGAAAGTTGACCGTGAAGCTATACAGGAGTATCATTGGTTTACTTCTTTATCTTACTGCTTTTAGACCTGACTTTTTGTTTAGTGTTTGCATTTGTGCTAGATTTCAAGCAAACCCTAAAGAATCTCATCTAAGTGTTGCAAAGCGTATTATCAAATACATTGCTTCAACTTCAAGCCTCGGTCTTTGGTATCCTAAAAAGGGAGACTTTACTCTTCTTGGATACTCAGACGCAGATCTAGCCGGTTGCAGAGTTGATAGAAAAAGCACCTCGGGTACCTATCAGTTACTTGGAAGCAGGATAGTATCTTGGTTTTCAAGGAAGAAAAAATACAGTAGCTCTTTCTACAGCAGAAGCAGAGTATGTAGCTCTCGGAAGCTGTTGTTCACAAATTCTGTGGATAAAACAACAGCTAAGAGAATTTGAAATTGAAGATTCATGCACGGAGATTTAATGTGACAACACCAGCGCAATCAATCTTACTAAAAATCCAATTCTTCACTCAAGAGCAAAACATATAGAGATTCAACATCACTTCATTAGAGATCATGTTCAAAATGGAGAAGTTTCAATTCAATTTGTTGACTCAAAGAACCAACTGGCGGATATATTTACAAAGGCTTTGGAGAAAAATCAATTTGAAATCATCCGTTCCAAACTCAACATCTTGAAGCTTGAAGAAGTTAAAGTCTAGAGACTCTCAGACTCAGACAAACAAGGTTCTTGACTGTAAGTTACTTTATTTTCTCTCATATTAAATCTCGGAAAGGTACGATCATCTATCTATAATTGATTTTTGCTATCTTCAATTTCCGTGACAAGTGCAATCTTTCTTTTTCAAAAGGAGTTAATTTTTCTTTAAAATGGCAGTTATCTATTTTTGAAAAAGGCAATTATTTTTAAAGAGGCATCTTTTACTTTCCTTTATGACGATTGGTTTTCCCCTCTTCGACTGACCTATATACAGTTGGTTCCTCTTCATTCAAAAACCCTAAAAAGCATCGATCTTCCACTCCTATCTTTTTCTCTCAGTTAATCTTCGAAAAGTTGTCATCTTTCTTGAGAAAGTCAAGTTTGGAATCTTTCAAAAACTATGAAAGATGTCGTTTTCAAGAAAGTCTTCGAGGATCGCAAGCAGGGGACCGCAGAAAATGAGTGAGGGACCTACTCACTTTGATCTCACCGAGGAAGGGGAGTCTCCCAATCAGCAACAGTGTCATTCTCCACCAACTATTCCACAGGGTGTTGGTCATCGAGAAGATGAAGAAATCGTTGAAGGCGCAGATCCTGTAAGAACTCAAAAGCCCTCTTTTATTTATAAGCTTTACCGTGCTTTAAAGAGGAGCAGTACTCCATTGAACTACATCGATGAGTTTCTTAAGGAAAAAGGATATGGTAATGAGTACATCTTTTTATGAAATATGGAGCGTTTGGGAATTGCCCCTAAGGGGTTGGTAGAAGAAACCCTTGCAAATATCCCAAGTGATCCGCGTGTTGGAGGACTGAATTCGATAAATGGGAATGATGATGACAAATTATACAGCCAATTTCAACCGAGAATGGGTGTTGCGGCAAAAATCCGGGGAAAAAGGACAGACTTGTTTCGATCGAAGGAACAGAAGGATCTATACTCCAAATTGTTGAGGCATGGGATGATAAACCTTAGGAATATGGATTTTGATTTCCTTGATGCTGTGAACGTCAATTTGAGGGAAAAGTTCAGTCTTCTTCAACTTGAACGATTCTATTCTGACTCTATAGAAGCCTATGCTGAACTAACTGCATATTTCTATTCGAATCTTAGTTTCTTGGATGCGAATAGAATCTCTTTTAGTATCCGAGATCAGGACTTTGTGGTGGATGTAGATATGCTAGCTGATGTGATTGGGGTTGAGAGAGGGAGATATCAACCTATCAATGTTTCTATTGCTTGTACCACATTGGAACTTGTTAAGGATAGAAGGACAGAGGGAAGGATTTCCTACTCAAGAATGCGTGCGTTCAACATTCTGCTTTATAAGATTGTGATTAATTGCCTCAGACCGAAGTCTACTTCAAAGACTGATGTTTCAAACTCGGAGGCAAAGCTGCTGTACGCCATCAATGCTAGGAAAAAGTTTTCTCTTCCTCACACTATTTTGTTCCACATGTATAGAGCATTGGTGAAAGACAATGGTCAACTTCCTTATCCAGCTCTTGTGTCAAAGTTATTCAGACATTTAAATGTTCAGCCTCCACAAATTCTCTGTATTCGATTGTGTGATAAAATGGTGGTAGGACTGAAAATGATGTCCAAAATGCGTCTGAAGGAACTCAACAAGACGTTGGAGAAATTCAAGGAGACAACCCCTGCCAAGCCTCATCAAGTCTCTTCGAAAGCAAAAAAAAAAGGGAAGGAACCCATGGTTGCTCCATCCAAAAAGAGAAGAGCTCTCATCATTGAGGATGAAGATGATGAGGATGACCTCATCATTTCTGCTATGGCATTGAAGAACTTGAGTCGTTCTATTCCAGAATCAATGGAACGACAGGAGAAAGAAGCAGAGGAGAAAGACGCAGAGCAGAAAGAAACAGAGGAGAAAGAAACAGAGGAGAGAGAAGCTGAAGAAAGAGATGCAGAGGAGGAAAGGTTTGAAGAAGAAAAAGAAGAAGAAAGAGGAAATCAAGAGGAAGGAGAGCATGAGGAACACTCTTCTCCACCTGAAGGCATGAAAACAGGGGGAGATGGTGAGAAAAGAGGAATGCCCTCATATCCTGCTACCAGTGAAGGAGTCAGCCGCTCTCCAGCAGATCTAGAGGACGTCTATGCCTCTCAATTTCCTAAGGAGGGACATGATGCTTCATCGCTAAATCTGCGTGACTATGCTGATATGCCATCGTCTGCCTTTACTCCATCTGATTGTGCATAAGCCAATACGCAGACTAATAATTCAGGAGATTTTCATAGAATTCTTGATGTTCTCTTGGAAATGCGAGGTCAGATATATGCTCTGGGATGCGAAGTTCAAAATTTGCAGAATGCAGGACAAGTTTCTTCATTTTCCTTTAATGATCAAATCCAAGCCCTTGCTCTTCAAATTCAAGCAACTGTTAAGGGTGAAGAGGTGGCTCAACTGAAGGAAGAATTGAAAAAGCTGGAAGGCATCGTCTAGTCAATGGGAGATTTCCAGTTTGTTCGTGTTCCCAAGCAATCTTGACTCTATTCTATTTCCATCTCTACCTTTTTTATGATGACAAAAAAGGGGAGAGATGCGAGATTTGAAAACTTTGAACTTAAACTTGTAGAAATTTTGATTTTGGTGTTTGACTTGACTTGACTCGTGTGTCTGGATGTGGACTGTATTTGGGATTTAGGTTTGACTGCTTTTATTAAGTATTATTGATATCTTATGAATGGCTTTACTCTCATGCAAGACTAACATATTCTAGAGTTATCATTAAGCCATTAATCTTTATGAGATATCTATATTTGCTTGAGTAATGTTTTGCAGGTCAAAGTTATCCAAATTTGCAGGAAAGTTTTGTCACCATCAAAAAGGGGGAGATTGTTGGAGAAATCTTTCTGGAATATTTTGAAGCTGACAAAACGTTTCCATCAGTCTAGTCTAAAGATTTGCAAACTCTACTATTTAAAGTCTGAAAACCTCCAGACTGCCAGACTCAAGACTCAAAGTCTATCCTCATTGACAGTTTCTAGTTTGTCGAAGAAGGTCTATCCAGGACTGAATGTTTTGTTAAGGGTTTGATCTTATCGACTGACGAAGATCTCTTGGCTGGATATGTTATAACGGATTCCTTTATTCGAATCAAGATTGATTAAGGATCCGATGATTGGCGAAGTATACTTGGAAGGTTCTACTTATGGAAACCGAGATCCTGATTGTGTGGGCGAGTAGGATTGATGGGCTATTGACATGTTCCTTAAATAGGTTGAATGATCTTCCTAATTGATTCTGTCCAACGGGAAGATTGGAAAATTCCTTTGGTAAGTGCCAACGGGTATGATGGCATAAAGGAGTATATAAGGAAGACGTTCCAGTTGTTCGAGAGTGTGCACGATAGAAAAATTCCAAAGTCTGAAGCTCCTTGTTCTTAGTCAATTCATTTATTGAGCGAAATCTTGTACACAAAAGAGAGTCTATATTTTGAGATACCTTGAGGAAGTGTAGTAGAATATTTACACTGTGGAATCAAGGGAAAGCATTGTTGTAACATCTCTTTTGTTCATAGTGGAATCCAGCCAGTGGGCTGTCAGTGCGGAAGAGTGGACGTAGGCTTGGAATAAACCGAGCTACTATAAACCTTGTGCTTAATTTTCTCTTCCCTACTCTTAGCTTTACTTTGATCATAATTCGTTTTGTTAACTAAAGGAGAACTTCCTTTCTATTGTCTGTCTAGTATTGCTCTCTTATCTCGAGAAATTGTTTTTATATCTATTCACCCCCCTCTAGGTGCTTATACTAGCTATATCACAACATTTTCAGTGACCCTCGTTCTAGACTGGAAATGTGTGAATATTTGTTCATCATCGTCCTATCCTTCTGGCTGATTAGCCGTGCCATAGTACAAATCACTAGGAATGTTAGCAAAAGCCTTTTTAGCCGACCCTTTTTCTGCAATACCCATCTTCTTCATGTTGCGCAAAAACAAAGTTTCATTTTTGTAGCCTCTCTCTCAGATATTCATCGATCAAAGACATAGCAGTGCCTCCTTCTTTCAACTTAGAATAAAGCTTGAAAGCAACTTTAGGAGTTAGCGTTCTTACAGGTTCAACTTCTTCCAAAATTTATTCTTCTGGTTGAGTCGGTGGAGAAGACTGATGCTGTTGAGAAGGTTGTTGCTGACTTGGTCGCTGTGGTGAAGAATCTTCTTCCTTGATCAAATAGAAATGCGTAGGACCCTCAGGCATGTGTCGTGGTCCCCTGCTTGCGATTCTCGAATACTTTCTTGAAGATATTGTCGCTTCAAGAGAGAAATTCTCAAACTTGCTCGAAAAGGTGAAAACTTTTTGGATTAAACAAGAGTGAAAGTGAAAGCAAGTGGGAGTTTAGTATTTTAGGATTTGAGAGTGAAAACAAAGAAGACGAATTTCAACAATATATAAAGCAAGTGAAGCGAGGTAAACGAATCGTCATAAAGGAAAAATAAAAATGCCTTTTTAAAAATGAATAACTGCCTTTTTGAAAATGAATAAATGCTATAAATTCAAAAACTTGGAAAGATAATTTCAATCAATTAACGATTAAAAAGTAACCGTACCTTTTCAAGTCTTTAACCAAAATTTAAATTACTAGTACCGAAATAACTTACAGTTGTAACTCTTGATCTTCTGAGTCTAAACACCATTAGACTTTACCTTTGCGTCTCGAGCACGTTCGGACTTTATTGGATAAAAGATGTGATGTTCAGTCTGGTGCGAATAGACTCAAATAGGCTTTTCTCTAGTGATTTTGTAAATATGTCTGCTAGTTGATTCTTTGAATCAATGAATTGAATTATAATTTCTCCATTTTGAACATGATCTCTAATAAAGTGATGTTGAATCTCTATGTACTTTGCCCTTGAATGAAGAATTGGATTCTTTGTGAGATTAATTGCGCCAGTTTTGTCACATTTGATCTTGGTGCATGAGTCTTCAATTCCAAAGTCTCTCAATTGTTGTTTTATCCATAAGATTTGAGAACAGCAACTCCCAAGGGCCACATACTCTACTTCTGCTGTTGAAAGAGCTACAGTACTTTGCTTCATTGAGAATCATGATACTGTCATGTTTCCCAGCAATTGACAAGTACCGGAAATACTCTTTCTATCAATTCTGCAACATGCTAAATTTGCGTCTGAATATCCAAGAAGAGTAAGGTCTCCTTTGGAATACCACAGACCTAACTTTGAGGTAGTTGCAACGTATGTGATGATGCATTTTATAGCACTTAGATGGGATTCTTTGGGATCAGATTGCAATCTAGTACAAATGCAAATACTAAACAAAATGTTAGGTCTAGAAGCAGTAAGATAAAGAAGTGAATCAATAATACTCCTGTAGAGCTTCTGGTCAACTTTCTTTCCTCTTTCATCTTTGTCCAGCTTTGAAGAACATGACACTAATATCTCAGTCTTTTTGTAATTCTCCAATCCGAACTTTTTAACAAGATCTTTTGCATATTTTTCTTGGTGAATGAAAATTCCTTCCTTCAATTGTTTCACTTGTAATTCTAGCAAGAAAGATAGTTCACTCATCATGCTCATCTCAAATTCATCCGGCATAAACTTAGAAAACTTATTGCACAGGTTTTCATTAGGTGATCTAAATATAATATCATTAACATAGATTTGAACAAGTCGAAAGTTTTTACATTCTCTTTTAATAAACAAGGTAGTATCCACTTTTCCTTTGACCAAACCATTTTGAATTAGAAATTTACTTAACCTGTTGTACCATGCTCGAGGTGTTTGTTTTAATCCATATAGAGCATTTTTCAGTCTGAATACTAAGTCTGGTCTCTTTAGGTCTTCAAATCCAGGTGATTGTTCCACATAAACTTCTTCTTGGATAAACCCGTTAAGGAATGCACTTTTTATGTCCATTTGGAATAACCTAAAATTTTTATAACAAACAAAAGCAAGTAATAATCTAATTGCTTTTAACCTTGCTACTAGTCCGTAGGTCTCATCATAGTCTATCCCTTCTTCTTGCGTATATCATTTGGGCATAAGTCTTACTTTGTTTCTAACCACTTTTCCTTTTTCGTCCATCTTGTTCCTGAAAACCCATTTAGTTCCAATAATGAATTTTCCTTTTGACTTAGGAGTTAATTCCCAGACATCATTAATGCTGAACTGTTTGAGTTCTTCTTACATAGCTTCAATCCAGCTTTCGTCAGCTAATGCTTTTTCTATGCTTTTGGGTTTTATTTCAAAAATAAGTGCCACGGCGCTAAACTCTTATTGCTTTTTGGATCTAGTGTGAATCCCTTCATCAATGTCACCGATGATGAGTTATTTGGGATGACTAGACTTGTGCTTCTAGTTATTGGTCGGTTTGACAGTTTGCTGATCTTCTACTTTAGTTGATTCGTCAACCTCCGTTCGTTGTTGTTCTTCAGAAGTCTGAGCCACTTTAGGGGAGGTAGACTTTGTAAAGTCTAGAGCAGGTTTAGATTCTTGAGATTGAGTCTGAATCAATTGATTCTGCAAAGAGTCTTGAAATTTGACATTCATAGATTCTTCCACAGATTGAGTCTTCTTATTGAATACTCTGTGAGCTTTGATTGAAGTTGAGTAGCCAAGGAAAATTCCTTGGTCTGATTTTTCTTCAAACTTACCAGTTCAATTATTTGCAATTTCAAGACAAAACATTTGCAACCAAACACATAAAATAAGAAACAATTGGCTTCTTTCCTTTAAATAACTCATATGGAGTTTTCTCCAGAATAGGCCTTAAGAATACTCTGTTAATAATATAACAAGCTGTAGAAACTACTTTGGTCCAAAAACGAGAAGAAATATTACTTTCTATTAAAAGAGTTCTTGCCATTTCTTGTAAAGATCTATTATTTCTTTCCACAACTCCATTCTATTCTAGAGTATATAGAGAGGAGAAAACATGCTGAAAACCAGATTTATCACAGAATTTAGCAAAATCTTGATTTTCAAACTCATCTCCATGGTCTGTCCATATGCTTGAAATAGCATATTCTTTCCCATTATGAACTTTCTTGGCAAACTTTGAAAAGTCAGAAAAGGTTTAAGACTTACTTTCCAGAAAGTAAACCCAAGTAAATCGAGAATAATCATCAACAATTACTATGCAATATCTCTTTCCACAAATGCTTTGAGTTCTAGTTTATTCACATGCAGAACCTGCAAAACACGATTAGTTGAAGCTTGTTTTATTGGTTTAAAAGAACTTCTAACCCGTTTTCCCAATACATATGGTGTGCATAAATCAGATTTTTGATACTTCAGGTTAGGTAGTCCATGAACAAGCTTCTTGGATGAGATCTTGGCAATTTGCTTCACATTGAGATGATTGAGCTTTCAATTCCAAAGATTCACTTCATCTTGAATTGATATTAGACATTGAGATCTTTCTATTTTTATATCCAGAAGATAAATCTTCCCATGTCTTTGTCTAGTAAAAAAATTGAGAAAGATCTTTACTAGTTCCCGAACATATTCCTTCTTGGAAATTGATTTTGAATCCAGTGTCATACAGTTGGCTAATGCTGGGTAGATTATAATTTAGTCATTCCACCAAGGAGACATTGTTAATTGTGAGACTTCCAATCTTTACAGTTCCACACCCAACAATTTTTCCTTTGTTCTTTCCATTAAAAGAGACTTTTCCACCATTTATTTGAACAAGTTTTATAAAACAACTTGAATCTCCAGTCATGTGTCTCGAACAGCTACTATCCAAATACCATTTAACCTTTTTCTTGATAGTGACTTGCAATTAAAAAAAGAACTTAAGTTTTCTTTGGTACTCACATTTTCTTGGGTCCGGAGAAGTTAGTGCAATATACAGTCTTCGCCCATTCCTTCTTAATAGGTCTCCAAACCATATGACATTCTTTCTCAAACTGTTTTGAGTTGTTGCACTTTCAACATTTGAGAGCACTTCGGCCAGCAGGTTTTACAAGGACTTTTTAAAAATGATTTCTGTAAAAATTCTTTGTAGGTCTCCATTTGATTCTTTCCTTTACTTTTGAAAAATCAATTAAAGGAATAATTTCTGATGTCATTCCCAAGCCTGATTTGTTGAAATAAGGTCTTTCTACTGAAAGAATCTTTTCCAACTTCTCAAACTCTATTGAAAACTTTTTTGAGATATTTGAAATGTCATTTTTGAAAAATGTATTTTCTTTTGAAAGAGAGTTTGCATTTTGTCACGCCACAAACCTTGAGCGCGTGCCCATCCCTCTCTGGTCGATAAAATTTGCAACTTCCCAAGACAAGTCAACAACCCATTCATTTTTAAGCACATGTGAAAGCAAAAATAAATCCCTTGATAGTAATCATCTCTGGATAGAAATGTAGGACATCAATTCACAAAAGTACACTTTTATGAACGACGAGATTCAAGTACAAAATGAGTCTAGTCGAAAGCCTACAAGAAGGTCGACTCTCGAAAGAGGTTGTCCTATGACATACTAATAGGACACATTCGTTGATCCTCCATACTCCTCCTCAGACTTCGGGGCCTTGGTCCTCCATAACCACCTTCTAGGGACCTGAAAATGGTTATTCAATAACCAGTGAGACAATGTCTCATCAAGTCCATGCTTTAAGCCCCGATTAGGACGGTAATATGCCTAGAGGCATCCTAACCACACAATCACGCATTTGGTGTAGATGATTTATCTCACCTCAGATCTACCCTGCAGGTCAGTACAGTTTATATCACAGATAACCATACTGATATGAGCAATAATTAAGCTCTAACAATTGGAATGCCATGCTCAATTCTCAAATCAACATAGGGTCCTGATTATAGGGCCAAATCGTTATGACACGTCCCATTCCATGTCACACAATTTTGTCCCATAATTCGGCACAGATATTTCACTCAACATGTGTTCTAATTGATAATTACGCTCGCTCTAGGGCACGGCCTACTTGAAGTTCGGCGGTCTACTAGCGTAGCTAGACATCGTCTCACCCCATTGAGCACGGTTACGTCTCTCAAAGACGACTTTCCCGAAGGAGTATAGGTCCAGCCTCTACTGCGACCCAAATCCCAATAAATGGGTATCCCATAAAGGGTAACGTCCATCCAACATAGTTCATGGACTGGTTTTCTTAACCAACACACGACCAATCAATCTCAGCCTAGAACATTGTGCATTGCACTCAAATGCCTCAATTAAAATAATGTTCATGGCCTATTTTCTTTGTATTAAAAACTTCCGATGAAAAATAGTCATGTGTGGGTACACGGTCAGATTGAACCCAGAAAATTCATAACATTCTTTTTAAAATCCCACTGTTTTATATAGTAAATAAAACCATTTTCGGTGTTAAAACCCGACACCCAGGATTTTCTAAATAAATGTCGAATTTCACAATTTTTTTATATTAAATACTCAAAATTTCAATTAGCACTCAATTTGCATAAATCAACACTCAATTGCAGAAATTAACCACACCATTGCAATCAGCACGAAATTTCGGTCACTGACTATCTCGGTCTAATTTCCGGAAAATATTTAATAATTAAAATAATTAGACTTTAATAAATCTAAACACCCCTTAAACATCATTAGCCTACTAAGAAGAGTTTAGTGCATAAACTCGCCGGTTTAGTGCAAAAACCGGTTCACGGTGACAACGACACGATGGCGAGAGGTTCGGAAGCTTGCAGTTTCGCAGACGCAGCTGAGGCTGTGCGATGGCTGGATCAATACAGCGGTGGATGGAGGCGCGGCTAGTGGCTAGGTACGGAATGGCAAGGAGGTCGATGAGGGAGTGGTGCGAGTGGCATGGTGCGGTAATCGCCGATGAGCAGCGGAGAAATGAGAGGCGTCCTAAGTGATCGACAGTCTCTCTCTCTGTGCTGCCACTAGTTGACAATACAAGTGAACAATTCTTGCAACTCTTGCCGTTACTCGAGCGAAGGACAGGTGGGGATATTGTGGCCACCATCCGGGTCTTCTATTGCCAGCGCAAGAAGGGCTGATGCGTGGCTTCCATTTGATCGACATCCCCAACTTCGCTGTCCAGCTGAAGAGAAGCCAACCTTCATGCAGAGCACGCGCCACCTTGCTCCCTCATGCAAGGACGTGGCAACCTGGTCAACTCCCCTCCAATTGTTGACCCACGAAGAGGAGAACGTGCACGGAGCATCTCGGTTCCGCGGGCCTCTTTCGTGTGGGCCATATACATGGGCTTCGCATTGCTGCAGGGAGGGTAACTCTACGTGGCTGCTCCTTCGGTCAACACTTCCCCTTTAATTGACCATCAAATGGACGTGCGTATGGCCATGCAAGTCAATGGTCTTCAAGTCTTCATGAAGAAGGATAGATAGACATGGCTGCATGGTTCTGTACGTGAAGGAGGAAAAAGGCAACTTATTCAGACTACTAGCAAGTCAATTATCCTCCTTTGTTGACTCCCAATG
The DNA here is from genome assembly GCA_017140325.1 of Eucalyptus leucophloia subsp. euroa. Classification (NCBI taxonomy): domain Eukaryota; kingdom Viridiplantae; phylum Streptophyta; class Magnoliopsida; order Myrtales; family Myrtaceae; genus Eucalyptus; species Eucalyptus leucophloia. The sequence continues at coordinate 49,493,587 of CM029470.1, forward strand.
GACGTGGCTTCATCACGGGCAATCCTTGAATGCGCGGACATAGCTGCATGAATTCTTCACGAGCATGCATGGGCGTGGGCTTCATTTAGTTGACTACTTGAGTCAACTAAGTGGTGTCACGTTGGCAGCAAATGGAGAGAACAACACCGGCGTGCACGTGTTCATTTCTGCATGAAGAAAGGACCGCGGACGTACGCATGCCCATTGCATGCTACGGGTCTTCAGCTCGGTTGATTTGCAAGGCTGCTCGGGGTTAACAATTTACTTCGTAGTTGGCAACATTGGACGTGTGCATGAAGACGTCGGGTGCTTGCTTGAAAGGTTTGCTTTAGGAAGGTACAAATGTGGAAGGTGGCTGGTCTCGCGAGTTACGTAAGAAGACTTTCAACGAGACGATAAGCTATACAAAAATCGGATCGTCTCGACGGGGTAAAGATGTGACTACAAGGGTACGTTATAAGACCATCACGAAATGTGATGTCTCGATCTGGTGATGAAACTGATGAAACGGCGGCCGAAAGTGGCGCCAACAATGTAGTCCGACGACAAATTCGTCGACCTGTCACGAACTGTTACTTACTCAAGGTCCGGCGAAAATCCGGTTGTCACACATTTTCTTTTAAAACAACAAAACTTTTGTCTAGATTTTCAAACTTTTCTTTCCAAAAATTTTCATGTTATTTTAAGTGTAGAATTTTCCCTTTTCAGCTCGGAAATCCTTTTAAGAGAGGTTTTGAGACTAAGACAAAGTTCATCAATGTATTTCGAGACTTTAGTAGGAATTTTCAAATTGCTTACCTCGATTTTGCTGTTTGAGTTTGAGTTTGAATCTATATCAGAGTCTGAGCCTGATTCTGATTTTGCCATTAGATATATATTGACATAATCTTCATTACTTTCTTTGCATTCAGTATCACTCCGTGTCCCTGCTTTAAGAGCCTTTCTATATTTCTCAGCTTTTCTGTTCTTTTTCTTCAACAAAGGATAGTTGAGTTTGATGTGTCCCTTTTTCTTGCTTTCAAAACAGATCACATCTTTGTTGGCTTCATCATCCTCAGTTGATTTGTTTTGAAACTTTTGAGTGCTTTGTTTCTTCCAATTGAATCGTCTTCCCTTTTTGTTCAGCTTCCTGAACCTCCTTATCGTAAGTGCTAGCTCTTCATCGTCCATATCATCTTCAGAGTCTGTAACATCAGAATCATTATTAGATTTTAAAACAATTGACTTCTTGCCTTTGAGATCTTCTTCCTCGTTGGTTTACTCCACTTCATAAGACTGAAGCGTGCCAATCAGTTCGTCTACAGAAAGCGGCATGATCCTTTGAGTTTCCCTTATTGAAGTTTTCACGTGATTCCAGTCTTTGGAGTGTCCACGCAGCAATTTTTTAACCTTCATTAGTCTTGAGATTAGCTATCCTTGATACTCTAAACCATTTACAATTTCTATAAAACGACTAGATACGTCAGTGATAGATTCTCCTGGCTTCATCTTGAAGGCTTCATATTGTCCGAGTAGAATATTGATCTTTGTTTCTTTCACTCAATCAGTTCCTTTATAGGTAATGTGCAGCCTATCCCAGACTTCTTTGGCAGTTTCACAAGAAGAAATTCTGTGATACTCAATAGGAGATAAAGCGCAATATAAAGAGTAAATTGCTTTAGCATCAAGAGCTTGTCTCTTGGATATTTCTTCTTGTGTCATCTCGCTAGCATCTACAACTTCTTTTACTATTTCTGAAACTGATGTAACTTTAGGAATGATTCATTTTTCTACCATATCCCATTCCAGAGGATCTTTCGATTTTAGGAATGCCTTCATCTTGTTTTTCCATATGCTATATTCCTTTCCATCAAAGTAAGAACGTCTGGTGTTGCTTTGGCCTTCAACCAAACCTGAAACCAACATACTAACCATAGATTTTTAACTCAAAAGTAAAAACACTTCAATTAAATGGGCACACAAGCTCTGATACCAATTGATAGGGCTAGTAAGAGCACCTAGAGAGGTGGGGGTGAATAGGTGTTAAAAGAAGTTTTGCAAAACTTAATAAATTAACTCATCTTTTGAGGATAATAAACTGAAGATGTAAAAGACTATAAACAGTTATACAAAGATGAATTAAAGTAAAGAGTTTAGGGAAAGAGAATTGAAACACAAGGTTTATAGTGGTTCAACTTAGACCAAGCCTACGTCCACTCTCCCGCACTGACAGCTCATTGGCTGGATTTCACTAAGAACCAAAAGATATTTTACAGTCTCACATATTTGATTCCACAGTGTAGAAACTCTACCACACTTCCTCAAGTCTCACAAGTATTTAATCTCTCTTTTGAGTACAACTTAAGCTCAGCGATTGAAATAGCAAAGAACTAGAAGTTTCAAACTTTGAAAATTTTCTTTCACATGCATATTCGAATAACTTAAGCATCTTCCTTATCTACTCCTTCATGCCTTTATAACCGTTGGCACTTTCCAAAGCAGTTCTTCCAATCTACTTATTGGACAGAATCAATTAAGGAGATTTCGAGTTATTTAAGGAATGTGATGATAGTCCACCAATCTTGCTCGCTCATACAATCAGGATCTAGATTTCCATTAGTAGAACCTTTCAAGTATACTTCGCCAATCAACAGATCTAATTATCCGAATTGATTTCAATAAGAATAATTGATCACGAGATGCTATCTCCAGCCGTGAGAACTTCCTCAACCGTACGAACCAAATCCTTAAAGATAACTCGCATTTGGATAAGTTTTCTTTTCGTTGGTCTGGAAACTATCAGTGAGGGTAGACTTTAAATCTTGAGTCTGGAGATCTTCAAACTTTGACGATAAAGTCTGCAAGTCTTCAGACTAGACTGATGGAAACGTTTTGTCAACTTCAAAACAATAAGTTTTTTCCAATAGTTGCTTAGTGAGCCAGTCCATGCCAATTATCACATCGAAATCATACATGGCTAGGACTATGAAGTCTATCTTCCCCTCTCGCTCACCAGTCGCTAAAGTGCAACTAGGACAACCCACTATAGCTAACACCATATCCTTTAATGGTGTTGATATACTAATCACTAACTTGAACAATTCAGGAATTAATCCTACCAACTTAACAGATTGCTCAGCTATAAATGAATAAGTAGCTCCAAGATCAAATAAAGCATAAGTAGTGTGGTCGTTCAACGAGACAGTACTTGTAATCATATTAGGCACATCCTCCGCCTATCCTCTAGTGATAACGTATGTCCTTCCTTGAGCTAGAGGTCTGATGAATCCACCTTGTTATGCATTCGGTGGCGGAAGTCCTTGATTCTGATTCGTTGGTGGCAGTGGTAGCAACTGTGGTCCCATCTGTCTCCTAGGACAACTCCTAACCATATGACCTGCTGACCACATACAAAGAAAGCACCCATCCTAGAAGGACACGAGGCTGGTCCATGATGTCCTTCACAAGAATGACACACTCTAAACTGGCTCGATGCTAACTTTCCTATCCCACCTTTCCTGCAGAGTGAAATAGGATATCTTCCTCCGGTCATCCAATGCTTTCCCAACCGATTCCTATCCTAGTTCGAATCAAACCACGACGCAGATGTAGTGGCTTATTCATTTTGGTCTCTCTGTATCATCTAGACCCGTTCGTATAGGTTGTTGTAATTCTTCAAGTTGAGTGGAATCAGTGGACTCATCAGTTCCGGTCTGAGTCCATCTTTGAATCTCCTAGCTCGGTCTACAGGATCTTCAACCAATCTAGGAGCGTATTGCGATAGTTCAGCAAAATTTGCCTCATACTGATCAACTGTCATTAAGCCTTGGCGAAGACGCTAAAATTCTACAATCTTCAATTCTCTAGCAGTCTCAGAAAAGTACTTACTACTGAAGACCTCGATGAAGGTGTTTCACTCCGGAACAACACCTTCAGGAAATATCATTCCTATGGTGGCTCTCCACCATGTGCTTGCAATCCTCTTCAGTTGGTAGACCGCAAGAACAACCTTTTCCGCCTTGGTGTACATCAGCGGTGCAAAGGCATTCTCCAACTCCTGGATCTAGAGGGCTGCATTCTCGGGATCTCCCACGCTTGTGAACTTTGGTAGGTTCAACTTTAAAAATTGTTCCACCAGTTTGTGGATTGGCCTCCCAACGGCCACGTTCCCCGGTGGAACCTCAGCAAGTACAGCAGCAGGTGCAGTAGTAGTAATAGCACAGCATTGGCAGCGACAATAGTGGCGCGGTAGTGGCGGTGATAATAGCGGCGATAATGGCGGCAACTTGATTCTGGGGTTATTGCTCCATCCGATTTCCCATTATCTCTAGCATAAGCATGATCCCTATCCACTCTCAGACACCATGGGTTGCTACCCCAGCACCAATTGGAGGTGGTGCTACTCCACTTGCGCTGGCCTCAACCTGTGCTCTACCTCGACCACCTCGGGTACCGACCCTTGTCGGCGTCCTACCCCGAGTCACTGATACTATAGACCTCTGCCTAGGTGTGGCACCCCTCGAACGGCCCCCGATCCATTAGGGTCGCCATAGTTCCCTTACCTTTCACTTTCCCTAATAACACGTCACTTTGATACCATTTCAATTGCAGCAGGCCCATACAACCTAGGGGTTTACATTTTTTTTAGATCGGTCCCTTGCGCAGTTCATATAACGGAAGCATATCCAACAACTCCTTTCCTTATATTCAAGAAACGATGCACACCTACTAAACATTTATGGGTAAAAGCCAAACACTTTTATTTACTTAAAGTAAATGGACATCATTCATCGGTACATCAAAATGCCATAGTCTCCTATACTCGGTTATACTTCAACAGATGATGACATCTCCTCCAACAGTCGTATACTTAAGGTCCATCAATCAGTGTCGGCGTCCAACAGTTCCTTCCTTTGCTATCCTCCTCCTCGTAGTCATATCCAACCACTTGATCCATCTACCGGTGGCAGTGGCAGCAGAGGTATCTTATCTAGTCTGAAGCGTTAATCCCCAAAAAGGGCGAGTACAACCACTCAGCAGTAAATATTCACCAAACTACTCATTGCGTCAAACAAAACAATCAAGGCATCATAATAAAGCACATATCATTCATGCATTCTAGCATAACTTACCTTGTAGCCATGCATATGTCATCATACCATATGTGCATATACCACTATGCACTTATCATCAAGCAGTCAAGCATACAATCGTGCATAAACCACCATGCACTCATATCATCCATGCTATCAAGCATACATCACCATGCAATCGTGCATATATTACTATGCAATCACGCATATCTTGCCATGCCATCATGCATATATCACCATGATTTGTATCATCCATGCTATCAAGCATACATCACCATGAGATCCATTCAAGCCTTCATGATCGCATTCTCAATGTCAACTAGCATCAATTTATTTTCATAAGCAGATTATGCATCATGCCATATGCATACACCCATGCACATTATTCACTTTCAATTCTCATCTTTCACAAGGATCTCATCAGTTTTTTTCTTTCCAGGGATCAATGTTTGCATCCCTCAATTTATCGCTCGCATCCAACCTGGTATCGCGAGGAACCTCCGAGCATGTATTCAAAATACAACCGGGCATCCGGCACACACCTCCTAGCATCTCATATCCCAACTAGCATCACGAGGAATCCCCCAGCACACACCTCCAGGGCTTCCGGGATTACGTACCGACATACCGCCAGGAATTCCCCTTGGAATTATGTACCATATACCACCGGGCATCTCGAAACTCCCGAGGACATCCGGCACCTCCACATTCCGGGCATCCGGCACCCCCACATTCCGGGCATCCCGACACTTCCAGGGTATCGCCGGCTCACACCTCCGATGGTATCCTCATTTATCATAATTCGTATTCACATTTGTGTCTCAATATCAACATGGCACATGATGTGATGGCAACAAAGTCAATTCAGCTTTTGATCTTATATGTAATGCCAATATCATCACATGTGGAGCAAGATTCAATCAGGCTCATACAAAATAGAATAGTCCATGCATTACAGCTTTTGAAATTCGCACAATCCAGCTTGCACAGTTTTGGAAAACATTTTAATTAAATACCCCAATGACTTTAAAAAATTATGAAATTCGAACATGTAATAGTTAAGACATAAAGGCAGATATTTCATGAAGAACACTACACCAAAAGACCCCCATATAATTCGGTATAGACCATGCATCGCAGTACTACTATTCTAACAGTTTAACTTGCATAGTTTTTGAAACATTTTTGGTTAAATAGGCAAATGAACTTCAAAAATTACGAAATTTGAATATGTTGTAGGAAAGACATGAAGAGAGATATTTCATGCAGAACATGTTTCCAAAAGAACCTCATACGAAGCGATATAGTCCACGCATTGCAACTCACAAAGTCCGAACTCATCAGATTGCACAGTTTTAGAAACATTTCCGATTAAATACACAAATGAAGCTCAAAATTTATGAAATTCGAATATGTGAGAGAAAAGACCATAAGGTAGATATTTCATGCAGACATCAAAGTCAAATTCATCCTAGATAATTAAATATGGTCGGTTAAAATATCTGTTCCTAGTACTGAAATTTTCAGATCTAACCATCTCCAAAGGACCACGATTTCACCTACCTATTCTTGTTTTTTTTCTTTGAATTTTTGATATGTTAAACCTCAGGATTTCGTTTACAACTTTTTTTCAGAAATCAAAGTGAAATTTCAACAAGAAGGTTACTTTACAGACCACGAAACCACTGAAGGTCATCACGACGAATTCCAGATCTAGTCCCTCCAAAGAAAAATCATTTCACTAACCATTTCTTGTTCGTTTTGCCTCAAATTTTAGTATGTTGTTCTTCATGGTGTTCTCTAGAACTTTCATGAACAAATTGAAACAAGATTCCGAATAAAATGTAACATGCAACACACAATCTCATGGACGGTCAAACTGGTCTTTCCAGAAACAGCATGCATGACCAACGAATCTCTCTCCATAGCTCCGAAATTTCATCCCATCTACCACAACCAAGACTTACCATCTACCACACATACACACAGCAATGCAAAGAGTAGGTTTTAGGACTTCACTTGCCTCAAATCGAAGGAAAACACAGCAAGAATGACGGTGGGACTAGGCGGGCTCGACGGCGTCTCCTCTTCCTCTCTTCCTCTCTTTCTCTCTTCTTTCTTTGGATGGTACTCTCTCTCTCTTCTCTCTCTTCCAGTCAAAATCCCCCTCCCCCTTTTCCTTTTAGTTGAATTAAAACCCTTGCATGCCTTACTTCTTGCATGGAGGGACACTTGGTTACAAAGGGGCAACACTTGGCAAGCTTTTCTTGCCACTTGGCATTTTTGCCATGCACATGATGGGCCTTCATTTGGCTGGGCTTGGGCCAGCCTTGGTCGACTACTCCATGGGCTCCTTGGGCCGGGCCTCTTGGCCCACTTTAGGCCAACACTCTTGGGCCTAAAGTCCAAACTTAAGGGTGCGTTTGTTTGCGTTTCTGTTTAAAAATTGTTCAAGGAAACATAAATAGAAAAAAGTGTTTCTATTCCGGGGAACAATTTTTGAACAAAAAAACGCATTTGGTAAATTTGTTCCGGGAATAAAAAATAAACGGAAACACGTTTGGTAAATTTGTATAATTTTTTTATTTCTTTTATTTTTTAATATTTTTATTTTATTTTATTCTTATTTTTCCTTATTTTTTCTTTTTCCTTTTCATTTTTTCATTTTTCTTCTTTTGGCCGGTCGTCGGCCTCGGCCATGGCCGGTGACCGGCCGACGAGGGCTGGCGGCCTCGCCCGCCACGACGAGGCTCGCCGGCCCCGGCGAGGCCGAGCCTTGCCGTAGCTACGCGAGGCTCGGCCTCGCCTTGGCCGGGCGAGATCGAGCTCGCCCGGCCGGCGCCAGGTCGGCCTCGCCTTGGCTGGGCGAACTCGAGCTCGCCTAGATCCGGCGAGGCCGAGCTCGCCCGGGCTGGCGAGGCCGAGGCTCGCCGGCCCCCGTCGGTCGGTTGCCGGCCATGGCCGAGGCCGGCGACCAGCGAAAGAAAAAAGAAGAAGAAAATAAGAAGAAAAAGAAGAAGAAAATAGAAAAGTGTTTCTCAGTTTTGTTTCAGAAATAAGAAACACAAATTTGTTGTTTCTTATTTCTGTTTCTTTTTTGTTTCTGGGAACAAAAGAACAAAAAAGGAACAGAAACGCACCCAAACGCGTTTCTGTTCCTTTTTTTTTCCCAGGAACAAAAAAACAGAAATTTTTGTTCATGGGAACAGAAACAGGTGCCAGCCAAACGCACCCTAAATGGCCCAAGTTTATTTTAAATAATACATCTTAATCCTCATTTATATAAATACCTAATTGCATAATAAAATGGCCAAAAGACTTTATGACATTAATCCATAAAATCAAATCTATAAAGTGCATAGTGAAGGACAAAGTCTTCTTTATCAAATTGTCCTATAGCACCAACCTTAATTATCCATTAACATAAGATGTATTTCTACCCAAATAATTCTCCATTAAAATAGTCGGCATTTATCTATTACAATTCTTTGGTCTAAAGGCCATAACATAAATCAATAACACTTCCATCACCTATTCATGGTTCATGGTATATCCAGGGTTTGTCATGAAATTTTGGGATGCCACACTAGGAGTCCTCGGCTCTTGGTCACTCATCTTACAGGTTCTTTATAAACACATGTTTTCCAATTCCAATACTATATTAGAATTTGAGTGACCACCAAACAAGCTACCAAACAGCTATTACTCACATGCATCAGCATAAAATAGAGGTCATTCCCACTAACTATCCCATGAACCCATCGCACTTTATTACTCCAACACCGACCTACTCTAATACCACTAAATGGGGATGTCACGCCCCGATCCTCTTGCGCATGCACATCCCTCCATGGTGGATACAAATGTAACGTTTGCAGGATGCATCGCCGACCCATTCATTTTCAATGCACATGCAGAAGAGTATAAATAACCCTTGACAACAAACAACATGGAATAGGAAAGTAGGGCATATTTCACAAAAGACAACTTTTATAAACAATGGTTTAGATACAAAATGAGTCTGGTCAAAAGTCTACAAAAATGTCAGCTCTCAAAAAGAAGTTGTCCTACGACACACTAGTCAGACACATACGTCGATCCTTCAGATTCCACCTCCACAGACTTCGAGGCTTTTCTTCTCCACGACTACCTTCTAAGGACCTAAAAATGATTATACAATAACCAGTGAGACAATGTATCAACAAGTCCATCCCCCAAACCCTTATTAGGAAAGAAATACACCTCAGAGCACTCTAGCCGCACAACCACACAATTAGAATAGAGGACTTATCTCATCTTAGTTCCTTCCTGCACGTCAGCACAGTTCATATCACTAATCCATATAATTAATGCACATGACAATTCAAACGCCTTAACAACTCATTTCATTACAAGTGTCTCGATTATAAGGCCAAATCGCTATCACACATCCCATATCATGTCACACATTTTTGTCTCATAATCAGGCGCACCAAACTCAAGCAACCATGTGTTCCAATTGTTAATTAAACCCCTCTAGGGTACTACCAACTCCCATGTTCGACAGTTTACTGGCGCAGCCAGGTATCGTCTCTTCCTCATTAAGCATGGCTACGTCACAGAGACGGCTATCCCGAAGGAGCTTAGGTCCAGAATCGACTGCGACCCACTACCCTAATTCATGGGTAACTCGAAAGTGGGATTTAGTAACGTCTGGCGTAAATGCTAGGACGGGTTCTCTTTAACCAACATATGACCAATCAATCTTAGCCTAGGACACCGTGCATTGCACTTAAATGCCTCAATTAAAATGGTGATCCTGGACTATTTTCTTTGTATTAAAATCATCCGGGAAAATAGGCGTGCGTGTGTACACGGTCAATTCAAATAAAAAATATTGATACCTTTCCATTTTAAACCCCACCATTAGATATAGTACTTAAAATTTATTCTCGATGTCAAAACCCGACACTCAGGATTTTTCTGAATAAATTCCATATTTTCACAATCAGCACCCAATTTGCACAATCCAATCATCAAATGTATAAACTCAACACACCCCAGTAGTCAGCACGAAATTCCGATTACTAACTATCCCAATCTAATTTCCGAAAAATAATAAATAATTAAATATATTTCGAAATTAAATAATAAGTAATATATTATATTAATATAATTTAATAAATAATTTATAAATTTTAAATAATTAATTAATTTAAAATAATTAATTAAGGTCTAATCAAGATTATACTAATTTAATTACCTAATTAGCCATAATTAGTTATCCACTAAACTAATCACATCCCTTAATCTAATCAACAATTAACTAAACTAATCTAACCACCTAACCACACTTAACCTAATCTAAACAACCCTTAAGCATCATTAACATCCTAAGCAAGATTTAGCAACTAATCTCACCGGTTTTACGTTTCAGTGAATCCACGGCGACGACAATGGCAAGGCGGGCGACAATCAAGCTTGTGGCGACACCAAGCGAGGCCGAGAAGGGCTCGGCAACGGGCCACGAAGACCTCACAACTTGCTGGAACTTCATCTTCTATTCTTGGACTACATAGGCCAAACCGGTGGCGGAAACAACGAAGGAAGGGGCTAATCGGAGCTCCGATGAGCGGGTGGTCGGCAATCGGTGGCTCCCAAGGGTCAAGGGGGACTTGCAGGTGGTTGGTATGAGTGGAGGTAGGGTCAAAATGGGGAGAAAACCACTAAAAGTTGCGAAACAGGCAAAACAGTGTAGGCGGATGGCTTCTAGATGGTCCGGCGACCGTTCCTTCTCGTCGGCGTATAGGATGGCCAGCCGCTCCATTCGGCACGAGGTTGGGCTGCTGCTCTATGTTATCTGGTTTCTCCAGCTTTCTCAAGGCCTCTACAATACAGAAAGCAAGTCCGAGGAGGAAGAAGAAGGTGGCTACTGAAGGGGGACCACCATTTGCCTTCAAAGTCCACAATCTCATCCCCAAACACTTATCACACTTGTCCCACCATTCAGCCCTATCCTCTGCCTCTTTTCCCTCATAAAACTTCGCCAACTAGCCTTTGTTGAGTCCCCAAATGTTGCACACCACCCTTGGCTACAAATTTGTACACATTCCCCTCCAATTCCATCAATTCTCCTTCAATCTCGTTCAATTTCTCATCCAATCAATCCCAATTGAAGCCCATAATTTTATCCAATGTGTCCACACTTAATCCACATTTTCCTTGCCCATAGATCTCTCTTGACGACCCAAGATGCAACCAAAAACGGTCCCTCGAAGTTCCTAGTCCAAAACAGCCTAACTTTCATTTTTCACCAAAAATCTTGGTTTGTAGAAAAAATCTTCAAAGGATAAGTCGACATTCCTAAAATCACTTGTGACATAACAGAACTTCTAATTTTTGAAATTGGGTTCAATTTCGCGGTTAATTTCAATCTAACGTGATTTGGGCATGTCCTAATCTACCGAGTAGCTTTTAGGAATTTTTTTAATGTAATTGACCCATGGTCGATTATTTTCGAACCACAACATACCTCTTTGACTCATTGGCAACTTTTAGTTGTTGTGAACTACAGACACGGGGTATGACAATGACAGAAAAATCGGTCTAGTGTCATTTGATAGAAATTTTGCCATTAGGTGGAATCACCGACACACTAATCACATATCTCTATTGAATCAACCTATCTCTGGTCTCTGATCGATTTTGACGGTGTTGTAATGGCCCTTGCAGATTAGCATGGTCGAGTAGTCGATTCCTGGTCGAATTCTCAAGGTTACTGTATTTAGATTCCTTAACAACTTCACTTGATAGGCTAGTTAACTCATGAGTGGCCAACTCAGAGAAAAAGGCTATAGGGACGTCGATAAAAAGCCCATTTCATCTCATCAAAATTACACTAAAAAATCATGATGTCACACGACCTCCTCTCTCAAATGTGTCGTGGGTATGGGTCTCAACACTTCGCTGTCATGGAGGGTATGAATTTGGGAGAACTCGCAACCTTGTAGATGGAACTCACAAGAGGTTTAATCCGATAGATGAGGTGATGACGTCATTTAGAAAGTAAACCATAAGGGAACTCTCATAGTCAAGTACCGCTAAATCTGACCTTCCCCTCCTTCTTTTATCACCGAGGGTTGTGAGGGCTGGAGATCGGGTCATGACAGCCACCGGCAGGATTGGCCAATTTAGCCACTTGTTGGCTGATTTTGGACCTCCGGCGACCGGTTCTAGAATTCTCTTGATGTCAATTTCACTTATGTATCCTCAATTTCCCAAGATTTTGCATATTGGTCTTTGGATTGGGCAAATTTACATTTTGACCCTTAATTGGACATTTTAACATAATTTTCAATCTTGGCTCGGGCTTTCACAAATCAAACCCATTAGATTGATTACCTAACACCTCTAGATCATAATATAACGTTCAAAATCAAATTTTGATAGTTGGATTAAAATTTCAACCATTGGCTCAAATCGACAGCTGAGATCGTTTCATTTGGAGATGGTATATATACCATTTTTCCTCCATTTTTTTGTGGGGCCTTATTCTGCATTTTTCTTCTCTCTTCAGAGCTCTCCCTCTCTCTTCTCTGTATTTTCCCGCCTATTCTCTCTCCTCTCTCTTCCACACGGTTGCTTTTCACTGCCAACCAATGGCCCTTGCCAGCGGTACACCACGCAGCCTTGTCACTTTGTATCCGCGTCGGAGTTCCTCTCAACCGGTCGGTGTTGCTCGACCACCAAAAGACCGGCCTACATTTCCTGAGTAACATCCCCTTTTGCTAGGTCCAAACACTAGCGTACAAGCCGGTACTCCCACTTGTGGTTTTTCCAACTTCGATCGGCCGTCTAACGGCCTTCTTTGACCCTTTGTTCGATCCAGCCAACTTCTTCTAGAAGTTCCTGAGATGTTGGCGATCAGCTCCTCATCGGACCGTAACTGGAAAAGCTCTGATCGGTCTCCTCTTCAGTTGAAGCTCAAATCCAGTCCATCCTGGACCGATTCTGTTATAGATTAGATCAACGACCAGTTGCTATTCGAAAATCCATCTACAAACCTATCCTCGACCAAGTCTTGCCCAAGATTAGATAGATCGGTCACCAGAACAACTCTGGTGACTTTCCCTATGATCAATTCCCAAAGACCAATCTGGCTCGACTGGATCTATTTTAGCTCTAAACTAATGGCTACCGGTGAGATTGGGAGGTTCCGAGCATCCCTGATCGATCCTAAGGCTAATCCTCGACCCCGTCGTGGTCAGAAATTAGTTGGTACCTCATTGAATCCCCTAGGGTGACCTTTTCCTTTACTGACATTTGAAGGTCGGTCCAAGCAGGACCAGTTCTACTCAACATCAAACCGACAGTATGGCTGGTCCTCTAGGTGTTACGTGGCGGTCCGAACTTAATCCTTGAGGTCTGATCAAAGTTTCGGTGAAAACTTCGTCTGATTACGTTTAAACCAACGAAAAATACAAAAGGTAACTTATCGGACTCAAATCCCATGCAGCAAGACCGAATTAGTCGGTCAGGGCTAAGATTGGCCTTCAGATCGATAAGATAGCCCTATATTTGAAGATTATGTGTTTGTCAATAATTTGCTGAAATTTGAATGTGATTGATTGAATTGTTCATGAATGATTGAATGATTTTGGCCTCAAATCTACATTTTCAAGCTTTCGCAATAGGCTCTCTGTTTTGGTCAAAATGAGGTCTGAAATAACCTTATTTTGACTCAAGTTCTTCTAGACTTTGAAAACACATATCACAAGTTTCAAATCAATAGGTTGCACACCCTAACTGAGTGACATTTGGTCCTCGAAAAAGACCTCCAATTTTGCTTGATTTTGTAGTATTTTAGGACCATTTTAGGTTTTGCTTTGAGTCCAATTTCGAGCTTTGCTATTTTTTCCTGATCTCTATGATGATTTCTGGACAAACTTGTCTTCATGAAAGTTGTTTGTCATCATGTCAAGAATGACCTATATTTTTTTGGAATTTTTAGGCATGTTTAGCAAGGCCAAAACCTCTTACATCTGAGGTAAGGTCAATCTACCCTGTATTAATCCGAGTTGTACTTTTGCAAAATTGAGCTTGAAAATGAGTGTAATTGGTTATATGATCTTCATTGGACAGGAAATATACATCACGTGTGTCTTAGCAATGCATGATTTGCTGGATTTATGCATCATTTGGTATGTCTTTTGTATGAGTAATCACATTAGGGTCCTGCTGCATCTAAAACCTTGAATGTGACAAATATATTTTGCCATTTTTTTCATGACTCACGTCATCTCATTAGGTTTCAAGTTCTCAACAAAAAACATTCCTCATCGCATGTTCTGCATGTGAGATTTTTTTTTTTTTTTTTGGATTTTTTGCATGTCCCTAGGTGACTGAAATCATGCTCGTTATGTGGTGTCAAGGTTAGGATGAGACCTTATCACGTATATACTTCACCATGCCCTTCTGAATCTATAAGAGACCAAATTTTATAATAATACCTTTTTGACATTAGAACTACATGTTACAAGCTTTGTGTACATGCATAGTTCACCATATTTGAATGTCATTTCATATGCTAAATTTGTGTCACAAAAGTGCTTGTACACTTAAAAACTTTCAAGCACGTCATTATGAATCTTGAATCATCTCGTTTTACCATTAAATCGCATGACATCTTTGCAGTTAGATGATTACCCTATTTCTTTGTTCCATCCAATTCTAAGTTGTGTGTGATTTTTTATGCTTTTTTAGCATGACTTGTATTATTTTGAGGCTAAATAATGCATACTCGTGTTCATGTTTTTAATGGCTAATTTGCACACTTTTAGAAACCCCAGTCTTAGAGCACCAAGTTGACCTCGTTTGGACTTGAGCCCTTCTAGGAAATTGTAAAGCACACACCTTGAACTTCTAAAGCCATTAATTTCATGTCAATTGCCCGTTGTTGAATACATTTTCCAATTTTCCTAATATAGAGTAGAATATGGACTTTGGGTCAAATTCGGATCTTGGTTTTTACCCCTGTTTAGACATACATTTGTTATTTTTGTACCATTTCTTTCTATATGGATTCTTGACTTGGACATCAATGAAGTTTGTTTGTCATCATGTTGGCTATGTTGCCGAAAATGTCATGATTTTTATACTTTATTTGGTAGGTTAAATCTTGATAATAATGACTAAGTATTCTGCCGTTTTGACAATTTCCCAATGCATTGTTGCTTGTGGTTTGATTTTATAAAATCATGCTTAGCTCATTTAGGAAAACTTTCTTTAGGAAAGTTGTTCGCATCATGTCATGCATATTAGGAAATTTTTATTATAAATAGATCATCAATGATACCATCCGATTTTGCTGTTTTGTTGCGCTTGGTCTGAAATTTCTTGATATGAATCTTTGGTTGTTATTGTTTAGCTATACCTTTTAGGCTAGCCTATGCATAAAATTAGGTCATGTCATCTTCATGGAAGTTATTTTAAATGCCTTGATATTCATTGTCAAATGACTTTCAATGAATTAGATTTTCTAATCGCATCTTGCAATCGCTTTAGTACATGTGATGTTTCTAAAAGCCACTTTCTTAAGAATTCTTTCCAATACTTGATTTCACTTAGGAATAATTATAGTTTGGACTGTATTTAAAATGCCTAGGATACTTGTGAGTACATTTATGTGAGCCCCAAGCTAGCTTTGGCAATTAAATCTGTTCCATAGCTTAGATATTCCTTAGTCGAAAATATTTTCAAATGGTTTTGAATTTCGATTTGACATTATGAAAGTCACGATTTGGATCATATTTAAAATGTCTGTGATACTTGTGAGTACATTTATGCGAGACTCGAGTTAGCCTTGGCAATTAAATGCATCCATAGCTGAGATATCGCTTTCTCTTAAAAACTTTCACTCCTTGTTATTTATGATTTCAAATCTGCCTTTGAGATATCACATGTACCCCTGCATGCATATAATCATGTCATTTATTAGAAACATTTGTGTTTGTAATTGGCGCATGCCCTTGGTAATAAGTGACCCGCCAACAATTCACTTTCTTATTTGATTGGTTGAGAAATAAGGTCCAAAAGACCCATCTATGTAATTAATTCATGCTCGTGCATGTGACTTCTAGATGTATGTTAGGAAGGGAAAAAATCTTGGGGACCACATGGAATACCTTATTAGGGACTTACAAGTGTTATTGGTCACTCGAGAACATAATTGGTCAATAATGGCTACAAGTTATAAAATGAATTAGGTAGGTATGTAGAGGAACCCACGCATGAATTGCAAAGGCCGACCCTGAGGCCCAAACTTCCTTAACTCTGAACTATACTTCCTTTGATTGATTGATCTTGGCTTGATTGTTGTGCTTTTGGTTGTTTTCACATGTGCACTTGTTTCTTTCGATTATTTGCACCTAGTTACAATTCTTAGGCTAGGTTTAGATTAGGATCCTGAAGTTGAAGCCGACGCGAACATGGCCAAAGGTCAATGTCCATTCCAACCACACTTTTGTGTAATTCATCCTCGACATATGTCTCGGGTTTTTCCTCTTATTTGTATAAAACCTCAATGAGTTGCGGATTCTTTTCTTTCCTGTCTTTTCATTTTGTTTTCTCTTTTCATCTTCCTTAGGATTGCATGATAGATGTATTGTTTTCCTTGGTTGCTTAATTGTTGTCTTGCACTTTCAATTCAATTGATTGCCTTCTTTTCACCTTTCTTATAAATAGAAAATACGAAAATGACCAATCACGCATGATCATTAGTTTAGGATAAATGGTCCCGAAGAAGTAAAAAGACATGCATTGACACTTTAGGTGAACGCAACATACTGTTAGGTATAGAAAGGGTGCTAATAAAAATGTTAGCGTAATCCAAGTCCCCAAACCTAGATATCTAATTGCGTATGAATCGATGGACCACTCCAAACCCTTAATTTGGTTTTCTAGCCAGCCCCTGAAAAATGAGGTTAGTGGCGACTCCCGTCTTATCTCTAGGTTGTCTAAAATAACTAAATTGTATAAGTAAACTCGTCGCATGAGGTATGAGTCTCGATGAGTTTGACATCTTGAATTTTCGATCATGTTTTCAATTGAATAAATCAGGCATTTCATCGATGCACCTATAGTGCTATTCCCACAACTAATCACTCTTGAGACAACTAGACTATCTGGGGAAGTCATTAAGAGATTTTAATGCAATAGCCTTGAGGATTCGACCAGGATTCGGCTACTCGACCATGCTCATCTACTGAGGTCATTACGACATAATTAAAAAGCGATTAGAGATCAGAGATAGGTCAATTCGATCGAGATATGTGGTTAAACATGGGTGATCTCACTAAATTACAAAATTCTCATCGATCGACACTAGATTGATTTTTCTATCGTTTTGGTACCTTGTGTCCGTAATTGAAACCTTGAGATTTTCATGACCACCGAGAGTCGCCAATGTGTCGAAGAAATTCATAGTGGCTTGAACAAAATCGACCACGGGTCATTTGAACTAAAAATTTCTTAAAGCTACCCGATAGGTTAGATCATGCTAAAATCGTGTCTGACTGAAATTAACTGCGAATTTGAACCCAATTTCAGAAATTGAAAGTCCTGTCATGTCAAGGGTCATTTTAGGAATGTCGACTCATCTTTCGATGAATTTTCGGTGAGTTTGGGATTTTTACGGAAAATCGATTCAAACGATTCAAAAAATGAACAGAAATTCAGATTGGTCAAATGGAAGGGATTTTTGGCCTTTGGCATAACTTACTTGGCAAATGGAAGTTGTTTGGGCTTTTTCTTCATCCAAATTGGACCTCAATCGGAAAGGTTTGTTCAGAAAATCAGATTTCGAAAGAAGTGAAATAGAATTCGGAATTGAAGGAAATTGCCATTTTTGTTGCTCGAGATTTGTTGTTTGGAGGAAATTTGGTGCAAGAAAGCAAATGAGGATCAAGTACTTTAGCAAGTGGGACCAAGAAATTTCGGTTATAGGATTTTTATTTAGTTTTCTTTTTTTCTATTTCTCTTTTCCCCACCTTTTTGCTCTTTTCCCCTCTCTCTCTCTCTCTCTCTCTCTCTCTCTCTCACCTGTGAGATCCCCTTTCCCCCCATGCCGACGTCCCCTTTTCCCTGTCGTGTCCCATTTTCCTTCTCTCCCATTATCTTTGACATTTAGTCATGTTTATCTTCTTCTGTTTTCCTTGGTCGACGCACTCACCGCCTCAACCTCTCTTTGTTCTCTCTCTCTCTTGCATTCGTCGCCCCCTCTTTTCCTCCAAGCTTCGTTGTTGTCTAGCAATCCATCGAGGCAAATCTCACGAGGCCAAAGTCAACACCATTAACTCGTCTTCCTCTTTCATCCGTGAGAAGTTCCATCTACGATTGAGCTCGGTGTCGTGTGCGAAATCAGCCGCACAAAGCAGCCCTTCAACCAAGGAAAAACTAGTAGCCCTATGAGCTTTGCGGCCGATTTTCAAGTCCGATTCGTGCCCCATTGGTGTCGCCACTTTGGAGCTTTTCATTCTTCGTCATGTCCTCGTTGTTTTGATCAAAGCGGATCATTAATCAGGTGAGTTTAACTCACTAATCCTCACTTGGTAAGTTAATAACGTTTAAGGGTTGATTAGTTTAGACTAAGCTTGGTTTAGTGGATAATTAGAACGGTTTAGTAAATTAGTTAATTATCGATACATGTTAGGTGGATAGTTTAGTGCAATTAGGGCCTAGACAAGCTTTAGAATTTATCTAGAGTGGTTTTGAAATTTTCTGGGCTCGTCTCAGCTTCTTATTAGGCTTTTTCAGGCCTAAGTCGCATTTTCGGTATTTATTTATTTATTTCTGTAATTATTTATTTATTGATTTATTTTCCGAAAATTAGACCGAGATAGCCAGTGACCGAAATTTTATGTTGATTGTTGTGGTGTGATCTGTTTATTTAATTGAGTTCTAATTTGTGCTGATTGTGTATAATTTGTATTTTAGGAATTTATTCATAAAATTATTTATTTTCAGTAATTAATTGGAAAATCACCAGACGTCAGTTTATAGTGCCAAAAATATGTTTTGGACTGTGCAGGATTAGTGGGATTTTCAAAGGTGAAAGTATTATATTTTTGGTTAAAGCCGATTGTGTACCCGTGGCACCCCTCGAACGGCCCCCCGATCCGCTAGGGTTTCTACAGTCCACTTGCCTCCCTCTTACATGACCCGAAGGTCTAACAATCATGGGAGTTTATAGTTTTCTATTTTTTTAAACGGTCCCTGCGCATATAAACGTATAGCGGAAACGAAAATCACATCTCCCTATCCCAAAAATTGAAATGATGCACACGCACTAGACAATTTTATAAGATAAAGCCGAGCACTTTTATTTACATAAGCTTGATAGACATCATAAGTCGATACATCGAAATTTTGCCGTGGTTTTTTTCTAGACCTGGCCGTGGCATCCAAGAATTCCGACAACCCGAAATATTAAATTTTTAACGGAAGGAAATTGTCTTTGAATGGCCATGTGGACAATTACATCATCGGCCATGATATTTTATCTCTTGGACCAAACCCCTATGTGAAATTTGTTATGGGAATATAATATTGATTCCTATATAAAAATCAAATGCCCTAAAGTGCTGTAGGAATTATGGGCTTATTATTGATTTTTTTTTCTATGGGCTATTTAAATTGGATATGGGACAACTTGGCCCAAAATTTTCGGGCCCAAAGTAGGCCAAGAGGCCCAAACCATCCGCCCATAGAGGAGAACCGGATGGAGGCCACGCCACCTCCTCCACTTGTCTTCTTGTTGAAGACACTTGTCTTCCTCTTGGAGCCAAGTGTCTCTTGCATGCAAAATCTAATGATTGCTAGTTTTGGTGGATTTCCCTTTTGAATTGAAATGAGAACTCAAGGATTTAGCTATGATGGATTTTTGGAAAGTAAAGAGGTTGCATTGTGGTGTAATATGCTTGTAAATCTTGAATGTGGACATTGGATACCGAGACTCAAAGTGTAGGAATAGTTCTCTTTAGGCTAGTAAACTGTTTTCGCAAGAACAGCATGACCACCTAGCTAAAATTTGACTTTGATTCCTTAATGAAAGTTGGAGAGAACATCTGTAAGAGTAACATATAAAAAATTTAGCATAAATAGACAAGATTTGGTCGACGAAATGATTTTTGTACAGAAATGTTAAATCTGGAAATTTTACAGAACGTCAATAAGGAATACTGGAATTTTTACTCTTGATACGTAAGGAATTTGACATGGTTTTCTACACAATAATTTTTCCTTAAAGTCTCACTGATGAAATGTTAAAATTTCACAATTTTTCGAGTTCATTTAGTATTTATTTCGAAATATTTACCAGATATGTGCATGGTAAAATCGAGTTGTTCTATTTTCGAATTTTCACATAAATGTCCCAAAAGTGAATATGTTTTGTAATGGTTATGTGATATGATGGTACTGGTTGTGGACATTTGTGCAATATTAAGATTGGATAGCGAATGCATGAAATGGATTGTTCTTGGCATTTGAAATGATTCTTGAAAATTTAAAATGTTAAATTGTTGTCGTTGGACCCTCGGCTCAACGATGCCCCGGGAGTTGGGTTGCCCAAAGGATCAAGTGAGTCGATGCCTTATGTATGCCCAGTGGCCTTAGATGGTTGAATGCCGGAGGTTTTTCCCCGGGAGTTTCGGGATGCCCGGTGGTATGCTTTTCGGTACGTAATTCTGGATGGCTAGGGTAACCATTTTCATGGGAGGCCCTCGAGGTTCCTAGTGATGCCAGGTGGGGTATGAGGTGCCTAGAGGCGTGATTTGCTCCAGATGCCCGGTAGCCCTAAGTGGCTGAATGCCGGAGGCTTTCGTGATGCCTAAAGGGATGCGAATGCCGGAGAGATGCAAACATTGGTTCTTCGGGGATGAAACCCTTTTGAATGATAAAATGAATGATTCTACTGTAAGTGTGTGAGGTCTGGATATAAGACTGAGTGTATGGCATGGAACCGAACGTGATATTTCAATTTGGCCCTATGATTGAAATTTGTCTATCTTGGATATGTTGTCATCACATGGAAGGATTTCATGATTCTGATACATACCTATTCTCTAATTTCTTGTTTTTGTCTACCATACTTGAATATGGATATTAATAGTAATGCTTGATATAGTTTGATGAATCTTTTACTGCTGAATGGTTGTACTCACCCCTTTTGGGGACTAACATTTCATATTAAGAGATGCCTCTGTTACTGGTTACACGTGGTACTTTTTATGGCTTACTGTCCGACGTTGAGGTTGAGTGTTCGGAGCACTCCTGTATTGGTGTTCATGGATTGGTATTCATCCGTGTTCGAGTTTTAGTTATGTATGACGTGGGTCTACCTGACGGCCCCAGAGTCCAGGAGTTCCTATTCGTGCATGTTCGTCGCGACAGTATCATGATGGGGATGCTGCTGCGGCCGCCAGCCGATCGACCGGGCTGGGTGTGATTGTGCGTGTGATGGGTAGCAGATGACACCTTTTGGATGGCCGACACTGGATGATGGACCGTTGTGCATGAGTGCTGTGGAGTTGGGTACTTTTGGATATAGCCGAGCATAGAAAAGCCTTGGCCTTTTGATGTACCGACTCATGATGTCCATTAAAGTGATGTAAATAAAAGTGTTCGGCTCTAACTTATATATATGATGTGTAGTTGGTGTGCATTGCATTATTTTGTTGGAGTATGGGATAGGGAGATTTGAATATGCTTCGGCTATATGAACTGCGCTGGGACTGATTTAAATGATATAAAGCCCCAGGACTCATGGACCCACTATAATTAAATGGTATCAGAGTGACATGTTATTAGGACAAGTGAAAGGCTATGAACTGTGGCGACCCTAACGGATCGGGGGTCGTGTCGGGGGTGCCACACCGGCTACATACTCAAAAGATGATCGACTTCTCCTTTTCTTTCCTTTCCCAATAGTTCTATACATGAGTCCATCAGACAGTGCCGATAGTCCAAAAAGCTTCATCTGCTACCCATCACACAAGCTCACACCCAGCCTGGTCCATCAGCTGGCGGCGGCGGTAACATCCCTAGCATAATCCCATAGCGACGGATGTGTATCGACAGAAACTCCTGAACCACGGGGTCATCAGGTAATCCGACGTCATGCATGACCGTACTTAGATGAAAACCAATTCTCGAATCTCAACATGAAAGCGCTTAGAACATGTGCACTCAACGTCGGCTGGGACACTGTAAAAAGTACCACGTGTGATAGGCAGTAGGGGCATCTTTAATCTGAAATGTTAGTCCCCAAACGGGGTGAGTACAACCACTCAGTAGTAAAAGATTCATCAAACTATATCAAGTAATGCCATCAATATCTAGATTCATGCAAGATAGACAAAAACAAGTAGCATGCCACAAATTCATGAAATTCTTCAACGTAGTGGCAAATGCAGTTTCAATGGATCAAAATACATCATGTCAGTTACACAAGTCTCAATCATAGAGCCAAGCTGAAATGACATGTCCCATTCCATGCCATACAACTCAGTTCTATAACCAGATCAACACGCACATATAGTAGGATCATCCATTTTATCATTCAAAAGATTTCATCTCCCGAAGGACCAATGTTTGCATCACTCCAGGCATTCGCATCCACCCTGGCATCACGAAAGCCTCCGGCATTCAGCCACTTAGGGCCATCGGGCATCTAGAGCGTATCACACCTCTAGGCATCTCGTACCCCACCTGGCATCATGAGGAATACCTATGAAGCTCACTATGAAAATGGTTACCCCAGCCCTCTGGATTTACATACCGACAAGCATACAACCGGGCATCTCGAAGCTCCCAATGAAACATCCAGCATTTAGCCACTTAGGGCCACTGGACATCCACAAGGCATCGACTCATTCGATCCTTTGGACATCCCAACTCCCGGGGCATCGTTGACCCGAGGGTCCAATGACAACAATTAACATTTTAATTTCCAAACATACTTTCAAATGCAATAACAAGATGTCCCAAGAATCCTTCATCAAATCTCAAGATTGCATAATATGCCAATGCTAGTATCATCATATCACATAACAATTCAAGATATGTTCACCCTTGGGACAATTTGCACAAATTCGAAGCAAAACAGCTTGATCATTACAATGCACAGTTCTGGTGAAAATTCCGAAATAATTCCCAAATGAACTCAGAAAATTATGAAAATTTGATATGTTATATTAGACAAATATATTGACATTTTCTGTGAAGAATCCTAAGTCTATATCTCACTGTATTAAGAGTAGTAATCGCCAAAATCTTTACTAGCATCCTGTGATAGTTTCCAGATTCAACACCTACAAGGAAAATTCGTCTCACTGACCAAACCTCGTCCATTTATTCTCAATATTTGATATGTTATTTCTAAGGACGTTCCCTACAACTTTCACTTAGGGTACAAAGTCCAATTCTATCTATAAAATTCCAGAAAATTCTCGGAATCATCAAAGGTCAAGCTGTTCTCTACAAAACAGAGTATTGGTTTCAATAGATTTACTCCTATTTTCATGTTTTCAAATTCATATGGTTATAGCTAGATGTCCAACTCCATCTAACAGATGTAATCTTTAAATAAAATGGTTTCTTTCCTTATTTTCATCATTATAAATCAAAGTGATACAACTAGAAGGACTTTCCATCTAACTTTCTCCAAAACAGAACTGGCACCCATTATTTTCTTCATTCTTAATTCAATCAAGTCATTTGTTTTTCTACAAATTTATCTTACAACCCCTTTAGTCCCTTCCACAGCATCTAAGAACACTTTCAGCAAGATCTTATTAACCAAAAAACCCTTCTACAGCTCGGCTCAAGGCATAGGTTCTTCCCTCAACTCACTCGTCTCAACGTACACCACATTTTTTTTCCATTTGGCAACCATCTCCTCACCTTGCTCTATCAATACAGCCATCATTCCCTAAATTTTCGAGATGAGCAAGACTCACTAACAACAAGCAACGATTTCTAACTTCAATCTAGTTCCCGTCAAGCTCAATTTAGCATCGCACATCAACGAAACATCTAGTCCTCGATAGAACAGCACTCAATCTTTAGTTAAATCCTCAAAATCACATGCAGCTCCCAATTCTGCACTTTCTCGCATCTACCAGCATTTCACTAGAAATTTTAGCACGCAAAGACAAAGGTTGATAAGCTTTCACTTGCCTCTAACTCTTCTATTCGAATGCAAACAAAAAAGGGGCTCGAGGGGTCTCGGCTTGGCTCAACGGCGATGGAGATCGGCGACGTCGACGGCAGCAGCTCGAACACAGCACGAGCGATCCTCTTCTTCCTCTCTCGCGGCTCACACCCGCGCGCCCGCTCACTCGCACGAACTCACTCTCTCTCTCTCGCTCGAACCGCTCGCTCGAGTTCTCGGCCTCCCTCTCTCTCTCCTTAGTTCCAAATGCTTCTTTGTTTTCTTTCATTAGTTAACTAATTTTGTTGATTTGCATGCAAGTGACAAGTGGCATTAAGGAAGAGACAAGTGGAGGTAACATGGCCTCCTCCATCCGATTCCTCTCCCCCCTTCTTGGTCGACGGCCTTAGGCTTCTTGGGCCTGCTTGGGCCCGAAAATTAGCCAAAGGTCCAAATTAAATGTCCCTTAATCAAAATTAAGCCCATAATTTCTGCATAATTATTAAACATTTGGTTTCCCCCAAAAATATCAATTTGATATCCCTATAGTCAATTTGCTTCATATACAAGGATATAATCGAAGTTCTTGCGTGCCCAACTCCTCAAAAATATTATTCAATCATAGATCAAAGATTTTTCTCTTGTTGCATGGTTGATCGGTCCATTGCTAAACATACCATATCAATCTAACAAATAAACAAACACAGATGATTGCCCGTAATTGATAACAATGCCATAATTCAATGATACTTCTATCGATTTGTCATGACCGTCACCTATCTAGGGATTCGTGGAAATTCTTGGATGCCATAGTACCCACACACGAATATTTTTATCGGGAAGGATAAAAATGGTGATTTGATTAAATGATCAATTTTCAACATACCATGAGAGTATGGCTGGTAGCTTCTGGTGAGCATATATAATTTTTAGCATACCATGAGAGTATGGCTGGCTGCTTCTAGCGAGCATATATAATTTTGAGCATACTATGAAAGTATGGCTGGTAATTTCTGGTGAGCATATATAATATACTATATCAGTATTTGAGGCAACTTCTGGCGAGCATATATATAGTATATTATCTCAATATACGAGGCAGCTTCTGGCAAGCTATGTTGCGACCCTATCTCGCCGCCCCTCGAAATGGATCCAAGGATGGGAAAGGTCGGGTTTAGGGGTACTTGATCTCGAGATCGCGAGCTCTCCCAAGCTCGTACCCCGCGTGACAGTAGGTTTATTTATGCGATCTAGGTATTTAACAACCTAAAAATATACAGGAGTTACCACTAGCCTCATTTTCAAGGGTCGGCTAGAAACCCAATCGAGGGTTGGGAGTGTTCCCTCGATTTCTACGCAACCAGATATCTAGGTGCGGGGACTTGGGTTACGCTAATATTGCTATTAGCGCCCTTTTGGTACCTAAACAGTATGTTGTGTTTTTCCTAATATGTCCATGCCTTTCTTTTTATATTTTTGGGATCATCAATTCCTAGACTAAGTGATCATGCGTGGTTGATTATTTTCATGCTATTCTATTTCTAAGAAATGAGAGGAAAACAAACAATGAAATGAAAATTAAATTGCAAGACATGAAGTAAACAATCAAGATAAAGCAGTAAACCTAATCATGCAATTCTAAAGAATATAAAAGAGAAAACAATCGAGAAAGAAAGGAAACCCGCAACTCGTCAGGCTTTATACAATGCATGAAACCCGAGACATATGTCGGGAAAATGAATATTACATGACAATGGTCGGAATGGACATCGACCTTCACCATCTTCACGCTTTATCCATGTTCAAGATCCTATTCTAAACCTAATCTAAGAAATAAGAATCCCTTGCCTCATCTTATATGGCTAAGACAAAGCATAGAAATCATTATTACAACGAACAGACATAGGCATCGGACATGAACATGAATCCAGCAAAATCAAATCACAAACAGGACAAAATACAAGGCATGTTTAAAGGTTCGTAAGACCACTTAGACAATGTACAAAAATGTGAAACTTGCACATAACATAAGGTTGAATGCGAAAAAGGTTTGAGTAAACATTTAACCCTAAATCAGAATGCAAAGAAGTCATACAAGTCATTAACATTGCAAAGTGGCTTGGGACTAAGAATGTCATGCTTGACAAATTCCAATTGCAATTTGCCAAATGGGTGCATGATATTTACATCAAATGAAAATTCAAATATGATATGCCATGCATTAATGGGAAACTTGTAACACGTGTTTCAAATGTTAAGAAGACAATGAGGCACAAGTTTCATGCATACAACTTCGTCAAAAAATGCAGCAAAATATCAGGATGTCATGACACATTAATAGTGATTTGATCTAAAAAGAAAATCTGAAGAATATGAAATTTTACCACAGCGCGAACAAAAGAAAGGCGAACAACTTTTGTTAAAGACCCAATCTTAGAATCCTTAACAAGAAAATCATAGAAGAATGACAAGAGGTCGGCTTCGACAAGGGAACAACAGGGGTTCTGAATTTCATTTTATGACAGATTTCTATCATGCACATCCATCAACCAAATCATCCATCACAGAAACTGAGTATTCGATGTAGGCTTGATAAAAGCACAATCAATAGCTATCTTATCCTAGAATTTCTATGATGGGTAATCAGCATATGAGAAACAATTTCATGAAAGAATCATCTCAGGATTTCTAATACGTGAATCTCAGATGAAAGCTTAATATGTGCACATCGAACTTCTAGCTCATCACTTCATGAGACAAAGACATTAAAGAGTTCAAAATAAGCCTAACAGAAACATGCTCAACAATCACAGCAGCTAGTAGATTTCAAATCAAATTTCCATCACCATACACAAACTTAAATGCAGATCAATTGTCCAGAACACGTCAACTCAAGATTTCGAAGTTTATGACCTCAAATTTGCCATAGCAAAAACTAAGTACTGAGGATCTACAAATTTCCAGAATCAAACATCGATGCGGCAACATTCATTTGACTAGGTAAATGACAACCAAATTATGCACATAATACGTCGTTAGAAAGCTTGAGAAGTCTCTTATGAATCCTTAGAAGGTCATGAACACAATTGAAATCATTTTCTAGCTCAAACAAAGATATTTAGCAAAGAGGTCAGATCAGTAACAGAAACAAACACACAGACCAGAACAATTTTCCAGATTCTGGAGTAGACTTTTAAAGAAGATTTCATGTGGCTAATGATATCGGATCAGAGTGTATTATAGCTCGTTGGAAAGCTAGTCAAACCATCTTCAAATTTTGTGAAGACATCGAGCACCAAAAAGCACATATACCGACTCAATTCCGGGCATACGCACAAAGAGGTCTGTCAGGAATTCGAGGTTGCAGAACAATTGTCATCCAAGTTCAAAAGTCATAGAACCAAAAGATATAACTGTAATCAACTCTAGATCAATCAAGTATTGATTCGGATCAGATTCGCAATGCATCCTGGCCCCGAACTGTCGTTGTCGAGAATGCATTTCGACACGAGAAGCTCTCGCCTCATTGGATGCTATTAAAAGGAGTTTCAACGCACTTACCTCGATTGAATCGGCGAAGAACATGCCTTCGAAGATCTCTTCATTTAGCAATGACGAAGCTGCTATTTAACACACAAAAAAAATATTAAAATCAGACGAGAGTCGAATTTTATTTTGTTCTTTAATCAAAACAGAAAAAAAAAAAAAGAAATTGAGCGCTTAGCTCTGATTTTGCTTTGAGGAACACGGAACGTGAATAACGCCAAGTCAGATTCTAGTGTAAGAGCTGTTCAACACCAATCTTCAACCTCTGATTTATGACTTTTGCAGATCATGATCGCTTTTCTCTAATCCTTTTTCTAGATCGACACTCGGAGGTGAACACATCAGTGTGTCATTGCCGCTGGACTTTGTTTGTTTGACGTCGATCTCCGATCTTCGCTTTATGAAACTCATCAACGGACGCCTCGGCTTTAAACTTGATCATTGCAACCGCTTCTTCATAGTTGTAATCTACGAGCATTTTCTCAGCTTCATCGTCAACAAAATCAACGAAATCAAATCAACAAAATCTATTGCAAGGAAATTAATCAAGATCAAAGCACTATCTGAGAATAAACTATCACGATAGCCTAAGATCGCTAAGAAAATCAACTAATCGATCGCATCAAAGTCAAAACTAGAGGATAGGGAAGAAGACTTAGCTTCGGTCTTGCTGCTATGATCAAGTAATGGAGAGTTCGAAGAGATGAATCTTCATCCGATCGAGCTTGATTATGTGCAAGCATGCGTCTACTTTATTCCAGATGTCAAGCTTCGACGATGACTCCATGAAGATGAAAACAAGTCGTTATAGAGAGAGAGTGCGAGCGTCCGAGCGATCCGGTGAGCCGGATCCAGAGAGAAGATCGGTTAAGCGTCGTTGTCATCACCGTCGCCGCCACCGTCTTTGCCGATCTTGGTCAGTCGGTCCTGATCGATTGAAATCCTTTGAACCGAACATAATTGTGGAGAGATTCCGATTGAGAGAGTCCGTTCGGCCGTTTTCCCCGAGAGAGTCCGAGAACAAACAATCCAGAGATAACTAGCTCCCGAGAGAAAACCAGCTCTCCGCTTTGTTGCGCGGATGAACACCGACGACGAAATCCCCAACAAACTCCCACTCCACTCAACCGGAGATAGGGATTTTAGCGGAGGAGGAGGTCGCGATCCGATTTCATCTGAAGGGAGGGCAAAGAGAAGGAGCTGCTACCGTTGCCGTCTCTGCCACCGCGTTCGATCATCAGCTCCCGAGATCATCAGTTGAGCTCGAAGAACCCTAGAAATCGGCTTCGCCCAAGAGAATTTCCGAGAGGAGTTGTAGAGAGAGAAAAGAGTATTCCTCGCGAGCGAGCGAGCCCCTGAGAGAATCCGAGAGAGCCCCCCAAAGAGAGAGAGAGATCGTCTCTCAGAGAGAGAATACGCGCCAGAGAGAGAGTCCTCTTCCACAGAGAGTCGCGAGAGCGTTTTTTAAGAGAGAACTCTTGAACGCGAATCCGTGCGCAAACGGTTTTTTTAGAGAGAGATAGACCTCCCCCGAGAGAGAATCCACACACCAAAATTTTAGAGAGAGAGAGAATCTTCAAAAATGGCCTCACCTCTCTGCTTCACGAGCGTCCCTTTTATACATTTTTTCTTCTCTTTTTCTTTCTTTCTTTTTTGTTCGTTTTCTTCTTTTCTTTGTCTTGTTTTCATTTCATTTTTTCTTCTTGTTTTGTTTTGTTTTCTTTTTCTTTTTCTTTCTTCTTTTTTTTGGCTCTTTATTTTTTATATTTTTGCAAAATTGATGATTAAAATGTCGATAAAAATTTCGGGTGTCAACAAGCTATACTATCTATTATCTGCTTAGAGTAAGCTGTCCGCAAGGTGGTCGGACTTTATAGATAGTATTGATTGAGATGACCGGGGAATGGTCTTGTTGACATGTAATCGACTGAGTCGATTGATCGAAGAATTGATCTGCCTTGATGTGTTGAAATGATTGGTTGAAAATGTCAATTGTAGTGACTTGCAAGATGGAATTGAGGCCAAGGTAAGCCCTTTGACTCATGATTGTGCTTAGGTAGCCCTTTGGGCATATTTTCTTCCTAGTCGGGTCTTAAGGGTTTGAACTTGCTGAGACATCATCTCACCCTGTTGTGGGGTAACATTTTTAGGTCCCTAGTTGACGGTAGTGGGGGACCCGAAGTTCGAAGTTTAGAAGGTGAACCCCGATGAATCGGCGAGCATGTCTGACTAGATAATTCTAGGACATTTCTCTTATGTTAAAAGCTGATCTCCTTTTTGTAGGCTTCTGTGTATAAACCTGTGTATTTATCAAAAGGTCTTTTGAGAAAAATTGGTCCTACTTTCTTATCTCATCTTGTTGTTGTCTGAGGATTATTATTCCTTTCCGCATGTGTATTAAAATGAATGGGTCCGCGATGCGTCCTGGGACATCTCTATTATATTGACCAAGCAAGGATGGGCACGTGCTCGGAGGATCGGGACGTGACATCCCTGTTTAGTGGTATCAGAGCATGGTCGTGAGAGATTGGAGTGATAAGGTGCGATGGTTTATGGGATAGTTAGTAGGAAAGGCCTTTAAATTCATGCTGGTGCATGTCTGTGATAGTTGATTGGTAGAATTGTTTGTCGTGGATCGTTCAACTTCTAATTCGGTGTGGAATTGGAAGCAGGTTTCTTTAAGGAACCTTCAGCATGAGTGATCAGGAGCAAATGACTCCTAGTAAGAGAACAATGAGGCCTACAGCTCGGGTTAGGACGCCGACCAAGGTCGGTACCTGAGGAGGCCGAGGTAGAGCGCCAACTCAGGCTAGTGCGAGCGAAGTAGCGCCACGTCCCGTTGGTGTTGGGGTAGCAACCCCAGGTGATCTGAGAACCGTCGGGATCACCCAGGCCTTGGATGCTATGAGGGAAATGATGGGGCAACAGGCCCAGGATCAAGCTGCTGCCTTTACTGCCGCCGTTGCAGCCACTACTATTGCCACTGCCAATGCTATTGCTGCTACCACACCTGCCGCTGCACCTGCTGAAGTTCCACCAGGGAACGTGGTCACTAGAAGACCGATTCATAAACTGGTGGAATAGTTTTTGAAATTGAATTGACCGAAGTTTACTAGGGTAGGAGACCTAAAGCTGCTGCTCTGAGGATCCAAGGACTGGAGAAAGCCTTTGCACTATTGATGTGCACTAAGACTGAGAAGGTGGTCCTCGCAACCTACCAACTAGAGAGAGTTGTGAGCACTTGGTCAAGAACCACTCAAGGAGCGATATTTCTCAAAGGTGTAGCCCTGGAATGGAATGCCTTCATTGAGCCTTCAACGGGAAATACTTTTCAAAAATTGTCAAAGAGATGAAGATGGCAGAGTTTCAGCGCCTTCGCTAAGGCTCCATTACTATCGATCAATATGAGGCGAAGTTCGCAGAACCGTCGCAATATGCCCCCGAATTGGTGGAGAATCCCGTGAACCGAGTTAGGAGATTCCGGGATGGACTTAGGCTAGAACTGAGAAGTCCATTGATTATGCTAAATCTAAGGAATTACAATGACCTGTATGAGCGGGTCTAGATTATTGAGAGAGATCAAAAAGAGAGAGCCGCCGTATCTGGATCATGGTTCGGCTCAAGTCGAGAAGGAATCCGACATGGGAAGAGGCCCATGGTTGGAGGAAGATTTCAAGTTCCACCCAACAGGAAGGGTGGAATTGGAAAATCAAGGCCAAATCAAAATGGCCTGTGTCCCTTCTGCGGAAGGCGACATGGTATAGCCCCGTGTCCCAGAAGGACGGGCGCCTACTTTAAGTGTGGCCAATAGGGTCATTTAGCCAGAGATTGTCCTAGGCGACCAAGAGGACAACCACAGTTGCTGCTACCACCGCAGAGAGGACAGATAAGAGAGTACGGACCATAGAATGCACCGCAAGGTGGACAAATGAGACCCCCAGCTCAGGGATAATGTATGCCATCATGAGAGGTCAGGCAGAGGATGCGCCTGATGTGATCATAGGTATGGTTTCGTTAAGCAACCATCCTACTTATGTTTTATTCGACACAGGAGTAACTCGTTCGTTTATTGCTGAGCAGTATGTTAAATTGATAGGATTAAGTGTTGTATTATTAGAGTCAGTTGTTAGCATATCTACACCATTGAAGGATAAGGTGTTGTCTGCATTGGGTTGTTCCCATTTCAAGTTAGCGATTGGGGAGCGAGAGGGGAAAATAGACTTGTTAGTCCTAGCCATGTATGACTTTGATTTGATAATTGGCATGGACTGGCTCACCAAGCAACGAGCTAAAATGGATTGCTATCGCAGAGTGATTCAGTTTAACCCGTTAGAGGGTGAGAGTTTCAAGTTTGTCAGGAACCAAGAAGGACCCTCGATTTCCCGAATCTTGTCACAAGAGGCAACCCGTTTATTAGACGGGGGTTGTCAAGGTTACCTGGCGACTGTCGTGGATACGACAGTTGAGGAGCTAAAGATCGAGGATATATTGGTTGTGCAAGAATTTCGAAATGTTTTCCCAAAGGAATTGTCAGGATTACCGCCAGAGCAAGAAATTGAGTTCGTGATTGAGTGAGCACCTGAGATAGAGCCAATCTCTAAGGCTCCTTACCAGATGGAGCTATCAAAATTGAAGGAACTAAAGGTGTAGATGCAAGAGTTGTTGAATAAGGGATTCATACGTTCCAATGCATCACATTGGGGAGCACCAGTTCCATTGTGGCACCCCCCGATGGCCCCTGATCTGTTAGGGTCGCCACAGTTAGCTTACCTTTCATTTGTCCTTATAATATTTCACTTTGATACCGTAGAATTGTAATGGGTCCATAAGTCCTAGGGGTTTATATCATTTAGATCGGTCCCAGCGCAGTTCATTTAGTGGAAGCATATTACCTATTTCCTTATCCCATACTCCAACAAAATAATGTAATGCACACTCACTACACATCTTACATAAGTTAGAGCCAAACACTTTTATTTACATAACTTTGATGGACATCATGAGTCGGTACATCAAATGGCCAAGGCTTTTCTAAGCTCGGCTATAACCAAAAGTACCCGACTCTATAGTGGTCATGTATAATGGTCCATCATTTAGTGTCGGCGGTCCAAAAAGAAGCTTCATCCTCCCTCCATCGCGCTCAGTCACACCCAACCTAGTCCATCAGCCGCTAGCGATGGTAGCATCCCCAGCATAACCCTATCATAGCGGATATGCATGGACAAGAACTCCTGAGTGATAGGGCCGGCAGGTGATCCAACGTCATACAAAACCAAAACCCGCACATGAACAAAAACTAGCCCCTGAATCTCGGAATGATGATGCTCCGTGCACTCAACCTCGACATCAATCGGTATGCCATAGAAAGTACCAGGGGTGACTGGCGACAGGAACATAACTCCTAATCTGAAATGTTAGTCCCCAAAAGGCGTGAGTACAACCACTCAGTAGTAAAAGATCCATCAAACTACAAAATGCAGTAAGCAAGACAACCAAGATTTCATGCACATAATATCTATGCAACCATGCATATAAACCTATAAAGTTCATCCCATACCTTAAAACCCACATTTTCGATGCCAAATAATACCAACTCAAAATTTATAGACAACTCATGTACCATGCCCTATGCACACACACATACATGATTCATTTCCCATTTTGATATTTAAAAAGATCTCATTTTTCCCGGGAACCAGTGTTTGCATCCCTCTGGGGTTTCGTATCCAATCTTGGCATCGCAAGACCTTCGACACACACCTTCAGGCATCCGGCACACACCTCTAGGCATCTTATACCCAACTAGCATCAGAAGGCCTCTGGTACATACCTCCGGGTATCTCAAAACTCCCGAGGACATCCGGCACACACCTCCGGGCATCCCGACACTCCTGAGACATCATCGTCACAGCCGTCCGATGGTATCATTAACATTATGATATATTTACATATATGCCTCACTTTGAAGATAACATTTCATGCCATATGATATGCTTAATGTCACTACATCCATTGCATAAATAACAACTCAAGACATTTCAGCTTACAAAGCAATTCATTTGTTCTTAAAACAAAACAGTTTCTTGGATAAAACAGAATGCACTCCACTAATTGAAATTTTGGAAAAATTAGTAAAAGATCTTAATAAATTCTGAAAATTTAATATGTTGTAAAAAAGACCTAGCGAAAAAGGTTTCATAAAGGATGCTAAGTCAAGAAAACTTCGCATGAGTCGCAATGGTCCATACAATCACAGCCATAAAACTTCAAACATCACTATTGCACAGTTTTAATAACAAATTCGGTATAACCCCTAAATGAACTCAGAAAATTCTGAAATTTTGATATGCTATAGATAGAAGCTAGAGGTAAAATTTTAATGCAGAACTCGAAGTCGTATTCATGATATATCAAAAGCTATAATCACTATAACTCTCCCTAATCCTCAGTAACAATTTCCAGATCTAACACTTTCAAAGAAAAATCGTTTCACCAACCAATACTTGTCCGTTTCTTCTCAAATTTTAGTATGTTACTCCTCCTGATGTCATCTACAGCTTTCATCAAGAACACGAAGTCAAATTTCAACTGGATAATTGTACAAAATTCACGGAGTCGCCAAGGATCAAGCTGTTTTTCCATGAAACAGTTTAGTAGCTTGAAGAACTACTACTATACTTTCGAAATTCCAACATCCAGCATCAAGATTCAAACATCTCCATAATCTACCACATTCCACTAGACTACCACAGCACAGAAAATGTAGATCAATGGACTTCACTTGCCTTAAGTCCAACGAAATCACAACAAGCACAACAGCGATTTAAGGACTTTGAACGCAGGTCGATTGATGGCGAAGCTAGGCGGTGTCGATGGCGGTAGCAGGCGCACACATGGCGGGGCTGGTCTCCTTCTTCTCCTCGCTGAATCACCCTCACCCCTCTCTCTTTTTCTCGGTCACTCCGCCCCCTTCCCCTTTTCTTTTACTTTCTTAATTGCTTGTAATCATTAGGTTTGTATGCAGATTTCCGGTGAAGCAATAGGGGCAGCGACACTTATAGAATCCCTCTCGCCACTTGTCAAACTTCATGCATGGAAGTGGCCTTATTTGGGCTGGGCCTTGGTCGACCAAATAGGGCAAAATGGTGAGCTGCTTTGGGCTATTTCGGGCCTTAAGTGTCTAGCCCACACTTGCTCCTATTTTTCCACTTTAATCCCCACTTATAATTACATAATCACAAATATTCACATGACCGTAAAATATTACAACGTTAATCAAGGGAAATTCGATTCATAGGGTACACGGCCAAGTATAGAAAATTTCTTATCAATATATCCTTTAGTACAATCCTTGATCACACATGGAATACATTTCCAACAAAACAATAGTCCATTCAATGCTCGGCCCTTGCTTAATTGTAATCCATTGGTATAATGATTATAATATAATCTGTTAATGCTTCCATCATCTCACCATAGGTCATAGTGTATCCAGGGTTCGTTATGAAATTTTAGGAAGCCACATCTATTCGTGAAGAAGAAAGATGGTTTGTTGCGCCTGTGCATTGACTATCGTCAACTCAATCAGGTGACGATCAATAACAAGTATCCACTCCCGAGGATCAATGACTAATTTGATCAATTGTAAGGAGTGTCAATATTCTCAAAGATTGACTTGAGGACAGGATATCATCAGCTGAGAATCAGGAAGGAGGACATTCCAAAGTCAGCATTTTGTACTCTATATGGTCATTATGAGTTCACTGTGATCCAATTCGGGTTAACGATTGCTCTAGCTACTTTCATGGATCTAATGCACCGAATATTCACGGAATATTTGGACCAGTTTGTGATCGTGTTCATTGATGATATTCTGGTGTATTCGAGGAGTGTTGAATAACATGAGAGTCATATGAGATTAGCGCTTTAGACCTTAAGGACTCATCAATTGTATGCTAAGTTTAGCAAATGCGAGTTTTGGCTGACTTGTGTTGCGTTCCTAGGTCACGTGATTTCAAGTGAAGGAATCTCCAGGGACTCATTCATGATTGAAGCAGTTATCAATTGGCCGAGACCGACTATCGTCATAGAGATTCGAGGTTTTCTGGGTTTGGCAGGTTATTATAGACAGTTCGTAGAGGGATTTTCAGCTTTAGTGTCCCCTGTGACTAGACTCTTGAAGAAAGAAGAAAAGTTTGTGTGGATAGACAAGTGTGAGTGTAGTTTCCAAGAGCAGAAGCAAAAACTAACTATCGCACATGTGCTAACGATTCCATCTGGTCCTGGAGGGTATGAGATCTATAGTGATGCGTTGTTCAGAGGACTAGGTTGTGTGTTGATGCAATATGGTAGGGCTGTTGCATACGCCTCCCGCCGGTTGAGACCTCATGAACTAAACTACCCGATGCATGACTTAGAACTCGTAGCAATCATATTTGCATTGAAGATTTGGAGACATTATTTGTGTGGATAAAGATTCCAGATCTTCACGAACTATCAAAGTCTCAAGTACCTATTCTCTCAAAAGGAATTGAATATGAGACAACGCCAAAATCAATGGAACTTCTGAAAGACTACGATTGTGATATCTTATATCACCCATGAAAGGTGTATAGGGTCGCCGACGCTTTGAGCCGAAAGTCTTCAGTTGCTCACATGTTGGTTAAGGAATGGAATCTACTCGAGCGAGCTCGAGATTTAATTTTCAAATTTGAGGTAGGCCTCATTTCTCATCTTATGGCCACCCTTAGAATTGAGCCGAATGTGCAGATTAGGATAAAACTACTTCAGCCAATAGACCTAGCTGTTCAAAAAATTCTTCAGGAAGATACTGATAAGAGGAAAGTTGACTTTCAGATTTCTGAGGATGGAACACTAAAGTTCTAAGGACGATTGGTTATACCTAACGATGTGAAACTTAGAGAAGATATTTTATCGAAAGCTCATTGTAGTAGTTACAACATTCACCCAAGAAGTACAAAGATATATCAGAATCTATGTCAACACTATTAGTGGTTTGGTATGAAGGCAGATATCACCAAGCATGTCACCAAGTATTTGACGTGTCAGTAAGTCAAAACTTAGCATTGTAAGCCGGGAGGACTTCTGCAACCTCTCAAGATCCCAAAGTGGAAGTGGGAGCATATCACGATGGATTTCGTGACCGAATTACCAAGGAGTTAGAGAGGTAATGATTCTATTTGGGTAGTAGTCAACAGGTTGACAAAGTTGGCTCACTTTATTGCAGTGCGAAAGGACCTTAGTTTAGATAGGCACACTAAGTTGTACGTGTGCTAGATAGTTTGATTGCATGGAGTGGCGGTTACGATAACTTCAGACAGAGATCCGAGATTCACAGCTATTTTTTGGAAGAGCTTGCAAAGTGCTTTAGGTATGAAGATGCAGTACAATACAGCATATCATCCTTAGCCAGATGGCCAGTCTGAGAGGATGATTCAGACCCTCAAAGACATGCTACGAGCTTGTGTACTGGATTTCAAAGGAAGTTGGAAAGAACGGCTTCATCTCGTAGAATTTGCCTACAACAACAGTTATCAGTAGAGCATTCAAATGGCTCTTTTTGAAGTGTTGTATGGCAGAGTGTGTAAAACACTAGTGTGTTGGTATGAAGTTGGAGAAAGAAAGATCACAGGCCTAGAGTTGGTTTAGTAGTCAGTGGATGCAGTCGCAGTGATTAGAGGCAAATTAAAGACCACTCAAAGTCACTAGAAAAGCTACGTAGATAAGCATTGAACGCTTTTGGAATTCCAAGTTGGTGATCACATTTTTCTGAAAGTGTCACCAATGCGGGGAACTTCGCACTTTGGTAAGAAGGGAAAACTGAGCCTGAGGTACGTAGGTTCGTTTGAGATTCTTGAGAGAATCAAGACCCTAGCGTATCATCTTGCGTTGCCACCGAGATTGGCGCAATTGCACAACGCCTTTCACGTGTCGATGTTAAGGAAGTATGAGCCTGACCCGACCCACATGCTTAATTTTGAGGAATTGGACATGGATGACCGAGTGTCGTACGTTGAAAGCCCAGTTCAGATCGTGGATCAAAAAGAGGAAGTTCTACGTTCAAAGACCATCCATTGGTCAAAGTGGTCTAGCAATACCACGGCACTAAAGGAGCAACTTGGGAGAGTAAAGAGTCGATCAGACAATTGTACTCCCACCTTTTTTCTTAAAGATTGTAATGGTATAAATTCCAAGGATGAAATTTTTATAAGAGGGGAAGAGTTGTAGCATCATGGATTTTCAATCATGTTTCAATTGAATAAATCGGGCATTTCATCGACGTGCCTATAGTGCTATTCTCAGAGCTGATCACTCTTGAGACAACTAGACTATCTAGAGAAGTCATTAAGAGATTTTAATACAATAGACTTTAGGATTCAATCAGGACTCGGCTACTCGACTATGCCAATCTGCGGAGATCATTAAAACACAGTAAGATCGATTAAAAATCAGAGATAGGTTAGTTTGACTGTGATATGTGGTTAAATATGGGTAATTCTACTAAATTGCAAAATTCTCATCGATCAACACTAGATTGATTTTTATATCAATTTGGCATCCTATATCTGTAATTGAAACCTTGAGATTCACGACCACTAGGAGTCGCCAATGTGTCGAAGAGGTTCATAGTGGCTCGAAGAAAATCGACCACGGGTCATTTGCACTAAAAATTTCTTAAAGCTATTCGGTAGGTTAGGTAACGCTAAAATCGCGTCTGATTGAAATTAATTGTGGCATCCCAAAATTTCATGGCAATTTCTAGAGGCATTACGACCTATGGAAAAGTGAATGGTTGTGTTGTTGAAGTATGTTGTGGCCACTAGACCAAAGAATTGTAATAGATTAAGGCCGAATACTTTAATGGAAAGATATCTTATGTTCTTGGGTTATCAAAGTTGGTGCTATAGGATAATTTGATAATGAGAATTTTGTTCTTGGCTATGCACCTTATGGATTTGATTTTTATACATTAATGTTGCAAGTTTTATGGCCAAGTGAATAAGTGTAATTTGGTAATTATATGATGGGTAATTAGGTGATGATTAAAAGGGAAAAATTAGAGAAGAGTGAGTTGAATTTTTAGGCCCAAGACTAGCTCCACCATTCGGCCCTTTTGGCCTGGACTGCGAAGCCCAAAGGAAAGAAGCTACCGTCGACCAAGTGGAGGAGGCTCGGCCCATCTTCTAGCCCATCATGTGCATGGGGAAAATGCCAAGTGTCTTTCCCCCAGGGCCAAGTGGCATTAGCCATGCAAACCAAATCATTGCAAATGATGAAGGGGAAAGAATACAGTGAGGGGAAGGGGGCGGATTAGGCGAGAACCATTTGAGAGAGAGAGAGAGAGTAAAATCAAGAGAGGGAGAGCGAGCGTGCAAGAGAAGAAGGGGAAGAAGGAGGCCGTTTGCCACTGTTCATCGTCGCCGTCGAGCTGCCGAGTCCCGCCTTGCCCCGCATCTTTGCTTGCTGTGTTGTGCTTGGTTAGCAGAGTCCATTAATCTACCTTTGCTTGCTGTGTTCGTGTGTGATGAATGGTGAATTTCGGATGTGGATGAAGTGTGAAATTTCGAAGCTATAAGTGTTGTATTCTAGCCTAGTGTTCTGTTTCTGGAAAAACAGTCCGACCTTTGTTGATTTCTTGAGTTGCATGCGATGTTCTATTGGGAATTTGGCTTTTAATTCTTCATAAAGTTGTAAATAACTTCTTGGAGAGTAACATATCAAAATTTCAGAAGAAATGAACAAGTATAGACTGATGAAACTATTTTTCTTTGAAGAAGTTAGATCTGGAAATCGTAATGCTGACCTCGTGTGATTCTGTGAATTTTATAAAATTCTCCGGTTGAAATTGGATCTCGTGTTCTGAATGAAAGTTGAATATGATATGTTATGGAGTAACATACTAAAATTTTAGAGGAAATGGATGATTTTAGGTTGGTGAAACGATTTTATCCGAAATGGTTAGAATCTGGGAATTGTTGCCGAGGGTTAGAGACGGCTACGGTGATTATAATTTTTAATCTCTCACCAATATGATTTCGAGTTCTTCATGAAATATTTACTTCTGGACCTTTTCTATAACATATAAAAATTTCGGAGTTTTTGGAAATGATTTAAGATTTTTACCAAATTTGTGAATGAAACTGTATATAGCAATATTCTGAAATTATAAGGGCTGTGATGCGTGGACTGTACTGATTCGTATGATGTTCCTTTCATATGGTGTTCTCCATGAAATATTTTCCTCTAGATCTTATACATAACATGTTGAATTTTTAGAATTTATTAAGGCTGTTTACTAATTTTTCAAGAATTATGACCAAAAGAGTGCAATTTGTTTTTATCCGGAA
The DNA here is from genome assembly GCA_017140325.1 of Eucalyptus leucophloia subsp. euroa. Taxonomy (NCBI): domain Eukaryota; kingdom Viridiplantae; phylum Streptophyta; class Magnoliopsida; order Myrtales; family Myrtaceae; genus Eucalyptus; species Eucalyptus leucophloia. Next base: position 49,533,762 of record CM029470.1, read on the forward strand.
ATTTGCTACATTTTTAAAAATAAATGAAATTGCTCCATGTTATATAATGTCTTGAGTGGTTGATTATGCTGCATATGTGGTGACATATGGCGTGTTATATGACATCAAAAGTTGGTTGAGACCTTTGATATTGTTGCATCAAATGCAATGTTGAAATAGAGATATGTGTGTGAATATAAATTATGATAATGATGATACTGTCAAAGGTGTGAGCTGATGATGCCTCGGGAGTGTTGGGATGCCCGAAGTGTGGGTGTCGGATGCCTGGGGTGTGTGTGCCGGATGTCCTCGGGAGTTTCGAGATGCCCGGAGTGTGTGTGCCGGAAGCCCTGGAGGTGTGTGCCGGGGGGATATCTCGTGATGCCAGTTGGGGTACGAGATGCCCGGAGTGTGTGTGGCGGAGGCTCCTTGCGATGCCAGGTTGGATGTGACGATAAATTGTGGGATGAAAACATTGGTCCCTGGGAAGAAAAATGATGTGATCTAATTGAAAGATAAAGATCGAGAATTGAATCGTGTGCATGGATGTGTGCATATGGCATGGGATGAACCTCATGGGAATGCAAGCATGGAGTGCATGGTGGTATATGCACGTTGCATGGTGATATATGCTTGGCTACTTGATGATACATGTATAAGTGCATGGTGGTATATGCACGTCGTATGGTGATATATGCATAGCTGCTTAATGATATAAGTACACGTGCATGGTGATATATGTGTGGCTATAAGGTGAGGTATGCTTGAATGCATAAGTGATACGTGTTTTATTCATGATACCTTGATTGTTCTGTTTGATGCATTGTATGATTTGGTGGATCTTTACTGTTGAGTAATTATACTCACCCCTTTGAGGATTAACATTTCATATTAGAAAGATGCCTTTGCTACCAGTCGCGTGTGGTACTTATTATGGATTGCCATCTGATGTCGAGGTGGAGTGCACGGAGCATTCCTATGTTAGTGTGCCTGGTTTGGTGTTTGTCCGAGTCCGTGTCTTAGTGATGTACGATGTGGGTCTTGCTAATGGCCCGATTATCTAGGAGTTTTTGTCTGTTCATGTCCGGCATGGTGGAGTGATGCTAGGGATGCTACTGCCGCCGGCGCCCGATGCACCGAGTTGGGTGTGATGCCACGCATGACTAGTGGGAGCCGATACTTTTTAGTTAGCTGACATTTGTTGATGGATGGGTGTATATGTCAAACGTAGGGTCGTGTTCTTTTGAGTTAGCCGAGCATAGTTAAAAGCTTTGGCCTTTTTGCTGTACCGACCCGAGACGTCCATCATGAAAATATAAATAAAAGTGACTCGGCTTTATTGTTTTATATGGTGAATAGTTGGTGTACAATTGCATTATTGTTATTGGAGCAAGGGATGGTGAGACTCGTTTATGCTTCCGTTGATGAGCTGCGCTGGGACCTTTACAAAAAAAAAAAAAAAAGAATGGGGACAAGGATATTATTGATTAACCCCTATGAACTATGGTTCCACTTTAATCAAAAAAGTTATTAGGCTGGTATGTAGTAGGATAAGTGATAACTACCTGTGGCGACCTTATCGGATCCCGGAGGGGGTGCCGACGGGGTGCCACAATAATTGCGAATTTAAACTCGATTTCAAAAATTGAAAGTCCTGTCATGTCACAAGTAATTTTAGAAACTTCGACTCATCTTTCAAGGAATTTTCGGTGAGTTTGGGATTTTTACGGAAAATCGATTAGAACGATTTGAAAAATGAAAGGAAATTCAGATTGCCTAATGGAAGGGATTTTTGGCCTCCAGCGTAAGTTACTTAGCGAATGGAAGTTGTTTGGCCTTTTTCTTCATCCAAATTGGACCTTAATCGGAGAGGTTTGTTTAGAAATCGGATTCCAGAAAAAATGAAATAGAATTCAGAATTAAAGAAAATGGCTATTTTTTGTTGCCTGAGATTTGTTGTTTGGGGGAAATTTGATGCAAGAAAGCAAGTGAGGATCAAGTACTTTAGCATGGGGATTTTTGGGGACCAAATTGGACTGAACAAGAGCAGGTAGGACCAAGAAATTTTGATTATAGCATTTTTATTTAGTTTTCTTTTTTTCTATTCCTCTTTTTCCCTCCTTTTTCTCTTTTCCTCTCTCTCTCTCTCTCTCTCTCTCTCTCTCTCTCTCTCTCTCTCTCTCTCTCTCTCTCTCTCTCTCTCTCTCTCTCACCCTTGCGATCCCCTTTCTGTGGCACCCCTCGACGGCCCCCGATCCAATTAGGGTCACCACATCGCTTACCATTCACTTTCCTTATTAACATATTACTTTGATACTATTTCAATTGCAGCGGGTCCATACAACTTGGGGGTTTACATCTTTTAGATCGGTCCCTTGCGCAATTTATATACGGAAGCACATCATCATCATGCATATCATCATGCATCTCATACCATGGGTGATCATCATATCACATCACATATCATCATCATCATCATCATGCATATCATCATGCATATCATCATCAACATCATCATCATGCATATCATCATCATCATCATCATCATTATCATGCATATCATCACGCATATCATCATCATCATCATCATGCGTCATGTCATACATATCACCATGCATGATTTAATTCCCATTTTCATCTTGGACCGTCACATTTCTCATTCCCGGGACCAATGTTTGCGTCCCACATGTATCCAAATTACAATTACAGATCATACTCATCATTGAATTCATACATGCATCTCAAATCATTATCATGCATGCATCAATACGTCATCATCCAATCCATACAAAATTCCAGCAAATACCACTTTCAGAAAATATTTAAATTAAATATTCATATGATTCTCAAAAATCATGAAAATTAAGGCAAGTGATAATCAAGATAATGGGACAATGAATTTCGTGCAAAATGCATGGCCAAATAGAATTTCCACACAAATCCATAATTCACACAAAACAGCATATAATTTTTGGATGAAATCAGAATGCACAGTCTCCGAAGAAATTCGATTAAAATATCCAGAGTATAGTCATCTTTTAAGTCCATGAAGTCTCGGGTATCTCGGGACACATCACCAGAATTACCGTCTTTAAGATCTAGTCGATTTACTAGGCTATACTTGTTCATTTCACTTCAACTTTGAGTATGTTGTATTTTAAGATATCCCCTACAACTTTCATGAAGAAATCGAAAAGAGATTCTCAACACAAAGCAACATGCAACCACAAATCCAACAAGATGTCAGTGAAATCTTTCCAGATCTGAGGTCTCCGTAGGATGAGACTTTAACCCTCAAATATCCATCATTTTCCACGAAATTTCAGTATGTTGTATTTCAAGATGTTAGCTACAACTATCATGAAGATATCACAGCCAAAATCGAACTCTAAGTATGCATGCAAGCTCTCACAACATTCTGACTCAAACAGTTCATACGAAAATATTCCAGATCTAGCATCTCCGTAGGATGAGAGTTTGACCCCTCAAATCTCCATAATTTTACACCAAATTTTATTATGTTGTATTTAAAGATGTTATCTACAACTTTCATCGAGAGATTGAAGCCAAAATCGCACTCAAAACATGCATGCAAGCTCTCACAAGTTTCTGACTCCAAACAGTTCATGCGAAAACATTGGTGCAAGAGTAGAAAGTGGATTCCCAACTTGCCTCTAGACCTCACGAACAGCACGAGTGGACGGCACACGGCGGCGAACGGGCTCCTTTCTCTCCCTCTCGGCTTCCTCTCTCTCTCTCCCTCACTTGGCCGAATGGCTAACCGGCCATTCTCTCTCCTCTTCTTCCCTTTTATCCCCCCATTTCCTCATCATTGTTTGCCACCCCAATTGACCAATGCATGCCATCCCTCTCTAAGCCAATGCATGAAGACTTCTTGCCACTTGTCACAACACATGCAAGATGGGCTTGGGCTTGGGCCGGCCACTCCTCCCCCTTTCTTGGTCGACAGCAGCCCACTTGTGGGCTTCAATGGGCCGGCCAACTTGGCCCATTAAAATCCACCTTTTGGGCTTAAGGTCCAAACCTAATTTAAATCCTAATTTCACCTTTAAACACTTTTAATTCTTTCTTTTATAGATTTTAAATTGTAATTTCACATGGCCAAAGAATAATTCATCCTCATAAATTTATCCTTTAATAATAATTTAAAAACTTATGATCACAAGCGCAATAACACATAGCCTTAAGAAAACTAATGGCTAAAACATAAACCATAGGTAATTTCATTACCTAATTATAGACTTTAATATAACTAGAGGCCATTATGAATTTTGGGATGCCACAATTCTCCCCTCCTTAGAGAATTTCGTCCTCCAAATTAGACATTTCCTATGTCTCCTTAAACAAATGAGGGTACCTTTCCTCATCTCATTTTTACTTTCCCATGTGGCTTTCCCACATCATGACATCGCCATAATATCTTAACCAATGGAATTCTCTTGGTCCTGAGAAGTTGTTCCTTTCAATCCAATACTTGCACAGGCTCCTCGATGTACCTCACTTTCTCATCCATTTTGATGGCTTCATGATCGAGTATGCAACTAGGGTCGGGTTGATACTTCCTCTAAAGTTAAGGATGCAAGCTCTTAACATATCTTAATTTATCTCAATACCATAAATAGTTTTAAAACGACAACCACATCTGAAATTTCTTTTGAACGCTTGAAAATCGTCCTTCATGAAATCAAACAATACAAACTGAGGTTTTCAAAAGCATTCAACAACAACAGCAACCTTTGAAATCATATGTCATTTCCATGTCAAAACGTTTTCAAATCACCAATGTGGAAAATCCTTTGAGTTCTCGAAAATCCCACTTCATGATATGAAATAATGCAAAATAGGGATTTCAAAGACACATCAATAAAACATTAATAGTATTTGAAAATAAGTAAATCTCATATCGTTGAAACCAATTCACAAAATCAAAGCATAATACCAGTTCCATAAAATCCATGATCATGTTTAAATTTCAAATGTTTTTCGAAATCCACATGTAAAGCCTTGAGTCGCACTTGCATTACGGTGTGAAATAAAATACTTTATCAAAACCCTTAGTAAATTTAAATCGGTACGTTGGCAAATTCAAATCTCAATCCCAACTCCAATGGGTTGGAATGTTTTCTATAAAAAGTTCAGAAATTTTTGAAATATAAAACATTTCTTAAAACATTTGGGTACGGTGTCACAGTAATCATAAATTTTGATGAAATTCAAGAGATTTTCTAAAACAGTTCATAATCAAAATTTGCTTTTCGATTGAAGTTCAAAACTCGGAATGTACAGGTGAAAATCATCTCCAAAAACTATAAGCATTTCTTGAAGTATTGAAAATCATAGTTCAGCGAGTCGATAATATTGGTCCCGTCGTAAAGATTTTTGAAACTAAAAACTCTGAAATACCAAAATCCTAAGCCTTTCTTGAAATACCAAAATCAATGCATCGGCGAGTCATCAAACTCGGTCCCGACCTTAAGATTTTCAAAGTAGTTAGCATGTAAATCTTAGAGCTTTGAAAACATCCAAACTCAAGTATTTCCAATCTAACACACCATTTAGCCGAATCATTCCTATACCTTAGTCACCATCAATTCAAGCCTAGAACCATCAAAATCAACACCACCAATAACTCATTTGGTTCAGTCCAACAAAGACACTCACTATGCATTCATCACAACATAGATTCAAGCCTAAAATATAGCATTGTTCCTTTGATTCAAATATCTATAGTCCACCAAGACTCATTCAATTCAAAGATCGACAATCCACCAAAATAAAACTTGTCTAGTTTCCACCGAATGTGTCTCATGTCTCATCCTAAAGGATCATCACTTAGGCTAATCATTCATCAAATCCACAATTTGAACTTCCACCATTTCACCTTGGAAAGACTATAACCACAAATGATCATATTCACTAATTCCACCAAACCTTTTTCAAACTGAGATCATCACCTAAAATTAAAAGTTGACCACTATCGATTAAATCTATTATTCCGACATATAAACCACAAGTAATTTCATATCTCATATGACTACTCAAACTCATGACTTCCAAGATCAATTTATACATACTAAATGCCTCCATGAAATCCATCAAGACTTCCAATGAGATCCTCTAATAGGAAGTCACTACTTAGCTCAAATGATCATAACCTAATCTTCAAATTCATGACTTACTCTCCATAATTCACTTCTTAAGCCTTGCTTGCAGCACTACGCTTAGATGCTACGCATGTTCTTCAGGTCCTTTAGAATATATCAGGATATCATCAAATGAAGATGATCACAATTTGATCCAAATAAGGCTTAAATATCCTATTCAATAAATCCATGAATGCAACTAAGGCATTCGTCAATCCAAATAGCATAACTAGGAACTCATAATGTCCATAGCGAGTCCTAAACACGGTCTTAGGAATGTCTTCTTTCTTAATCCTTAATTGATATCCTAATCTCAAGTCAATTTTAGAAAAGACCGAACTTCCTTGCAATTGGTCAAATAGGTCGTCAATTCTAGGTAATGAGCACTTACTCTTAACAATTACATGATTCAGTTGCCTATTATCAATGTACAAACACATCGACCAATCCTTCTCTTTCACAACAAGAGTTCTACAAGCTTAACCATGCTTCCGCTGCACCAGTCTGATAAAATTATCTCAGAAACACTGCCTTTCCAGTTCAGTTCATAGTTCGGTTCACTCCTGCCCCTTTTGCCATTCTAGAAGCCTGTCAGGAGCCGCTCCTTGTTCAGGTCCTCTGACCTCGGCGTCCACTACCTGCCCTCATCAAACCGGGACGTTACAGGTACACCAGCTTTCGCTTGGTTCGAACCTGAACTACACATCTACTGAAGGGTCTCGTTTCAATAGGGATTAACTTATAGAGTTATTATTCGTTTTAGCCTATCCCATACTAGGCTTCATGGTTTCATCCTTGGCGCATGGGTAAGTACTATCTCATGAGATCATTCATCCTAGTCTATTGCTTACGGAGCTAGTCCATTCCTATGATGACATCAAAGTCATACATAACTATCACTATTAAGTCCATTTCCAGATGTCATTCCCCTAGGGTTATCTCACTCATCTCACATGCCAACGTAGATAACAACATGTCTTTCAGCGATGTAGAAATACGAAGAGGCATATTTAGAGATTTGTCCCTACTCCTCACAATCATCTATATTTTTCGGACGCAAATGAATGCGTGTCACTCATATCAAATAACGCATATGCCTTCTTATCCCTTTATTGAAATTATACCTGAGATAACACTTTTGGAAGCTCCCGCTTCCTCTTGAGTGACCACATACACCCTTCCTTATGGTGGTGGCCTCTGTGGATTGCTTAGTGGATTTGGCTCAATAGTACTTTGTTGTACCTGTCGCACCATGCTAACATTCGGTTGCAACCTCTTTTGTGGACAGTCTTTCTTAAAGTGTCCTATTTGCCCACATCCATTACATCTCAGTTGGCTATTACAGGGTCTTGGTCCATGCCTCCCATCACACTTTCGACAAATATCAGGCTGATAGGGTGCCTTCCCAAAAGTCGGGCCACTCCGAGCTCTTCTAAAATTTCCAAAGTTTCTCTTTTTCTTAGATTCCCAGGTCGGACCTTGACCAGGATAGGGTCTCTTACCTCTTCGAACATCATTAAAGGTCATTTGCCTCTTAGATTCTGATTGCTCTCTTACTAACTCTTGCTCCACCAACTGTGCCCTTTCATAAATCTCATTATAATCCCTTATATGTAGAGGCACTAGTTGTTTTCTAATATCAGTCCTTAATCCTTTCAGGAATCTCTTAGCCTTTTCCTCTCGATCCTCAACCAACCTAGGAGCATACCTAGACAATTCAGAAAATTTTGCCTCATACTAGTCTACCGTCAGCTCCCTTTGTTCTAACTAAACAAATTCAGTGATCTTCCTATCCTTGGCACAATCAGAGAAATGCTTCCTATTGAAAGCCCTAACAAACTCATCCCGAGTTCACATCGCACTGGTGGAAAGATTGTATCCTTCGAGGCTCTCCACCAAAACTTTGCATTTCCCTCCAGCTGATACTCTGCCAAAACTATTCTCTCAGCATCACTACAGTCCAACAACCGGAAAATTCGTTCCATTCCATCGATCCAATGTTCCGCCTCCTCAGGACTTCCCATCCCACTAAACTTAGGTGATTTCAACTTTAGGAATCGTTCCACCAGTCCCTGAGGGCGATGTTCCACTCCGGGTTGTTGCTGCACTTGCCTTTCCATCAGATTTCCAATATTGGCCAATGCTTGTAGGATATCTTCCATTCGGGGTTCAACCCTTGCAGCAAAGGCTTCAACCCTCGATGGATGAGCACTTCCAGCTAGTAACATGATTTCCCTGCAGTTTTCAAGCATTGCCTCAGGAATAATCTGAGACTCACTATCTCCATTCAAAGCAATTACTACTACTACATAAGTAACATATACATGTTACCGGTACCTAAAGACAACTCAAAACTAATTACTAGGGATCTACGAGTGAATTCTCGTCAACCGTTATTCAATTATTTCGTTTTATTTCCTATGGTGTGCATCATTCTATCCTTATTTCCATCTGAGGCTCCTTATCACTCCCAATGAACCATGGCTCTTATACCAAAACAGGGATGTGGCACCCCTCGACGGCCCCCGATCCGATTAGGGTCGCCACATCGCTTACCATTCACTTTCCTTATTAACATATTACTTTGATACCATTTCAATTGCAACGGGTCCATACAACTTGGGGGTTTACATCTTTTAGATCAGTCCCTTGCGCAATTTATATACGGAAGCACATCCAACAACTCCCTTCCCTATACTTAGAAAGCGATGCACACCTACTAAACATCTTATATAAGTTAAAGCCGTACACTTTTATTTACATAAAACAGATGGATATCTTTAGTCGGTACATCGAAATGCCATAGTTTCCCATACATGGTTATACTTCCAAAGATGACCGACATCTCCTCCAACAGTCGTATACTTGAAGTCCATCGATCAATGTCAGCGTCTAAAAGCTCCTTCCTTTGCTATCCTCCTCCTCACGGTCATATCCAATCACTCGATCCATCTACTAATCTGAAATGTTGGTCCCCAAAAGGGGTGAGTACAACCACTCAACAGGTAAAGGAATCCCATAACAACTCAATGCATCATACAAATCATACATGCATTGCAGGCGTTACTTACCTTGAAACCATGCACATACTATCATGCATCATCATATCATACATGTCATATTCACATGACATCATCACAATACAGATGTTATCACGCCATATCATATATCATTATCATTATAATCAACATCATGCATATCATCATGCATATCATATCTCATCATCATATCATGTTATATATCATCATTATCATGCACATCATCATGCATCTCATACCATGGGTGATCATCATATCACATCACATATCATCATCATCATCATGCATATCATCATGCATCTCATACCATGGGTGATCATCATATCACATCACATATCATCATCATCATGCATCTCATACCATGGGTGATCATCATATCACATCACATATCATCATCATCATCATGCATATCATCATCATCATCATCATCATCATCATCATCATCATCATCATCATCATCATGCATGTTATCATGCATATCATCATGCATATCATCATCATCATCATCATCATGCATCATGTCATACATATATCACCATGCATGATTTAATTCCCATTTTCATCTTGGACCGTCACATTTCTCATTCCCGGGACCAATGTTTGCGTCCCACATGTATCCAAAATACAATTACAGATCATACTCATCATTGAATTCATACATGCATCTCAAATCATTATCATGCATGCATCAATACGTCATCATCCAATCCATACAAAATTCCAGCAAATACCACTTTCAGAAAATATTTAAATTAAATATTCATATGATTCTCAAAAATCATGAAAATTAAGGCAAGTGATAATCAAGATAATGGGACAATGAATTTCGTGCAAAATGCATGGCCAAATAGAATTTCCACACAAATCCATAATTCACACAAAACAGCATATAATTTTCGGATGAAATCAAAATGCACAGTCTCCGAAGAAATTCGATTAAAATATCCATCTGACCTCCAAAAATTACGAAATTTCACCGAGTTATAGCCAAGACATTTTCGTACATCTTTCATGGAGATTTCCAAGACATGTACTTTCTAGATTATTTTCTACAGTCACACGAAGCTTCTGGATCCATTACCGCAACGTCCAGTGTACACACCTCCGAAATATTGAGATTTCACCTACCTATTCTCTTTCGTTTTGTCTGAAATTTAGGTATGTTATACATCTAGATATCCTCTACAAGTTTCATGAAGAGATCTAAGTCAAATAACCAGAGTATAGTCATCTTTCAAGTCCATGAAGTCTCGGGTATCTCGGGACACATCACCAGAATTTACCGTCTTTAAGATCTAGTCGATTTACTAGGCTATACTTGTTCATTTCACTTCAAATTTGAGTATGTTGTATTTTATGATATCCCCTACAACTTTCATGAAGAAAATGAAAAGAGATTCTCAACCCAAACCAACATGCAACCACAAATCCAACAATATGTCAGTGAAATCTTTCCAGATCTGAGGTCTCCGTAGGATGAGACTTTAACCCCTCAAATATCCATCATTTTCCACGAAATTTCAGTATGTTGTATTTCAAGATGTTAGCTACAACTATCATGAAGATATCACAGCCAAAATCGAACTCTAATTATGCATGCAAGCTCTCACAACATTCTGACTCAAACAGTTCATACGAAAATATTCCAGATCTAGCATCTCCGTAGGATGAGAGTTTGACCCTTCAAATCTCCATAATTTTACACCAAATTTTATTATTTTGTATTTAAAGATTTTATCTACAACTTTCATGCAGAGATCGAAGCCAAAATCGCACTCAAAAATTGCATGAAAGCTCTCACAAGTTTCTGACTCCAAACAGTTCATGCGAAAACATTGGTGCAAGAGTAGAAAGTGGATTCCCAACTTGCCTCTAGACCTCACGAACAGCACGAGCGGACGGCACACGGCAGCGAACGGGCTCCTTTCTCTCCCTCTCGGCATCCTCTCTCTCGTACGATTCTCTCTCTCTCTCCTCACTTGGCCGAATGGTAACCGGCCATTCTCTCTCCTCTTCTTCCCTTTTATCCCCCCATTTCCTCATCATTGTTTGCCACCCCATTATTTTATATTGATTGTAGTGGCGTGAAGTGTTTATTTAATTGAGCTCTAATTTGTGCTGATTGTGTATGATTTGTATTTTTGAAATTTATTCATAAAACTATTTATTTTCTGTAATTAATTGGAAAATCATCGGGCATCGGTTTACAATGCCAAAAATATGTTTTGGACTGTGGAAAATTAGTGGGAATTTCAAAGTTGAAAATATTATATTTTTGGCTAAAACCGACCGTGTACCCATACATGAATATTTTTAATCAGGAATGATAAAAAAATGTGATTTGATTAAATGATCAAATTTCATCATACCGTGAGAATATGGCTGGCATCTTCTGGTGAGCATATATAATTTTCAGCATACCATGAGAGTATGGCTGGCTGCTTCTGGTGAGCATATGTAATTTTTAGCATACTATGAAAGTATAGTTGACAGCTTCGGAGGAGCATATATAATATATTATATCAGTATTTGAGGGAGCTTCTAGCGAGCATATATATAGTATATTATCGACTTAGAGTAAGCTGTTCGCAAGGTAGTCGGACGTTATAGATAGTATTGATTGAGATGACCGGGGAATGGTTTTGCTCACATGTAATCAACTGAGTCAATTGATCGATGAATCGATTTGTCTTGATGTGTTGAAATGATTGGTTGAAAATGTCAATTGTACTAAATTGCATGAAGGAACTAAGGCCAAGGTAAGCCCTCTAACTCATGATTGTGCTTAGGCAGCCCTTTTAGGCATATTTTCTTCCTAGTCGGGTCTTAGGGGGTTGAACTTACTGAGACATCGTCTCACCCCATTGTGGGATACCATTTTCAGGTCCCTAGTTGACGGTAGTGGAAGACCCGAAGCCCAAGGTTTAGAAGGTGAAGCCCAATGAATTGGCGAGCATGTCCAACTAGATAGTCCTAGGACATTTCTCTTTTGTTAAAAGCCGACCTCCTTTATGTAGGCTTCTATGTATAAACTTGTGTGTTTACAAAAAGGTCTTTGAGAAAAATTGGTCATACTTTCCTATCCCATCTTGTTGTTGTTTGGGGATTATTATTCGCTTCCTAATGTATATTAAAATAAATGGGTCGGTGATGCGTCCTGGGACATCGCTATTACATCAACCAAGCAGGGATGGGCACATGCTCGGAGGATTGGGACGTGACAATGAGACTCACCATGGTTTAGCATACCCGCTATGGAAAATTCCTAATGGATGAAGTGACGCCATCCTTAGGGAAGAGAATACTAGATGGAGGGCTTTCATGGTACGGATGCCATTAAATCCAATATCTACACTTGACCTCCTTTCTCAAGGTGGGTTGCTCGTGTACGTTTGGATTGTGACACCCTAATATCACGCAGGGTACGAGTTTGGGAGAACTCATGACCATGTACGAGGGAACTCATAAGAGGTTCGATCCAAAAGACAAGGTGATTTTGGAACACGAACCGTGAGGGAACTCTCATGGTCAAGTATCCCCACTTTCGAGATGAATGCTGTAACTATTACAATGAGCTTATGATAAAATATCATCTCTAAGTTTCACATCGTTAAGTACAACTGAACGTCCTTGGAACTTTAATGTTCCATCATCAGAAACCTTAACGTCAACTTTTCTTTCTTTGATATCCTCTTGTAAAATTTTCTGAACATCTAGGTCTGTCGGCTGAAGTAGCTTGATCTTGATCTATATATTTGGCTCAATTCTGAGGGTGGCCATAAGATGGAAAAGGTGGCCTACCTCAAATTTAAACATCGAATCTCGAGCTTGCTCGATTAGATTCCACTCCTTAACCAACATGTGAGCAACTGAAGACTTTCGGCCCAAAGCATCGGCAACCCTATTCGCCTTTCCTGGGTGATATAAAATATCACAATCATAGTCTTTTAAAAGTTCCATCCATTGGCGCTGTCTCATATTCAACTCTTTCTGAGAGAATAGGTACTTGTGACTTTGATGGTTCGTGAAGATCTGAAATTTTTCCACACATAAGTAATGTCTCCAAATATTCAACGCAAATATGATAGCTACAAGTTCTAAGTCAAGCGTCGGGTAGTTCAATTCATGAGGTCTCAACTAGCGGGAGGTGTATGCAACAACCTCACCATATTGCATCAACATGCAACCCGGTCCTCTAAACGATGCATCACTATAGATCCCGTACCCTCTAGGACCAGATGGAATCATCAGCACAGGTGCAGTAGTCAGCCTTTGCTTTAGTTCTTGGAAACTACACTCACACTTGTCTGACCAGACAAATTTCTTGTCTTTCGTCAGGAGTCTTGTCAATGGTGACGCCAAAGTTGAAAATCCTTCCACAAATCGTTTGTAGTAGCCTGCCAACCCTAGAAAACTTTAGATCTCTATCACTGTAGTGGGTCTCAGCTAGTTGATCACGGCTTCAATCTTGCTCGGGTCCACGGAGATTCATTCACCTAAAATAAAGTGGCCTAAAAATGCCACACGAGTCAAGCAAAACTCGCATTTGCTAAAGTTAGCAAACAACTGATGAATCATTAAAGTCTAGAGCACTAATCTCAAATGATCCTCATGCTCCTCAGCACTCCTTGAATACACCAGAATATCATCGATAAACACGATCACAAATTGATCTAGGCATTCCTTGAATACTCAGCTAATCAAATCCATGAAAGCATTTGGAGCATTCTTCAACTCGAATGGCATCACAGTGAACTCGTAATAACCATACCGAGTACAAAATGCTGACTTTGGAATGTCTTCTTTCCTTATCCTCAGCTGGTGATATCCTGTCCTCAAGTCGATTTTCGAAAATAAATCGATGCTCCTTGTAACTGATCAAACAAGTCATCGATCATTGGCAATGGATACTTGTTCTTGATCGTTACTTGATTGAGTTGGCGATAGTCAATGCACAAATGCAACGAACCATTTTTCTTCTTGACAAATAGAACTGGTGCTCCCCAGGGTGATGCACTGGGACGTATGAATCCCTTATCCAACAGCTCTTACATCTGCACCTTCAGTTCCTTCAACTATGACAGTGCCATCCAATACGGAGCCTTAGAGATTGGCTCTGTCCCGGGTGCTAACTCAATCACAAACTCAATTTCTCTCTCTAGCGGCAATCCTGGAAATTCCTTCGGAAAAACATCGGGAAATTCTTGCAGAACCAAAATATATTCAATCTTCAGCTCCTCAACTATTGTATCCATGACAATCGCCAGGTAACCTTGACAACCCCCGTCTAACAAATGGGTTGCCTCGTGCGACGAGATTAGAGAAATTGAGGGTCCTCCTCGGTTCCCTACAAACTCGGAGCTCTCATTCTTTAACGGGTTAAACTAAATCAACTTGCGATAGCAATCCATTTTAGCTCGATGCTTGGTGAGCCAGTCCATGCCAATTATCAAATCAAAGTCATACATGGCTAGGACTAATAGATCTATTTTCCCCTCTTGCTCACCAATCGCTAACTTGCAACTAGAACAACCCAAGCCAGCTAACACTTTATCCTTCAATGGTGTAGATATGCTAATGACAGATTCTAGCAATTCAGGATTTAATCCTCTCAACTTTAACATACTGTTCGGCAATAAAGGAATGAGTTGCTCCTGGATCGAATAAAGCATAAGTAGGATGGTTGTTCAGTAAAACCATACCTGTGATCACGTCAGGCGCAGCCTCTGCCAAACCTTGAGTGATGGCATACATCGTGTCTTGAACTAGGGGTCTAAGATGTCCTCCTTGCAATGCATTCTGCAATACAACCCCTCTGATTTGACCCAATGGTGGCGCTGGCGACAACTGTTGAGGTCTCCCTTTTCTCCGGGGACAGTTCCTGGCTATGTGATCTTGCTAGCCACATTCAAAACCTGTCCTTCGGGGACACTGGTCCGCACCATGTCACCTTCCACAAGCGCAACATAACTTGATCCGATTTGATCCAGACTTATCAACTCCACCCTTCCTGTCAAGCAGTATTTGAAATCCACCTCTAGTCATGGGCTTCTTTCCTTGATGGATTCCTTCTCTCTATGAAATAAACCTCGACCCAGACGAGGTAGCTTGTTTGTTCAATCTTCTTTTTATCATCTGAGCCTGACGGTAGACTTCTCGATAATTACTCAGATCCAACAGTAGCAAAGGTTGCTTTAGTTTAGAACGAAGACCATTTCAAAATCTTCGGGCTTTTTCTTCCGGGTCTTCAACCAACCTCGGAGCATATTGAGAGAGCTCTGCAAACTTGACCCCATACTAGTCAACAGACATACTCCCTTGGTGGAGACACTATAACTCCTCCATCTTTTGTTCTCGAGCAATACCCGAAAAATACCGATCGTTAAATGCTCTGAGGAAGGCGTCCCACACTGGGACCACACCTTCTAGGAATACTATATCCTTGGCGGCTCTCCACCAAATGTTCGCATTGCCTTGAAGTTGGTACACAGCCAATACCACCTTCTCATCTTCGTTGCACATCAGAAGTGCAAACGCTTTCTTGAGATCCTAGATCTAGAGTGATACGTCTTTAGGGTCTCCTTCACTAATGAACCTTGCGGGTTCAGCTTCAAGAACTGTTCCACTAACTTGTGAATCGGCCTTCCAACGGCTACATTTCCAAGTGAAGATTCAACGAATGGCTCAATCTTTTTACTGAAACTTGCTTTCCAAATCCACACTGGATTAGAAGCTGAGCGATCCACATACAACAAACAACTCTACCAATCAACTACCACTGACATGCACTGCTCATGAATTTAAAAGCCAATTCTACTTACTATCCCATATTTTTGGCACCTTATCACTCTAATCTCTAACGACCACGCTCTGATACCATTAAACTGGGATGTCATGTCCCGATCCTCTGAGCCCGTGCCCATCCCTACTTGGTCGATATAATAGTGATGTCCTAGGACACATCGCCGTGTGGGGGAGAATCGGTTGCTTCGCTAGGGACGTCGGGAATGAATAAAAAACGAAGGCCAAAACAAAAACCAAGTGAGAAGGGATCTACTTGAGTGAAGAAAGAGATGCGGACGTGCGTGGTAGATAAAGGTTGAAGGAGAGGCAGTTGTTGAAGCTTGCAAGGGAAGATTGGATAAAGGAGGGCAAGTCAACAACAATTATCTCTTCCATTAAATTCTTGTCCCCCCCCCCTTCTAATACTTTCTTGCATTATAATTCCATAATAATCCAATTTGAATGCAAATGTTGAACCCCCCAAACCTAGGGTCCGAATTTCACCAAATTAGCTTCAATATCTTCGCAATTCTCTCCAATTCGACGTCCGATTTGATGAAGAGGAAGGTGCATAAAATTTCTACAAGTCCCCAATACCCAAAGGCTCGACTTGGAAGCCCAAATTTCCTTCAATTTAGCCTATCGAATTTTTCGTTAATTTTCTGCAACGTCTGAAATGATTTTCCATAAAAATCATGAAATCTTTGAAAATTCTTTGGAGGATGAGTCGACGTTCCTAAAATAAGTCGTGACACAACAGAACTTTCAATTTCTGAAATCAAGTTCAAATTCACGGTTAATTTCAATCCGGTACGCTTTTAGCGTAACCTAGTCTACCGGGTGACTTTTAGGAATTTTTAGTGCAATTGACCAGTGATCGATTTATCTCAAGTCACAATGTACATCTTCGGCTCATTGGCGACTCTTAGTTATTGTGAAAGTCTTGAGATTTCAATTATAGACATAGGGTACAGAAATGATAAAAAAATCGATCTAGTGCCGTTCGACAAGAATTTGCAATTAGGTAGAATCACCCACGCACTAATCACATATCTCCATGGAATCAACCTATCTTCAGTCTTTGATTGATTTTTGAAGGTGCCGTAATGACCCTTGCAGATTAGCACGATTGAGCTGTCGATTTTCTGGTCGAATTCTCAAGTCCATTGCATTTAAATTCCTTAATTGCTTCCCTAGATAGTATAGTTATCTCATGAGTGATCAGCTCAGAGAATAGCACTATCGGTGCGTCGATGAAAGACTTGATTTTTTTAATCGAGAACGAAATCTAAAAATTCAAGCTGTCACAATGGGTGTTCTACACGCTCAGCCATACAATGCCATTTGGATGCTCTACTGATAACTATTGTTGTAGGCAAAATTCCATGAGATGAAGTTGTTCCTCCCAACTTCCTTTAAAGTCCAGTATGCAAGCTCTAAGCATATCTTCAAGGGTATGAATTGTCCTCTCAGATTGACCATCTGTCTGAGGATGATATGCCGTACCATACTGGAGCTTCATACCTAAAGCTCCCTGCAAGCTTTTCCAAAAAGCGACAATAAATCTCGGGTTTTGATATGAGGTTATAGTAACCGACACTCCATGCAATCGAACTATCTGATGCATGTACAACTCAGCGTGCCTATCCAAGTCAAGATCCTTTCACATTGTGATAAAATGAGTCGACTTTGTCAACTTGTCGACTATTACCCAAATAGAATCATTACCTCTTTAACTCTTTAGTAACTCGGTCACGAAGTCCGACGTGATATGCTCTCATTTCCACTATGGGATCTTAAGAGGCTGCAAAAGTTCTCTTGGCTTGTAATGTTGAGCTTTAACCCGCTAATATGTCAAACACTTGGTGACATGTTTGGCGATATCCGCCTTCATACCAGACCACCAATAATGTTGATCCAGATTTTGATACATCTTGGTACTTCCGAGATGAATGCTGTAACTACTACGATAAGCTTCTGATAAAATATCCTCTACTACGATAAGCTTCTGATAAAATATCCTCTCTAAATTTTGCATCGTTATGTACAACTAAACGTCCTCAGAACTTCAGTGTTCCAGCACCAGCCTCTTGTAAAATTTTCTGAACATCTGGGTCTGTCGGCTGAAGCAGCTTAATCCTAATTTGAACATTTGGCTCAATTCTGAGGGTGGCCATAAGATGAGAAAGGTGGCCTACCTCAAATTTGAACACTGAATCTCGAGCTCGCTCGATTAGATTCCACTCCCTAACCAACAAGTGAGCAACTGAAGACTTTCGGCTTAAAGCGTCAACGGCCTTGTTCACCTTTCCTGGGTGATATAAAATATCACAATCATAGTCTTTTAAAAGTTCCATCCATCGACACTGTCTCATATTCAACTCCTTATAAGAGAATAGGTACTTGAGACTATGATGGTTTGTGAAGATTTGAAATTTTTCCCCACACAAGTAATATCTCCAAATCTTCAAAGCAAATATGATAACTGCGAGGTCTAAGTCATGCATCGGGTAGTTTAGTTCATGAGGTCTCAACTAGTTAGAGGCGTATGCAACAACCTTACCATATTGCATCAACATGCAACCCAGTCCTCTGAACGACACATCACTATAGATCTCGTACCCTCTAGGACCAGATGGAATTGTCAGCACAGGTGTGGTAGTCAGCTTTTGCGTCAACTCTTGGAAACTATACTCACACTTGTCTAACCAGACAAATTTCTCATCTTTCTTCAAGAGTCTTGTCAATGGCGATGCTAAAGTTCAAAATCCTTCCACAAACCGTCTGTAGTAGCATGCCAAACCCAAAAAAATTTGGATCTCTATCACTGTAGTTCGCCTCGACTAGTTGATCATGGCTTCAATCTTGCTCGGGTCCACGGAGATTCCTTCACCTGAAATCATGTGGCCTAAAAATGCCACACGAGTTAGCTAAAACTCGCATTTGCTAAACTTAGCATATAGCTGATGAATCCTTAAAGTTTGGAGCACTCATCTCATATGATCCTTATGCTCCTCAGCACTCCTTGAATACACTAGAATATCATCGATGGACATGATCATAAACTGATCTAGGTATTCCTTGAATACTCGGTTCATCAAATCTATGAAAGCAGCTGAAGCATTCATCAACCCGAATGGCATCATAGTGAACTCGTTATGACCATACCAAGTACAAAATGCTGACTTTGGAATGTCTTCTTTCCTGATTCTCAGCTGATGATATCCTATCCTCAAGTTGATTTTCGAAAATATCAACGCTCCTTGTAATTGATCAAACAAGTTGTCGATCCTCATCAATGGATACTTGTTCTTGATCGTTACTTGATTGAGTTGGCGATAGTCAATGCACAAATGCAATGAACCATCCTTCTTCTTGACAAATAGAACTGGTGCTCCCTAAGGTGATGCACTGAGACATATGAATCCTTTATCTAACAACTCCTGCATCTGCACCTTCAATTCCTTCAACTCTGACAGCACCATCCGGTAAGGAGTCTTAGAGATTGGCTCTGTCCCAGGTGCTAGTTCAATCACAAACTCGATTTCTCTCTCTAGCGGCAATCCTAGCAATTCCTTCGAAAAAACATCGGGAAATTCTTGCACAATTGAAATATCTTCAATCCTTAGCTCCTCAACTGTCATATCCACGACAGTCACCAAGTAATCTTATCAACCCCCATTTAACAAATGGGTTGTCTCTTGCGACGAGATTAGGGAAATCAAGGGTCCTCCTCGATTCCCAACAAACTTGAAGCTCTCATCCTTTAACGGGTTAAACTGAATCAACTTATGATGGCAGTCCATTTTAGCTCGTTACTTAGTGAGCTAGTCCATACCAATTATCAAATCATAGTCATACATGGCTAGGACTAACAGATCTACTTTCCCCTCTCGCTCACCAATCGCTAACTTGCAACCAGAACAACCCAATGAAGCTAACACCTTATCCTTCAATGGTGTAGATATGCTAACAACAGATTCCAGCCATTCAGGATTCAATCCTATCAACTTAACATATTGTTCGGTAATAAGGAAATGAGTTACTCCTTGATTGAGTAAAGCATAAGCTGGATGGTTGTTCAACGAAACCATACCTGTGATCGCATCAGGCGCAGCCTCTGCCTGACCTTAAGTGATGGCATACATCGTGCCTTGAACTGGGGTCTAAGCTGTCTTCCTTGCAATGCATTCTACAGTACAACCCCTCTGATTTGACCTAGTGGTGGCGGTGGCGGCAACTGTTGAGGTCTCTCTTTTCTCTAGGGACAATTCCAGGCTATGTGACCCTTCCACAAGTGCGACATAACTCGATTCGATTTGATCCAGACTTAGTAACTCCACCCTTCCTATTGGGCAGTATCTGAAATCTACCTCCAGTCATGGGCTTCTTTCCCTGACGGATTTCTTCTCTGTATGAACTAAACCTCGACCCAGACGAGGTAATTTGCTCATTCAATCCTCTTTTTATCATCTTAGCTTGATGGTAGACTTCTTAATAATTAGTCAAATCCAACGGTAGCAAAGGTTGCTTTAGTTTAGAATGTGGCACCCCTCGAATGGCCCCTGATCCGTTAGGGTCGCCACAGTGCGCTTACCTTTCTCTTTACCTTAAAGTTTATTACTATGATACCATAAAAATTGATAAATCCATAAATCCTGGGGGTTTATGTCATTTAGATCGGTCCCTACGTAATTTATATGGCGGAAGCGTATCCAACAACTCCCTTCCCTATATTCAGAAAACGATGCACACCAACTAAACATCTTATAAGTTAAAGCCGCACAGCTTTATTTACATAAAACTAGATGGACATCATGAGTCGGTAAATAAAAAATGCCATGGTTTTTCTATACTCGGCTTTGTATCAAAAGATAACCAACATCGTTTCCAATAGTCGTATACTTAAAGTCCATCGATCAATGTCGGCGTCCAAAAGTTCCTTCCTTCGCTGTCCTCCTCCTCGCGGTCATATCCAACCATTCAGTCCATTTACTGGTAGCGATGATAGCAGAGGCATCTTATCTAGTCTGAAATGTTAGTCCCTAAAAGGGGTGAGTACAACTGCTCAGCAGTAAAAGATTCATCAAGCTATATCAAGCATTACTATTTCTATCCAGATTCAAGTATGGTAGACAAAAAAGGCAATTCATGAATGAGTATGCATCCAAACCATATAACTCTTCAATGCAATGACCAATGCATTTCCAACCAATAAGATGCATCGTGTCTAGCCACACAAGTCCTGATCATAGGGCCAAATTGAAATGACACGTCCCATTCCATGACATACAATTTAGTCCCATAACCAGACCACATTCACACTTAATATAATCATCTATTTTATCATTCAAAAGGTTTCATCCCCCAGAGGACCAATGTTTGCATCCTTATGGGATTCCACACCCAATCTGGCGTAGTGGAGTCCTTCGGCACACACCTCTGGGCATCCGGCACACACCTCCGGGCATCTCGCATCCCACCTGGCATCACGAGGAATCGCCAGGGGCTCGCCATGAAAATGGTTACCCCTGCCTTCCGAAATTACGTATCAACATACCACTAGGCATCCCCTAGAATTACGTACCGATATACCACAGGGCATCCCAAAACTCCTGGGGAAAAACCTCTAGCATTCAGCCACTTAGGGCCACCGGGCATCCACAAGGCATCGACTCGCTCAATCCTTTGGGTATCCCGACTCCCGGGGCATCGTTGACTCGAGGGCTCAACGGTAACATTTAGCATTTTAATTCACAAAACATTTTCAAATGCTAAAACAACATGTCTCATGGACCCTCTATCACATCTCAATATTGCACAAATATCCATAGCCAATACGATCATATCACATAGCCATTCGAAACACCTTCACTTTAGGACACTTTGATGAAAATTCAAGAACAGAATGGCCCAATTTTTACAATGCACAGTTTTGGTAGAAATTTTGAAATAAATACTAAATTGTGGCACCCCAAGACATCTAAGGTCACCACAAATACCAAAGAAGAACCTTAGTTCCTAGGCAATTTTTTTTTTTTAAACAGTCCCAACGCATCTTATTTGCGGAAGCATAATCAAGTCTTACCAATTCTCCCACCAACAACCATGACACTTTTATTTACATATTTTCATGATGGATTTTCTCGGGTCGGTACAACAAAAGAAAGGCCAAGACTCTTGACTACACTCCGGCCATAACCCCAAAAAGAGACAACTCGACCCACTATGTCGATCATGCAAAATTCTCCATCCACTAGTGTCGGCTATTGTCCAAAAAGTTGCAGCTCCTACTCCTTACACACGGGCCGTCACACCCATCCCGGTGCGTCAGGCAATGGCGGTGGCAGCATCCCCCGCATCACTCCATCTCGACGAACGTGAACAGATATGAACTCCTGAATGACAGGGCCCTTAGCCAGGCTCACGTCGTACATCACTAATGCACGAACCCGAATGAACGTCAGACCAGGGATGGTGGGATAGTCGATCTCCACACACTCAACCTCCACATCCGAAGGAAGGCCGTAAAAGACGCCTCGCGTGACAACAGGGAGCGGCATATTTCTAATATGAAATGTTGGTCCCCGAAAGGGTGAGTACAGCCACTCAGCAGGTAAAGAACCTAATAAACCATTCAATGCATCACACAATACAATCATAACAATCATAGCATAACACATGTCATTCATGCATCCATGCATAACTTACCTTGAAACCATGCACATGTCATCATACCGCATGTACATACATCCTCATGTAATCATCACCATCATGTTATACATGTACCATCATGCCATAGGTGCACATATATCCATGCATTCACCATCATCATGTCACATATATCATGATGCCATAGGTGCACATACATCCATGCTCTCACCATCATCATGTCACATATACCATCATGTCATAGGTTCACATACATCCATGCATTCATGCATACATGTTACCATATCATGCATAATTCAATTTCAATTTCCCAATTTTATTCTTTCATTTTGGGCCGCAACATTTCTCTTTCCTGGGAACAGTATTTGCATCCCACATTTATCGCTCGCACCCAACCTGGCATCGCGAGGAACCTCCGGCACAAACCTTCGGGCATCCGGCACACACCTCCGGGCATCTCATACCCCAATTGGCATCACGAGGCATCCCCTGGCTCACACCTCCGGGCTTCCAGCACCCCCACTCTCCGGGCATCTCGAAACTCCCGAGGAGCCTCCAGAATTACGCCACTAGGCCATTGGGCATCCGGCATTTACACTCCCTGGCTGGGCATCCCGACACTCCCGAGGCATTGTCGGCTCACACCTCCAACGGCCTTCTCATTTATCATAGTTCACATTTACAATTATAGCTCAATTTCAATATGGCATATAATATGGTGGCAACAAGATCATTTTCAGCATTTGATTCTTATATGCATTTCCAATCACTTATGACAATACAAGATCATCATTATATATGCAGCAAGGTCCAATCACTTATGACAATACAATCCATGGGGTCCATACAACATAGAATAATCCATACGTCATGATTTTTTGAAATTTACCAAATTCCAGCTTGCACAATTTCGGAAAACATATAAATTAAATATCCATATGGTCTTTAAAAATTATAAAATCTGAACATGTGATAGTCAAGACACAAAGGTAGCAACTCCATGAAGAACACATGCCCAAAAGAACTTCACACAAAAAGATATAGCTCACACATTACAGCTTGCAAAATTCAGACACATCAGATTTCATCCTAGATAATTTACTATGGACGGTCGAAGCCCCTGTTTCTAGTACTGAACAGTCCAGTTTAGCTGTCTCCGAAAAATCGAGGTTTAGCCTACTTATCTTCCTTAATTTCCTCTGAATTTTTGATATGTTTTGCCTCAAGATGTCCACTACAACTTTCATTCAGGGATCTAGGTGAGATTCTCAAAGTATAGTCACTTTATAGTCCACAAATTCGCTGGAGTCCAGTACAATACTTCCAGATCTGCCGTGTTCATAGGAAAATCGTTTCACTAGGCTACACTTGTTTTCTTTTCCTCAAATTTGAGTATGTTAGTTTTAAAGATGTTATATATAACTTTCATGAATAAGTCAAAGTGAAATTCTCAGTAAAAAGTGACATGCAACACACAAAACCACCAAGAGGTAAATAAAACAGTTCCAGATCTAGCATTTTCGTAGAGGAAGGTTTTTACCCCTCAAAACTCAACCATTTTATCTCAAATTTTAGTATGTTGTACTTTGAGATGTTTTCTACAACTTTTGTGAAGAAGTCAAAGCCAAAATTCGACTCAAACCACGCATGCAAGCCTCTACAACGTTCGGGGTCAGACAGTATACTCGATAACAGAATGCTATTTCAAAAACAACACAGCTTCGGTTTCTCATACCCTAAACGTCCGAGATTCATCACCATTCAAACACACATGCAAGATACAACATGCAAGAGCAGAATATGGATCCCAACTTGCCTTTGTACCGAGCAAGCACAAGCAACACGGCAGACGATGGACGCACGGCGACGGGCGACGGATGAGCGGACGGACAGACACACGGCTTCTTCCTCCTCTCCCTTAGTTCCTCACTCTGTCGGCAACCCTCTCTCTCTCTCTCCCTTATGGTCGACAGCCCCTTCTAAACCGGTCACTCCCTCCTTTTATTCCCCCCTCAATACAATCATTAGCCATCATTAGGAGCCACCCAAGAAGACCAATAGATGAAGCCCCCTTTTTGCCACTTGGCATCTCCCATGCATGATGGGCTTGGAGGTTGGGCCGGCTCCTCCCCCCCTTGTGGTCAACGGCAGCCCTCTTCATGGGCTTCATGGGCCAAGCCAATTTGGCCCACTCTAGGTCCAATACCCTTGGGCCTAAGGTTCAATCCTAATAAATCCCAATTTCACTTTTAATAATTCATTTTTAATTCTCTCTTTTATAGATTTCAAATTCTAAATTTCATATAACCATAAATCTTGTAACATTTAAACTATAGGGATCAAATCTATGAGGTGCATAGCCAAGAACAATTTTTCTTATCAATTCATCCTATAATACTAATTTTAATTACTCATGGACACAAGATACATAACACTTGGTCTTAAAAGAAAACCAATGGCTAAAGCATAAACCAAAGGTAATTTCATTACCTAATCATAGGCTTTAATACATCTAGAGGTTGCCTTGAATTTTGGGATGCCACATAAATGGACTAAGAAGATTTGAAATTTTGACACATTATCAATGAGACCTAAAGGAACAAATTTCATGAAGAAAACCAAGTCAAATTCCATACATATCAAGAGCAAAAACTTCGGTATTTTTTGCTACAGTTTCTGTAAAATTTCCAGATTTAGCATTTCCGTATGAAAATCATTTTATCGACCAAATCTTGTCCATTTATGCTAAATTTTTGATATGTTACTCCTACAGATATTCTCTCCAACTTTTGTTAAGAAATTGAAGTCAAATTGTGGCTGGAAAATTACAGAAAAATCGAAAAGTCACCGAGGGTCACACTGTTCTTCACAAAACAGTCCATTAACCTAATGAGAGTTTTTCCTACTCCTTGAATTTCGACCTCCAACATCCGCAATCAAATAGATGCAAGTGCATTACACTATAACACAGCCTTATCACTTCCAAAAATCCTCCATAGTCAGATTTTTAAATTCTTGTTCCATCTCAAATTTTAAATCCACAATACATGCCCTGCTTTTTCTAGTTTTCTTGATCTAGCTTCATCTTACATGTCCAAAATCCAACATGCAGCTCTAAAATTTCACCTTTCTCACATCCACCAACTCTTAGCTAGATAAAACAGCAAGCAAAACATAGATTGAAGAACTTTTACTTGCCTCTAATTCCTTAGCTTGACAGCAAGCAAAAACAGGGGCTTGTGGGTCTCGGGCTCCGCTCAACGGTGGCGGAGACTAGTGGTATCGACGGTGGCAGCTCGAGCACGGCAGAAGGCGGTCCCTTCTTCCTCTTCACCGTTCACCCACCCGCTGCTCACTTGCGAATTTCCTTGCTCGAACTCTCTCTCTCTCTCTCTCTCTCTCTCTCTCTACTCTCCGTTCTGCTCGGTCACTCTCTTTAGCTCACTTACACGAGCAGGTTAGCCGCTGGTTTTGCTAAAAACCAGTCAACGAAGAGGGGGATTTTCGGTGGATGCATGCATGGAGGACAGGTGGAGGAGGCATGGACAGGTGGGGGAAATGTGGCTTGCATTCGGTCTCCTCTCGCCAGCTCGGTCTCTTTCTTGGTTATTCGGTTTCGTGAGTCAACACAAGGGAAAAGTCCAGCGTTGCACAAGTGAAGGGCAGCTGTTGAAGACGTGGCTGCTCTCGGCATCACTCGGCTGCCACTTGCAGTTCCATGCAGCGGAACGTGCCCCTCAATTAGTAGACCACATGGTCAACTATTATACTCGTAGTTGACACGTTTGTCAACATGGGAGCAACGAAGTTAACTCACCGAAGAAGGAAAATTAAACGTAGCTGCATGACGTGGCCAAGCAAGTTGGTCAACATCTTCTTCGGGTCGACAATTGAGGGAATAGATTTGGACGGGGCTTCGAGCATTGCATGAAGGGCAGGTTTACGTGAATGCATGGCCATGAATGAGGCCATTCGCCAGGCTATCCGAGGAGAAAAATCGTGTACGAAGCTGCGTTGATCCACGGTCCTTTGCGGGGTACACGATTGAGAGGTCTTTGACAATTTTTGTCGTAAACTTTCACGTACACATGGCTGTTGCGTGCTACGGGCCTTCAGCTTGGTCAATTGGCGAGGCCGCTCGGGATTAACATCGGACGTGTGCATGGCCGTGCATGGGAAATTTTCTCTACGAAAGTTGATGTTTCGGAACGACGGGTGGTGATGAAACGATGGCTTAATGCCATACTGACAATGACGATAACGAAATAGTGTTTGTAAATGGTGCCAATGACGCAATTTGTCGATACTCCCGTCGACCCGTGATGAGCTGTTACTTATTCGAGGTCTAACGAAAACCTGGATGCCACATAGAATGAAGACCGTTTCTAAATGTTCGGGCTTTTTCTTCTGGGTCTTCAACCAACCTCAGAGCATATTGAGAGAGCTCTGCAAACTTGACCCCATACTGGTCAATAGTCATACTCCCTTGGCCGAGACTCTGAAACTTTTGATCGTTAAATGCTTTGAGGAAGGCATCCCACATCGAGACCACACCTTCCGAGAATACTGCATCCTTGGTGGCTCTCCACCAAATGTTCGCATTGCCTTGAAGTTTTTACACAGCCAATACCACCTTCTCCTATTCGTTGCACATCAAAAGTGCAAACGCTTTCTCGAAATCCTGGATCCAGAGTGATGTGACTTCAGGGTCTCCTTCACCAATGAACCTCAGTGGGTTCAGCTTCAAGAACTGTTCCACTAACTTGTGAATCGGCCTTCCAGCAACCACATTTCCAAGTGGAACTTCAACGGGGGCAATGGCAGGTGCAGCAACAGGTGCGGCGGCCTTAGCGGTGGCGGCAACAGTAGTAGTAGCGACAACTTGAGCAACTGATGCAACAGCGGTGGCTTGATTCTAGGCTTGCTGCCTAGTCAAGTGTCTCATAGCTTCCAACGACTGCATGCTCCTGTCTGTTCTGGGATCACTAGGGGTTGCTACCCCAACACCCATGGGAGGTGGTGCTACTCCACTGGTGCTAGCCTGTGCTAACGCCCTATCCCTGCCTCCTCGAGTACCGACCCTGGTCAGCGTCGTACCCCGAGTCACAGGTCTAACTGAGCTCTTGCTAGGAGTTCTCTATTCCTGTTTGCTCATGGATCAGTCTTTTTACTGAAACTTGCCTTCCAAATCCACACCGGATTAAAATCTAAGTGATCCACACACAACAAACAACTCTACTAATCAACTACCACTGACATGCACCGATCATGAATTTAAAAGCCAATTCTGCTTACTATCCCATATCTATCGCACCTTATCACTCCAATCTCTAATGACCATGCTTTGATACCACTAAACTGGGATGTCACGTCTCGATCCTTCGAGCCCATACCCATCCTTGCTTGGTCAATATAATAGCGATGTCCCAGGACGCATCGTTGACCCAATCATTTTAAATACGCATACGACATCAGATATAAATCCCTAGATAATAAAACAATAGGATAGGAAAGCGGGGCCAAACTTTTTTTTTAAACCATAACAACCACACTTATATAAATACACACAGCAAACCATGTCATATATCATACAAGCTGGCCCAAGTATATAAACATATACATAAAGGTTGGTTCTCACAGGGGGGTCTAGCAACCATAGCTACTCATCATCACCCTCTTAAAACTCCTCTTGCTCCACATCCTAGTCCTCATTGGAGTCTTCTGTTGAGTACATTGAAGACTAACTCTTCAAGCTCCGGGTCCTTCGCATCCTCCATCGAACCATCCTTAGGGTCTACTGTACCCTTTTTAAAAGTAGCCTCCAAATTCGTAGAGGTACCTCACTTTCCGGTACAGGGCCCACCCTCTAGCCATTATGATAATGGTGATACCAAGGTTGGTATCGATGGGGCACCTTATGGGGTAAGCCCGCATCGACCCAGACGATGGACTTCACTAGCACATACTCAGGGCCCTTAGGGTGTCCTTGTATCGGAATGTGGTAACTCATTTCGGTGAATTTCTTAGGTTGTCCAAAATGATCTGGTGGGGCTGCCATCTACGGGCCTGAAATGTTGTCCCACAATGGGGTGAGACAACGTCTCAGTGAATTCTACCTCTTAAGACTCGATTAGGAAGAAAATATGCCCTAAAGGCTGCCTAAGCACAAATAGGAGTTAGAGGACTTACCTTGGCCTCAGTTCCTTATTGCAAGTTAGTTCAATTCACAATTACTGACAATCACATCATCCAATCAAACAGATCGAACTATCGATCAATCGATTTAGTCGATTACATGTCAACAAGACTACTCCCCGGTCATCTCAATTGTTCAATCCAAAATCTTACTCACGACTCAACAAGCATAGTTTATCAAATTCTTGGCTATAAAACACGGTCTAAAGGACACAACCTAGGTAAGGTGGTAATCACAACCAATGGGCACAATCTTTACTAGGTGGCAAATCACGGCCCGATTTGGCACAACCTCTATTAGATGGCAAATCACGGCCCGATTGGGCACAACCGATTCCAAATTTGGTGGCAAATCTCGGCCCAACTGGCTCAGCCATACTTCGGCGGCTTTCTAGGTTCAACTCACAATCTCACATGATTATTTTCCACTCAAATACCCGCATTATCCAATTTTGGGATATTTCCCCACATTCACCAATCACACTCAATTTTCACAATCCGATACTCAAATAAATAAATAGATAGCACCACTACAATCAACACGAAATTCTAGTCATCGACTATTCCGGTCTAATTTCTGGAAATTAATTAATTAATTAATTAATTACGACAATTATTAAATAATTGCAATAAATAGCATAAATGTAAACTTAGGCCCAATAAAGCCTAATTGGAAGTCGAGACTAGCCTGAAATTTTTTTGAACGACTCTAGTTAAATACTAGAGCTTGTCTAGGCTCTAATTGCACTAAACTATCCACCTAACATGCATTGACAATTAATTAAATTACTAATCTAATCTAATCTAATCTAATCTAACCACCTAGTCCATCTTAGCCTAAACTAATCAACCCATAATCATAATTAACCTACAAAGCAAGGATTAATGAGTTAAACTCACTTGTTTCATGATCCGATCGTTTCAAATCAACGAGAACGCCACGAGAGACGGAAAACTTCAAGGCGGGCCTAGCTTTCAGGGTTCGGAACAACGTCAAAACGGGCCCAATAGCGGCTGGAAACCCACACACTTTGCTCTCTGTTCTTGGCTACAAAAGAGGGAAAATGGGGCTGGATGGGGCGGCAAGGACCGGGATGGGCTGAGGGGCACTCGATTGAGCTGAACGGCAGCTCCAACGACTCCTACGGCCACACACAGTGGGTGGATAGCCTCCTAGATGGTGAGCCAACTTCCTGGAACGGTGAGCTAGGCAAAGCAACACCGTTGGACACGGCTAAGGAGTGACGGGCTGGAATGGGCGGATGGTGGCGCGCGAGGACGGCAACGGCGATGGGTGGCTAGCTTCGGCTGGTCTTTCGGCTTGTTTCTAAGGTTCGAACAACACCAACAAGAGGGAGCGAGGGTGGTGGACGACAAGTGAGGGAGAGCGGAAGAGATTAAGGGAACAAAAGGGGGGCCACCAAGCCTTATCTCTTCTATTTGGTCCCCTTGACCAATTCCCATCCTCTGCTATCTTCCATGGACCAAAATCAGCCACTAAGGCTTCAATTGCAACCTTTGAAATGGTCAAAAACCATAGGCAAGGGGGAGCTACGAATTTCCCCAGAATTTGGCTTCAATTGGACACTAACTATTTCTCAAATCGATTCAATTTGGCTCCCATAAATCCCGTTGTTGAGTCCTCGATCAAATTGGTATTTTTCCTCACCAATACAACCCACGTGCTTCCCAATTGTGCGATCAAAAATGGTCTCTAACTTTTTCTAGACAAAAATGGCCCTATGATGACTTTTTCCCAAAAAATCTCGGTCTGCAGAAAAATCTTTGGAGGCTGAGTCGACGTTCCTAAAATGACTTTTGACATGACAGAACTTTCACTTTCTGATATCGGATTCAAATTCGCGGTTAATTTCACTTCGGTGCGATTTTAGTGTGACCTAGGCTACTGAGTAGCCTTTAAAACTTTTTAGTGCAAATGAGCTATGGTCAATTTTCTTCGAGCCACAATGAACCCCTTTGACACATTGGCGACTCTTGGTAGTCGTGAAAATCTCGAGGTTTCAAATACGGACACAGGGTACCAAAACAATAGAAAAATAAATCTAGTGTCAATCGATGAGAATTTTGCAATTTAGTGGGATCACCCACGTTTAACCACGCATCTCGATCAAACCGACCTATCTCTGATCTCTAATCGATTTTTAACTATGCGTAATAATCTCGACAGATAAGCATAGTCGAGCAGCCAATTCCTAGTCGAATCCTCAAGTCTATTTGCCTTAAAATCCTTAATGGCTTCCATAGATAGTCTAGTTATCTCACGAGTGATCAGCTCTGAGAATAGCGCTATAGTCGCGTCAATGAAATGTCCGATTTATTCAATTGAAAGTAAAATCGAAAATCCAGGATGTCACAGGCTTGGTGACTCCGCTAGGGACTAGTTACTAGTTAAAGGACTTTAAGCCATTTAAAATGGTTGTCGTGTTAATTAACGTGCCTTATTTAGGATTGTCTACATGTCAAAGTCGAGTGGAAAATAAGGTAAGTCATTAGCCTCGTGTTAAATTGTCTTGTGGGGGGGGGGGGAGTCATAAGGGGTGGTGTGTTTGTAAACCTCTTGTCATGCAGATGATAAAAGGATGTATGCGTGTATGATTGTGTTGTATTGAAGTGCAAGTGCAGGATGTTTAAATTTAAATGCATATTTAAGAGTTTTAACACAACACCGCATACATAATCGCGCATTAAAACCCTGATCGCACCAATTATCACCTCTAAGAGTATTTGTGAGTGGAATCCACAAATGAATGCTCGGGGTGATCCATGCTTCCATAAACCCACTCATTCCAATCAATAAAAGACCCCATATTATCATCATACTCGGACCCATTACTGAAATTTATATTACCTCTCAACTAGGTCTTTTATTCTTGTCCTTTAGTAAACTTTCATTTTTAACCGCCACTATTTCTAACTGAAATATGTCTAAACAAGGTTGTCCCACCAACCATTCTTTCCCTTTTGTAAAACTTTAGGCCTTTGAAAGCTAGGTCTACAACAGTTTTCTTGAGTAATGGCATGAGGCACTTATTTCTTTCTTTCTTAAATCGAGATATAAAATGGTCCATAGATTTATTGTTTGGCTGTTTCATGACTAACAGGTCCGCCACAAACAAATTAGGAATATCTATTTGCAACTAGTTATGGAACATCCTTTCCATTTACTCCCAAGAGAAAATTTAATTAACTGGTAATGCAGTGTACCATGGGAAGGCGATTATAGACAGCGATAATGAGAACAATCATAACTACCAATGATCATTGTGTAGAATCATCACATAATGTAGTAAACTAGCTGACATGCTCGAATGTTAACTGTTTATTTTCCCCTGTTAAAAGTGAGAATTTCGGCATCTTGAAGCCTCTCGGATAAAGTACCGTGTCTATCCAGTTTGGGTAGAATTTCTTGTAGACAGGTCTATAGTGTACCCCATGTTGCATCCATTTTGACATGCCACTTGGTGAAGCACTAATTTATTTTGCTTAGGAGCAATTATGGTAGCGGTTGCAACATGTTGAGCAAGATTGTCTATGGTATAGCTTGCTATGCATATTATGGCAAAGATTGTGACAATTATTGTTGTAATGGCTATTGAATTTGCTGTATAAATGGATGTGGAGTGTTTTGTGGAATCGATTGCAAAACCGTTTGCTGTAGGAGATATTGTTGCAATGGTTGTAGGGCTTGTGGCGAAAGTGGATGTATAACATTTGAGGAGTTGGTAGTGGAACTAGTCGCGCGAAAGAATGGTTGTGGTGGAATGCACTGCCTCTTAGGTAGGATTGGGAATACACCTTGGTTATTGACAATTGTTGACACTTAATTTTTAGTCGACATGTCAAAAAGGTAAAAAATCGAGATACGAGTTTCTGATTGCAACGGAGTCTATTTGTTGACCAAAAAGTGTCGTTTTTCATTTTTTTTTCCTTTGTATTATCGCTTTTAAGCATTTTCTTATTCATTTTAAAGAAAAACCCAAAAAATCAAATAGTTAACTTTCAGGTTGACTTTTTGGTCAACACAATGTAAAAAATTGATTTTTCGTCCAAAAAGATGTCAATTAGTTTTAACTTCACTCTTCCCAAGTCAATTTTTCAAAAATCCAATAATTTGACTAAAAAATCAACATTTTAAGAAAAATCAATTAAGGGATTGACTTTTGGTTAGACCTTTGACCAAAAAATTGAAAAAATAAAAAATCCACAAAACACTTTCTTTTAGTGTCATTGTGATTTGTGCATCGAAAATTTTGCCAAATATCATTAAGAACTTTGATTTCCAAATTTTTCGATTTTAGATTCTAAATTAATCAAAAAATAGAATTGCTAATATTAATCATAATTAGGTATAGTTCTTTTTATGACATTTGGTCTAAGGACTATTTCTAACCCACTCGTTCATTCAATTTCGGGAATTGCCATGTTCGGGGGGTGAATTACCATTTTTAAGCCTTAACTAGGAGGTCAAAATTGATTCTTTATGATCCACAAGTGGACAATTTTTTTCTACTTATTTTCTTAAGATAAGTCTAAATCCGGGGCTAATGTTGAGAAATTCACATGAGAACTTCCTGATTTGAGGGATTTCACGCTCTTGAATATAAGAAAATCAAGCCATCGAGCTTCAATTGAAGAAATTTAGGTTGACCCGTTCAATACTATTGTTCAATTTCATGAATAGACCTTGATTCTTTGTTTGCCTAAGTTTTGATACTTCAATCAAAGGTCAATTTAAATTCATTACGTATTCTTGCACATGAGTAATTAGTCGATTAGATCTATTGCCATATTAATTGAATTCGGTTTCAATTAATATGCAATTTTGACTAAAGAATTGTGAAATTACTCATTTTAGCCATTAAGGCTCGATTTGATACCCATGGTTTTGGTCGATTGTTTTCATCATGATTGTTCAATTAAGAAATATAGAGTCCATGAATTGCATTAATTGATTTTAATTGGCTAAGTTGAATCAAAATCAGACAATTTCTCCGCAAATCATACAAGTTTTCTTTTCAATTTGGTACTTGAGGGATCAAATTGCATAAATTTTAAATCCACAAGGACTATAAAGTCTTGAACCAAGACGAACTGGTCAAAATAGGTCAAGAACTGGCTAAGAACCAGTCAAACCGATGTGAATTTGTCTAACTGGTCCGATCGGCCGCCTCCAAGATAGGCCACTTTGACCCCTTGTCAATCGGTTCTAGACCTCTAATAACCAGTTCCGAACTCCTGCGCGTGACAATTTTGTCCCTTTACCCTTGCTTTCTCATGATTTTGTGGATTGACTCTCAAATTTCATGAATTTGCAATTTTGAGGCCCTTTAGCGAAATTCTTGTTTTAAACTCAAATTTTCACAAATCGAACCCATTCGATCGGTTCTTTGACACTTCCTAATGATGAATAACCCTTTAAAACTTTGATTTGGACATTAGATTAATATTTCGATCGTCAAATCAAACCAATGGCCAAGATTGGCCGATTTGGAATTACCGATTTGGAATTAGTATAACCAATGGCCAAGATTGGCCGATTTGGAGTTAGTATAAATAGGTTTTTCCTTCCAAATTTTAGGGGGAGCAAAAGACTCATTAAAACACAATTCTCTCTTTCTCTCTGGTTGTCCTGCCCATTTCTTCCCTCGCTCTCCTTGTTGCGCGGCTGCCCATTGCTGGCGATGTAGCCTCCCCACCGGTAATCTTTACAGCCGCGCCACTTCCCCTGATCTTCTTTGACGTCCTGCTGAGGTGATAGGAACTTCCCCCAGCTCAAGTGACCACAGCAACTCGTCATTTGATCGAGATTTCTTCGAGGATTGAAGACCGATGATTGGATCGGTCCTCAACCCCAACCGATTCCTCCTCCTTATTTCGGTGCTCGGCGGCCATTCTTTGGTGAACAAACATGTTTTGATCTACCATCAAACCTCTACTCAACCTCTAGGAGGTTGGAGTTTAGCCAATCGATAGTTGGATCGATTCCGGCGTCCCCAAACCAGTCCAACTTGGACCGGTCCTTTTGGCTGCTTGAACCAGCGGCCAGCAATGGCTTGGTTGAATCTAGTACAATCCAATCCCTAGGTCATCCCCGACCTGATCATGGTGGGAGATAAGTGGATCGGCCACTGGATCTCTTTCAATGACCTTGATCCTTATCGAAAGGATGAAAGACCGGTCTAATCGAACCAGTTTTGTTTTGGCACTAAACCGGTGGTCCGATCATCTCTTCAGTGGTCCTTGGAGGTCCAATGCGATTCTTGGAGGTCCGATCAAACTCCAGCAATAATTGATTCGTCTGATTGCCTCAAAATTGACAAAATCACGCAAAGGTTATTCTCTAAAGCTTGAATGTGATGAATCAAGGTTGGAATATCCAATTGGGGCTAGGATTTTCAATTAGACCAATGAAGTAGGTTTAGATCTAAAGATTATGTGATGTTCAATGATTTGCTGAGGTTGAAGGTTGATTGAGTATAAGTTCAAGGTTGATTGGATGATTTTTGTGCTAATCTATGACTTTTGTGCATCTGTGATGTTGTGGCATCCCAAAATTCCTTGCTAGCCATTAAGGGTGCTCCAGTTATTATCTTGTATTAAAATCTATGGCCGAGTTTAAATGGATAAATCTTGGAAGAGGATGACTTATCTCTAGCCATGTGCATCGTGAATTAGAATCCATAGGTTTGTAATTCTAAGTGTTTAGTTATTTAATTTTACCCTATAGTACTTTAGTTTAATAAGATTTAATTAGTGTTTAAAAAGGAGATTAAATTTTATTTTAATTAGGTTGGGCCTTAGGCCCATTGGCCTAAGCTTTTGGTGGGCCGAATGTCCAGCCAAATTAGGCCCAAGGAAAGGTGGCCGTCGACCAAGGGGGGGAAGGAGTGGGCGGCCCACTTCTTCCAAGCCCAAGACCATTGCATGAGCCATGCCAAGTGGCAAGAAAGGGGTCTTCATGCATTGGCTATCAAGGGTGGCATGCAATCATTACAAATGATAAGGATTTGGGGGAATAAAAGGAAGAAGAGAGAGAGAGGGTGGCCGGTTGTGTTGTTCGGCCAAGAGAGAAAGAGAGAGAGAGTGAGTTGCGAGAGAGTGAGGCCGAGAGGAGAGGAACCGAGAGGAGGAGGAGCTCGCCCGTCTCCGCCCGTTTGCCGCCCGTTCGTCCGCCATGTGCCGTCATTCTCTTGAGTATAGAGGCAAGTTGGGACTGATTTCCACCCTTGCATGTGTGTCTTGCATGTGTGGTTGAATTCTTGGTTGTTTGGAGGCTAGAAATCGAGGTGCATGAGGTTTGTTCTTAGAGATGCTTCCTGTTTTCGTATGAACCGCCTGTACCAGAATCTTGTGAGAGCTTGCATGCATGTTTCGAGTTTCATTTTGACCTTGATTCCTTCATGAAAGTTATTGCCAACATCTTAAAATACAACACACTAAAATTTGGGACAAAATGATGGAGATTTAAGGGGTCAAACCCTCATCCTACGAAGACACTAGATCTGGAACGATTTCACTGACCTTTCGGTAGATTTGTGGTTGCATGTCGATTTTTACTAACAATCTCTCTTCGACTTCTTCATGAAACTTGTAGAGAACATCCTAATGGCTAACATACTCAAATTCGAAGTAAAATGAGCAAGTGTAACCTAGTGAATCGACTTACTCTTGGAGACGGTAAATCTGCAGACGTGGTACAGGACACCCGAGACTTCATGGACCCATATGATGACTATACTCTGGAAATTTGTCTTAGATCCCTTAATGAAAGTTCTAGGGGACCTCTTCAAGTAAAACATATCCAAATTTCAGAGGAAACGAAGAAGAATAAAGGGGTGAAAACTCGGTATTTCGGAGATGACTACACTGGACATTTCGGTGCTAGGTCCAGAAGCTTCGTACGACCATAGAAAATGATCTAAAACGAATCTGGCTTAGAATTCTTCATAAAGAACCTACTTTAGTGTCTTAAATATAACCTGGTAAAATTTCATGATTTTTGGAGGCCGTTCGGAATTTTAATCGAATTATTTCGGAAACTGTGCATTCTGTTTCTATCCGAAATTGCATGCTATATTTGTGCGAATTGTATCTTCTTGTGTGGAAGTCTATTGGGCATGTGTTTTTCATGAAATTGCTATCTTATTGTCTTATCTATCACATGCCATGATTTCATGATTTTTAAGAAGCATATGGATATTTAATTTAAATATTTTCTAAAGATGGTACATGCTGGAATTTTGTAAAAGGGCATGAAATATGGACCATTTTAAATTGCATGGACTCCATGAATTGCATTCATTGGATGATAGTGTCTTGGTGCATGCATGATAATGAATTGAGATGCATGTACGAAATCAATGTTGAATATGATCTTGATTGCCATCACATCACATGTCATGTTAAAATTGAACTATAATTGAAGATGAGAATTGAGACAAATGAGAAGGCCGTCGGACGTGTGAGCCGACGATGCCCCAGGAGTGTCGAGATGCCTGGTTAGAAGGGTACGGCCGGTTGCCCAGTGGTCATGAATGGCCGGATACCGGAGGGCCTCGGGAGTACCGAGAGGTGTCGAGATGCCCGGAGAGTGGGGGAGCTGGAAGCTCAGCATGGTAATTATGCTGAGGGATACCTCGCGATGCCGGTTTGGTTGCAAGATGCCTGGCTAGAAGGGTATGGTCGATTGCTCGGTGGCCTTGAATGGCTGA
Organism: Eucalyptus leucophloia subsp. euroa; assembly: GCA_017140325.1. NCBI lineage: Eukaryota > Viridiplantae > Streptophyta > Magnoliopsida > Myrtales > Myrtaceae > Eucalyptus > Eucalyptus leucophloia. The sequence continues at coordinate 49,571,325 of CM029470.1, forward strand.
ATGCCAGAGGGTCCTCATGATGCTAGTTGGGGTACAAGATGCCCGGAGAGTGGGGGAGCCGGATTGTCTGAATTGTATCTTGGATACATGTGGGATGCAAACATTGGTCCTGAGAATGAGAAATGTGGCGGTCCAAGATGAAATTGAAATTAAATTATGCATGATGATGTTATATGCGTGGATGCATGGTAAAGATGATGGCACATGTGATATGATGCATGGATGCATGGTAAAGATGATGGCACATGTGATATGATGCATGGTTGGATGGTAATGATGATGGCACATGTGATATAATGCATGGATGCATGGTAATGATGATGGCACATGTGATATGATGCATGGATGCATGGTAAAGATGATGGTAGATGTGATATGATGCATGGATGCATGGCAATGATGATGATATAGGTGATATGATGATGATGTTACATGCATGGATGCATGGCAATGATGATGGTACATGTGACATGATGATGATGCTATATGCATGGATGCATGGTAAGAATGATGCCATATGTGACATGATGATGGTAAGTATATGATATGGGGTATAATGACATGTGCATGATGCCATGGTATGTTGTGCATGGATGCCTGTATGACATGTGATGCTATGATTGTGATGATTGTGTGGCATGATGCATTGAGTGGTTTATTGGTCATTTACCTGCTGAGTGGTTGTACTCACCCCTTCGGGGACCAACATTTCAGATTAGCAGCATGCCGCTCCCTACTGTCACACGGGGCATGTTTTACGGCCTACCTTCGGATGTAGAGGTCGAGTGCGAGGAGTTTGACTGTCCCACCGTTCTTGGTCTTACGTATATTCGAGTGCGCATCTTCGTTATGTACGATGTGGGCTTGGCTGGGGGCCCTGTTGTCTAGGAGTTCATATCCATCCACATTCGTCGAGACGGAGTGATGCGTGGGATGTTGCCGCCGCCACCACCTGATGCACCGGGATGGGTGTGAGGGCCCGTGCTTGACAAGTAGGAGCTGAAACTTTTTGGGATGGTTAGCCGACACTAGTGATGGGCGATCCTGCGCGTTAGACGTAGTAGGTTGACTGTTTCTTTTTGGGGTTTAGGCCGAGTGTGGCTTCATGTCTTGGCCTTTCTTTTGATGTACCGACCCAAGGAAACCCATATTGAAAATATGTAAATAAAGTGTCATGGCTTTGTCTTTATTAAGATGTTTAGTGGTGTGCAATTGTATCATGGTTGATGGAGGGTGAGATGGCGATGTTTTATTTTGCTTCCGCTAATGAGTCGCGCTGGGACCGTCTCTAAAAAAAAAAATGTCTATGAATTACGACGCTTCTTCTAAGAGATGTAATTAGGTGTAACGTTTGGTGCCTGTGGCGACCCTAATCGGATCGGGGGCCGTCGAGGGGTGTCATAGCCTATTTTTGGTATTAGAGCGATGGTTATAGGTGGAGTGATAAAGAGCCTCATTTGGAAATTGAGGAAGATGATGACAATGCACACCGTAGGATGTAAAGTGGAATAATTGAATAACGGGTGATGAGTATTCACTCGTAGATCCCTAGTAGTTAGTTTTGAGTTGTCTACAGGTACCAGTAAGATGTATATGTTACTTATGTAGCAGTAGTAGTTGCTTTGAATTGAGACAGTGAGTCTCAGATTATTCCTGAGGCAATGCTTGGAAAACTGTAGGAAAATCATGGTGCGAGCTGGAAGTGCTCATCCATCGAGGGCTGAAGCCTATGCTGCAAGGGCTGAACCTCGAATGGAAGACATCCTCGTGTGCATTGGCCAATATTGGAAATCTGATGGAAAGGCGGGCGCAAAAACAACTTGAAGCGAACTCTGTACACAAGGACTGGTGGAACAGTTTTTGAAGTTGAAGCCACCTAAGTTCGGTGGAATGGGAAGTCCTGAGGAGGCGGAACATTGGATTGATGGAATGGAGCAAATTTTCAGGTTGTTGGACTGCACTGCTGCTGAGAAAATAACTTTGGCAGAGTACCAACTGGAGGGAAATGCAAAGTTTTGGTGGAGAGCATCGAGGGACACAATCTTCCCACCAGGTACTAAAGTTAACTGGGAGGAGTTTGTGAGAGCTTTTAATATGAAGCATTTTTCTGACTGTGCTAAGAATAGGAAAATTCCTGAGTTTGTTCAATTAGAATAAAATGAGCTGATGGTACACCAGTATGAGGCTAGATTTTCTGAACTGTCTAGATATGCTCCTAGGCTGATTTAGGATCAGGAAGAGAAAGCTAAGAGGTTTCTGAAAGGATTGAGGACTGATGTCAGGAAGCAACTAGTGCCTCTGAACATAAGGGATTATAATGAGATCTATGAAAGGGCACAGTTGGTGGAGCAGGAGTTAGTGAGGGATTATTCGGAGGATAAGAAACCATTGTCCTTTGGTGATGTGAGAAGGGGTAAGAGACCCTATACAGGTCAAGGTCGGACCTGGGAATCTAAGAAGAAGGGCAATTTTGGGAACTTTGGAAGAGGCAAGGGTAGCCTGAATTTGGGAAGGACACCTTATCAGGATTCGAAGTGTCGAATGTGTAATAGGGGACATGGCCCAGGACCTTGCATTGGACAACCAAAGTGCTATGGTTGTGGAAAAATAGGCCATATTAAGAGAAACTACCCTCAAGAAAGATCGTACGCGAGTATGGGCTCGGTGCGGCCATTGTGACGAATCTTTATTAGGCCGAACTTACCAAGGAATCCCCAGAGGCCACCAGCACAAGGAAGAGTGTATGCGATCACCCAAGAGGAAGCGAAAGCTTCCCAAAATGTTATCTCAGGTACGATCCTTATAAATGATAAAAAAGGCATATGCATTGTTTGATACGGGTGCTACGCATTCATCTGTGTCTGAAAGATATAGACAGTTGAGTAAGATAGAAACTATGCCTCTTGAGACGCCTCTTTGTGTTTCCACGCCTCTAAAGGATATGTTATTGTCTACGCTGGTGTGTGGAAATTGTAAGATAAGAATGGGGGGGAAAGGATATGGAAATAGACTTAGTTGTAATGGCCATGTATGATTTTGATGTTATCATAGGAATGGATTGGCTTTGTAAGTATCATGCCCAAATGGATTGTTATAGAAAAGTGATCCAATTTACTTTACCTGATCGGTTTAGTTGTGAATTTCTGGGAGGTCAGACCCACCTACCTGTAACGCTTATTTCAGTAATAGAAGCTTGTGCGTTACTTGACAAGGGATGTCAAGGGTACTTGGCCATGGTTAGAGATTATACTAAGGAAGAGCCTAAGATTGATGAAATTCGGGTAGTTAATGAATTTCAAGATGTATTCCTTGATGAATTGCCTGGATTGCCGCCAGAGCGGGAGATTGAGTTTGAAATAGAATTAATGTCTGGAACAGGACCTATATCAAAAGCCCCATATAGGATGGCCTTAGTTGAATTGAAGGAATTGAAAGTGCAACTGCAGGAGTTGCTTGACAAAGGATTCATTAGACCAAGTGCTTCACCTTGGGGTGCACCAGTCTTGTTTGTGAAAAAGAAAGATGGATCGATGCGCTTGTGCATTGACTATAGGCAGCTGAACCAGGTGACCATTAAGAATAAGTATCCTTTGCCTAGAATTGATGACTTGTTTGACCAACTCCAGGGAAGTTCGGTCTTCTCTAAGATTGACTTAAGGTCGGGATGACTTAAGGTCGGGATACTATCAGTGAGAATTAAGAAAGAGGACGTTCCTAAGACTGCGTTCAGGACTCGTTATGAACACTATGAGTTCCTTTTTATGCCATTTGGATTGACTAACAAGCCGGCTACATTTATGGATTTAATGAATAGGGTATTTAAACCTTATTTAGACTAGTTTATGATTGTTTTTATTGATGACATCCTGATATACACTTGAGGATAGTTTTGCAAACCCTGAAAGAGCATAAGCTGTATGCCAAGTTTAGTAAGTGTGAATTCTGGCTGGACCATATAATATTTTTAGGGCATGTGGTATCAGGAGAAGGAATTGCAGTAGACCCAGCTAAAGTTGAGATGGTAATAAATTGGTCGAGACCGACGACACCTACTGAAATACGAAGTTTCTTAGGACTGCCTGGTTATTATAGGAGGTTTATTGAAGAATTTTTACGATTGGCAGGACCCTTAACTAAGTTGACTTGAAAGAATGTGAAGTTTGAATGGAATGGGGAATATGAGAGGAGTTTCCAGGAGCTTAATAAGAAATTGACCTCGGCTCCAATCCTGACTATACCAATTGGACCTAATGGTTTTACAGTGTATAGTGATGCATCTCACAAAGGACTGGAATGTGTTTTGATGCAGCATGGCAAGGTCGTAGCCTATGCATCTAGACAATTAAAACCTCATGAGCTGAACTACCCAACGCATGATTTAGAGCTAGCAGCTATAGTGTTTGCCTTGAAGATATGGAGACACTATTTGTATGGGGAAAAGTTTGAAATTTATACGGACCATAAGAGTTTGAAGTATTTGTTCTCACAAAAGGAGTTGAATATGAGACAAAGGAGATGTATGGAGTTGTTAAAGGATTACGGTTGTGAGATAAAATACCATCCAGGGAAGACAAATAAGGTAGCGGATGCTCTTAGTCGTAAGTCGGCTATGGAGATGGCTAGTTTAAGAATAGCGGAATGGAGCTTGTTAAAGTCCGTTACAGACTCAGAATTTAAATTAAAGGTAGATTGTCTTACTGGTATGCTTAATGCATTGAGGATTGAACCAGAGATTATTCAGAAAGTTAAAATCCTGCAAGAGTCTGACCCGAAGATTTTAAAAATGAAAGACGTTATGTCTTTAGGAAAAAGACTAGAATTTCAAGTCTCTGATGATGGAATAGTAAAATGCCAAGGACGACTTTGTGTTCCTGATAGCGAAGAATTAAAGAAGGAAATTCTGTTGGAGGCACATAAGAGTAATTATAGTATCCATTCGGGTAGTACAAAGATGTACAGGAATTTACATCAACAATTTTGGTGGAATGGTATGAAAGCAGATGCGGCTAAGTACGTTTCTCAATGTTTGACGTGCCAGCAAGTAAAAGGGGAACATTGTAAACCTGCAGGACTCTTGAGACCATTAGACATTCCAGAATGGAAATGGGAGCACATAACGATGGACTTTACACAAGGATTACCAAGGACGTCAAGCAGTCATGACTCTATTTGGGTTATAGTGGACCGTTTGACTAAATCGGCTCATTTCCTAGCTGTTCGCATGGACTACTCAATGGACAAATATGCGAACATGTATGTAAGTCAAGTGGTACGCTTACATGGTGTTCCAGTGACTATTACCTCGGATCGGGATTCGAGATTCACTTCGAACTTTTGGCGAAGTCTTCAAATCGCATTAGGAACTAAACTTCAGTTTAGTACTGCTTTTCATCCCCAAATAGATGTGTGGCATCCCAAAAATTTAAGACAAGCTCTAAGGTGTATTAAAGCTCGTAATTAGGTAATGAAATTACCTATGGTTTATGCTTTGGCCATTAGTCTCCTTTTAAGATTAGGCGATTTCTGCTTGTGTTTATGAGATTTTAAATTTGATAGATTAGTGATAATAATCTATGCTTGGCCATGCACCTTATAGATTAAATTCCAATAAATAAAATTTCACAAGACTTTGGCCATGTGGAATTTAAAATTTAAAATTTATAGAGGAAAGTATAGAAAGGGAAAATTTAATTTTTAATTAGGTTGGGCCTTAGGCCCATTGGCCTAATCCTTAGTGGGCCAAGCTGGTCGGCCCAATTAGGCCCGCGGGTGGGGCTGTCGCCGGCCCAAAAGGAGGCCCAAGAAGAGGAAGCCCAAGCCCATGCATGTGTTGTGACAAGTGGCAAGAGGAGATGGCATGCATTGGCCAATCGAAAGGCAATCTAATGATTGCAAATGATGAGGAAATGGGGGAATAAAAGGGAAGAAGAGGAGAGAGAGTGGCCGGTTGTGTTGTTCGGCCAAGGGAGAGAGAGAAACCGTGCGAGAGAGAGGGAGAGTGAGGCCAAGAGAGGAGAAGCCGAGAGGGAGAGGAAGGAGTCGCCGTCGCACGCCGTCGGTCCGCCTATGCGCCACCCGTTCGCCGCTGTGTGCCGTTGTTCGTTCGGTCTAGAGGCAAGTTGGGAATCCACTTTCTACTCTTGCATGTATGGTCAGAATTTAGGACATTTGGAGGCATGGGAGTGAAGCTAAGGTGTTTTGTTCTTGAGTTGCATGCTGTTTTCGCATAAACCGTTTGAGTCAGAACCTTGTGAGAGCTTGCATGCATGTTTTGAGTTCACTTTTGACTTTTATCTCTTCATGAAAGTTGTAGATAACATCTTAAACTACAACATACTAAAATTTGGTACAAAATTATGGAGGTTTGTGGGGTCAAACTCTCATCCTATGGAGATGCTAGATCTGAATTGTTTTCGCATGAACCGTTTGAGTCAGAACCTTGTGAGAGCTTTTATGCATGTTTTGAGTTCGCTTTCTGACATTGATATCTTAATGAAAGTTGTAGCTAACATCTTACACTACAACATACTAAAATTTGGTACAAAATGATGGAGATTTGAGGGGTCAAACTCTCATCCTACGGAGGCACCAGATCTGGAACGATTTCACTGACCTTTCGGTGGATTTATGGTTGCATGTTGATTTTTACTAGGAATATCTCTTCGATTTCTTCATGGAACTTGTATAGAACATCTTGAACTACAACATACTCAAATTTGAAGTAAAATGAACAAGTAAAACCTAGTGAATCGACTTACTCTTGAAGATGGTAAATCTGGAGACGTGGTACAGGACACCCGAGACTTCATGGACCCATATGATGACTATACCCTGGAAATTTGACTTAGATCCCTTCATGAAACTTGTATAGAACATATTGAAGTAAAAAATATCCAAATTTCAGAGGAAACGAAGAAGAATAGGTAGGTGAAGACTCAGTATTTCGGAGAAACATGCACTGGACGTTTTGGTAATAGATCCAGAAGCTTCGTGTGACTGTAGAAAATAATCTAAAAATAATTTGGCTTAGAAGTCTTCATGAAAAATCTACTTTAGTGCCTTGTCTATAACTTGGTAAAATTTCGTAATTTTTGGAGGTCTTTTGGATATTTTAATCAAATTATTTCGGAAACTGTGCATTCTGATTTCATCCGAAATTACATGCTGTATTTGTGTGAATTATGAATTTGTGTGGAATTCTATTTGGCCATATATTTTTCATGAAATCATTATCCCATTGTCTTGTCTATCACTTGCCTTAATTTTATGATTTTTGAGAATCATATGGATATTTAAATTAAATATTTTCAAAAGTGGTACAAGCTGGAATTTAAATAAATGTAAAAAGGGCATGATAAATGGATTATTTTAATTGGTACGAATTCCATTTTATGAATAATTGTACCTTGTTGCATGTATGATGAGGTCTTGATGCATGCATGACAATGAATTGAGATGCATGTATGAATTCAATGCTGAATATGATTATGTTTGCCATTAGATCATGTGACATGTATATGATTATGTTTGCCATTAGATCATGTGACATGCTGAGTTGAGACCTAAATTGGTAAGCAAGAATAAAGATAAATGAGGAAACGGAATGTGGCGGATGATAATGCCCTGGGAGTATCAGGATGCCCGGGATGGGGGGTGCCGGATGCCTGGAATGTATAGAGATACATGGCTGGATGGCCCTAGGAGTATCAGGATGCCCGGAATGGTTGGGCGCCGAAAGCCTCGGAGGTCTTTGCCCGAGGGGATGCCTCGTGATGCCTAATGGGATGCGACATGCCTGGAATGTGGGGGTGCCGGATGCCCGGTGGCCTTAAATGGCTGAATGCCGGAAGTTTTTCTCACGATGCCAGGATGGGGTGCGAGTGTAAAGTATGAGATGAAATTGATGATCTTGAGAAAGGGTGATGTGGTGATCGAATTGAAAGTTAAAAGTGGAAATTGAATCATGCATGATGATATGCATATATGACATGATATGATAATGATCACCTATGGCATGATGACATGTGTATGATATGATGGTGACATGATGATGGTAACATGTGTATGGTATGATGATGTCATGATGATGATGACATGTGTATGATATGATGATGACATGATATGATGTGATGATGATCACCTATGGCATGATGATGTGCATAGATGATGTGATGTGATGATGATCACCATGGCATGATGATATGCATGTATGATATGATGATGATCACCCATGGCATGATGATATGCATGTATGGTATGATCATGATCACCCATGGCATGATGATATGCATGTATGATATGATTGTGATGATGATGCATGATGGTACATGCATGGCATCAAGGTAAGTATGCTTGAATGCATGAATGGCATGTATGATGTTGTGATTGTATTGTATGATGCATTGAGCGGTTATTGGATTCTTTTACCTGCTGATTGGTTGTACTCACCCCTTTGGGGACCAACATTTTAGATTAGCAACTTGCCGCTCCCTGCTGTCACGTGGAGTGTGTTTTACGGCCTACCATCCGATGTAGAGGTCAAGTGCGAGGAGTTTGGTTGTCCCTATGTTCCTGGATTGACATATATTAGAGTGCGCTGTTTGGTTATGTATGACATAGGCCTAGCTGGGGGCCCTGTTGTCCAGGAGTTCATCTCCGTCCATGTTCGCCGAGATGGAGAGATGCGTGGGATGTTACCGCCGCCACCGCCTAATGCACCGGGATGGGTGTGAGGGCCCGTGCGTGACGAGTAGGACTGGAACTTTTGGGATAGTTAGCCGACACTTGTGATGGGGATCTTGCACGTGAGTTGTAGTGGGTCGAGAGTTTCGTTTTGGGGTTTTAGGTCGGGTGTGGCTGAGTCCTGGCTTGTCTTTTAATCAAGTGTCATGGCTTGTCTTTTAATCATGATGATTAGTGGTGTGTATTTGCATCATGGTTGATGGAGGGTGAGATGGTGATGTTTTATTTTGCTTCTGCTAATGAGTCGCGCTGGGACCGTTTAAAAAAAAAATGTCTATGAATTACAACATTTTTTTTTTTTAAGAGATGTAATAAGGAGTAACGTTGGTGCCTATGGCGTCCTAAGAGGGGTTCGGGGTGCCACAAGATGGACAAACAGAAAGAGTAATTCAGACATTAGAGGATATGTTAAGGGCTTGTGTAATTGATTTCAAAGGAAACTGGGATGAAAGATTGCATTTAGTAGAGTTTGCCTATAATAATAGTTTCCAGAAAAGTATAGGCATGGCTCCCTATGAAGCATTATACGGAAGGAGATGTAGGACTCATGTCTGTTGGAATGAAGTAGGTGAAAGGAAATTGACAGGACCTGAATTGGTCAAGTTACCACTGAGGCTATTGAAATTATCAGAGAAAGACTTAAAACAGCTTAGAGTAGACAGAAAGGCTACGCAAATAAGTGTAGAAGGCCTCTAGAATTTAGTGTAGGAGACCATATATTCTTGAAAGTATCTCCAATGAAAGGGATATCTCGATTTGGGATGAAGGGTAAGTTAAGCACTAGATATGTCGGACCTTTTGAGATACTTGAAAGGATAGGGGATGTAGCTTATCATTTAGCGCTACCTCCTAAGTTGGGAAATTTGCATGATGTGTTTCATGTATCGATGTTGAGGAAGTACCAGCCGGATCTTGGTCACATACTCGATCATGAAGCCATCAAAGTGGATGAGAAAGTGAGGTACATCGAAGAGCCTATGCAGATTTTGGATCGAAAGGAACAAATTCTTAGGACTAAGAAGATCCCATTGGTTAAGGTATTATGGTGACATCATGATATGGAGGAAGCCACATGGGAAAGTGAAGATCAGATGAAGAAAAAGTACCCTTACTTCTTTCAAGAAGGCATGAGTGGTGTCTAATTTCGAGGATGAAATTCTCTAAGGAGGGGAGAATTGTGGCATCCCAAAATTCCTTGCTAGCCATTAGGGGTGCTCCAGTTATTATCTTGTATTAAAATCTATGGCCGAGTTTAAATGGATAAATCTGGAAGAGGATGACTTATCTCTGGCCATGTGCATCGTGAATTAGAATCCATAGGTTTGTAATTCTAAGTGTTTAGTTATTTAATTTTACCCTATAGTACTTTAGTTTAATAAGATTTAATTAGTGTTTAAAAAGGAGATTAAAATTTATTTAATTAGGTTGGGCCTTAGTCCCATTGGCCTAAGCTTTTGGTGGGCCATGGCCGGCCCAATTAGGCCCAAGGAAAGGTGGCCGTCGACCAAGGGGGGGAAGGAGTGGCTGGCCCACTTCTTCCAAGCCCAAGCCCATTGCATGAGCCATGCCAAGTGGCAAGAAAGGGGTCTTCATGTATTGGCTATCAAGGGTGGCATGCAATCATTACAAATGATGAGGATTTGGGGGAATAAAAGGAAGAAGAGAGAGAGAGGGTGGCCGGTTGTGTTGTTCGGCCAAGAGAGAAAGAGAGAGAGAGTGAGTTGCGAGAGAGTGAGGCCGAGAGGAGAGGAACCGAGACGAGGAGGAGCTCGCCCGTCGTCACCCGTTTGCCGCCCGTTCGTCCGCCATGTGCCATTGTTCTATTGAGTATAGAGGCAAGTTGGGACTGATTTCCACCCTTGCATGTGTTTCTTGCATGTGTGGTTGAATTCTTGGTTGTTTAGAGGCTAGAAATCGAAGTGCATGAGGTTTGTTCTTAGAGATGCTTGCTGTTTTCGTATGAACCGCCTGAACCAGAATCTTGTGAGAGCTTGCATACATGTTTCGAGTTTGATTTTGACCTTGATTCCACCATGAAAGTTGTAGCCAACATCTTAGAATACAACATACTAAAATTTGGGACAAAATGATGGAGATTTAAGGGGTCAAACCCTCATCCTACGAAGACACTAGATTTGGAACGATTTCACTGACCTTTCGGTGGATTTGTGGTTGCATATCGATTTTTAATAAGAATATCTGTTTGACTTCTTCATGAAACTTGTAGAGAACATCTTAATGACTAACATACTCAAATTTGAAGTAAAATGAGCAAGTGTAGCCCAGTGAATCGACTTACTCTTGGAGACGGTAAATCTGGAGACGTGGTACAGGATACCCGAGACTTCATGGACCCATATGATGACTATACTCTGGAAATTTGACTTAGATCCCTTAATTAAAATTGTAGGGAACCTCTTCAAATAAAACATATCCAAATTTCAGAGGAAACGAAGAAGAATAAAGGGGTGAAAACTCGGTATTTCGGAGATGACTGCACTGGACGTTTCGGTGCTAGGTTCAGAAGTTTCGTACGACTATAGAAAATGATCTAAAACGAATCTGGCTTAGAAGTCTACATGAAAAACCTACTTTATGTCTTAAATATAACCTGGTAAAATTTCATGATTTTCAGAGGTTTTTCAGATATTTTAATCAAATTATTTCGGAAACTGTGCATTCTGTTTCTATCTGAAATTGCATGCTGTATTTGTGTGAATTGTATCTTCTTGTGTGGAACTCTATTGGGCATGTGATTTTCATGAAATTGCTATCTTTTTGTCTTATCTATCACATTCCATGATTTCATGATTTTTAAGAAGCATATGGATATTTAATTTAAATATTTTCTAAAAATGGTACATGCTGGAATTTTGTAAAAGGGCATGAAATATGGACCATTTTAAATTGCATGGACTCCATGAATTGCATTCATTGGATGATAGTGTCTTGATGCATGCATGATAATGAATTGAGATGCATGTACGAATTCAATGTTGAATGTGATCTTGATTGCCATCACATCACATGCCATGTTAAAATTGAACTATAATTGAAGATGAGAATTGAGACAAATGAGAAGGCCGTCGGAGGTGTGAGCCGACGATGCCCTGGAGTGTCGGAATGCCTGGCTAGAAGGGTACGGCCGGTTGCCCGGTGGTCATGAATGGCCAGATACCAGAGGGCCTTGGGAGTACCGAGAGGTGTCGAGATGCCCGGAAAGTGGGGGAGCTGGAAGCTCGGCATGGTAATTATGCCGAGGGATACCTCGCGATGCCGGTTTGGGTGCGAGATGCCTGGTTAGAAGGGTACGGCCGGTTGCCCGGTGGCCTTGAATGGCTGAATGCCGGAGGGTCCTCGTGATGCCAGTTGGGGTACGAGATGCCCGGAGAGTGGCGGAGCCGGATGGTCTGAGTTGTATCTTGGATACAAACATTGGTCCCGGGAATGAGAAATGTGGCGGTCCAAGATGAAATTGAAATTAAATTATGCATGATGATGTTATATGCATGGATGCATGGTAAAGATGATGGCACATGTGACATGATCCATGGATGCATGGTAATGATGATGGCACATGTGATATGATGCATGGATGCATGGCAATGATGATGATATATGTGATATGATGCTGATGTTACATGCATGGATGCATGGCAATGATGATGGTACATGTGACATGATGATGATGTTATATGCATGGATGCATGGTAAGAATGATGCCATATGTGACATAATGATGGTAAGTATATGATATGGGGTATAATGACATGTGCATGATGCCATGGTATGTTGTGCATGGATACCTATATGACATGTGATGCTATGATTGTGATGATTGCGTGGCATGATGTATTGAGTGGTTTATTGGTCCTTTACATGCTGAGGGGTTGTACTCACCCTTTCGAGGACCAACATTTCATTTTAGCAGCATGCCGCTCCCTGTTGTCATGCGGGGCGTATTTTAAGGCCTACCTTCGGACGTAGAGGTCGAGTGCGAGGAGTTTGACTGTCCCTCCGTTCCTGGTCTTACATATATTCGAGTGCGCGTCTTCGTTATGTATGATGTGGGCCTAGCTAGGGGCCCTGTTGTCTAGGAGTTCATATCCGTCCACATTCGTCAAGACAGAGTGATGTGTGGGATGTTGCCGCCACCACCGCTTTATGCACCGGGATGGGTGTGAGGGCTCGTGCGTAACAAGTAGGCGCTGAAACCTTTTGGGATGGTTAGCCAACACTAGTGATGGGGGATCCTGCACGTTAGACGTAGTGGGTCGACTGTTTCTTTTTGGGGTTTAGGCCGAGTGTGGCTTCATGTCTTGGCCTTTCTTTTGATGTACCGACCCAAGGAAACCCATCTTAAAAATATGTAAATAAAGTGTCATGACTTTGTCTTTATTAAGATGTTTAATGGTGTGCAATTGTATCATGGTTGATGGAGGGTGAGATGGCGATGTTTTATTTTGCTTCCGCTAATGAGTCGCGCTGGGACCGTCTCTAAAAAAAAAAAAAATTGTCTATGAATTATGACGCTTCTTCTAAGAAATGTAATTAGGTGTAACGTTTGGTGCCTGTGGCGACCCTAATCGAATCGGGGGCCATCGAGGGGGGTCACAGATGTGGGTGCTGTTTAGCCTAAAACAAGTCTCTAGATGACCTTATTTGGACTCAATGCCTTCTAAACTTAGAAAGTATGTTCCGAGACCTTCAATTTGATAGGTCACATGTCTCGAACGGGCGATGTTTGACCCTCGAAAACTACTTCGCAATCTGCTCGATTCTGCAATATCCCAGGTTCAATTTTGGTTCTATTTTGGTTCCGCCTTCTGACTTTGCTATTTTTATGTTGCTTTCTGTGGTCGAATTTTGATGAAGTTGTCTTCACGAGACCTATTCCAAATTGAACGTAGGTCAATCTGCCCTACGCCAATCTGAGATGCATTTTGGCGAAATTGAGCACATAGACAAGTTTATTTGATCTTAGGGTTTTGATGAAGATTGAAATACACGTGTGTTCCAACGGTATATGATTTGCATGATTTCAATGCCATTGGGTATGTCAATTGCATGTTTAAATACATGTAGGTTCTGTCGCAATTAAGATGTTTAGAAACACATAATGTTTTTGACATTTTCATCATGATTCATGTGATCATAATTGGGCTTTCATGTCGTACTGAAAAATCCTAGCCATTATGCATTCTATATGCCCAATTTTTTGTCAAATCTTTGCACGTTACAAGGTGACCTAAATTAAACATATTTTGTCATGTTGAGAATAGGTTAAGGCCTTATCATGTGCACACTTTCTCATGCTTGTTTGGGTCCCTTGGAGACCAACTCCCATGTCAACGCCTTCTTGACTATTAAAGTATGCATTGCAACCTTCATATGCATTTATTTTGACATGATTGAGTACCATTTGATATGTGAAAATTATGCCGCAATTAGGCTAGTTACACTTTAAAATCACCAGGTATGCCATTATATTCTTAAGTCATATTACGTTGTCATTAAATCGTATGACACTTTTGCATGTTTGACTTAGAGTTAGATGTTTACGCTAATCATTTGTCACATCTAATTATTGGTCGTGTGTGATTTTCATGTCATTTGTGCATTGCATAGGTGATTTTATGACTTAATAATGCATATTTGCATTCTGGTTTGTTAATGACTGATGCGCACACTTTCACAAACTTCAACTTTAGGGCATCGAATTGATCTCAATTGAACCCGATCCCTTCTAGGAAGTTGTAAGGTATGCTTAGACCTTTCAGATGCTGCTGGTTTCATGCCATTCTCTTGTCATTAGGCCCATTTTCTATTTTTTTGTAAACTAGATTAGAATTCCGACCTAGGAGTACATTCGGAACCCCGTTTTTACCCCTGTCTAGGCATATTTTTGCTATTTTTGTATCAATTTTTCAGTAGGGATTCTTCAGTAAAACCCTTAAGAAAGTTTGTTTGTTACCCTTTTATCTTCACTGTGGTAAAATTTCATGATTTTTAGATCTCGCATGGTAGGGTAAATCTCAGTTGCAATGACTTGATGTTATGCTGTTTTGGCAATTTCCAGATGCGACGATGTGAATTGTTAAATTTTTACAAAATCATGCTTAGCTTTTCTTAAGAAACTTTCTTCATGAAAGTTGTTTCATATCATATTATGCATGCTGTATATTTTTTTCAGATGTAGATTATCAATGGGTCTCAATTTTGTTAATTTGATGTGCCTTGTTTGAAATGTTCTGTTGTGAGCTTTTGTCATGATTGTAGATTTTTTAGGCTAGCTTGTGCATAGAATTAGGACATGTAATCTTCATGAAATTTATTCCAAATCCTTTGATCTTCATTATGAAAATTATTTTTATAAATGAATTGACATTTCAATCACATTTTTGCCAATCTTAATTGGATATATTTGTCTTTGCACACTGAAATGGCTTTGGTCCAAGTGATGTTTCCGATTTCGAATGCTTTAAAATCTTTCAAGTACTGTGTTGTGATATAGGAATTGTCATGGTTCTAGACCGTATCTAGATTGTTTATAGTCTATGCGTGCATGACATGTGAGCCCTAGACTGACTTAGACATTTAAGTGCACTCTATAATCAAGACATTCCTTGTCATAAATTTTTTCCAAGATCTTTCCAATGTTTGATTTGACATTGAGATTATTGAAATTTGGGTCGTATTTAAAATATCTGCCATGTTTGTGAGTGTATAATATGCACACCAAATTAGCCTTGGCAATTAAAGTACATTTCATAGCCAAGATGATCATTTGTCCAAAAATCTTATTTTTTGTTCTCAAAATTTCAAACTCATCTTTTGAAGCATTACATGGACCATTCATGCACGAAACCATGTCATCCATTAGAAATGTTTGTGTTTGTGATTGACTCGTGCCTATTGAATAAGTGATCGCCAACAGTTCACTCATTTGATTGATTGGTTGGGAAATAAGGCTAAAATATCTGCATGTGTGTTTAATTCATGTGAATGCATGTGAATTTTAGATGCATGTTAGGTGCGATGCTTGATACCCAGGAAAATCATGGGGATTCTCCTCGAACATCCTTTGGGGACTTACAATCATTATTGACCATGTGAGAATGCAAATGGTCGATGATGGCTATAAGCCATGAAAATGAATTAGGTAGGTGTCTAAAGAGACCTATGGACAATTATAATTTAGTATACTTAATATGGTTGTACCCCAGAGAATGAAGTAATGCCATCCTTATGGGCGAAGATGTATTATCACGAGGGCTATTATGATTGAAATACCCTTAAACTCACCTTTATGTCTGATTTCCTACCGACCTTAAAACTATCGATCAAGATGTGCCGTGACATCGAGGTAAGGTCACGACACCTTCTACTATCACGCAAGGTATGGGCTTGGGAGAGCTCGTGACCATGTGTGAGGGAACTCATAATAGGCTAGTCCCAAAAGGCAAGATGATAACGCCTTTATGGATGTGAACATGAAGAATCTCCCATGGTCAAGTACCCTTAAACCCCATCTCCTCACCACTATGACGTCTTGATTTTCTAATTCTGTTTTCAATTGAATGAGTTGGGCTTTTCATCGATGTGCCTATAGTCTTTTTCTCTAAGTTGATCACTCATGAGATAACTAATCTATCTGGTGAAGCCGTTAAGGAATTTAAACATTACAGACTTGAGAATTCGACCAGAAATTGACTACTCGACCGTGCTAATCTACAAGGGTCAATACGACACCATAAAAATCAATCAGAGACCGAAGATAGGTCGTTTCAACAGAGGCATGTGGTTAAAGTGTTGCTGATTCTACCTAATTGCAAAATTCTCATTGAATGGCACTAAATCGATTTTTCTGTCATTTCTGTACCCTATGCCCATATTTGAAATCTCAAAATTTTCACGACAACCGAGAGCCGCCAATGAGTCGAAGATGTACAATATGGCTTGGAAATAATCGACCATGGGTCAAATGTACTAAAAATTCCTAAAAGCTACCCGGTAGGTTAGGTTACGCTAAAATTGCACCCAGTTGAAATTAACCATGAAATTGAACCCGATTTCAAAAATTGATAGTTCTGTCATGTCACGATTTATTTTAAGAACATCAACTCATCCTTTGAAGATTTTTCGACAAACCCGAATTTTTGGCAAAAAATAAAGAATTGGCATAGTTGGACTAGGAAATTGAGAGGGCCGTTTTTGTGTGGATTTTTGGCGTTGAAGAAGGGTCAATTGGCAAGGAAAATAATGGAATGGATGTGGATGCCTTAGCTGGAATTTATGGGCACCAATTTGGATTGAATTGAGCTGGAATTGGATTAGAATTGAAGGGGGGATGCATAAATTTGTAGCTATGGTGGTTTGCAATGTTTTAGACCCCTTTGGTGGCTTGTTTAAGAAGCTTTTGAGAGGAAATAGCTGCTGTGGATATGGCTTAATAAGGTGGGGCAGCCACTTGAGTAATTTGGATATTTCTTGAAGACTTTGAGGCCATTTGGGCCCCCCCTCCAGTTGCAGCCATCTCTCTTCTTCTTCTTCACTCTTAGCTCCTCCATTGTTGATGTTTGTGAGCTCAAGAACCAGAGAGAGACTAGTAGCCTTGTCGTCGACCACCCAAGCTCCCCCGCACGCCGTCCAAGCAGCCGCTGCAGTCACACCGTCCCTTGCACCCTCGAGCGCCCATCCGTGCATCCTCGCCGTCCCCACGAGCCTAGCCCGCCATCCTGAGCCTCCGTCCAACCTGCCGTGTCATGCCCCGATCCTCGTGCACGCACCCATCCGTCACACGGTCGATTTAATAGCGACGTCCCAAGACACATCGCTGACTCATTCATTTTAATACGCATGCGGAAGCAGTTAAACAATCCCCAGACAATAAAACAATGGGATAGGAAAATAGGACTCCAAATTTCAAACTTTAAAAATAACCACACTAGTATACATTGCAAACAATAGTGCAAATATATACAAGGTTAACTATTAAGCCAAGTTCTAAACAACGGGTTCACAAAACAAAGTCTACAGACAGGGGGTGGTGTTTCAATCCTCCTCTGGATCCTCCTCCTCCTTGACGATCTCTTTCCTCCTTGCTCTAGCTAGAGCCCATGGCTGAGTACACCGGAGACTTAGAATCGTCCTCAAGCTTGGGATCTTTCACATCCACCACTGATCAACCCTTAGGATCTGCTGTGCCCTTCTCGAGTGCAAACTCCAAAACATACAAAGGTACATCAGATTCCAATAGAAGGCCCACCCTTTGTCCATCATCATTCGGTATTTATGGGGCACCTACACACATCATCCTAGACGGTAGATTTCACCAATACATATTCCAATCCTTCGGGGTGGTGGTGTATTGGAATGTGATAACCTATTTCCGTGATTTATTTAGGTATACCAAAATGCTCGGGAGGAGATGGAGCTGCTACCATCTACGGACCTGAAATGTTGTCCCACAACGGGATGAGACTACATCTCAGCAAGTTCTACCCCCTAAGACCCGATTAGGAAACCAATATGCCCTAAGGGCTGCCTAAGTACAACATGGGTTAGAGGACTTACCTTGGCCTTAGTCTCTCCCTACAAAATAGTACAAGTCAAACAGACATTCAGTCGATTGAATCATTGATCAATCGACTCAGTCGATTACATGTCACCACGACCTTCCCCTGGTCGGTACATTCAATACTATCTATAAAGTCTAACCATAGTCTAGGATTGCTCACCCAAATCTGAAAATATAGATAGTATAGTATACTGCTCACCTAAAGCTAACATATCGCCCGTAGGCTAATATAATATACTAATAATGCTCACCCAAAGCTGATAATAAGGTATACTGCTAACCCAAAGCAGACATGTCGCCCGTAGGCCGATATAGTATACTGGTATACTGCTCACCCATAGCTAACATATCGCCCATAGGCCGATATAGTATACCTTCCCAACCATCAAACATTTCCATCATTTTTATCAAACCCAATAAAATATCGTGTGTGGGTATCGGTCGGCCTTAGCCAAAATATAATAATTTCCTTTTCATAAATCCCACCAATTTATATGGTCCACCAAAATACTTTTGGCGTTGTAAACAGACACTCAGTTATTTTCCAATCAATTACGAAAATTAAATCAATTTAAGAATAAATTCCAAAAATACAATTCATGCACAATCAATACAATTTAAGGCTCAATTAAATAAACAGATCATACCACAGTAATCAGCATAAAATTCCGGTCACCAGCTTACCCAATTTAATTTCCGAAAAATATATAAATAATTAAATAATTACGAAAAATATTAAATAAATGCAATAAATGCATACTTAGGCCCGTAATGCCTAATTATATGCCGGAACGGGCCCAAAAAATTTTCAAGACTCATTAAATAAAAACTAGTACATTTACTCGCTAATTGCACTAACTATCCACCTAACATGCTTCGGTAATTAATTAAATTCACTAATATAATCTAATCTAACCACCTAATCCATCTTAGCCTAAACTAATGAATCCTTAAGAGTGATTAACCTACTTAGCGAGGATTAGTGAGTTAAACTCACTTGTTTTGCAATCAAATCGACTCAGATCGTTAGGGACGGGACAAGGCTCACTTCTCTTGACCTCAAAACGGGCCCGAAGCACTGTTGGAAACCCACTAGTTTGCTCTCTGCTCAAGGGCTGGAAACGACGAACGAAGGCTGGTTCGGTGAGGCGAGACTAGTGGTGGACCAGCGGAGGCTTGTGCTGTTTGGACGGGCGGCGGCTAGGACTCTGAGTAGGCTCGGGAAATGCCCTAGCCCACGGTGGAAACAGGACAGCAGTCCAAGACAACGGAGACGCGTGTAGCAAGCAAGGCGCGCTAATGGCAAACGACATTCCAACGTGGCATGCAATGGTGAAGAGCTTCACGGCTGGTCTTCTGCTGGTTGCTGGGTTCCGAAAATGGCAAGGAGGGGCTAAGGGAGCTGTGGATGACAGCTTAAGGGAGAAAGGGAACAAGGGCCTTACCATGGCCTTATTTTTTCAACTCTTGGTCCCCTTGACCATCCTCATCCACCAGCTAGTCCTTGGCCTCAAATCAGCCACCAAGGCTCTTCTTGCAACCCTTGAAATGTTCCAAAAACTATAGGCAAAGGGGAGATACGAATTTGCTTGGATTACTCACCAATTGGACACTTGTTCTTACTCAATTCAACACAATTCGGCCTCAATAAATTCAATCGATAGCTCACCTTTTGTATTTTTCCTCATCAATTGATCCCACTTACTTTCCAATTTTGCGACCAAAAATGATCCTTGACTTTTTCTGGACAAAAACGGCCCTAGGACGACTTTTTTCTAAAAAGTCTCGGTTTGCAGAAAAATCTTCTGAGACTAAGTCGATGCCTAAAATGATTTGTGACATAACAGAACTTTCAATTTCTGAAATCAGATTCAAATTCACGATTAATTTCAATCGGGCGCATTTTTAGCATGACTTAGGCTACCGGGTAACTTTCAGAAATTTTCAGTGCAAATGACCCATGGTCGATTTTCTTCAAACCACAATGAACCCACTCGACACATTGTCGACTCTCGGCTGTTGTGAAAATCTCAATGATTCAAATATGAACACAGGGTACCAAAATAATAGAAAAATCAATCTAGTGCCGATCGATAAGAATTTTCCAATTTAGTAGAGTCACTCATGATTAGTCACACATCTCAGTCAAACCGACCTATCTCTGATCTTAAATCAATTTTTAACTGTGCCATAATGGCCTCTAAAGATGAGCACGGTCGAGTAGCCAATTTCTGGTCGAATTCTCAAGTCTATTGCATTAAAATTCCTTAATGGCTTTCCTAGATAGTCTAGTTATCTCAAGAGTGATCAGCTCTAAGAATAGCCCTATAGGCGCGTCGATGAAATGCTCGATTAATTTAGTTAAAAGCATAAGTGAAAAATCCATGATGTTGCAACTCTTTCCTTTTTATAAAAAATTTATCCTTGAAATTTAGACCATTACAATACTTAAGCAAAAATGTGGGGGTACAAACGCCTCATCAACTCTCTAATCTCCCAAGTTGCTCCTTTAGTTCCGTAGTGTTGCCAAACCACTTTGACCATCGGGATGGTCCTTGTACACGAACTTGCTCTTTTCTGTCCACAATTTGAGCCGGCCTTTCAACGTATGACACTTGGTCATCCATATCAAATTCCTCGAAATTGAGCACATGGGTTGGGTCAGGCTTGTACTTCCTTAACATCGACACGTGAAAGATGTCGTGCACTTGCGTCAATCTCAGCGGCATCGTAAGACGATATGCCAGAGTCCCGATTCTCTCAAGAATCTAAAACGGACCTATGTACCTTGGACTCAGTTTTCCTTTCTCGCCAAAGCATGAAGTTCCCTCATTGATGACACCTTCAGAAAAACATGATCACCAACTTGGAATTTCAAAGGCCTTCGACGCTTATCTGCGTAGCTTTTCCGACGACTGAGAGTGATTTTTAATCTGTTTCTGATCACTGCCACGACATTCACTGATTGATGAACCAACTCTAGGCTTGTAATCTTTCTTTCCCCAAATTCATCCCATTATACCGGTGTTATGCACGTTTTGCCATACAACACTTCAAATTGAGCCATTTGGATGCTCTGCTGATAATTGTTGTTGTAGGCTAATTCCACGAGATGAAGTTGTTCCTCTCAACTTCCTTTAAAGTCCAGTACACAAGCTCTTAGCATATCTTCAAGAATTTGAATTGTCCTCTTGGACCGACCATCTGTCTGAGGATGATATATTGTACTATACTAAAGCTTTATAACTAAAGCACCTTGCAAGCTCTTCCGAAAAGTGGCGGTAAATCTCGGGTCTTGATTTGAAGTTATTGTAACCGGCACTCTATGCAGTCGAACTATCAGGTGCACGCACAACTCAGCCTGCTTATTCAAGTCAAGATCCTTTCGCACTGCAATAAAGCGAGCCGACTTTGTCAACCTATAGACGATTACGCAAATCGATTCATTACCTCTCTAACTCATTAGTAATTCGATCACAAAATCCATCGTGATATACTCCAATTTCCACTATGTGATCTCGAGGGGTTATAGAAGTTCTCCCGACTTGCAATATTGAGCCTTAACCTGTTGACACGTCAAACACCTGGTGACATGCCTAGCGATGTCTACCTTCATATCTGACCGCCAATAGTGTTGAAGCAGGTTATGATACATCTTGGTACTTCCAGGATGAATGCTGTAACTACTTCGATGAGCTTCTAATAAAATATCATCTATAAGTTTTACATCGTTATGTACAACCAATCGTCCTCAGAACGTCAGTGTTCCATCATCACAAACTTGAAAGTCAACTTTCATTTCTTTGACATCTTCTTGTAAAATTTTCTGAACATCTGGGCTTGTCGGCTAAAGTAGCTTGATCTTGATCTGCACATCTGGCTCAATTCTGAGGGTGGCCTACCTCAAATTTGAACATTGAATCTCGAGCTCGCTCTATTAAATTCCACTCCTTCATCAATAAGTGAACAATTGACAACTTTCGGCTCAAGGCGTCAACGACCTTATTCGCTTTTCCTGGATGATATAAAATAGCACAATCATAGTCCTTTAGCAACTCCATTCACCGGCGTTGTCTCATATTCAATTTCTTCTGAGAGAATAGGTACTTGAGACTCTGATGGTCTGTGAAGATTTGAAATCTTTCCCCACACAAGTAATGTCTCCAAATCTTCAATGCAATTATGATTGCGGCGAGCTCTAAGTCATGCGTCGGGTAGTTCAGTTCATGAGGTCTCAACTGGCGGGAGGCGTATGCGACAACCTTTCCATATTGCATCAGCATGAAATCCAATCCTCTAAACAACACATTACTATAGATCTCGTAGCCTCCAGGACCAGATGGAATTGTCAGCATAGGTGTGGTAGTCAACTTTTGTTTCGGCTCTTGGAAACTACACTTACACTTGTCTAACCACACAAACTTTTCGTCTTTCTTCAGGAGTCTAGTCAAAGGCGACACCAAAGCTAAAATTCCTTCCACAAACCGTTTATAATAACCTACCAAACCCAGAAAATTTCTGATCTCTGTCACTGTAGTCGGTCTTGGCCAGTTGATCACAGCTTCATTCTTGCTCGGGTCCACAGAGATTCCTTCACTTGAAATCACGTGACCTACGAAAGCACCACGAGTCAACCAAAATTCGCACTTACTAAACTTGGTGTACAACCAATGAACTCTCAGCATTTGTAGCACTAATCTCAGATGACTCTCATACTCTTCATCACTTCTCGTATACATCAAAATATCATCAATAAAACACGATCACAAACTAATCTAGATATTCTTTGAATACTCGGTTTATCAAATACATGAAGGTAGCTGAAGCATTCGTCAACTCGAATGGCATCGCTATGAACTCGTAATAACCATACCAAGTACGAAATGCTGACTTAGGAATGTCCTCATTCCTGATCCTCATCTGATGATATCCTGTCCTCAGGTTGATCTTTGAGAATATCGACGCTCCTTGCAACTGATCGAACAAATCATCAATCCTCGGGAGTGGGTACTTGTTCTTGATCGTTACCTGATTGAGTTGTCGATAGTCAATGCATAGGCGCAACGAACTATCTTTCTTCTTTACAAAGAGAACTGGTGCTCCCCAAGGTGATGCACTAGGACGAATAAATCCCTTATCTAAAAACTCCTTCATCTACACCTTTAGTTCCTTCAACTAAGATAACACCATCCTGTAAGGAGCCTTAGAGATTGGCTCTGTCCCAGGTGCTAACTCGATTATGAATTCAATTTCTCTCTCTGGTGGTAATCCTAGCAATTCCTTTGGAAAGACATCTGGAAATCCTAGCAATTCCATCTTCAACTCCTCAACTGTCGTGTCCACGACAATTGCCAAGTAACCTTGGCAACCTTCGTCTAACAAACGAGTTGCCTCAAGTGACAAGATCAAGATAATCGAGGGTCCTCCTCGATTCCCAACAAACTTGAAGCTTTCACCTTCTAACGGGTCAAACTAAATCGCCTTGCAATAATAGTCCATCTTAGCTCGTTGCTTGGCGAGCCAGTCCATGTCAATTTTCAAATCAAAGTCATACATGGCTAAGACTAACAAGTATATTTCCCCCTCTTGCTCACCAATCTCTAACTTTCAACCAGAACAACCCAAAGTAGGCAACACTTTATCCTTCAGAGGTGCAGATATGTTAACTACAGATTCCAGCATTTCCGGATGTATTTCAATCAGCTCAACATACTGCTCGACAATAAATGAATGAGTTGCTCCTAGATCGAAGAAAGAATAAGCAGGATGGTTGTTTAGCGAAACCATACCTGTGATCATGTTAGGCGTGACCTTTGTCTGACCTTGAGTAATGGCATACACCGTGCCTTGAACTAGGGGTCTAAGCTATCCACCTTGCAATGCATTCTAAGGTGCATACCCTCTAATCTGTCCAATTGGTGGTGGTGGCAACAACCGTGGTTGTCCTCTTATCCTTCTCGTACAATTCCTGGCCATGCGACCCAATTGGCCACATTCAAAACAAGTGCCTGGCCTAGATTGGCATGGGGTAGAACGTGTCACCTTCCACACAAGCGACATACGCCATTCTGGTTAGGCCTAGACTTGCGAACTCCACCTTGTTGACACCTAAATTTTGGCGGCTCGTTTATTTATTTAGTACATTGAAAATTAAGGGTTAATTTTATCCCTAAAAAAAAAAATTAATTGCATTGCATATAGATTCAGGTGCATTTACATTTTTTGCATTTTATTGGATCGGTGGCGAATGGATTCGGATTAGTGGTTCTAAGCTTTAATTTGGCAAGCCGGACTAAGCCCACAAACCAAGTAAATTGGCCCGAGCCCATTTTCTTTTAATGACAAAAATTACTTAAATGGAGATTTGAAATGATATTACGGTGGATTTTTGGAATTTAAGAAAATTGGGCTGCAATCTCATCTTTAGGCGATAAAATCAGGAGATGTGAAAAATAAAAAAAGTGATATTGTGTGCAAGAAAGAAATCTTCGCGGATGTTGATTTGAAAAGGAAATTAAAACCCTAATCTTCAGCCTATCAAAAGGTTTTTCGTGTAGGGTTTCGAAGAGGCCACACAATTGAAGACATGGCCATACACTGAATTGAGGGAAACAAAACACGTGAGAAAGAGAGGAGAGGTCCTTCGGCCAAGCCTTGGTCGAAACACCGCTCGTGCTATCCCTCCGCCTCGGAGCCCAGCGACATTGAGCACCTGCTGCTGCGAGCTCCAACCTCAATGATGAAGCTGCTGTTCGGACGTGCCACCAGCACTGACGCTCAAACAGAGAGCATCTCTGAAATTTCCGTCCAAAACTAGCTGTGATCCAAGCTTGCTCGGAGCCTGCTCCGCAACGTTTTAAGCTATCCCGACAAGTTCCAGCAAGCGTTTGGGCGACGCTTCACTTTTTGCCGCTAGAAGAAGTTTGCTCTCAATCAACCTTGAAAGGAAGTCCATTCGGTGGAGAGTCTGCAATGGGGCAAAGGGAAAATAAAAAATATAAATTGTGAAAGTGGTGGGAGTCAGGCGAAGAAAATGTGATCTGGATCCAAGAAGAAGAAAGTGAAGTGGAGATCTTGAAGGAGAGAGAAAGCATCACAAGAGTGATAGTCCACAAATTCATTGCGGTCCTTTCTTCTTTTTGCTCTAGCCAAGTTGAGGCGTCCATCGGGCCTACTCGTCGGCTTGGTCAAGAACCACCATCGAAGTTTTTGTTTTGCAGGTCCATCTCGCCATCGACGCGGTCGCTGTTTGCTGTCATCAACATTGCCGCACGCTGCCCACCGCCATCCGAGCCTCAAAATTCACATAATTACGGCAACAAACCGAAGGATTCTCGGCGAAGGCCTAACTTTAAATTAGAAGATTTCTTTTCCATTGCTTGAGGTGTGGAATTTACGTGCATGCAAGTTATTTGGGTCAGAGGGACACGTGAACCCGGTCAAAAGGACCATGTCAGTTTGAAGTCCAAGAGAGCCTTCAGCCAGATCCATCTCTTGGAACTTCCGGCATCCATCAAAAATTTATCGACCCATCATCATTGCTCTACACCACCAGATTAGTCCAGTGATATTGACGATCCTCGATGCTCCGGCGAGTCCTCCACCGAGCTCGAGCCATCGCCACCGCAATTCGCATGATTCATTGTCCTCCGAGTTTGGAAACGGTATCCGAGTGATATTGCAATTTAGGTAATAATTTTCATCAAATTGATCTTCATATATTTTTATTGCCTAATTTGTGAAATTGATATCTCGTATGAATCTTTAAATGATGCTATCGTATCTATAAATATAAAATATCTTTTTAAATTGGGAAATCTTCCTAATTTCACAACGTGCATACGATTGATGGTCCGATTTCACGCTCGAAATACGACTCGCAATCGCATGGAAAAATCGCCAATCCGATCTCACGCTCGAGATTCGATTTGAGGTTTTATTTAAAATTGACCAATCCGATCCCATGTGCGGGATATGATTCGTCAATTTGTGGATATCGATCTTATCTTGCCTGACTTGCTATGTGTCGTTTGAATCAATTTCGTTTTCATAAAAAGGAAAATCAAAAAAATCGAATCAAGTTCTACGTTATCGCATTGCATTGCATTGCACATCATTAGAATTAAGTCATTCTGGTTAATTTAGATTGCATATTTAATTATTGCGTGTTCATTAAGAAATCATTAGTTTTTTTACTCATTCATATAGTTTAGGACGTATTGTCATGCTATATCATTTCATATTAGATTAGAAGCATTGCATTGTATACGGACTATATTTTTGTTGAAAAAGAGAAAATAAAAATTGAGTAATTGCTTGTTAATTAGAAACTATATCTAGGATTGTTGATGTGGATTTTAATTTAATACTACAGATGCTTTCGTTGCTTTGAGGTAAGTTCTGCATTATTTAATTGCTTTCTTGGATATTAAATTGGTGGTTTGTGCACCCGCATGATAACCTCACATGTTAGGGAGATAAATTAAAATCAATTCAAGCTGCTTGCCAAGCATTTTTTCAAAATAAAAAGAATGGTACGGAAAGGGCATTAGAGTAGTCTAGTGTAACCAAGTCCTCGTACCCAAAGTCTCTGGTTCGTAGGAGTAAAGTAAATCTCTCGTTACTTTACTTGGGTTTCTAATCAACCCACCAAAAATAGATTAGTGGTGACTCCTAATTGAAAATTAATTGCATGTTAAGAACTTAAATCTAAGTCACGAATTGGTATGGGCTTGGGAGAGCCCGAGCTAAGTCTAGGCTTAGCAATCCATTAGCCAAACCCTAGGTGGTTCACACCCGAAAAATTTGGTCGCGACAGCTTGGTGACTCCGCTGGGGACTTGAGTTAAAACTCTTAGTGGACTTAGGCCAATTTTTCTTTTCTTTTGAAAAATATTTTTGGTTTGGCAGCGATGATTCCAAGTATGTCCCTAACTGTTAGGTGTTAAATGTTCTTGTAGATTGGGAAGTATAAGGGGAAGTGTTTGCTAACCTTTGTTATGCAGGGAGGTGTAGGAATGTATGGTTAACTTTCATATATGAAGTGCTGCTTGATATAAACTGTTGTGCATGCTTTGCATTTTGCACTACACTATTGCACACACAACCTGCCGCCGGACCTGGGCCGCATAGGATCATTTAGGATGGTATTGATATGGATACCACTCCGACCGCATGCTCGCGGTACGAGTCGCCCATCTCAATCCCGAAGTTTCTTTCATGGTGTCAAGAGTACCCACCTCGGTTCGCATGCTCGCAACCCGGGTCGGCACTTTGACCAAGCCGCAGTCATGAGGACCCGACATAGTCCACAAGCCCGTGGCTAGTCCAATTATCCTTGTGGCTCCACTTTTATAAGCCTTATAGAGTAGAAATCGAGCCACTTACCATGCGCATGTTTATGTGATTGCCATTGATTTTCCTTGGCGAAGTAAGTCTTCTATCCCTATACTATGCAATTTACTTTTGGTCCATTCATGATAATCTAAGTTAGTCGTTTGATCTAATTCATTTGTCAATTAGAAATGAAATGAGAAAATTGCCATCCAATGAATCATTTGCCAAAAAGAAACTTTGGAGAATTTGTTTTCAATTCATGTTTACGAAATTTGGTCTTGTTAGGGTGTCTATCTTTATTTTCCTAGTCCATCTTTAGTAAATGCCCTTCTTGCAAGAACTTTTCATGAATAAATGAAAAAAAATGGAAAAATCGATTAGATCGTTGTCATGGATCGACTTTCTATTTACCCTTATGCTTACATGTTCCCGTTCATTTGAATTAGGTGATTATGGAACGCTCCCACTCACTCATCCGTACATGGTCGAAAGCTAAAATGGCGGATCGAAACGATGTGCTGGACCGTATCATTGACAATATGAACAAGCGAATTGCACACCACCAAAGTCAAGTCGATGAATTGTCTCAATCTTTTCTCATCAAGCAAAAGGGCCATGATGACGTAGGTACTCTATCTTCAATGAGAAATTGCAACTCAAAGAAGAGAGCCAAAAGAACTTTTGAATTGTCTTATTTTCCTGAGGTAGCTGAATTTGATGCCACCACGAAGAGACTAGTGACTTATCTAGAAGGAGAATCTCTAACCTGGAGGGTTCGCTTCACAAGATCAAGGAGGGTGAAGAACTCAACCGCACATGATTCATGGTCTTAAGTAGATCGCTTTCCTTATTTAATTGGGGGCATGTTCAGTTGCACATTCCCCCCACACGAGAATTTTTATTGCATTTTAGGAATTGTTTTCGCTTTCGAGAAATTGTTTTTGACTTCTTCTCTTTTTAGGGGTTAGGAATCATAATTTCCATTCCAATAATGTAATTTATTTGATTCTATTCAATGAAATTACAATTTTATTTCCAATTTTTTAGGGCATGACGGGGTACTCCAAACCAGCCCGGTGACGATATCCAACAATGAAAAGAAAATATCATCCAAGGAGAATTCTGAGGACTAGGCTTCTTCATGCTTCCTCATTCAAAAAAAATGCAAAAGAACAAAAAAAAAATCATTTTTCAAGCCATTTCCAAAAAAGCATGCATTAGATTAGCCTTGTTTAATTTTCTGACTCATTTACTTCATGTTTCAGAGCATTACTTTCTTGACTTAATGAGAAAGCATCTGAAAAAGGTACATCGGGTTGCAATTGGTTCAATTATTCTAAAGAGTTAATGTCGGTCACATCTCGATACTACTTGAAATATCCATCTTGAAGGGCCAAACAAAGTGTGTTCCATTTCCATGCTTGATAGAATTTTCATTCCCGCCCATTAAATGAGGGGCAAGTTAAAAGAGGATCATCCATCTTTGGTGAAAGAGATGACGAATTGGGGGCACTACAAATTCTAGTAGTGACATGACTGAGACAAAATCTCGATCCGAGCCAAAATGGTTGTGCAATTTGAATTTACTTTGAGTTGCATAGTATCATATTCATGCACGTTCTCTTGTGTAGGGGCAAAAGCAAGAACAGAGTATTCATCAAATCAAAAAGCAAATTTTCACTTTTGATTGATAAAGACAATCCAAGGACATCCATTGTTGAGACAATTCCTTTGTGGAGCAATCCCCTGAATGAATGCTTAAAACCATGTTTTAAGTGCAATAAATTGTTTGTTTTGAAGTCACAAACACTTTTCATGCTTAAAGTTGCTCGACTATTTTGAAAATAGAATTTTCATATTGATTTAGCTCACCAATTTCATGTGGAGATTTATCAAGATAGACAACTCAATGGAGTGACATCAATGTTTAAGAATGATGAATGAGACGTATCAGGATGATGAAAGGCAAGCCCTATCCTATACACAGTCCCTTACTTATACACTTGATACACTTGTGAGATGAATGTAGGAAGTTCCATCTCTGTGAGGTGAAGAGTTCTCTCGCAAAAGGTATGATGACCGAAATGATGAGGGGCAATTCATTTCTCTATCCCAAACATAGCAGGTGATCCATTGTTTAACCATTTTGAGCCTTATACACTTGTGAAGATTTTTATCAAATTACCCCTATCAAGAACCACCCCACATCGGGGCAAATTGGAGGGTAAGACACTACCATGAGGTGAAGAAGATGGATTGAAATTTTCTTGCTCTCACTTGCATCAATCTTCAAGTTGTGCTATTACATTGAATTCATGTGGTAATTTAAGTGCCTTAGGATGACGAAGAGCATTTCTTTCTTTATCCTACATACTTATATCCTTTGCGTAGCCCACTTGAGCCTGCAATTTCATTTCTTCAAACCTAGTTGGTGATCATCCCCCACACTTGGGCAAGGCAAAAGGCAGATGAAGACCCTTGAAAGTTCGAGTGTCATTATTTTATGCATGCATAGAAATCAAAATAGAACTAAGGGGCATGAAAAAGTAGTGTGCCTGGTAAAAGCAAGGCCAATGCCCATGAAAAGAAAAGTGAAAAAAAATGAATAAGAACTAGGGGGCATGAAAAGCGGTGTGCTTGGTAAAAGCAAGGCCAATGCCCATAGATGAAAAAAGAGAGTCAAGATAAGGCGACTCTCAATTGCAACAATTGAATCCCATTGGGGTAATACTCAAAGAACTCAAATGCTAAGTTTTTATAATCAATGGGGTACTTCATGAAGACAATCCCTGATGGTGAAAAAGAAAACTGGTGGCAATGCCAAGATGATCACCAACTCTCACCATTCACACACATTTTGAGCCTAATGATCCTTTCATTTCTTAACCCATGAACCCAGCCTACGTTACGTCCTTTACAAAGTCTCTTCAGATTATGGCACTTGAATTAACATAGGATTTCATATGTTTATAAGCATCGCTCGAAGAGGTGCGAGCAAGATTATTTCTTTCTTATTTTGCAGGGTTCTTGGCTTGTAAACCCGGATAAGATTAAAGAGTTGTTCTTTCAATAGCCTTGACTCAAAGAGTCCCTTTGTTAAGCCATTGATCGAGCCCACATTACAGTCCCTATTAAAGACCTCTCAGATTGGTAAGGTCGTATTGCTTACGAGAAAACTCGGACCCTTGTTAGTATGATGACAGGGAGATGGAGTGATTCTCATAAAATAGCCTCTAAATGAGAATGAGTGAAAGTCCTTTCTAACTGAAGGTCTCTCATTTGGTATTCTTAGGAAATCCATGTTATGAGTGAAGATTGTCTTGAATGATAATTCTCTCCAGTGGAAATTTGGGTGATGCAAAGGTCATTATGCATGAACCCCAATTGAGTTGAAGAGAACCTCACTCAATTTTGGAATGTGCATTCTAGAGTAACTCAGATTGTCTATCTCTTTGATGAATGCTTATAAGTTTTTGCTCTAAATCATGTCTGACGGGTAATTCAAGTTCCTTTCAGAATGTTTCATGATATTAGGAGATGAGAAACCTCCACCATGAGGTGAAAGACCTCCACATGATATCTAAATTTCAAAACACATATCCCCAAGAATCAGAAATATCACTAGGTAAGTATATCTCTATCCATACCTTGAATATTTTTCATTGCACAGGTATTCCCTTTTAAGCATACCGACACTCAATTGAGTTGTCGCCCAAAGATTTTTCCTCCAGATTCAATCTGATTAAGGCAACCGAAGAATGGTTCGGGTCCTGGTCGGATGATTTCTATTGCAAGGTTGGGCGATTGAAGAGTGGTTCGGATCCTAGCCAAGCAAAACCTCAGTCTAGGCGACCGTAGAATCGTATGGGTCCTAGGCAACATTTATTGCTCTAAAAGGCAACCGTAGAATGGTACGGGTCCTGAAAAAGTAATTTCCTCATTCAGGAGACCGTAGAATAGTACGAGTCCTAGAAAAGCAATTTCCTCATTCAGGTGACCGTAGAATGGTACGGGTCCTGGAAAAATAATTTTCTTCATCGAGGCGATCGTAAAATGGTACGGGTCCTTGACAACACCTATTCCTTATTCAGGCGACCGTAGAATGGTACAGGTCCTGAAAAATCAATTTTCACTCTAGGCGACCGTAGAATGGTACAGGTCCTGGACAAGTAACATCCACTACCTCGAATTACACTATCCTCCTCGAAGGTAAGTTATTCCAGGTAGGTTCATTTATCATTTGCATTAGCATTTCCATGCATCATATAAGTTGTATTAAAAAATGGAATTCATTTTCCAACAAAAAAAAAAAAATCATTCAGTGCCTGCATGGTCAAAATTTAGATCTCAATTTGTCTTTGAAGACAACCTCTTCGAGCTCACCTTCAAAGAGGGGTAGCTGTTGACACCTAAATTTTGGCGGCCCGTTTATTTATTTAGTGCATAGAAAGTTAAGGTTTAATTTTATCCCTAAAAAATAAATTAATTGCATTGCATATAGATTCAGGTGCATTTACATTTTTTGCATTTTATTGGATCGGTCGTGAATGGATTCGGATTAGTGCTTCTAAGCTTTAATTTGGTAGGCCGCACTAAGCCCACAAAGCAAGTAAATTGGCCCGAGCCCATTTTCTTTTAATGACAAAAATTACTTAAATGGAGATTTGAAATGATATTACGGTGGATTTTTGGAATTTAAGAAAATTGAGTTGCAATCTTATCTTTAGGCAATAAAATCAGGAGATGTGAAACATAAAAAAAGTGATATTGTGTGCAAGAAAGAAATCTTCATGGATGTTGATTTGAAAAGGAAATTAAAACCCTAATCTTCGGCCTATCAAAAGGTTTTTCGCATAGGGTTTCGAAGAGGCCACACAATTGAAGACATGGCCATACACTGAATTGAGGGAAACAAAACACGTGAGAAAGAGAGGAGAGGTCCTTCGGCCAAGCCTTGGTCGAAACACCGCTCGTGCTATCCCTCCGCCTCGGAGCCCAGCGACATTGAGCACCTGCTACCGCGAGCTCCAACCTCAATGACGAAGCTGCTGTTCGGACGTGCCACTAGCACTAACGCTCAAACAGAGAGCATCTCTGAAATTTCCGTCCAAAACTAGCTGTGATCCAAGCTTGCTCGGAGCCTGCTCCGCAACGTTTTAAGCTGTCCCGACAAGTTCCAGCAAGCGTTTAGGCGACGCTTCACTTTTGCCGCTAGAAGAAGTTTGCTCTCAATCAACCTTGAAAGGAAGTCCATTCGGTGGAGAGTCTGCAATGGTGCAATAGTGATAAGTCCATTAGGTAATAATTTTCATCAAATTGATCTTCATATATTTTTATTGCCTAATTTGTGAAATTGCTATCTCGTATGAATCTTTAAATGATGCTATCGTATCTATAAATATAAAGTATCTTTTTAAATTGGGAAATCTTCCTAATTTCACAACGTGCATACAATTGACGGTCCGATTTCACGCTCGAAATACGACTCGCAATCGCACGGAAAAATCGCCAATCCAATCTCACGCTCGAGATTCGATTCACTGTTTTATTTAAAATTGACCAATCCGATCCCATGCGCGGGATATGATTTGTCAATTTTTGGATATCGATCTTATCTTGCCTGATTTGCTATTGTGTCGTTTGAATCAATTTCGTTTTCATAAAAAGGAAAATAAAAAAAAAATTGAATTAGGATTAGGTTCGTTTTAGAATATTCCTCGTCTTAGGGTTATCTTGCATATCTAGAATAGGAATTTTATTTCAATTTTTTTAAATAAAAAAGTCAATTTAGGATGCTGGTTTCTTTACACTCAGGTTGCAATTTTAATTCGAAATTTTTCATAAAAAACAAAAATCATCATGCGCTTGTCATATAGAATTAGGGCATCTTTTGTACGTCATCGCATTCCATTGCATTGCACATCATTAGAATTAAGTCATTCTGGTTAATTTAGATTGCATATTTAATTATTGCATGTTCATTAAGAAATCATTAGTTTTTTTACTCATTCATATAGTTTAGGACATATTGTCATGCTATATCATTTCACATTAGATTAGAAGCATTGCATTGCATACGGACTATATTTTTGTTGAAAATGAGAAAATAAAAATTGAGTAATTGCTTGTTAATTAGAAACCATATCTAGGATTGTTGATGTGGATTTTAATTTAATACTGCAGATGCTTTCGTTGCTTTGAGGTAAGTTCTGCATTATTTTATTGCTTTCTTGGATGTTAAATTGGTGGTTTGTGCACCCGCATGATAGCCTCACATGTTAGGGAGATAAATTAAAATCAATTCAAGCTACTTGCCAAGCATTTTTCAAAATAAAAAGAATGGTACCGAAAGGACATTAGAGTAGTCTAGTGTAACCAAGTCCCCGTACCCAAAGTCTCTGGTTTGTAGGAGTAAAGTAAATCTCCCGTTACTTTACTTGGGTTTCTAATCGACGCACCAAAAATAGATTAGTGATGACTCCTAATTGAAAATCGATTGCGTGTTAAGAACTTGAATCTAAGTCGCGAATTGGTATGGGCTTGAGAGAGCCCAAGCTAAGTCTAAGCTTAGCAATCCATTAGCCAAACCCTAGGTGGTTCACACCCGAAAAATTAGGTCGTGACACACCTTTTATGCTAAGCGGAATCTGAAATTTTCCTCCGACCATGGGCCTCTTCTCATGTTAGATTGCATCTCTATTTGCATTAAATCTCGACCAAGATGTGGCAGCTCTCTCATTCTGATCTCTCTCGATTATCTAGGCCCTCTCGTATAGGTCATTATGGGCGCGCATAACAACCATTCTGTTCTAGGAATAGTTTCTGGAACAGAAATAGATTTTTCTATTTCTATTTCTAGAAGAGTTTCTAAGCAAAAATAACCGTTTGATAACGTACAAAAGTTTTACTTTAAAAATAGAAATTCGTTTGATAATGACACAAAATTTCTTCCTTTCGGATGATGGAGGACCGATGGACGGCGGTGACGGACGGACGGCGGCAGCGGCGGCGGCCAGCGGCCGTGGCGGCGACAGTGGTGGCCAGCAACCGGCGGAGCCGGCGGCGGCGGTCAGCAGGCAACCGATGGACGGTGATCGGCGGCAACAGATGAAGGACCGGTTGACGAACGATGAGAAAATTTTTTATTTCTCATTTATATTCCAGAAATAGGGAAGTAGAAAATTTATACTTATGATATCTATTCCAAACCTATTTCTGGAATAGAGATCTATTCCAGAAATAGAAAAATGGAATAAGTTTATTGTGGCATCCTAGAATTTCATAAAAATCCCTAAATATGCCATGAGCCATGGATAGGCGATGGAAATACCATTATTGTATTTTTGTAGCCTTCTAATTCATGATTCGCGATGAGATGTATGGTCAAGTTTTTAATGGATGAATTTTGGGAAAGGAAGTTCTATCTTTGGCCATATGTATTATAAATTGGAACTTATGAATTTATTAATTGGAAGTGTATAGTTATCTTAATTTGCAATTTAGTCTTTTGATTTGATGGGGATTTAATTAGTTTTAAAAGGGTTAATCTTAGGTTAATTAAGTTTGGGTCTTAGGCCCAAGAGGGTTGGGCCTAAGATGGGCCAAGCTGGCCGGCCCATAAGCCCATGAAAGGGCTGTCGACTGTGCAAAGGGGAGGGGAAGAGACCGGTTGCATGCCTCCCCCATTTGTCCCAAAGGAATTGCCAAGTGTCACCCATGCATACCTAATGATGACTAATGATTTAGGGGAAGAAATTAGGGGAAGATGGTGCCGGTTTAAGCAAGAAAGAGAGGGAAAGAGAGAGGTTCGTCCAAGAGAGAAAGAGAGGAGAGAAAGAGAAGAAAGAAAGGAAGAAAGGAAGAAGAGAAGACGTAAGGAGGAGAGGCCGTGCGTCCGTCGTCCGTCGCCGCCGTGTCCAGTCGCCGTGTGCTCGCTGTTTGTTTGGTTTAGAGGCAAGTTGGGATCCTTAATCTACTCTCGCATGTTGTGCCTAGAGTGTGTGAGTGAGTGATGATAAATTTCGGATTGTTTAGGGTGTGAAAAACGGATGTTTTAAGAGTGGTATTCAAAAAACTAGTAAACTGTTCTTGAGAAAACAGCTTGACCTTGAATGTTTTAGTGGCTTGCATGTGATATTCGAGTTGGATTTTGGCTTTGACTTCAAATGAAAGTTGTTAAGGACTTCTTTAAATATAACATACTCAAATTTGGGACAAAACAAACAAGTATAAGTGGGTGAAATCTTTATTTTTCGAAGAGACTGAATCTGGAGATTTTGGTAACTACCTTTGATGAATGCATGGACTGTAAGGCTATCTTTTTGTTGAAATTTCACTTTGATTTCCTAACAAAAGATGTAAAGGACATCCTAAGATTTGACATATAAAAAATGTAGAGAAAACCAACAAGGATAGGTAGGTGAAATCGTGGTTTCTCGGAGGGTGTTGAATCTGGAGATTTCGATACTAGGAACAGAAGTTTTAACCGCCTATATTTAATTATCTAGGACGAATATAACTTTGATTCCTTCATGAAAAATATACCTTATGGTATTGACTACCACAAAGTCGGATTTCATAATTTTTGAAGGTCATTAGTGTACTTAATCGGAACTATTTCTAAAACCGTGTAATCTGACGCGTTCGGACCTAGTCAGTTTCAATTGCGTGGGCCATATCATTTTGTATGAAGTTCTTTCGGCAAAGTGTTCTTCATGAAGTATCTTTACTTTTTTCTTCCCTGTAACATATTCAAATTTCATAATTTTTAAAGGTCGTTTGTGTATTAAATGAAAATATTTTCTAAAACTGTGCAAGCTGGATTGTGAGGACTTCAAAGGCTGCAATGCATTGACTATTCTGTTTTGCATGAGCCCCATTGAAAGCTTTATTAGATGGGCTTAAGGCCCGTCCGCCCATGCTAGGCCCAGAAAGCCCGGTCCACGGGAATAAGCCATGGAAAGAAGGGGGTATAAAAGGGAGGAGAGAGAGAGAAAAGACATTGGTTGAAAATTAGAATTCACGTCTTCTCTCTCCCGCGCGTATTCTCTCTCAAAAAGGAAAAAGAAAGAACAGTAACGCATACGGCTTGTTCTTCCTTCCTTCAAGGCTTCATCGGATCGAATTGCTCAGTTTCTCTTCCTCCATTAACGTCGGTGTTTAATCTATGGCTCACAAGGTACGCTCGAATCCGTGGTGTGCTTTACGATCGGTGATACGTGTTATTCGTGGGCTTCGTCTTCCGCATTGATTTAGGGGTTCGATTTGGTGTCGATCCGGTTTTCGGGGATTCGTTATTCCCAACATTGGTATCAGAGCCCTAGTTCACGTTTTTCCCGATCAATTCTGATGTTTTTGATTGATTTTTCGCGAAATCACTTCGGCCGTATGGAATTGGGCGAAATTCCCGACACCCGAGCGCTTTTCGCCTTTTTCCGAGTTTTCGAAAGTCAAAATCAAATTGTGATTGCATAGGAAGAAGGGTGACGTTGAGACAAGTCCCGCGATGTGTCGACCGCCGCCGGGAGCCAACGCACGCGCCACATCGCGCGGCCGGCGACCCGACCCGACCAGAGACCCGACCCGACTCGCTGACGAAGGCATGTGCGGATGACGTCTACGTGACGTCATCCCCGCAAGTGCACGGCACGTGCGTCGGTCCGCGCGAGCGGTCCGGCCGGCCCGTCGACCGACGACCATTGACCGTTGACCACGTTGACCGTTGACCGACGACCGTTGACTTGACTGTTGACCGTTGACTTTGAACGTTGACCCCCCAAAAAAAAAAAGGAAAAGAATGTGTTTCTTTTTCAATTAAGTCTATGTGGATTATAATGTGATCCCTTATTTGTTCTACATTTGTTGTAGGAATTATGCCTCCCCTAAGGATGCGCACACCTATTCGCCAGCTTACCATGAACAAAAGGATAGGTTTGTTCCGAGTTGATAGCCGGGCCGATCGATCATCGATGGGAAAGAGGTGACTTAATTGATCATGTCCTTGAAGTCAACGAGAAAATTCAACAGGTCATATGGAATGGTCATCCTATGTCACAGTCAGAGATGGTGCGATTTTTCATAAACACTCTTCTACCTGAATGGCAAGATGTGTTGAATCGCATATGGGATGTCAACGAGCTGCTTCCTATAAGAAAATTGTGATGGATTTTGTAAACGAGTATTACTGTATTGTTTCAAGGGAAAAGATGAAGAAATTGAACAAAAGAGGATCTTTCCCAGTTCGTGTGCTGACTTGGTGTTAGTTGTATTAACTGATATATGTTAAGTGTGATCAATGGACATATTATGTAATGATTACTACCTACTTGTGTTAATTGAAAGCATTATTGTTTTTTAATTGTATGTCAATTATCTGTTGTTTTCTGTTATTGCTAGTTACTGTGGGTAATTAGCTGTGGGTAGTTTTAGAAATTTTTGTAGCTTCATAGAATTGATTTTGCATATGACAATCATATTAATAATAGTTTTAAGTTAGGATTTTTGGAGGATGATTGGAAACGTAGTGACCTTTTGATTCTGAAGCCTTACTTGAAATTATTCATTAATATGATGGGTCTATGTAAAAAGGGATGCATAAATGATAGGCATTAATAATTCTTGCATATTTGTCTGATGTGTTCAGATCGATAGCTTCAGCAACTAAGAATGTAATTGCTGATATGAACGGCAACAATTGTGAAATATTGAATATGAATATTCAATATGTGCTGGAAAAGCAAGAAGCACTAGAAGCTCTTGACCATATTATGGAAGACCTTGAGGGTGCCGTGCGCCACCTTGAGCTAGTAGAGACCGCCTAACGGCATTTGAGTCGGAAATAGACATCTCGCAATGCTGGTTCTAGCTCAGAAAGGGCTTTGAGCTCTAAAGCGCAAGCGTATTGATTCGTTCAATATGTGGGATTGCAAAGGATCAAGTCCTTGTTGCAAGAAATCAAAAGTTAACCAACACAAGAGAGGAAAACGTCCTCAAGTGAAGAAAATGTCAAGGGTGAAATGCTACAACTGTGACAAGGAGGGTCACTATGCTCGCAACTGTCGTGAGCCAAAGAAGGTATGCACCCCTTGTACTTTTCAAAACTTTGCTTATGTGTCGAGTTATGTGTTATTAACTGAGTCTAATCCTTTGTGGACTTTGGATTTGTGACACCCCGAACCCTTCGCAGGTCGTCACCAGCGCCGGTGTTACATCTTTTACCATCTCTATCTCTTGGCTAAATTAAGCCTTGCCAGATTAGAGGCATTTTTTTTTTTAAAGCGGTCCCATGCGCGACTCATAGCGGAAGCAAAATTCACATCGTCATCTATCTCCCTTCTAACCCATGATACAAATACACACCAACTACACATCAGGATTTTATATATAACGTTGATGCTTTGCTTACATACATACATGTAGTGAGATGGGGTTTCCTTCGGGTCGGTACAAAAACCAGAAAGGTTAAGACTCTGCCATGTCCCACCTAAAATCTCAAAAAGGAACTCCGACCCCTAACATCACATGAACACAAAACCCTCCCATCACCAGCATCAACTATCTACATCAAAAAGTGATCTAGCTCCTACTCCTCGTGCGTAGGTCTCACACCCAACCCGGTGCGTCAGGTGGTGGCGGCGGCAGCATCCCTCGCATAGCACCATCTCGACGGACGTGCACAGATAGGAACTCTTGTATGACAGGGGCCCCCACCCGAGCCGATATCATACATAACTAAGCATCGCACTCGGATAAACGCAATCCGGCACGTAGAGACAATCTATCTCCGTACACTCCACCTCAACATCGACGGTAGACCGTAAAATACCCCACGCGAAACAAAGTAGCGGCATAGTGCTAATCTGAAATGTTATCCCCAAAAGGGGTGAGTACAACCACTCAGCAGATAGGGAAATCCAATAACAACTCAATGCACCATGCATACCATCATACAATGCAGGCATTGCTTACCTTTTTGATGTCAAGCGTTTCATGCATCACCATAGCATATATATCATCATCATGGCATGCATCACCATGCATATCACATCATTATTAGCCATGCATCACCATGCATATCACATCATCATTAGCCATGCATCACCATGCATATCACATCATATTATCATTAACCATGCATCACCATGCATATCACATCATTATTAGCCATGCATCACCATGCATATCACATCATCATTGGCCATGCATCACCATGCATATCACATCATCATTGGCCATGCATCACCATGCAT
The DNA here is from genome assembly GCA_017140325.1 of Eucalyptus leucophloia subsp. euroa. Classification (NCBI taxonomy): domain Eukaryota; kingdom Viridiplantae; phylum Streptophyta; class Magnoliopsida; order Myrtales; family Myrtaceae; genus Eucalyptus; species Eucalyptus leucophloia. Next base: position 49,611,230 of record CM029470.1, read on the forward strand.
ATCACATCATATCATCATTAACCATGCATCACCATGCATATCTCATCAGCATTTCATCTTTAGCCATGCATCACCATGCATATCACATCATATCATCATTAACCATGCATCACCATGCATATCACATCATCATTAACCATGCATCACCATGCATATCACATCATAGATCAATTTCCACTTTTATTTATCAATTCATCCCCACATTATCTTTTCTCAAATCATCAAATTCACCATCATCACCATCCCTTCGGCCAGAAACCTCCGACAAGGTATCATTATCAATCCTTCGGGTAAACCTCCGACAGGATTCCATGATCAATTTCATCATCACCCTTCGGGCGTAAACCTCCGACGGGGTTCCCGCATTCCAGCCATCTCATGGCCACCGGGCTTCCGCCCCCCACATTCCGGCATCTCGCATCTCAACTAGCATCACGAGGCATTCCCTTCGGCGAAAACCTCCGACGTGGCTTCCGGCCTTTACCCTTCTAACCGGGGATCTCGCACCCTAATCCTGGCATCGAGAGTCACTTCCAGGCATGTATCCGAGATACAACCGGACTTCCGGCCCCCACATTCCGGCATCCTGAAACTCCCAGGAATCTCTGGAATTATGCCACTCGGCCACCGTATATCATCCTCCGCCACAACCTCTTACTCACATACCATTTTCCACTTTTTATCATCATTTTCATCTTGTTATTTCATGGCATATGATTTACATACATGCATCACAATTCATGATCATTCATACATCAATGCCATATAACAATACGTCATAATTCATGATCATACATGCATCAATGTCATATAGCAATGCATCATAATTCATGATCATTCATACATCAGTGCCATATAACAATACATCATAATTCATGATCATACATGCATCAATGTCATATAGCAATGCATCATAATTCCATAGGACTCATGGCCAATAAAATAATCCACCTTTTATTTTATTATTATTATATTATTATATTATTATATTATTATATTATTATATTATTTATTTTCATAAATAAATATTATATTTAATATTTATGATTTTCCAAAATCATAATCTTCAATCAATCATTAAACAAACAATTAGAATCAAATTTCACATAAAATCCATGGCTAATTTGCATTTTACATAATTTCCCAAATTTCCACAAAATACACACAACATTCGGATCATGGCCAGATTGCACAGTTTTCGAATTAATTCAATTAAAATACTCATATGACCTCCGAAAATTCCCAAATTTTACAGGATGATATCCAACACATTTTCGTGCATTTTTCATGCATAACTCTAAGCCAAATTCTTTATAGATTAATTTATATAACTCCACGAAGCTTCTGGAATCTCTACCGTTTCGTCCAGAACGTACATCACCGAAAAACTTAGGTTTGACCCATCAAATCTCTTTTGTTTCTTCTGAAATTCGAGTATGTTATATATCAGTATATCCTTTACAAGTTTCATGAAGAGATCTAGGTTAAATAACCAAAGTATGATCTTCTTTTAAGTCCTTGAAGTCTCGGGTGTCTCGGTTTGCTTCAACAGAACCATCCGTCTCAAAGATCTAGCTGGTTAACTAGGCTATAATCATTTTTTTCTCCTTAAATTTGAGTATGTTATATTTTAGGATGTTATCTACAACATTCATGAAGACAGCAAAGTGAGATCTCCAACAGAAATCAACATGCAACCAAGAAATCAACAAAAGGGCAGTAGGAAATTCGCAGATCTAAAGCCTCCGTGAAATAGAACTTTTGACCCCTCATATCACCATCGTTTTCCATGAAATTCGAGTATGTCATACCTCAAGATATTAGCTTCAACTTTCATGAAGACACCGAAGCCAAAATCACACTCCAAATACACATGCAAGGTCGAATAAGATACTGTCTACCACCAACCGAACGAAAACAGCCACATAACATGAATACATTCAACCCTCACTTCGGTATTTCGCCCAAATCACCCCTAAAACCGAACATGCAACCATCAAAACAACATGCAAGAGAAGTAAAGGACCCCCCACTTGCCTCCAAAATGAACGAACAGCAAGCACAAGGCGGCGTAGGACGGTCGGACAAGGCGGCGACGGCAAGACACGGCGGCTCCTCCCTCTCGGCTCCGCCTTCTCTCTTTCCCTCTCGGTTTCTCTCTTTCTCTCAAACCCTCTCTCTCTCTCGCACACCTCTCTTGGACAGAAATGAAGCAAAACAACCGGCCATCTCTCTCTCCTCATCCCTCTTATACTCCCCCAAAGCTCATGATTACTTGCCTAATGACTCACCAATGCATGCTCTTCCCTTGGCCACTTGTCATTTCTATTTTTGAAATTTGATTTGGGTTAATGGGCTTGGGCTTAGGCCCAACCGGCCACTCCTCCTTGGGCTGGTCGAACTCCCCTCTTGGGCCCAATGGGCCGACTAGCTTGGCCCACCAAGCTCTAGTCTAATGGGTCCAAGGCCCATTTCGAAAATAACCCTATTTTCTCTTCTTTTTTTTTTTTGAATTCCTTTTTATAAATATTTCTAAATTCAAATTTCATCTTGGCCAAAACCTTGGGATAATTCAATTATTGAAATTTAAATCATATGGCCAAGCATTTAAATTTAAATTTCCACAACACAAGCAAAATTCATCAAATAAAAAGACAAATTGGCTAAAGCATAAGCCATAAAATTCTATCACCTAATTAAAGACATTTAGCACACCTTAAGGCTCGGCTTTGAATTTCCGGGATGCCACAAGATTCAGGAGCGACAAACCATGTAGCGAAGGATAGAGAATCCTTCGTGGAATTTCGACGAGTTCCAACTGGAACTAAGTGGGTCTATGTGGGAAACAACTCCAGAGCTGAAGTGAAAGGAATTGGCACATGCCAACTGAATATGCGTGGTGTACGCACTTTGTTCCTACATGATGTGTTGTATGCTTCAGAGATTCGTCGGAATTTAGTGTCTGTTTTGGTGTTGGTTAGACTAGGTTTTAATATGAACTTCCATAATAGAGGTGTGGATTTGTATTTGGATACAAACTACTACGGTTGTGGTTATTTTCTGGATGGTTTCATCGTATTGGATACTGAGTATGTTAATGCAAATGTTTGTTATTCCCTTATCACATCTCCTAATACCTATGATAATGATGTGAATGTGTGGCATGCTAGACTTGGTCACATTGGCCAACAACGTATGAATAGACTAGCCAAAGAGGGCTTGTTGGGCAACATTGAAAAAGTCGATTTGCCCATATGTAAGCATTGGCTAGAAGGGAAAACGACAAGGAAACCATTTGGGAAAGGTCAAAGAGCTGAATTTCCTCTGCATTTAATTCATTCCGATATCTGTGGTCCAATGAATGTGAGAGGAAGGCATGGGGCTGTTTATTTCATCACCTTTATTGATGATTATACTCGATTCGAATATGTCTATTTGATTTCTCATAAATCTTGAGCAATAAGTTGTTTCAAAAGGTTTATGAACCTGGTAAAAAATCAATTAGACAAGAAAATAAAAGCATTAAGATCCAATCGAGGTCGAGAATATTTATCTGATGAGTTTAGAAAATTGTGTGATGAAAAATGAATAGAAAGATAGTTGTCTATTCCGTACACTCCTCAACAAAATGGTGTTGCGGAAAGAAGAAACAGAACCCTATTGGAAATGGTTAGGTCCATGATAGCGCATGCTAACTTACCCATCACCTTTTGGAGTGATGCATTGTTAACTGCTGCCTATATACTTAACCGGGTGCCTTCCAAATCGTTACTTCCACTCCATATGAGTTATGGACAGGTAGAAAACCGGACTTAAGTTTTCTTAAGCCATGGGGTTGTGCTGCCTATACACATGAGTCCTCTCACAAGTTTGGGAAATTGGGTCCTAGAGGAAAGAAGAGTATTTTCATAAGATACTCAGAACACTCGAAAGGGTATGTGTTCATTGGTGAGCAGGAAAGTGGGAGTATAACTGAATATGAATCACGAGATGTCACATTCTTAGAGGATGAGTTTCCAAAGAAGGGCGAAATAGGGGAAGATTGTTCCCTATTTGAGACCTTGGATCAGGATAATGATGTTAGTGGAGTTCGTCCAAGTGGGAGTAATGTGAGAAGTGATGAATTGATTTCAACTCATTCTCAATTGCAACCACATGATGAGACGACATCATCATTACCTAATCCAAGTGGGAGCATGATGGGGACTGATGTGCAAAGTGTACAATCTCCCATACGGCGAACAAGTCGCCAAAGTATTCCCCGTCGACGTTTTGACATTGAAGGGGAAACTTTTATGGTTGCTCCACAAGATGAGAATGAGCCAAGAAATATTAATGAGGCTCTGAATTGCCCTAGTAAGGAAAAATGGATTAATGCAATGGAAGAGGAAATTGAGTCAATGAAATCAAACCAAGTCTAGGAACTGGTTGATCTTCCAAAAGGACGCAGAGCTATTGGGAACAAATGGGTTCTCAAAATAAAGCGAAAGGCTGATGGCTCGATTGAAAGGCATAAGGCTTGCCTTGTGGCGAAGGGGTATAATCAACAGGAAGGAATTGATTATGAAGATACGTTTTCTCCTGTAGTGAGATTTACCTCGATTCGCATTATTCTGGCAATAGTAGCTAGTCTAGATCTTGAGTTACATCAAATGAATGTAAAGACTGCTTTCCTCAATGGAGAATTAGAGGAAGAAATATATATGGAACAACCTGTTGGTTTCATAGTGAAAGGCCAAGAAGAAAAAGTATGTCGACTTTTGAGGTCGATATATGGTCTTAAGCAGTCATCAAGACAATGGTATATACGTTTTCATAATCCATAGTGGCATATGAGTTTACAATGATTGATGAGGATCATTGTGTATATATCAAAAGATCCAAGGATCAATTTGTGATCATATCATTATATGTTGATGATATACTGATTGCCGGAAGCAATATGGAGTTGGTTAATACTTGTCAAGAGATGGTTGTCTTCTAACTTTGAGATGAAGGATATGGGTGAGGCTGCATACATTCTTGGAGTTAAGATTTCGAGAGATCGTTCAAGAGATCGTTGTCTCTTTCGCAAGAAATCTATATAAATAAGGTTCTTGAACGATTTCGTATGCAAGACTGTAAACCCATAGACACTCCTATTGCAAAAGGTGAAGGATTGAGCCATAGACTGTGTCTAGGGACTCCACAAGAGAAGGAACAAATGAAAAATGTTCCTTATGCTAGTGCTGTTGGGAGCTTGATGTATGCTATGATGTGTACAAGACTCGACATATGTTTTGCAGTTAGAATGGTGAGTAGATACCAATCCAACCCAGGTCCAGCACATTGGAAGGCCGTTAAGAGAATACTGAGGTATCTGAAGGGAACTGCTGATTTCAAGTTGAATTATCAAGGAAAGGATCTGCGACTTGAAGGCTATTCAGATGCTGATTAGGGAGGAGATTTAGATGAAAGAAAATCTACCTCTGGATTTGCTTTCTATCGAACAATGGCGCCATATCATGGAGCAAAGAAGAAGCAAACGTGTATAGCCTTGTCCACGATGGAAGCTGAGTTCGTGGCATTATCAGCGGCGATACAAGAAGGAGTTTGGCTTAAGAAATTTTTGGATCATTTAGATGTTATTGAGAAAGCTGCAAATCCATTGTTGGTTAATTGTGATAGCCAAGCAGCTATAGCGTACACCAAAGATCCAAAGTATCATGGAAAGACCAAATATATAGATACCAAGTATAACTTTGTAAAAGATATGGTTGCACGAAAGGATGTGAACTTACAAGACATATCTACGCATAGAATGGTAGCAGATCCTATGACAAAGCCAATACCTAGAGATATGTTTTGTGGTCATGTAAAATCTCTAGGATTGCGTAGAGTCTGATGTACTGAATTGTAATTTCCCTGAATTGTTCACTTTTATGAAATTTTGTTTTTCATTGATTAATGCCTATGAATCTTTGTATTATCTTTATGCATCTTAATGCTCAGTGCATTATTTTAAGTTGAGAAGTATGTCGGACAGATATAAGATTAGCCCACTCACACGGGTAATCGCCTATTTACTGTGATAAATAGAGATGAGATTGATTTTAAGCTTATTATCTAGGTGATAATCGAGAGCTCAAGCTTAAAATACGTATGTCGCCTTAACTAAGTGTTAAGATGAAGACATAATACTTACGATGTCCGAAAGTAAAATACCCCACATATTTTACTTTATCTCGTCTAAGATGCCGATGAGTTCTCGATGAATTTTGTGATTGAGTAGATACGTGAACTCAAGTTAGACATTGGGTATGTCTGAACTATCATCTGTACAGTATTGAAAAGTGTAGACACACGCTCCAAGGGAAAGGAGTTAATACCGTAATACGTATTTCATACTACGTATGCATGAGACGACTAATAAGAGTGGCAAAAAGTTTGATCTCAACTTTTATGACGTGTGAGACTCTTGAGGAAAAGAGTTCCTCAATTTTTAGTCCCCTCGACTCTTACTTATTCTCAAGATTTCTATTTAGTGTTTGCTATCTTAGGGTGTTGCCAATGGTCATGAGATGATTCAATCTAATGGGGCATTTCTAGAAAAGCAAGCTGGACTGAAATTGAGAGTTTGAAGGAAAGAAGAAGATCGATTTTGGAGAATCACATTATGGTTTTGTATTCACTGGTCGACCAATTATGACTGTCTTTGTGATAATTATAATTGTGAATACAATATATATATCATGTTTAAAAGAGATCAAGAGAGATATAAATGTGATCGATCGATCTAGGGTACTGCATACTAAATCTACTCGGAGTGTGATGCCCATTATAAGCTGCTATATATTCCTAACAGATGTATAGCAACGAGCTCTCAAAGTATGCTGGTCGCACGGATTATTCACCAGTATGAATGTTGAAGAGAGGTAAAGAGAATCCTGTTCGGCCCACCATGTGCGAGTGGGAGATGAAAGCTTTATTAGATGGGCTTAAGGCCCGTCTGCCCATGCTGGGCCCAGAAAGCCCGATCCACGGGAATAGGGCCTGTGGAAAGAAGGGGGTATAAAAGGGAAGAGAGAGAGAGAAAAGACATTGGTTGAAAATTAGAATTCACGTCTTCTCTCCCACGCGTATTCTCTCTCGTAAAGGAAAAAGAAAGAACAAAAGAACGCATACGGCTTGTTCTTCCTCCCTTCAAGGCTTCATCGGATCGAATTGCTCAGTTTCTCTTCCTCCATTAACGTCGGTGTTTAATCTGTGGCTAACAAGGTACGCTCGAATCCGTGGTGTGCTTTACGATCGGTGATACGTGTTATTCGTGGGCTTCGTCTTCCGCATTGATTTAGGGGTTCGATTCGGTGTCGAATCCGGTTTTCGGGGATCCGTTATTCCCAACACCCATAAACTATATTGTTGTAAGTGATTAAATCTTGCTGCACATGTGATGATATTTGGCATTGCATATAGAATCAAAAGCTGAATTTGACTTTGTTGCCATTACATCATATGCCATGTTGATTGTGAGACATAAATTGGTGAATATGAATTGTGATGAATGAGGAGACTGTTGGAGGTGAGCTGACAATGCCCTGGGAGTGTCAAGATGCCTGGGATGTGGGGTGCCAGATGCCCGTTTGTATTACGATACATGCTTGGATGTCCTCGGGAGTTTCGAGATACCCGGAATGGTTGGGTCCCGGAAGCCTCGGAGGTTTGTGCCCGGGGGATACCTCGTGATGCCAGTTGGGATACAAGATGCCTGGAATGTGGGGGTGCCGAATGCCCAATGGTGTGTGCCGGAGGTTTCTCGCGATGCCAGGTCGGAATGCGAGTGATAAAATGTGGGATGCAATTACTGATCCCGGGAAAGAAAAATGGGGTGAGCCAAATTGAAAGATAAAAAGTGGAAATTGAATCATGCATGGTATGGTGACATGTATGCATGGTTGTATGATATGATATGTATGAGTGCATGGTTGTATATGCACCTATAGCATTATAGTATATGTATGAATGCTTGGTGATGAGTACATGAGGATGTATGCACATATGGTATGATGACATATGCACGGCTGCAAGGTAAGTTATGCTTGAATGCATGAAAAATATGTACTTTGCTATGATGTTATGATTGTATAGTGTGATGCATTAAGTAGTTAATGGATCTTTTACCTGCTGAGTTGCTGTACTCACCCCTTCGGGGACCAACATTTCAGATTAGGAAGATGCCTCTCTCTCCGGTCACTCGAGGTACCTTTTACGGCCTTCCATCTGACGTGGAGGTCGAGTGTTCGGAGATTGAATACGTTACCATCCCTGGTCTGACGTTTATACGGGTTCGCATGATGATCATATACGATGTGGGCCTGGCTGGGGGCCCAATCATCCAGGAGTTCTTATTGGTCCACATCTGCCGAGATGGAGTGATTCGGGGGATGTTGCTGCCACCACCGCCCGATGCGCCGGGATGGGTGAGATGGCCGCGTGAGGAGTGGAGAGCTGACACTTTTTGAGAGTAGCCGACACTTGTAGATGGAGGATGACATGTGATCGATCTAGGGGTTGAGATATCTTTTGGGTTGTGGCCAAGTGTAGTTAAAAGTCTTGGCTTTTCTTTTTGATTGTACCGACCTGAGAAATCCATCATGAAAATATATAAATAAAAGTGGCTTGGCTTCATCTTTTCATATGGTGTGTAGTTGGTGTGCTTTGGATTATGATTATTGGAGGGAGGAATGGTGAGACTTGTTTATGCTTCCGCTAATAAGTTGCGCTGGGACCGTTTTTTTTCAAAAAAAAAAATGCCTATGAACTATGATGCTTCTACTAAGAGATGTAACTAGTGTTCATTAGGTGGAGTGATAGGTACCTATGGCGTCCAAAGGTGTTTCGGGGTGCCACATTTATCAAATGGATTTCAATTCCAGAAACAGGTCCGGAATAGAAAAATTGTTTCGGAATAGAAATTACTGGTCATCATGCACCCCTATAACTTTTCAGACTCAATGAAATCAATGTACTTCTCAAGTCTAGCTCGAATCCATCTCCGAACCTTCTCACTCGGTTCGCTGAATTCTCAATTAGTTTAAGAGCATATTGCGATAGTTCAGCGAACTTCTCCTCGTATTAGTCTACAGTGAGGGAGCCTGGGTAGAGATGTCGAAACTCTGCCATCTCCATCTCCCTAGCAATCTCTAAAGAGTATTTGCCATTAAAAGCCTCAAGGAAGGCGTTCCACTCAGGGACGACACCTTTTAGAAATACTGCTCCTTGGGTGGTTCTCCACCAAGTATTTACAACTCCCTTCGGTTGGTAAGTTGCAAGAACTACCTTTTTAGTTTCATTGCACATTAGTAGTGCAAAAGCCTTCTCCAGTTTTTGAATCCACAAAGCCATAGCTTCGGGGTCTCCTGCCCCAGTAAACTAAGGCAAATTCAATTTCAAGAATTGTTTCACCAGCTTGTGAATCGGTCTCCCAGTGACTACGATTCCTAGCGGACCTTCAGCAAGTGTGGCGGAAAGTGCAGCAACAGGTACGGCCTCAGTAGTGGCAGCAATAGCAGCAATAGTGACAGCTTGAGCGGCAGTTGCATTGGCGTTGGCAAATGCAGCAACTTGATCTCGGGCCTGCTGCCCCATCAACTCTTATGGCATCCAGTGCCTGGTTGATCCTGATAGTTCCTTGCTCACCCGGGGCTACTACCCCAGCACCCACTTAAGGTGGTGCTACTCTACTAGCACTGGCCTGTGCCGGTACCCTACCTTGGCCTCCTTAGGTACCGACCCTAGTTGGTGTTCTACCCCAAGTCGCAGGTCTTACAGTTCCTTTACTCGAAATTCTCTACTCCTACTCGCTCATGGTTCAGTCTTTTTACTAAAACCTACCTTCCCGATTCACACTGGATTAGAAGATGAGTGATCCACACACAACAAACAATTCTACCACAGAGTTATCACCAACATGCACGAGTCATGAATTTAAAGGCCTTTCCTACTTTCTATCTCATATACATCGCACCTTATCACTCCAATTTCTAACAACCTAGCTCTAATACCACCAAACGGGGATGTCACACCCCGATCCTCAGGCACGCACTCATCCCTCACCTAGTCAATTGAATAGTGACGTCCCAAGATGCATCGCCGACCCATTCATTTTAATACACATGCGGAAGCAATTAAACAATCCCCAGACAATAAAACAATGGGATAGGAAAGTAGGACTTCAAATTTCAAAATTTAAAAACAACCACACTTATATACATTCCAAACCATAGTGCAAATATATACAAGGTTAACTATTAACCCAAGTCCTAAACAGTGGGTTCACAAAACAAAGTCTATAGACAAGGGGTGGGGTTTCAATCCTCCTCTGGATCCTCCTCCTCCTCGACGATCTCTCCTTCTTCCTTGCTCCAGCTGGAGCCCACAATTGAGTACACCGGATAGTCAAAATCGCCCTCGAGCTTGGGATCTTTTGTATCCACCACTAGTCCACCCTTAGGATCTACTATGCCTTTCTTGAGTTGAGACTTCGTGGCCCCTTTTTTACCTCTTCCAGGCCACCCTTGGCATCACTCCAAGCTTGAGTCTCGCCCACCTTGGCATGGTCGTCGTAGTGAACTCATCGGCTCGCTAATCCGGTGAGTTTATTTGCTAAACCTTGCTTATGGGGTTAATTATACTTAATAGGTAATTAGCTTAGTCTAATATTGGATTAGGGGTTAGTTTAGTTTAATTAGCGATTTAGTTAGTTAATTAGGCTAATTAGATGATTAGATTAGATTAGTTAAGGGTTAATTAGATTGCTTGATTTATGTAGATAGGTGCATTATTTTTCTAGGTCCATTTAGGTGGTTAGATTAGCATATTTAGCTTAATTAGGTATTTTGTTATTAATTTGCATTTATTTAATTAATTTTGTAATTTATTTAATTATTTAATATTTTCCGAAAATTATACCGGGATAGCCAGTAGCTAGAATTTCGTGTTGATTGTCATGGTGCATTTAGTTTTATGCAATTGAGTGCTAATTTGTGCAACAGAGTGGTGATTGTGATTTTTAGTTTATTATTTCAAAATTGTGAAATTTTGGGTATTTAATTAGAAAATACCGTGTGTTGGGTTTTGAAGCCAAAAACGTTTTTAAGTACTATATCAAATAGTGGTATTTTAAAAGGAATGATATCAATTTTTATGATTCAATTTGACCGTGTACCCACACACAATTATTTTACCGGGTGTTTTATAGACCAAACACATTATCTTAATTAAGACATTTGAGTGCAAAGCGCAATGTCCTTGGTCGGGATTAGGTGTACACGTGATGGTTATGAGAGCCCGTCACCCGATGTGTGTTGGGTGAATATTGCCCCTATATGGGATGCCCTTGTCAACAGATGCCGGTCATAGTAAAAGCTAAACTGATGCTCCTTCGGGATTGCTGTCTAGAGGTTGATGTTGCCGTGCTCAATAGGGTGAGACGATGCCTGGTTACGCTAAAAGACCGCCGAATGTCGAGTAGGCTATGCCCGTGAGGCCATAATCAATTGGAACACGTGAATGATTGAGTTAAACACGCCTGATTATGGGACAAAATTGTGTGGCACGGAATAGGACGTGTCATAATGATTTGGCCCTATAATCGGGACCCTTGTGATTGGTTGTGGTGTAAGTCGAGGAATTCCAATTGATGAGTGCTATTACTACATATATATGTGATATGAACTGTACTGATGTGCAGGGAGGTGTTGAGGCGAGGTGAGTCTTCTGTGATGTATGGTTAGACTGCCTCTAGGTGTATTACCTTCCTAACCGAGGTTTAGGGCGTGAACTCGCTGAGACATTGTCTCACCCCGTCGTGGGTTTAACTTTTCAGGTCCGTAGATGGAAAGGCCAGTTTGTTTTGGTCAACCGCGAGGGTTTAGCAAGCAAAGTACCTTCTTCCTTGTCCTTGGGACTCCCTAGCTCCGTGAGCTCATCGTGACTACAATCTTAGTCAATGAGGGTTTACCAAAGTTGGTACCTCATCGATTCAAGGCATGGTTTTGTCATGGGCTTGACGTGGAATAGGAAGGTCCCCTAGATGGTTTCAATGCACCCGCCGTTGAGGGTGAGGAGATGGCGAGCCCCCTTGACACTGGCATCTCTGACGGTGTCGTGGTAGACCTAGAGCCCAAGTAGATAGGGTCCGGGGTAAGGTTAGCTAGGGACTTCTTTTGAGACTTCGACTTTTGTATATGTAGCCTTGTAAAGTTGACTTGCTTGTTATATAAGTGTGTTTTATCAAATTTGTTGTCCTACTTTTCTATTACATGTTTGTGTTGTCTGGGCATTGTTTATTATACGCTTCTGCGTGTGCATAATCGATTGGGTTGGCAACGTGTCCTGGGAATGTTGCAATTTTATCAGCTATCAAGGGATGTGTGCGTGCTTGAGGTTCGGGGTGTGAGAACCATCTTCCCTTAAGGATCAGGTCGTAACAACAATAACATTAGGTGTGGGTACGGGATTGAGCTAAGGCATAACACCAAGTGGTTTCAAAATCTTAGAAGCTAGTAATGGTGTATCTATTGATGATTTTGGTTCACCATGCTGCTATTGTAATTCCTAATCAAATTAACTTGAACTAGATTAGGCAAATTACCCCCATTGGTCAAAGCTGGTCCATAAGTTGGGGTCATGCTAGTAGCTTCATCCCTTTACAAAATCCTAAGTGGTGAAGGGGGCGATATAATTTGCCCAGTGTTGCCAAATGTAATTTGAGCAGCAGGAGGTGAGGGAACTTGCCTAGAAGATACAGCAACGTGGTTAGTTTAAGGTTGGACCAAATTACTTAATATTCCACACTGCCCTTATGCACATTCGTGATAAGTGTTTATTACCAATGGCTTGATCACTTCAATAAAGTGTTTTGTCGCATGATTGGTGAATTCGTTTTGTGTTCTTCTAGCTTTCTCCTTAAAGCAAGCGTGCCAAAAAGTTATTTTGCCAGAATTATTCCCGCGACGAAATATCTTTCATTGGAAGTAGTCTTCACTTTTATTTAAGGAGACAAAGGTTCTGTGCTACCTCCGAACAAAGGATATCTCATGTGAAAGGGAATTGATTTCTCCAATTCAAACAACATTGTATAATCTCAAATTGAGCAGGAATTTAATCAACATCAAGACTCAAAAATTACAGACTTGATAATGTTACAAGATATGGACAAACTATGCTGGAACTTAACTGATGACACGGCTTAATATAAAAATGCAATGTCAGAATTCAATGGTCGACAATGTCAACCTGAGAACTACAGCTAAGGAAATTTAAAGTATATTGCAGAATAAGATAAAGATAATTGAAAGATAACATTTTGTTTGATTTGTCCTGGGGCCTTTCTAGTGGGTGACTGGTGGTATTTGTAATGATTTATGGTAATTGTCACGCCCCAAACCTCGAGCACGCGTACATCCCTCTGCGGTTAATACCAATGCAACGTTTCCAGGACGTGTCACCAACCCATTCATTTTAATACGCATGCAGAAGCGAAATAAATACCCCTAACAACAAATAGAATGGGATAGGAAAGCAGGGCACATTTTGCAAAAGCCAACTTTTATAAACACTAGGTTTAGATACAAAATGAGTCTGGTCAAAAGCCTACAAGAAGGTCGGCTCTCAAAAAGAAGCCGTCCTACGACATATTAGTTGGACACATACACCGATCCTTCAGACTCCACCTCCACAGACTTTGGGGCTTCGGGTCCTCCACAACAACCAGCTAAGGTCATGAAAATTTAAGCCCACGATGAGGTGAGAGGTGAGACATTGTCTCTGCAAGTTTACCCCCTAAATCCCTATTAGGAAGAAAATATACCTCAAGGCTTTTGTAGCCACATAGCCACACAAGTAGAATAGAGGACTTACCTCGCCACAGTTCCTTCTTGCACGTTAGCACAGTTCATATCACAACCATATGCATATAGCAATTCCACACATCAATTGGAACGTCTCAATCAAGCACCTCTCAATCAATCATAAGGGGCCTGATTATAGGACCAAATCGTTATGACCCGTCCCATTCCATACCACACAATTTTGTCCCATAATCCGGCACATCAATTTCATGCCACACAACATGCGGTCCAATTGATTATTACTACCCACACAGGCAGTTTTACTTGACACACATCGATCCTCTAGCGTAGCCAAACTCCGTCTCACTCCTATGAGCATAACTACATCCTCCGACACACATCGGGGATGGCATTCCGTACGGCCTTTCTGAAGGAGCTTCGGTCCAGAATCTACTGCGACCAGCATCCACTGACACACATCGGGGATAGCTAACATCTACCGACACACACCAGTGATAGGTTTTCTTAACCAGCACATGATCATCCAATTGCGGCCAAGGATATTGTGCCTTGCACACACATGCTTCAATTAAAATAACAACCCTGGCCTGTTTTCTTCGTATTAAAAACACTATGTGAAAATAATCGTGTGTGGGTACACAGTCAGATCGAACATTGAAAACTGATGCTTTTCGTTTTTTCAAACCCCACTATTTAATATAGTACTTAAAATCCTTTTTCGTTGTCAAAACCCAACACCCGGGATTTTCTACATAAAATTCCATAATTCTCACATTTGCCACTCAATTGAGCATTCCAACAATCAATTGCATAATCTGAAAATACCACAAAGAATCGCACGAAATTCTAATGACTCGATTATCTCGATATAATTTCCAGAATTATTAAATAATTAAATCTATTCCAAAAATTAAATTAATCTAAATTAATTAAATATAATATGAATTAATATAAATTATTTGAATATATTCGAAATAATTAATTAATACAAAATAATTAATTATGTGCATAATCAAGCTTACAATAATTTAATTGCCTAATTATCCTTAATTAATTATCCACTAAACTAATCACATACCTTAATCTAATTAACAATTAATTAAAATAATCTAACCACCTAATCATACTTAGCTTAATCTAAACATTCCGTAAGCATGATTAACCTCCTAAGCAAAGTTTAGTGAGTAAACTCACCGGATTAACGTTTCGGCGAGTCCATGGCGACGGCAATGCCAAGGCGGGCGATAAACCTCCTAGCAACGACACCAATCAAGGCCAAGAAGGGCTCGAAAATGGGCTACAAAGTTCCAAAGCCTTGCTAGTTCCGCTTCTATTCAAGGCTGAACCACGAGAGAGAACCAATGGCCGAAACGACGAGGAAGGGCTGATTGAGCCGGCGGCGAGTGGGTGGCCGGCAACCGGCGGCACTTGAGGGTCAAGGGGGACTTGCTAGTGGTTGGAATGGGCAGAAGAAGGGTCGGAATGGGAGGAAAATGGCGAAAATCATGAAATAGTGCAGGCGAGCTGGGGACCAACGGACCGGCGGGCGGTGGCTTCCAGCGGCCAGGCGAGTCGGTCGACAACTCCATTCGATGAACAGCGAGGTCCTCCTATACAAAGTGTATCTCTTCATCACGGTGGTGGGTGGCACGAGAGCTAATTCTCATAGGAATGTAACTTTTAATTTGGGTTTTTGGAGAATGGTCAGCTGGAACAAAAACTGGAAAAAGAGAAAATAGCGGATGAAAAAGGTTCAGCGAGCGTCCGATGGACTTGCGTGGCTCAGCTGGTCTTCCTCTAGTTTTCTCAAGCTCTCAAGTGACCTCATCCATGGAGAAAGGAGGGGGATAGAGGAAGAAGATGGCTGCTGAAGAGGGGGGACCCCAAATGGCCTCTTAGGCCTTTAACACTTGGCCAAAACACTCAAATGGCTGCCCCACCACTTGCTTAGCCACCCACAGCCACTCTCTCTCTCCCAAAGCTTCCTCAACACACCACCTAAGTGGTCCAAATGTTCCTCCTCCCATGGCATACGAATTTTGTACATTTGTTCATCAAATCCATCAATTCCCCTTCAATCCTCCCTCAATTGGCTCCAATTGAACTCAATTTGATTTCCATAAATCCAACAAAGGTATCATCATCCCAATCAACATTTTTCCTCACCATATAATCCCACTTGAATCCTAAAAGCGTGACCAAAAATGGGCCTACGAATTTCCCTATCCAAAAGACCCTTACTTTGGATTTTTCGTCAAAAATCTCAGTTTGCAGAAAAATCTTCAGAGGATGAGTCAACGCTCCTAAAACGATTTGTGACATGATAGAACTTTCAATTTCTGAATTCGGACTCAATTTTACGGTTAATTTCAATCTAGCGAGATTTTAGCGTGTCTTGATCTACCCGGTAGCTTTTAGGAATTTCAGTACATTTGACTCATGGTCGATCATTTTCGATCCACAATGTGCATCTTCGACTCATAGGCAACTCTTAGTTGCCGTATAAATCTCAATATTTCAAATACGAACACATGGTACAAAAATGATAGAAAAATCGGTCTAGTGTCGTTTGACGAGAATTTTGTGATTAAGTGGAATCACCCACAAACTAATTACATACATCTATCAAATCGACCTATCTTTGGTCTTTGGTCGATTTTGATAGTGCTGTAATGACCCAAGTAGATTAGTACGGTCAAGTAATCGGTTGCTGGTCAAATTCTTAAGTCAATTGTGTTTATATCCCTTAACGGCTTCACCTAATAGACTAGTTAACTCGTGAGTGGCCAACTTAGAGAAAAGGGCTATAGGCGTGTTGAAGAAAAGCCCAACTCATTCAATTGAAAACAAAATTGGAAAATCAGGATGTCACAACTCTTCCCTTCTTACGAAAATTCTGTTCTCGAAATTTAAACATTTACAAATCTTTAAACAAAAAGCTGGGGATACAATCGTCTCGTCGACTCTTCACTTTCCTAGGTTGCTCCTTCAGTGCCGTGGTGTTGCTAGACCACTTTGACCAATGGGATGGTCTTGATACATAGGATCTGTTCCTTTCGATCCACAATCTAAAGCGAGCTTTCAATGTATGACACTTTGTCATCCACGTCTAAATCTTCAAAATTCAACATGTGGGTCGGGTCAGGCTCATACTTCATCAACATGGACACGTGAAAGACGTCATGCACTTGCGCCAACCTTGGCGATAATACAAAACGATACGCTAGGATCCCGATTCTTTCAAGAATCTCAAATGGACCTACATACCTCGGATTCAATTTTCCCTTCTTGTCGAAGCGCAAAGTACTCGAAGTACCCCTCATTGGTGACACATTTAGAAAAACGTGATCACCAACTTGGAATTTCAAATGCCTTCAACGCTTATTTGCGTAACTTTTCTAATGATTCTAAGCGGTCTTTAATCTATCTCTGATGATGGCAACTGCATCCACTGACTGTTGGACTAACTTTAGGCTTGTAATCTTTTTTTCCCCGACTTCATCCCAGCACATTGGCGTTTTGCACGCTCTGCTATACAACGCTTCAAAAGGAGCCATTCGAATGCTCTACCGGTAGCTGTTATTGTAGGCGAACTCGACAAGGTGAACTGTTGCTCCCAGCTTCCCTTGAAATCCAACACGTAGGCTCGCAGCATGTCTTCGAGGGTTTGAATCATCCTCTCAGATTGGCCATCCATCTGAGGATAATAGGCCATACTATACTGCATCTTCGTTCCTAAAGCAGCCTACAAACTCTTCCAAAAGGCAGCTGTAAATCTCAGGTCTTTGTTTGATGTAATCGTCACCGGCACTCCATGCAGACGAACTATCTAACGCACGTATAACTCTACGTGCCTGTCCAAATCAAGGTCCTTTCATACTGCAATGAAGTGAGCCGACTTCGTTAGTCTGTCAACTACTACCTAATTGGAATCATTTCATCTCTGACTCTTTGGTAAGCCCGTCACAAAATCCATTGTGATGTGTTCCCATTTCCACCCAAAAAGCTCGAGATGTTGTAGAAGTCCTCCCAGCTTACAGTGCTGTGCTTTCACTTGCTGACATGTCGAACATTTGGCAACATGCTTGGCAATGTCTGCCTTCATACCAGACTACCAATAGTGTTGACATAGATTCTGATACATTTTCATACTACTTGGATGAATGCTATAGCTGCTATGATGAGCCTCTGATAGAATATCTTCTTTAAGCGTTACATTGTTCGGTACACACAATCACTCTCAGAACCTCAATGTTCTATTCTCAGTAATCTGAAAGTCAGCCTTCCTCTTCTCGGTATCCTCTTGCAAGATTTTCTGAATATCTGGGTTTGATGGCTGAAGTGTCTTAATCCTACTCTGCACTTTCGGCTCAATTCTGAAGGTGGCCATAAGATTCCAAAGGTGGCCTACCTCAAACTTAAAAATCGAATCTCGAGCTCTCTCAAGTAAGATCCATTCCTTAAGCACCATCTGCGCTACTAAAAATTTCCGTCTCAATGCACCTGCGACCTTGTTTGCTTTTCCAAGTTGATACAGAATATCACAATCATAATGCTTAAGGAGTTCCATCCAGCGACGCTGTCTCATATTCAGCTCCTTCTGAGAGAATAGATACTTGAGACTTTGATGGTCTGTGAAGATCTGGAATCTTTCTCCACATAAATAGTGTCTCCAAATCTTCAAAGCGAAAATAATTGCTGTCAGTTCTAAGTCATGCGTTGGGTAATTCAGCTCGTGAGGTCTCAGCTGATGGGATGCATATGCAACAACTCTATCATGTTGCATTAGCACGCAACCCAATCTTCTAAACAATGCATCACTATAGATCTCATATCCTCCAAGACTAGATGAAATGGTCAACACGAGTGCGGTAGTCAGCTTCTGCTTAAGCTCTTGGAAACTATACTCACACTTATCTGTCCACACGAACTTCTCTTCCTTCTTCAGCAGTCGAGTCAAAGGCAAAGCTAACACTGAAAATCCCTCCACAAACCTTCTATAATACCCTACTAAACCCAGAAAACTTTTGTTCTCTATGACTGTAGTCGGTCTTGGCCAGTTGATCACTGCTTCTATCTTGGCGGGGTCCACGGACATTCCTTCTCCTGAAATCACGTGACCTAGGAACGCCCCACGAGTTAACCAAAACTCGTACTTGCTGAACTTGGTGTACAGCTCATGATTCCTTAGAATCTAAAGCAATATCCTTAAGTGCATTTCGTGCTCCTCAAGACTACTAGAGTTTACCAGGATGTCGTCGATGAAAATAATCACAAACTGATCTAGGTACTCCTTGAACACTTGGTTCATAAGCACCTGGAGCGTTCGTCAAACCGAACAGCATTACAGTGAACTCATAATGGCCATATCGAGTACGAAACACTAACTTCGATATGTCTTCCTTTTTAATCCTCAGCTGATAATATCTTGTCCTTAAGTTGATCTTGGAGAATAGCGATGCTCCTTGCAGTTGATTAAAGAAGTCATCAATCCTTGTTAGTGGATATTTGTTCTTAATCGTCACCTGATTGAGTTGTCGATAGTCAATGCACAGGCGTAATGAACCATCATTCTTCTTCACAAATAGAATTGGTGCTCCCCAAGGTGATGCATTGGGACGTATGAATCTTTTATCCAATAACTCCTGCATCTGCACCTCTAGCTCTTTCAACTCAGACA
Organism: Eucalyptus leucophloia subsp. euroa; assembly: GCA_017140325.1. Taxonomy (NCBI): domain Eukaryota; kingdom Viridiplantae; phylum Streptophyta; class Magnoliopsida; order Myrtales; family Myrtaceae; genus Eucalyptus; species Eucalyptus leucophloia. The sequence goes on from CM029470.1 coordinate 49,630,763, forward strand.
ACGCCATCCAGTAAGGAGCCTTAGAGATTGGCTCTGTTCCGAAGGCTAGCTTGATCACGAATTCAATCTCTCTTTCTAGCAGTAAGCTTGGCAATTCCTTTGGGAATACATTTGGGAACTCCTAAACCATTGCAATATCTTCTATTTTCAGCTCCTCAATTGTCATATCCACGGCAGTCACCAAATAACCCTGGCAACCCTCGTCTAACAAATGGGTTGCCTCGAGCAACAAGATTAAGGTAATCGAGAGTCCTCCTCAACTCCCAATAAACTAGAAGCTTTCACCTTTTAATGGGTTAAATTGAATCACTTTGCGATAGCACTCCATCTTAGCTCTTTGCTTGGTGAGCCAGTCTATGCCAATTATCACATCAAAATCATACATGGCTAGGACTATCAAGTCTATCTTCCTCTCTCACTCACCAATCACTAACTTGCAATCAGGACAACCCATTGAAACTAACATCCTATCCTTTAACGGTGTAGATATACTAATCACTGACTCCAACAAATCAGGAATCAATCTTGCCAACTTAACATACTGCTCAGCTATAAAGGAATGAGTAGCTCCAGGGTCAAACAAAGCATAAGCAGCGTGGTCGTTCAATGAGACCGTACTTGTAATCACATTAGGCGTATCCTTAGCCTATCCTCTCGTGATAGCATACGTTTTCCCTTGAGCTGGAGGTCGGTTCAAACCACCCTGCGGTGCATTTGGTGGTCATCCACCAAGTGCTTGCAATTCCCTGCAAAATAATTAATTAAGTGCCTAATCAAGCTTACACTAATTTAATTGCCTAATTAGCCTTAATTAATTATCCACGAAACTAATCACATCCCTTAATCTAATTAAAAATTAACTAAACTAATCTAACCACATAATTACACTTAGCTTAATCTAAACACCTATTAAGCATGATTAACCTCCTAAGCAAGGTTTAGTGAGTAAACTCACCGGATTAACATTCTGGCGAGTCCACGGTGACAGCAACGCCAAGGTGAGCGATAAACCTCCTAGTGGTGACACCAACCAAGGCCAGGAAAGGCTCGAAAATGGGCCATGAAGTCCCAAAGCCTTGCTAGTTTCGGCTTCTATTCAAGGCTGAACCGCAGAGAAAGAACCAACAGTTGAAACAGCGAGGAAGGGCTGATTGAAGCTCCGATGAGCACGTGGCCGGTAACCGGTGGCACCTGGGGGTCAAGGGGGACTTGCTGGTGGTTGCAATGGGCAAAGGAAGGGTTGGAATGTGAGGAAAATGGTGAAAATCACGAAGCAGCACTAGCGGGCAAGGGACCGAAGGACCGGCAGGTGGCAGCTTTGTGGCATCCAAGAATTTCAACGACCCTCAGATATGCGATGGTCGTGACCGGTTGACGGAAGTATCATCGGACTGTGGCACTAGTATCATTTACGGGCATTGATTCGTATTATTGTTGGACCGACCAATCAGGCAACAAGGAAATTCTTTGGACGTTGATCGATTTATTTTTGTTAAGAACCGAAGGGATGGAATTCGACCATGCATGAGGAACACGCATGCTGAATTTAATGATAAAATTTTGAGGAGTTGGACCGTGCATGAGGACCATGCATGTCTTTTCTTTGTGTGATTCGGCAAGTGAGGAAATGAAATTTTATCATCATACAATTCTATCGAGTTCTTTCTCCATGCGAAAATTCCAATCACATACTTGTACATTGTTGCGACACTATGTGGCCATGTGAGTAGGCTGTAATTTAGCTCATGCATGTGCGGAGATTAAGAATAAAATTTGGAGAAATTGGGCCATACATTAGGAGCATACGGCCACAGAATTCCGGTCACACATCAATAGAAGAAATTTGTCATCATCTAGCAAATGTGCCCATCGAGTTAGGTGTTGACCCACCGATCAACAATTGAAAACAAAACACTTGACCAAGAGGCCACCAAGAGGCCCTCTTTAGTGGTCACGTCGGTGCATGCAGGGGGGGAGAGAGCTGGCCACCGAAGAACCCACTCCTTGCCACGTTCACCAGCTGGCTTCGTTTGATGATGCCACCAAATAACCTGCATGCAAGAAGTTAATTAACCAATTAACCAAAGGAACAAAAAGGGGGTTCGCGAATTAAGGGGTAAAGAGAGAGTGAACCGAGCATATTTTTGAGCAGAGAGTGAGCAATCTAGAGGACTGTAGGCGTGAGAAGTGGATGCGCGAAAGAGGGCACGGCGTGAGGAAGGAGGAGGTCAGGTCGCCCTTCCGTCGAGCACGATGTTGCTGCCGGTCTTTGCCACCGTTGAACTGCGTTCAAAGTCCCAAGTTTCCCATTTTGGTTGCCGATCAAGCTAGGAGTTGAGGCAAGTGAAAGTTCATTGATCTATGTCTTTGCGTGCTATAATTATCTAGCGAAATACTGGTAGATGAGAGAAAATGCAGAATTGGGAGCTGCATGTGTAATTTGGAGGATTGGGATGAAGTTGGATTAAGAAACTGAGTAAAAACAGAGTTGGTTTTTGTGTAGTTCGGTTATTGGTTGAAATAAGAACTGAAAGGCCTAACTAAAGTGGATTTTTGAAGTAAAGTAGTTATAATGTAGTGCAATAGACTTGTAGATGTTTGGTTACGGACGTTGGATGCCGGAATTCAATGAGCAGAAGTAGTTCTCTTTGGATTAGTAAACCGTTTTCGTGAAAACAGCATGACGTTCGGTGATTCCATGAATTTTCTGTAATTATCTAGCCAGAATTAGACTTCAAACCCTGAATGAAATTTGTAGGGAATATCTTTAGGAATTACATATCAAAAATTGAGAATAAACGAACAAGATTTGATAATAAAATGATTTTCTATGAAAATGTTGAATCTCGAAGTCATAACAGAACGTTAGGAAAGAATACAGCAATTACTGCTCTTGATATATAAGGAATTTGACTTGGTGTTCTTCATGAAAATTTTTCCTTTAGGTCTTATTGATAACATGTCAACATTTCATAATTTTATGAGTTCATTTAAGGATTATCGAAATTTTTACCAGAACTGTGCATTGTAATAATCGAGCTGTTTTGTTCTGAATTTGCTCAAATCGTCCCAAAAGGTGAATACATCTTGAATTGTTATTTGACATGATGATATTGGCATTGGCATATTATGCAATATTGAGATTTGATGACGGATTTATGGGACATCTTGTCATTGCATTAGAAAGTATTTTGGAAAATTAAGATGTTAATTGATGCCGTTGGACCCTCAGGTCAACGATGCCCCGGGAGTCAGGAGGCCCAAAGGATCGAATGAGTCGATGCCTTGTGGATGCCCGGTGGCCCTGTGTGGCTGAACGCTAGAGGTTTTTCCCCGGGAGCTTTGGGATGTTCGGTTGTATGTACGTAAATCCGGAGGGCCAAGGTAACCATTCTCATGGTGAGCCTTGGAGGTTTCCTCGTGATGCCAGGTGGGGTGCAAGATAACTGGAGGAGTGATACTCTCCGGATGCCCTGTGGCTCTTGTAGCTGAATGTCGGAGGCTTTCGCGATGCCAGGGTGGGTGCGAAATCCCAGAAGGATGCAAACATTGGTCCTATGGGGGCTGAAACCTTTTGAATGATCAAAACTGATGATTATACTAAGCGTGTTGTGGTCTGGTTATGGGACTAAATTGTATGGTATGGAATGGGACGTGTCATTACAATTTGGCTCTATGATCGGGACTTGTGTAACTGGACATGATGCATCTTTAGGGTTTCGAAATTGTACTTGTCATTCCATTTAAGGATTTCATGATTTTGATGCATACTTATCATTTGATTATGTAGTAATTTAGCTAGTACGTCCATGATGGGGTGCGAACGGAACGCACCGTTTCGTCTTGATGCGTTATGATGGAAAGTCACTAATGGAGGGGTACGAAGGGAGACGTATAAAAGCCTCCCGAACACAACCGTTGGACTGGTTGGCAATTCATTCACACCAAATTTTCTCTCCATTTCCATCAAAGAAGAAAAAGGAATTCCATTTCACTTTTGCAAGAACGATCAGCATTTACACCGTGGAAATCAGGTGTTTTCCTTGTCATTGCATCCAGACTAACATGAGGAAGTGTTATTTGTGATTTATTTGCAATTCAACATTCGTTCCGGGGCTATTTGTTGTTTGCGCATCGGAATCAGGTAAGTCTTCTTTCGCCGACTTGAATTCCAACATTGGTATCAGAGCTCGATCGTGATTTCTGCTTTGTTTTTCATCGAGTTTTCTCATTTACCATTTGATATTGAGATCAAAAGTTTGTATTCTACACTGTTTGGATCTCTGATAGTCGAAATTGCCATATGAAAAACCCGAAATTGAACTGAAGCAAAGAACGGGTTCGGGGTTACATGCATCTCGTGAGGTTTTGGCCTTTTTTCAAAATAATCTTTTGGTCAAAATTAATTTTTGAATATACAAGGTGAAAGAGCTCGTCGAGACAAGTCCGGCGATGGGTCGAGCGCCACCGGGAGACGCCGAGCGCGCCCACACGCGCGGCCGAAGCCGCTACGCGTGGGCACCACGCGCTCGAACCGCTGGCACAGCCGGTGCGTGCGTGCGCCACATGGCGCCGGTTGGCGAGCCGGCATGTGCATGACGCGCGCCAACCGACAAACCGGCATGTGATGACGTCACCCAACGGTCGGTAACCGCCGGGATGACATCATCGATGACGTCAGCACCGGCAACAGTTGGCCGACCGATGACCCGACCCGACCCGACCCGAGATGCGACCCGACCCGTGATCCAACCTATTGACCCGACCCGACCCGACTGTTGAACGTGAACGGTCGGACCGGTCCAACTGTTCCGGTGGTCAAATCGGTTGGACGGGTCACCGTCCGAACTGGGGGACCGGTCGAACCAGCCCGAGCCGTTTGGCTCGGCGGCGCGTGCGCCACACGCGCCGCGCACTCAGCGGTGGGTGGGGGCGCGTGCGAGCTTCGATTGAAGTGTGGTCGGTGGCGTTTGATTCGTATGAGTGTCCTCTACACAGTGCTATTATTATTTTATACTTTTGAATTTTAAAAATGTATGAAAATGCTTTGGAAACCCTATGTACTCGTATTTTTTTGGGGTTTAATGTAGTTTATTCATTTGTGGCTTATATTTTCTTGTGATTTAGGAAATATAATAGCTAGCTTATGTGCAAATGATGTTTTATATGCTGTATAGAGCTTGGTTCAATGATATGATGTATATATTTTAATATATTTGCAATTTTCTAGTTACTAGAAAATTCGAACAATGGTAGGAAATCCATTATATGTTGAATTGCGATTTTGATTATAGTTGAGGCATGATTATTGTTTATACGTTGTTTATTATCATGCAATATTTTTTTATGTTAAGGAAAAATGTAGAAATTACATAAGGTCATGTAATTATTTTCCCTAGTGGGAGTTCGTAGGGTGGTAAAATTGAAATGAGTTCTCACCTAGAACTTAAAATTTGGGCAAATTAAACTAACTAATGATAATAGAACAATTGTACATAGAAGTTGATTGGGAACATTGTGAACTTTTGCTTTTGTGTCTTTTGTTGAATTATCATTAATTTAGTATATCTTTGCTACAAATTAAATATGTGTGTTACTCTGTATAGTGTGCTAGTATTGATTCTGCGTTTATTATGTCAATGTGTTATAGCAATTGATTATGGCTTCGGCATGCAAGACCATTGTGGCTGACTTCAATAAGGGTGAGAAGCTGAACGGTGACAATTATGATATTTGGTACCGAAAGGTTCAGTACATCTTTGAAGAGCAAGAGGTTTTGGAAACCCTCAACCATACCATGGATGAACCTGAGCATGGAACTTCAGCTCAACATAGGAGAGATCTGGAAGCTTATCAAGCTTAGAAAAAGAAAAATAACATTACTCGCATCACGTTGCTAAGCTGTGCAAGATGATCTCATGTGTGAGTTTGAGAGTTATGATAAAGCTGAAGCTATGTGGGTTGCCTTGAAAGATAAGTTTGGGGATACATCTACCACTAAGCTAAGGAGACTCACCATCAAGTTTGACACATTCCGAAAGCGCCCAAATGTAACGATGATGCAATATTTTCGGGAGATGTCAAACATGATCCGTGAGCTGAAGTCGGCAGGTCACTCCCTTACTGATGAACATCAAGTTCATGCTGTTATAAGGTCTCTTCCTAATAATTGGGAGCATATGAAGATCAATATGACGCATAATGAAAACACCATCACTTTTGATGATATTGCGCGTCATTTGGAATTAGAGGATGGGCGTCTAAAGGTTGCAAAATCCTCTACCCATGCTTATGTTGCTGAATCGAGTTCGCGCAACGCTTCAGGCTTCAAGCGTAAGAGGAATCTTTAGTTCAACAACAAAGGGAAGATGACTAATCAGGGACCCAAGAGGGCTAAGACCTTCCGATGCAAGAAACGTGGTGGGAAGAAGGACAAGGCCAAGATGGAGTGTCACAATTGTGGCAAGATGGGTCACTTTGCTCGTGAATGCACTGAGCCGAAAAAAGGTACTCTATTACTCCATTACTCTGAGTAATGTTTTTATTTCTAGTACTATAATACTTGTTGAATCTCATCCAATGTGGATTGTAGACTCAGGAGCAATAGATCATGTAGCTAGAGACCGAGAAGTATTTGTGGAGTATCGTTGGATACCGCCTGGAAGAAAATGGATATATATTGGGAATAACTCAAGAGTTGAAGTGAAGGGAATCGGCACATGTAAATTAATCTTACGTGGTGGTCGAAACCTATTCCTGCATAATGTCTTTTATGCTCTAGATATTCGACAAAACTTGGTCTCTGTAGTTGTTCTTCATAGCTTAGGTTATGTATTGAATTTTCACGGTGATTGTGTTGACATTTTGTATGGAACGGTTTATTATGGTTCAGGTAATGTATCAATTGGTTTTATGGTATTAGACATTGACTATGATCAGTACAATGTTAATGTTGATGGTTGTTTTTCTTTAATTGTGTCTTCTAATAACTTTGAGATTAATGCAAGTACTTGGCATGCTAGATTAGGTCACATTGGATTGCAAAGAATGCAAAGATTAGCTAGAGAATGCCTTTTAGGGTCACTCACTAATGTTAATCTATCCGTATGTGAACATTGTCTAGCGGGAAAAACAACTAGAAAACCATTCGCTAAAGCGACTAGACCTGAATTTCCATTGCATCTCATACATTCTGACATTTGTGGTCCTTTGAATTTGAGGGCGAGGCATGAAGCCTCATATTTCATCACTTTCATAGATGACTTTACACGTTTCGGTTATGTCTTTATGATCTCCCATAAGTCAAAAGCATTATACTGCTTTAGATGATATATAGCGATAGTAGAGAATCAGTTAAACAAAACAATAAAAGCATTGAGAACCGATCGTGGACGTGAGTATCTATCGGAGCAATTCAAGACTCTTTGTGATGAAAAGGGAATTATACGACAATTGACTATTCCTGGTACTCCACAACAAAATGAGTTAGCTGAGAGAAGGAATAGAACCCTATTGGAAATGATTAGGTCTATGATAGCACAAGCAAATTTACCTATCTCCTATTGGGGAGATGCGTTATTCACTGCTGCCTATATACTTAACCGTGTGCCCTCAAAATCGGTCACTTTCACCCCTTTATGAATTATGGACTGGTAGGAAACCAGACTTGAGTAGTTTACGTCCATGGGGATGTGCAGCTTATGTTTATGATTCTTCCCATAAACATGACAAATTAAGTCATAGAGGGAAGAAATGTATCTTTATAAGATATTCCAAACACTCCAAAGGGTACGTGTTCATAAGTGAACAAGCTTATGGAAATGTGACCGAAATGGAGTCACGAGATGTCACGTTCTTGGAGAACGATTTTCCTAATAGAGGTGAGATTGACAAGGACTTCCAATTATATGAGATGGAAGATCCTGATAACACACAAGACCTAGTGGGAGTGTTGCATCACCTGATGAATTGAATTCAAGAGAAATTCAATTGCGTAAAAGTAATCGTAAAAGTATTCCCCGTCGTCATTTTGAAATTGAAGGGGAAGCATTTATGATTGCTCAAAAAGACGATGCCGAGCCTAAGACTGTTCAAGAGGCTCTCTCATCCTCTGATAAGGAAGAATGGAGAAAAGCTTTGGAAGATGAGATGGAGTCAATGAGGGCAAACCATGTCTGGGAATTGGTTGATCTACCACCCAATCGTAAGGCCATTGGAAACAAATGGGTCTTTAAGATTAAGCGTAGGGCGGATGGATCCATTGAAAAGTATAAGGCTCGCCTTGTGGCAAAAGGTTATACTCAACAAGAGGGTATAGACTATGAGGAAACTTTTTCACCAGTTGTAAGGTTTGCCTCAATATGCCTTATTCTAGCCATCGTTACACATTTGGACCTTGAATTACATCAAATGGATGTAAATACAGCATTTCTTAGTGGAGAATTAGATGAGGAAATCTATATGAAACAACCAATAGGTTTTATAGCTAAAGGTCAAGAGCATAAAGTTTGTAAGCTTCATCGCTCAATATATGGCCTTAAGCAATCATCTAGATAGTGGTATCTTCGTTTTCATCGAGCAATAATAACTTTTGGTTTCACGATGATCGAAGAAGATCACTTTGTATATGTCAAGAGGTCCAAAGATAAATTTGTGATTTTATCACTTTATGTGGACGATATTCTGTTGGCTAGAAATGACAAGGTTTTAATTATCACCATAAAAGAATTGTTGTCCTCCAATTTTGAGATGAAGGACATGGGAGAAGCTGCTTATATATTAAGAGTTAAGATCGAAAGAGATCGATCAAGGAAACTCCTTACTTTATCACAAGAGTCTTATATTATGAAGATTCTTGAGCGATTTAATATCAGCATTGTAATCACATTGATACCCCTGTCATGTAAGGTGAAGACCTAAGTACTAAGATGTGTCCTAAGACTCCAAAAGAAATCAAAGTAATGGAAACTGTTCCTTACGCTAGTGTAGTCGAAGGTTTGATGTATGCTATGATGTGTACTAGACCCGACATATGCTATGCCGTGGGATTGGTGAGCCGATATCAATCAAATCTCGGCCAAGTACACTGGAAAGCAGTGAAGAGGATCCTGAGATACTTGAAGGGCACTATGGACTATCGACTTTGTTACCAAGGGAATGATTTACGCCTATTAGGCTATTCAAATGCCGATTGGGGTAGAGACCTAGATGAGCGTAAATCGACTTCTGGATATGCGTTCTTGATCAATGAAGGTGCGATTTCTTAGAATAGCAAGAAACAGACATGCATAGTCTTGTCTACGATGGAGGCAGAATTTATTGCGTGTTCTGCCGCAGTGCAAGAAGCAGTATGGCTAAAACGTTCCTTGGAAAATTTAGCCACTGTCACTGAAGTTACAAGACTGGTGACAGTCTATTGCGATAGTCAAGCAGCCATTGCCTATGTGAAAGATCCCAAGTATTATGGAAGGACAAAGCACATTGACATAAAGAATAACTTTATTAGAGATATTATAGCGCATAAAGAAGTCATCCTACAATACATTTCAACAAATAGAATGGTTGCTGATCCATTTACAAAGGCTATTCCTAGAGACATGTTCTTGACCCGTAGGATGTCATTAGGATTGTGTAGAATGTGATATATGTTATTGTAGAGGATCATTGGTTTACGTATTTGTGGACATATGTATTGTACTTTTTTGTTTATTAGTGATTTGATGTTTTATCAATATATACAAATCCACTATGAGGCTAGCACAAACATACATATATTATTGAAAAGTATGTCAGCAGGCAATGATTGGCTCACTCACACAAGCAATCGCCTCAAGTGCTGTAGTTAGCATGTTGAGATGAGACGTTATATACAAATAAATGCTGAAGAGCAAGTCTGGTACATAAAATATGTCGTCTTGATTGGAGTCAAGATGAGGTCTGTGATTTGTTTATAATAAGACCGAACATGATAGTCCCACAATCATGAATGCCTAAAAGATGCCGGATGCGAGTACTTAATTGGGCGCTAGAGAAAGCGAGTTGATATAGCACTCGGGCTAAACATGAGTACGTGAGAAGCACGTGACTATGTTTAGGCTAAGATCTGTATGGTGGATATATTTTTGATAAATGACATACGCTCTTATAGAAAGAGTACTCCACTATAGCATGTAATTCATACTACATGTGCATTGTACGACCAATAAGGGAAGATGAGTAAAATTATCCATATTTACTCATCGTGTGAGCCCTTGAGGTCATTTGTATTTTACCTCAATTTTGTGCCCTATGTTACTTCTGACTATGTCCTCGAAGTGAAAGATCAATGTTGCTACTTTACAATGTTACGGGCGATCATGAATAGATATGGCCTATGGGACATGTCTAGGAAAGTAGTTGTTCTGAAATTGAGAGAGATATGAGTGCGAAGGAAGACTATTGTTGTTTTACATCTATCGCATGTATTTACTGGTCGAACAATTATATCGCCCTATGTGGTTGTGGATGTAAATGTAAATACATGGTGTTTTAAGAATAGTCAAGTATAGCCTTTAAGGGATAGGTATGCTTGGACTGATGTAACAAAATATGTCTAGGGCACTGTGAGACATCCATTGTTTATTTCTTTTCGAGGTTGTAGCCATTATGTCATCCCTAACAGGTACATAATTAGAACTCCTAAGCGCAGGTGTACTCACTGGTCGCACGGCTTATTTGCTAGTATGAATTGTTTTGTAAATTTGATGAATGTTAAATGCCTTATATTCTTGATAGAGTACTATCAAACCCATCATATTTGAGTGGGAGATGTAGTACTTTAACCGGTACGTCCATGATGGGATGCGAACGGAACGCACCGTTTCGTCTTGATGCGTTACGATGGAAAGTCACTAATGGAGGGGTACGAAGGGAGACGTATAAAAGCCTCCCGAACACAACCGTTGGACTAGTTGGCAATTCATTCGCACCAAATTTTCTCTCCATTTCCATCAAAGAAGAAAAAGGAATTCCATTTTTGTGGCATCCCAAAATTCATAATGACCTCTAGTTACATTAAAGTCTATGAATGGGTGATGGAAGTGTCATCAAGTTATGGTCATTTAATCCATAATTTGCAATAAGATTTATGGCCAAGTTTTTAATGGATAATTATGTGAGAGGAAAGAAAATTCTATCATTGGCCATGTGCATCATAAATTGGAATTTATGGATTTGTGACTCCAAGTTTAATGGCCTTATTATTTTTGCAAGTTAGGTATTTATTTAAGTAGAAAATGTTGATGGATGATCAAGGTTGGTGCTATAGGACAATTTGATAAAGAAAACTTTGTTCTTGACTATGCACTTTATAGATTTGATTTTATGGATTAATGTCATAAAGTCCTTTGGCCATTTTATTATGCAATTAGGTATTTATTTAAATGAGGATTAAAATGTATTATTAAAAATTAACTTGGGCCATTTAAGCTTGGACCTTAGGCCCAAGTGTGTTGGCCTAAAGTGGGCCAAGAGGCCCGGCCCATGAAGCCCATTGGGCTGTCGACTCATGGAGGGGAGGAGTGAGGAGCCACATGGCCTCCAAGTGTCTTCGGCAAGGGAGACACTTGTCTCCTTCTTAGGGACAAGTGTCCCCCATGCAAAATAAGAATGCATGCAAATATATATACAACCAAAAAGAGAGAGAGAGAGAGAGAGAGAGAGAGGGAGTGGTCGGTCTAGGTGCTGAGAGAGAGGAGAGAAAGAGAGAAAGAGAGGAAGAGAGGAAGAGAGAAAGGAGAGGAAGGAGCTCGCCGTTCGTCCGCCCGCATGCCGTCCGTCCGTCGCCGGTGTGTCGTCCGTGTGCCGCTGTCCGCTTGATCTTAGAGGCAAGTTGGGACTGATTTCCACCCTTGCATGTGTGCCTTGCTTGTGTGATTTGTTGGTGGTAGGTTTCTGATCATAGGGAAGGCAAAATTGGAGCTAGAATGTGACCTGTTCTTGAGTTTGCATGCTGGTTTCGTATGAACCGCCTGAACCAGAATCTTGTGAGAGCTTGCATGCATGTTTCGAGCTTGATTTTGACCTTGATTTCTTCATGAAAGTTGTATCCAACATCTTAAACTAACACATACTAAAATTTGGGACAAAATAATGGAGATTTAGGGGGTCAAACCCTCATCCTACGAGGACACTAGATCTGGAACGATTTTGCTGACCTTTCAGTAAAGTTGTGGTTACATGTCGATTTTTATCAAGAATATCTTTTTGACTTCTTCATGAAACTTATATAGAACATCCTAAATACTAACATACTCAAATTTGAAGTAAAATGAGCAAGTGTGGCCTAGTGAATCGACTTACTCTTGAAGACGGTAAATCTGGAGACGCGGTACAAGACACCCGAGGCTTCATGGACCCATATGGTGACTATTCTTCGGAAATTTGACTTAGATCCCCTAAAAAATGTTGTAGGGGACTTCTTGAAGTAAAACATATCCAAATTTCAGAAGAAACGAAGAAGAATAAATGGGTAAAAACTCGATATTTCAGAGAAACATACACTGGACGTTTCGGTGCTAGAACCAGAAGCTTCGGATGACTATAGAAAATTATCTCGAACGAATCTGGCCTAGAAGTCTTCATGAAAAATCTACTTTAGTGTCTTAAATATAACCTAATAATATTTGATAATTTTCAGAGGTTGTTCGGGCATTTTAATCGAATTATTTCAAAAACTGCACATTATGTTCCTATCCGAAATTGCATGCTGTATTTGTGTGAAGTATATCTTTTGTGTGGAACTCTATTGGGCATGTGCTTTTCATGAAATTGTTATCTTATTGACTTTTCTATCACATTCCTTGATTTCATGATTTTTGAGAAGCGTATGGATATTTAATTTAAATGTTTTCTAAAATGGTACATGCTGGAATTTGGTAAACTTCGAAAAAGGCATGAAGTATGGACTATTTTAAATTGCATGGACTTCATGAATTGTATTATTATGAGTGATTGTGCCTTGCTGCGTGTATGACGTTGATTTGAGGTGCATGTATGCATTCAAAGGATGAATATGATCTTGATTTGCCATCACATCATATGCCATGTTGGAAATTGAGCCATAATTATGAATGTGAAATTGAAAATGAGATGTATGAGAATATGCATCGTGGTGATGAGAAGACCGTCGGAGGTGTGAGCCGACGATGCCCCGGGAGTGTCGGGATACCTGGTGGTATACGGTACGTAATTCCAAGGGAGGCCTGGTGGTATGTCGGTACGTAATTCCGGAGGGTAGGGGAAACCATTTTCATGGCGAGCCCCGGAGATTTCCTCGGGAGTTTCGAGATGCCCGGTGATATACGATACGTAATTCCAGGGGGGATGCCTAGTGGTATGTCAGTACATAATTCCGAAAGCTCGGCAGGTATTGTGCCGAGGGATGCCTCGCGATGCTAGTTGGGATGTGAGATGCCTGGCTAGAAGGGTACGGCCGGATGCTCGGCAGGTATTGTGCCGGAGGGTCCTCGTGATGCTAGTTGGGATACGAGATGCTCGGAGCGTGGGGGTGCCGGATGCCTGGTAGATATTGTGCCAAAAGGTTCTCGCGACGCCAGGATTGGGCGCAAGTGATGAATGTGGGATGTAAACATTGGTCCCGGGAAAGAGAAATGTGGCGGTCCAATATGAAAGGATGAAATTGGGAAATTGAAATTAAAATATGCATGATGGTATATGCATGTGATATGATGATGATATGTGCATGGATGCATGGTAATGATGATGTTACATGCATGGATGCATGGCAATGATGATGGTACATGTGATATGATGCTGATGTTACATGCATGGACGCATGTCAATGATGATGGTGCATGTGATATGATGCTGATGTTACATGCATGGACGCATGGCAATGATGATGGTGCATGTGATATGATGATGATGTTACATGCATGGACGCATGGCAATGATGATGGTGCATGTGATATGATGATGATGTTACATGCATGGACGCATGGCAATGATGATGGTGCATGTGATATGATGATGATGTTATATGCATGGACGCATGGTAAAGATGATGGTACATGTGACATGATGATGGTAAGTGTATGATATGATGGTAATGACTATATGATGATGTATGTACATGAGGTATGATGACGTGTGCATGGTACCGAGGTAAGTTGTGCATGGATGCCTTAATGACATGTGATGCTATGATTGTGATGATTGTGTGGCATGATGCATTGAGTGGTTTATTGATCCTTTACGTGCTGAGTGGTTGTACTCACCCCTTCGGAGACCAACATTTCAGATTAGTAGATGGATTGAGCGGTTGGATATGACTGCGAGGAGGAGGATAGCAAAAGAGGGAACTTTTGGACGCTGACACTAGTTGATGAACCTTAAGCATACGATTGTGGGAGAAGAAGTCGGTCATCTTTTGAAGTATAACCAAGTATAGAAGACTGCGGCATTTTGATGTATTGATGAATGATGTCCATCTGGTTTAAGCAAATAAAAGTGTGTGGCTTTTACCTATAAATGTTTAGTTGGTGTGCATCATTTTCTGAATATAGGGAAGGGAGATGTTAGATGTGCTTCCGTATATAAATTGCGCAAGGGACCTATCTAAAAGATGTAAACCCCCAGGTTGTATGGACCTGCTGCAATTGAAATGGTATCAGAGTGACATGTTATTAGGAAAAGTAAATGGTAAGTGAGTTGTGGCGACCCTAATCGGATCGAGGGCTGTCGAGGGGTGCCACAATTTCACTTTTGCAAGAACGATCAGCATTTACACCGTGGAAATCGGGTGTTTTCCTTGTGATTACATCCAGACTAACGTGAGGAAGTGTTGTTCGTGATTTATTCGCAATTCAACGTTCGTTCCGGGCCTATTTGTTGTTTGCGCATCGAAATCAGGTAAGTCTTCTTCCGCCGACTTGAATTCCAACAGATTACCTAATTTTATATATCTTGCATGAGTCCAGATATTGATGGTACTGCTTGATATAGCTTGATGAATCTTTTATTGCTGAGTGGTTGTATACACCCCATTTGGGGACTAACATTTTAGATTAAAAGATATGTCTCTGCTACCAGTCACCCCTAGTACATTTTACAAAGGTCCCCGTTGACGTCGAGTGCGAGTGTTCGGAGCATCCTCATCCTGAGTTACGAGGGTTGGTTTTTATTCGAGTGCGGGTTCTAGTCATGTATGACGTCAGTTCACCTGATGGTCCAATGATTCAGGAGATTCTGTCAGTGCACGTCCACCGTGATGGGATCATGCTGGGGATGTTGCTGTCGTCGCCAGCTGACGGACCGGGCTGGGTGTGACCGAGAGTGACGGTTAGCAGATGAAGCATTTTTGGACCACCGACATTGACTGATAGACCTATGTATAGGACTGTATGGAAAGAAAAGAAAAAGGAAAGTTGAGTTATCTTTTGATATGAAGTCGGGTATAGAAAACCACAGCAAATTTTGATGTACCGACTGGTGTTGTCTATCAAGTCTATATAAATAAAATTGTTCGGTTTTAACTCATAAAAATGTGTAGTTGGTGTGCATTATTCTTGAACATGGGATAGGGAGATGATGGATATGCTTCCACTATATAAATGGCGTAGGGACCTATAGAAAGAATATAAACCCCTAGGATTGATAGACTTTCAGGTGAAGTAAGAGAAAGGTATGTAAATTGTGGCGATCCTAATGGATCGGGGGCCGTTTGGGGGTGCCACAACGGGTGGTATCAAAGCTATGGTCTATTTGGAGTTATAAGGTGCTTCAATTGGAAATGAGGATATAACGATGCACACTATAGGACACTAACCAAGGTATTCGACTAACTATGAACAATAGGTGATTGATTTTCACTCGTAGACTACTGGTAACAATTGTGAGTTACCTTTGTGTGCAAGTAACATTTTATGTTACTTATGTGGCCTCAGTAACATGTCAACATTACTTTTCTTTCTTAGCTAATTAGTGACCCTAAGTTGCTAATTGTTCCTAAAGCGAAATTTTTTGAGTCGTCTAGGTATGCCCCTAGATTGATAGAGGATTGAGAGGAAAAGGTTAAGAGATTCCGGAAGCGCCTGAGGACGGAAATTAGGAGACAAGATCTGGAAATGGACTTGGTGGTGATAGCTATGTATGACTTTGACGTCATCGTGGGAATGGACTAGCTCCATAAGCAACGGACTAGGATGGATGATCTCCTGGAATAATGACTACCCATGCGCCAAGGATAAAACCATGAGGCTTAGTATGGGATAAGCCAAAGCGGATAATATATGCATAAGTTAGTCCCTATCGAAACGAGACCCTCCAGTAGATGTGTAGTTTGGGCTTAAACCAAGCAAAAGCTAGTGTACCTGTAATGACCCGATCTGATGAGGGCGGGGAGTGGATGCCGAGGCCAGAGCGCTTGAGCAAGGAGCAGCTCTTGGTAGATTTCTAGGATGGCAAAAGGGGACAGGAATGAACCGAACTATGAACTAAACTGGGAGGGCAGAGAAGCTGGGATAATTTTATCAAAGTAGCGTAGCAGAAGTATGGTTAAGTTTGTAGAACTCTTGTTGTGAAAAGGAATGATGGGTCGATGCGTTTATGTATTGACTATAGGCAACTGAATCAGGTGACTCTTAAGAATAAGTACCCATTGCTTAGAATTGATGACCTATTTGACTAACTGCAAGGAAGTTCGGTCTTTCCTAAAATTGACTTGAGGTCAAGATACCATCAATTAAGGATCGAGAAAGAAGACATTCCTAAGACTGCATTTAAGACTCGCTATGGACACTATAAGTTCCTAGTTATGCCATTTGGACTAACAAATGTCCCGGCTGCATTTATGGACCTGATGAATAAGATATTTAAACCCTATTTGGATCAATTTGTGATTGTCTTCATTGATGATATCCTGATATATACTAAAGGACCCAAAAAACATACATAGCATCTAAGCATAGTGCTGCAAACAAAGTTTAAGAAGTGAATTATGCAGAGCGAGTTATGAATTTGAGGATTAAGTTATGAACATTTGAGCTAAGTAGTGACCTCCTATTTGAGGATCTCATTGGAAGTCTCGATGCATTACATGGAGGCATTTAGTATGTATAGATTGATCATGGAAGTTGATAACTCTATAAAAGTAGAGTTATTTTACCAATTTTAAGCAACAATTAATGCATTATCTATGAGAAAACTGACACCCCGAACCTCCTTAGGTCGCCATAGGCACCAAACGTTACAACTAATTACATCTCTTAGAAGAAGCGTCGTAAATCATGGGATTTTTTTTTTTTTTAAACAGTCCCAGCCCGACTCATTAGCGAAAGCAAAATACAATATTGCCATCTCACCCTCCATCAACCATGATACAATTGCACACCACTAAACATCATAATAAAAGACAAAGCCATGACACTTTATTTACATATTTTCAAGATGGGTTTCCTTAGGTCGGTACATCAAAAGAAAGGCCAGGACATGAAGCCACACTCGGCCTAAACCCCAAAAAGAAACACTCGACCCACTACGACTCACGTGCAAGATCCCCCATCACTAGTGTCGGCTAACCATCCCAAAAAGTTTTAGCTCCTACTTGTCACGCATGGGCCCTCACACCCATCCCGGTGCATCAGGCGGTGGCGGCGGCAACATCCCACGCATTACTCCGTCTCGACGAGCATGGACGGATATGAACTCCTAGATAATAGGGCTCCCAGCCAAGCCCACATCGTACATAACTAAGGCGCACACTCGAATATACGTAAGACCAGGAACGGAGGGACAGTCAAACTCCTCGCACTCAACCTCTACATCCGAAGGTAGGCCGTAAAATACGCCCCACGTGACAGCAAGGAGCGGCATGCTGCTAATCTGAAATGTTGGTCCCCGAAAGGGTGAGTACAACCACTCAGCAGGTAAAGGACCAATAAACCACTCAATGCATCATGCCACACAATCATCACAATCATAGCATCACATGTCATACAGGCATCCATGCACAACTTACCTTGGTATCATGCACATGTCATCATACCTCATGTACCATCATCATCATATAGTCATCAACATCATATCATACACTTACCATCAACATCTCACATATGGCATTCATCTTTACCATGCATCCATGCATATAACATCATCATCATATCACATGTACCATCATCATGTCCATGCATCCATGCATCATATCATGCATATATCATCATGCATCATGTCATGCATATCTCATCATGCATAATTTAATTCCAATTTTTATCTTGGACCACCACATTTCTCATTCCCGGGACCAATATTTGCATCCCACATGTATCCAAGATACAATTCAGACCATCCGGCTCCCCCACTCTCCGGGCATCTCGTACTTCAACTGGCATCACGAGGACCCTCCGGCATTCAACCATTTAAGGCCATCGGGCAACCGGCCGTACCCTTCTAGCCAGGCATCTCACACCCAAACCAGCATCACGAGGTATCCCTCGACACAATACCTTGCCGAGCTTCTGGCTCCCCCACTCTCCGGGCATCTTGTGGCATCCCAAAATTCAAGACATCCTCTAGAGAAATTAAAGCCTATAATTAGGTAATGAAATTACCTATGGTCTATGTGCTAGCCATTAGTTTTCTTAAGGCTAGGTGTTATTGTGCTTGTGTTTATAAATTTTGAGTTTAGGACTATAGGATAAATTAATAATCTATGCTTGGCCATATGATTTAAATTTCAATAATTAAAATATCCCAAGGTTTTGGCCAAGATGAAATTTGAATTTAGAAATATTTATAAAAAGGAATTCAAAAAAAAAAGAAGAGAAAATAGGGTTATTTTCGAAATGGGCCTTGGACCCATTAGCCTAGAGCTTGGTGGGCCAAGCTAGTCGGCCCATTGGGCCCAAGAAGGATTTCGACCAGCCCAAGGAGGAGTGGCCGGATGGTCCAACTCCAAAGCCCATCAACCCAAAATCAATTCAAAAATAGAGATGACAAGTGGCAAGACAAGTCCTCATGCATTGGCCATGGTTGAGGTGGATTAATCATTGCAATTGAGGGAGTATAAGAGGGATTAGGAGAGAGAGTGGCCGGTTGCTTCTTCATTTCCATCCAAGAGAGGTGTGCGAGAGAGAGAGAGGGCTTGAGAGAAAGGGAGAGACCGAGAGAGAGGAGGTGGAGCCGAGAGTTGCCGCCGCCGTGTCTCGCCGTCGCCGCCTTGTCCGACCGTCCTACGCCGCCTTGTGCTTGCTGTTCGTTCATTTTGGAGGCAAGTGGGGGGTCCTTTACTTCTCTTGCATGTTGTTTTGATGGTTGCATGTTCGGTTTGAGGGGTGATTTGGGCGAAATACCGAAGTGAGGGTTGAATGTGTTCATGTTATGTGGTTGTTTCCGTTCGGTTGGTGGTAGACAGTATCTTATTCGAGCTTGCATGTGTACTTGGAGTGCGATTTTGGCTTCGGTGTCTTCATGAAAGTTGAAGCTAACATCTTGTAGTATGACATACTCGAATTTCATGGAAAACGATGGTGATATGTGGGGTCAAAAGCTTTGTTATACGGAGACCTCAGATCTGCGAATTTCCTACTGACCTTTTGTTGATTTCTTGATTGCATGTTGATTTCGGTTGGAGATCTCACTTTGTTGTCTTCTTGAAAGTTGTAGTAAACACCTTGAGATACAACATATTAAAATTTGAGGATAAACCAATGAGTATAGCCTAGTTAACCAGTTAGATCTTTGAGACGGATAGTTCTGTTGAAGTGAACCGAGACACCCGAGATTGCAAGGACTTAAAAGAGGATTATACTTTGGTTATTTAACCTAGACCTCTTCATGAAAATTGTAAAGAACACATTTATATATAACATAATCGAATTTCAGAAGAAACGAAAGAGATTTGATGGGTCAAACCTAAGTTTTTCGGTGATGTTCGTTCTGGACGAAACGGTAGAGGTTCCAGAAGCTTCGTGGAGTTATATAAATTAATCTATAAATAATTTGGCTTAGAGTTCTTCATGAAAAATGCACGAAAATGTGTTGGCTATCATCCTGTAAAATTTGGGAATTTTCGGAGGTCATATGAGTATTTTAATTGAATTAATTCGAAAACTGTGCAATCTGGCCATGATCCGAATGTTGTGTGTATTTTGTGGAAATTTGGGGAATTATGTAAAATGCAAATTAGCCATGGATTCTATGTGAAATTTGATTCTAATTGTTTGTTTAATGATTGATTGAAGATTATGATTTTTGGAAAATCATAAATACTAAAGATAATATTTATTTATGAAAATAAATAAATATAATAATATAATAATAAAATAATAAAATAATAAAATAATAATAAAATAAGAGGTGGATTATTTTATTGGCCATGAGTCCTATTGAATTATGATGCATTGCTATATGACATTGATGCATGTATGATCATTAATTATGATGTATTGTTATATGGCACTGATGTATGAATGATCATGAATTATGATGCATTGCTATATGACATTGATGCATGTATGATCATTAATTATGATGTATTGTTATATGGCATTGATGCATGAATGATCATGAATTGTGATGCATGTATGTAAATCATATGCCATGAAATAACAAGATAAAAAGGATGATAAAAAGTGGAAAATGGTATGTGAGTAAGAGGTTGTGGCGGAGGATGATATCGCGGCCGAGTGGCATAATTCCAGAGATTCCCTGGGAGTTTCAGGATGCCCGGAATGTGGGGGGGGCCGGAAGTCCGGTTGTATCTTGGATACATGCCCGGAGATTCCTCGCGACACCAGGATTGGGGTGCGGGATGCCCAGCTAGAAGGGTAAAGGCCGGAAGTCTGGTTGTATCTTGGATACATGCCCGGAGGTTCCTCGTGATGCTAGATGAGATGCGAGATGCCCGGAATGTGGGGGGCCGGATGCCCGGTTGTATCTTGGATACATGCCCGGAGGTTTTTCTCGCATGAGGTGCGAGTGTAAAATATGAGATGAAATTGATGAATCGAGAAAGGGTGATGTGGTGATCAAATTTAAAGATAAAGATGAAAATTAACTCATGGCATGATATGGTATGATATGCATGATGATATGCATGATGATGGAGATGATGATATGTGATGTGATATGATGATCACCCATGGTATGATACGCATGATGATATGCATGATGATGGTGATGATATGTGATGTGATATGATGATCACCTATGATAATATATGCATGATGATGCATGAGGACGATGGCATGTGATGTGATATGATGATCACCTATGATAATATATGCATGATGATGCATGAGGACGATGGCATGTGATGTGATATGATGATCACCTATGATAATATATGCATGATGATGCATGATGATGATGTGTGATGTGACATGATGATCATCAATGGTATGATATGCATGATGATGATAATGATATATGATATGCCATGATGATGATGATGATATATATGATGTGATGATGCATGATACGCATGATTACAAGGTAAGTGATGCTTGCAACGTGTGATGATATGCATGATGCATTGGGATGTTATTGGATTTCCTATCTGCTGAGTGGTTGTACTCACCCCTTTTGGGGACCAACATTTCAGATTAGCAGATGGTTTGAGCGGTTGGATATAACCGTGAAGAGGAGGAGAGCAAGGGAAGGAGCTTTTGGACGCCGACACCGATCGATGGACTTTAAGTGTATGACTGTTTGAGGAAACATCGGTCATCTTTTGGAGTGTAGCCGAATATAGAAGACTACGGCATTTTGATGTACCGATGAACAATGTCCATCTGATTTAAGTAAATAAAAGGTGTACGGCTTTTACCTATAACTCGTTTAGTAGGTGTGCATCGATTTCGAATGTAGGGAAGGGAATTGTTGGATATGCTTCCGTTATATAAATCGCGCAAGGGACCTATTGAAAAAAAAAAATGTAAACCCCCAAGTTGTATGGACCCGCTGCAACTAAAAATGGTATCAGAGTGACTTGTTAATAAGGAAAATGAAAGGTAAGCGAACTGTGGTGACTCTAGCGGATCGGGGGCCGTCGAGGGGTGCCACATCCCTGTTTTGGTATCAGAGCTATGGTTTATTTGGAGTGATAAGGAGCCTCAGATGGAAATGAGGATAGAATGATGCACACCATAGGAAATAAAACGGAATAATTGAATAACGGGTGACAAGTATTCACTCGTAGATCCCTAGTAGTTGGCTTTAAGTTGACTTTAGGTACCAGTAACGTGTATATGTTACTTATGTAGTAGTAGTAGTAGTCGCTTTGAATAGAGACAGTGAGTCTCAGATTATTCCTGAGGCAATGCTTGGAAATTGCAGGAAAGTCATGGTGCGAGCTGGAAGTGCTCATCCATCGAGGGCTGAACCCCGAATGGAAGATATCCTGCAAGCCATTGGCCAATATTGGAAATTTGATGGAAAGGCAAGTACAGCAACAACCTGGAGTGGAACGTCGCCCTCAGGGATTGGTGGAACAATTCCTAAAGTTGAAACCACCTAAGTTTAGTGGAATGGGAAATCCTGAGGAGGCGGAACATTGGATCGATGGAATGGAACGAATTTTCCGGTTGTTGGACTGCAGTGATGCTGAGAGAATAGTTTTGGCGAGTACCACTGGAGGGAAATGCAAAGTTTTGGTGGAGAGCCTCGAAGGATACGATCTTTCCACCAGTACGATGTGAACTGGGATGAGTTTGTTAGGGCTTTCAATAGGAAGCATTTCTCTGATTGTGCCAAGGATAGGAAGATCACTGAATTTGTTCAGTTAGAACAAAGGGAGTTGACAGTAGACCAGTATGAGGCAAAATTTTCTGAATTGTCTAGGTATGCTCCTAAGTTGATTGAGGATCGAGAGGAAAAGGCTAAGAGATTCCTGAAAGGATTAAGGACTGATATTAGGAAACAACTGGTGCCTTTAAATATAAGGGATTATAATGAGATTTATGAGAGGGCACAGTTGGTGGAGCATGAGTTAGTGAGAGAGCAATCGGAATCTAAGAAACATATGACCTTTAATGATGTTCGAAGAGGTAAGAGACCCTATCCTGGTCAAGGTCCGACTTGGGAATCTAAGAAGAGGAATAATTTTGGGAATTCTAGAAAGGTCAGGAGTGGCCCGATTCTAGGAAGAATACCCTACCAGGGTAACATTTGTCAGAGATGTGGTGGACAACATGGACCAGGACCCTGTAATGATCGATTGAAATGTTTTGGCTGTGGGCAGAGAGGTCACTTTAAGAAAGACTGTCCACAAAAGAGGTTGCAGCCGAATGTTAGCTCGGTGCGACAGGTACGACAAAGTACTATTGGACCAAATCCACCAAGGAATCCACAGAGGCTGCCACCCCAAAGAAGGGTGTATACGGTCACTCAAGAGGAAGCATGAGCTTCCAAAAGTGTTATCTCAGGTACGATTTCAATAGAGGGATAAGAAGGTATATGTGTTATTTGATATAAGTGGCACGCATCCATTGTGTTTGAGAAAATATAAATGATTGTGAGTAGTAGGAACCGAATCTCTAGATATGCCTCTTTGTGTTTTCTACATCACTGAAAGATATGTTGTTATCTATATTGGCATGTGAGATGAGTGAGATAACCCTAGGGGAATGAGATCTGGAAATTGATTTGATAGTGATAGTTATGTATGACTTTGATGTCATCGTCGGAATGGACTAGCTCCATAAGCAATGGACTAGGATGAATGATCTCCTGAGATAGTACTTGCCCGTGTGCTAAAGATAAAACCGTGAGGCTAAGAATGGGATAAGCCAAAACGGATAATAACTCTGTAAGTTAATCCCTATTGAAACAAGACCCTTCAGTAGATGTGTAGTTTGGGTTCGAACCAGGCGAAAGCTGGTGTACCTGTAATGTCCCGGTTTGATGAGGGCGGGGAGTGGACGCCGAGGTCAGAGGACCTGAACAAGGAGCGGCTCTTGGCAGGCTTCTAGAATGGCAAAAAGGGGCAGGAATGAACCAAACTATGAACTGAACTAGAAAGGTAGTGTGTTTGGGATAATTTTGTCAGAGTAGCGCAATGGAAGCATGGTTAAGCTTGTAGAACTCTTGCTTGTGAAAAAGAAAGATGGATCGATGCGCTTGTGTATTGGTTATAGGCAGCTGAATCAGGTAACCATTAAGAATAAGTACTCATTACCTAGAACTAATGACCTATTTGACCGATTGCAAGGAAGTTTGGTCGTTAATGACTTGAGATCAGGATATTGATTAAGGATTAAGAAGGAAGACATTCCTAAGATTGCATTTAGGACTCGCTATGGATACTATGAGTTCCTGGTTATGCTATTTGGATTGACAAATGCCTTAGCTCCATTCATGGATTTAATGAGCAGGGATACTTAAGCTTTATTTGGATTAAATTGTGATTGTTTTCGTTTGATGATATCCTGATATATTCTAAAGGACTTGAAGATCATGCGTAGCATCTAAGCGCAGTGCTGCAATCAAGGTTTAAGAAGTGAATTATGGAGAGCGAATTATGAATTTGAGGATTAGGTTATGATCATTTGAGCTAAGTAGTGACTTCCTATTTGAGGATTTCATTGGAAGTCTTGATGTGTTACATGGAGGTATTTAGTATGTATAGATTAATATTGGAAGTCATGAGTTTGAGTGGTCATATGAGACATGAAATTATTTGTGGTTTATATATTGGAATAATAAGTTTGATCGATGGTAGTCAACTTTTAATTTTAGGTGATGATCTCAGTTTGAAAGGATTTGATGATCATTTGTGGTTATAGTCTTTCCAAGGTGAAATGGTGGAAGTCCAAGTTGTGGATTTGATGAAAGATTAGTCTAAGTGATGATCATTTAGGATGAGATATATTCGGTGGAAACTAGACAAGTTTTATTTTGGTGGATTGTCGATCTTTGAATTGAATGAGTATTGGTGGACTATTGATATTTGAACTGAATGAATGGTATTATATTTTAGGCTTGAATCTATGTTGCGGTGAATGCATAGTGAATGTCTTTGTTGGACTGAACCAAATGAGTTATTGGTGGTGCTGATTTTGATGGTTCTAGGCTTGAATTGATGGTGACTAAGGTATAGGAATGATTCGGCTAAATGGGGTGTTAGATTGGAAATACTTGAGTTTGGATGTTTTCAAAGCTCTAAGATTTTGCATGTAAATTACTTTGAAAATATTAAGGTCGGGACTGAGTTTGATGACTCGCCGATGCGTTGATTTCGATATTGCAAGAAAGGCTTAGGATTTTGGTATTTCAAAGTTTTTAGTTTAAAAAAAAAAAAAAATCTTTACGATGGGACCAATATTATCGACTCGCCGAACTATGATTTTCAATACATCAAGAAATGCTTATGGTTTTTGGAGAAAATTATCACATGTACATTCCAAGTTTTGAACTTCAATTGAAAAGCAGATTTTGATTGTGAACTGTTTTAGGAAATCTCTTGAATTTCATCAAAATTTATGAGTACTGTGACACTATACAAAGAATTCTGAACTTTTTATAGAAAATGTTCCAACCCATTGGAGTTGGGATTAAGATTGGAATTTGCCAATGTGCCGATTTAAATTTACTAAGGGTTTTGATAAAGTATTTTATTTCGCGCCGTGATGCAAGTGCAACTCAAGGCTTTACATGTGGATTCCGAAAAACAATTGAAATTTAAACGTGATCATGGATTTTATGGAATTGGTATCATGCTTTGATTTTGTGAATTGGTTTCAATGATATGAGATTTACCTATTTTCAAATACAATCATTGTTATACTGCTGTGTCTTCGAAATCCCTATTAAATGATATCATGAGGTGGAATTTTCAAGAACTCAAAGGATTTTCCACATTGGTGATTTGAAAACGTTTTGATATGGAAATGACATATGATTTCAAAGCTTGCTGTTGTTGTTGAATGCTTTTGGAAAACCTCAGTTTATATTGTTTGATTTCATGAAGGAAGATTCTCAAGCATTCAAAAGAAATTTCAGATGTGGTTATTGTTTTAAAACTGTTTTTGGTGTTGAGATAAATTAAGATTTGTTAAGAGCTTGCATCCTTAACTTTAGAGGAAGTATCAGCCCGATCTAGGACACATACTCGATCATGAAGCCATCAAAATAGATGAGGAAGTGAGGTACATTAAGGAGCCTGTGCAAGTATTGGATCGAAAGGAACAAATTCTCAGGACCAAGAGAATTCCATTGGTTAAGATATTATGGATCATGATGTGGAGGAAGCCACATGGGAGAGTGTAGATGAGATGAAGGAAAAGTATCCCTATTTGTTTCAAGAAGGCGTGAGTAGTGCTTGAATTTCGAGGACGAAATTCTCTAAGGAGGGGAGAATTGTGGCATCCCAAAATTCAAGACATCCTCTAGAGAAATTAAAGCCTATAATTAGGTAATGAAATTACCTATGGTCTATGTGCTAGCCATTAGTTTTCTTCAGGCTAGGTGTTATTGTGCTTGTGTTTATAAATTTTGAGTTTAGGACTATAGGATAAATTAATAATCTATGCTTGGCCATATGATTTAAATTTCAATAATTAAAATATCCCAAGGTTTTGGCCAAGATGAAATTTGAATTTAGAAATATTTATAAAAAGGAATTCAAAAAAAAAAAAAAAGAGAAAATAGGGTTATTTTCGAAATGGGCCTTGGACCCATTAGCCTAGAGCTTGGTGGGCCAAGCTAGTCGGCCCATTGGGCCCAAGAAGGATTTCGACCAGCCCAAGGAGGAGTGGCCGGATGGTCCAACTCCAAAGCCCATCAACCCAAAATCAATTCAAAAATAGAGATGACAAGTGGCAAGACAAGTCCTCATGCATTGGCCATGGTTGAGGTGGATTAATCATTGCAATTGAGGGAGTATAAGAGGGATTAGGAGAGAGAGTGGCCGGTTGCTTCTTCATTTCCGTCCAAGAGAGGTGTGCGAGAGAGAGAGAGGGCTTGAGAGAAAGGGAGAAACCGAGAGAGAGGAGGTGGAGCGAGAGTTGCCGCCGCCGTGTCTCGCCGTCGCCGCCTTGTCCGACCGTCCTACGCCGCCTTGTGCTTGCTGTTCGTTCATTTTGGAGGCAAGTGGGGGTCCTTTACTTCTCTTGCATGTTGTTTTGATGGTTGCATGTTCGGTTTGAGGGTGATTTGGGCGAAATACCGAAGTGAGGGTTGAATGTGTTCATGTTATGTGGTTGTTTCCGTTCGGTTGGTGGTAGACAGTATCTTATTCGAGCTTGCATGTGTACTTGGAGTGCGATTTTGGCTTCGGTGTCTTCATGAAAGTTGAAGCTAACATCTTGTAGTATGACATACTCGAATTTCATGGAAAACGATGGTGATATGTGGGGTCAAAAGCTTTGTTATACGGAGACCTCAGATCTGCGAATTTCCTACTGACCTTTTGTTGATTTCTTGATTGCATGTTGATTTCGGTTGGAGATCTCACTTTGTTGTCTTCTTGAAAGTTGTAGTAAACACCTTGAGATACAACATATTAAAATTTGAGGATAAACCAATGAGTATAGCCTAGTTAACCAGTTAGATCTTTGAGACGGATAGTTCTGTTGAAGTGAACCGAGACACCCGAGATTGCAAGGACTTAAAAGAGGATTATACTTTGGTTATTTAACCTAGACCTCTCATGAAAATTGTAAAGAACACATTTATATATAACATAATCGAATTTCAGAAGAAACGAAAGAGATTTGATGGGTCAAACCTAAGTTTTTCGGTGATGTTCGTTCTGGACGAAACGGTAGAGGTTCCAGAAGCTTCGTGGAGTTATATAAATTAATCTATAAATAATTTGGCTTAGAGTTCTTCATGAAAAATGCACGAAAATGTGTTGGCTATCATCCTGTAAAATTTGGGAATTTTCGGAGGTCATATGAGTATTTTAATTGAATTAATTCGAAAACTGTGCAATCTGGCCATGATCCGAATGTTGTGTGTATTTTGTGGAAATTTGGGGAATTATGTAAAATGCAAATTAGCCATGGATTCTATGTGAAATTTGATTCTAATTGTTTGTTTAATGATTGATTGAAGATTATGATTTTTGGAAAATCATAAATACTAAAGATAATATTTATTTATGAAAATAAATAAATATAATAATATAATAATAAAATAATAAAATAATAAAATAATAATAAAATAAGAGGTGGATTATTTTATTGGCCATGAGTCCTATTGAATTATGATGCATTGCTATATGACATTGATGCATGTATGATCATTAATTATGATGTATTGTTATATGGCACCGATGTATGAATGATCATGAATTATGATGCATTGCTATATGACATTGATGCATGTATGATCATTAATTATGATGTATTGTTATATGGCATTGATGCATGAATGATCATGAATTGTGATGCATGTATGTAAATCATATGCCATGAAATAACAAGATAAAAAGGATGATAAAAAGTGGAAAATGGTATGTGAGTAAGAGGTTGTGGCGGAGGATGATATATGGTGGCCGAGTGGCATAATTCCAGAGATTCCCTGGGAGTTTCAGGATGCCCGGAATGTGGGGGGGGCCGGAAGTCCGGTTGTATCTTGGATACATGCCCGGAGATTCCTCGCGACACCAGGATTGGGGTGCGGGATGCCCGGCTAGAAGGGTAAAGGCCGGAAGTCTGGTTGTATCTTGGATACATGCCCGGAGGTTCCTCGTGATGCTAGATGAGATGCGAGATGCCCAGAATGTGGGGGGCCGGATGCCCGGTTGTATCTTGGATACATGCCCGGAGGTTTTTCTCGCATGAGGTGCGAGTGTAAAATATGAGATGAAATTGATGAATCGAGAAAGGGTGATGTGGTGATCAAATTTAAAGATAAAGATGAAAATTAACTCATGGCATGATATGGTATGATATGCATGATGATATGCATGATGATGGAGATGATGATATGTGATGTGATATGATGATCACCCATGGTATGATACGCATGATGATATGCATGATGATGGTGATGATATGTGATGTGATATGATGATCACCTATGATAATATATGCATGATGATGCATGAGGACGATGGCATGTGATGTGATATGATGATCACCTATGATAATATATGCATGATGATGCGTGATGATGATGTGTGATGTGACATGATGATCATCAATGGTATGATATGCATGATGATGATAATGATATATGATATGCCATGATGGTGATGATGATATATATGATGTGATGATGCATGATACGCATGATTACAAGGTAAGTGATGCTTGCAACGTGTGATGATATGCATGATGCATTGGGATGTTATTGGATTTCCCTATCTGCTGAGTGGTTGTACTCACCCCTTTTGGGGACCAACATTTCAGATTAGTAGATGGTTTGAGCGGTTGGATATAACCGTGAAGAGGAGGAGAGCAAGGGAAGGAGCTTTTGGACGCCGACACTGATCGATGGACTTTAAGTGTATGACTGTTTGAGGAAACATCGGTCATCTTTTGGAGTGTAGCCGAATATAGAAGACTACAGCATTTTGATGTACCGATGAACAATGTCCATCTGATTTAAGTAAATAAAAGGTGTACGGCTTTTACCTATAAATGTTTAGTAGGTGTGCATCGATTTCTGAATGTAGGGAAGGGAATTGTTGGATATGCTTCCGTTATATAAATCGCGCAAGGGACCTATTGAAAAAAAAAAAATGTAAACCCCCAAGTTGTATGGACCCGCTGCAACTAAAAATGGTATCAGAGTGACTTGTTAATAAGGAAAATGAAAGGTAAGCGAACTGTGGTGACTCTAGCGGATCGGGGGCCGTCGAGGGGTGCCACACATCTCGACACCTCTCGGTACTCCCGAGGCCCTCCGATATCCGGCCATACCCTTCTAGCCAGGCATCCCGACACTCCCAGGGCATCGTTGGCTCACACCTCCGCCGGCCTTCTCATTTATCTCAATTCTCATCTTTAATTATAGTTCAATTTTTTTTTTTAACATGGCATGTGATGTGATGGCAATCAAGATCATATTCATCATTGAATTCATACATGCATCTCAATTCATTATCATGCATGCATCAAGACACTATCATCTAATCAATACAATTCATGGAGTCCATGCAATTTAAAATGGTCCATATTTCATGCCTTTTTGCAAAATTCCAGCATGTACCATTTTTAGAAAATATTTAAATTAAATATCCATATGCTTTTCAAAAATCATGAAATCAAGGCATGTGATAAATAAGACAATAAGATAGCAATTTCATGAAAAGTACATGCCCAATAGAGTTCCACACAAGAAGATACAATTCACACAAAAACAGCATGCAATTTCGGATAGAAACAGAATGCACAGTTTCCAAAATAATTCGATTAAAATATCCGAACGACCTCCGAAAAATATGAAATTTTACCAGGTTATATATAAGACACTAAAGTTGGTTTATTATGAAGACTTCTAGGCCAGATTCGTTTTAGATAATTTTCTATAGTCATACGAAGCTTCTGGATCTAGCACCGAAACGTCCAGTGTAGTCATCTCCAAAATACCGAGTTTTCACCCCTTTATTCTTCTTTGTTTCCTCTGAAATTTGGATATATTTTACTTCAAGAGGTCCCCTACAACTTTCCAGATTATAGTCATCATATGGGTCCATGAAGTCTCGGGTGTCCTGTACCGCGTCTCCAGATTTACCGTCTTCAAGAGTAAGTCGATTCACTTTGCTAAACTTGCTCATTTTACTTAAAATTTGAGTATGTTAGTCGTTAGGATTTTCTCTACAAGTTTTATGAATAAGTCGAAGAGAGATTCTTGATAAAAATTGACATGCAACCACAAATCTACCGAAAGGTCAGCGAAATCGTTCCAGATCTAGTGTCTTCGTAGGATGAGGGTTTGACCCCTTAAATCTCCATCATTTTGACCCAAATTTTATTATGTTTTATTTTAAGGTGCTGGCTACAACTTTCATGAAGGAATCAAGGTCAAAATCAAACTCGAAACATGCATGCAAGCTCTCACAAGATTCTGGTTCAGGCGGTTCATACGGAAACAGCATGCAAACTCAAGAACAAGTCACATTCTAGCTCCGATTTTGCCTTCCCTATGATCCGAAACCTACCACCAACAAATATCACATGCAAGGCACACATGCAAGGGTGGAAATCAGTCCCAACTTGCCTCTAAACTCAAGAGAACGACGGCACACGGCAGATGAACGGGCGGCAAACGGGCGGTGACGGCTCCTCCTCCTCCTCGGTTCCTCTCCTCTCAGCCTCACTCTCTCGCAACTCACTCTCTCTCTCTTTCTCACTTGGCCGAATAACACCAACCGGCCACCCTCTCTCTCTCCTCTTCCTTTTATTTCCCCAAATCCTCATCATTAGCAATCATCACTTGCCACTTCCAATGGCCAATGCATGAAGACCTCCTCTTGCCACTTGTCATGACACATGCATAATGGGCTTTGGGCTTGGGCTTGGATTGGAAGAAGTGGGCCGGCCACTCCTCCCCCCTCATGGTCGATGGCCACACCTCCTTGGGCCCTAATTGGGCCGGCCATTCGGCCTACCAAAAGCTTAGGCCATTGGGCCTAAGGCCCAACCTAATTCAAATCAAATTTTCCCTTTCTTATTCGTTCTTTTAAGAATTTAATTACTAAATTCAACATGGCCAAAATCTTGTAACATTTTATTTATAGGAACTTAGTGTATAAAGTGCATAGCGAAGCATAGATTATTCTCATTAATTTATCTAATTTAAAATCTCATGAACACAAGCACATATCACTTAGTCTTAAGAGAAAACTAATGACTAAAACATATACCATAGGTAATTTCATTACCTAATTACGGGCTTTAATTCCTCTAGAGGTTGTCTTGGATTTTTGGGATGCCACAAAAATATTTGGATTTCCTTCTAATTATTTGAATTTTCCTTATTTATGTAGAATAATGAGATATGGAGAAGATAAGGAAAAGAATGGCAAATATCAGGAATTCAAATAAGAAAAAAGTAGAAGATGGATATTAAATTAGGAAATTCTTGATTTTGTTGGGAGATAGATATTTTGGATCTCCTATAAATAGGAGGACAAAGAGAGAACATGGAGGGCTTTTTTTTTTTTTGGGTTAAATTTTTTTTCATTTTTTTGATAATTTTTCAAGTATTTTGAAGAGAAGACAAAAGTGGTGATAGAATTCTTATTCTTTGATTCAAGACGCTGGGTTTGATTTATATGTTTATTTATTCTTCTACTATGTTCTAATTTTCTTTTGTTAGGGCTACAATATAGCCTAACCATGATGATGTGAATTTCATTATTTTTATGTTTTACAATTGATTTCATTCATGTAAGTTATATATTATTGTGCTTAATGCTTCTGAGTGACTGGCTACCACTTAAATGATCTGATGTGCATGTTTGAGACTGAGAAGTGATAATATGCAATTCCTCTTTATAATATATAACCATGAATTAAACGTGGATAGAGATATACCATGAAATTTGTGTAGCTTTCGGTGATAAGATGATCCAAAAGACTCATTGTAAGCCAGGAATATTCATAGTTTTTAATGCACTCATGTTTATTTTAATTCACATAGAGATATAGTGGATTAATAAGTTGAGTAGGTTTGCTATACCTAGAGATTGGATAGTAAATAGATTAGAAAATTCCGCTATCACATGTTTGATATCGTTCTTGTATTCACAATAATCTGAAATTCATATCTAGTGTTAATGATGAAATCGGATGCTCTAACATATTTATCTTATCGATTTACTACATTTAGTCTACAAATTTCATTTTTAATTTATTCTTAATTATATTTTGATCTGTTAGATAAATTTTAGAATTAGTCTATTTTAGTATTTAATTGGTTTATTAATCATCGATCTCCGTGGGACGATACTTTTTCTCATTATTATATTACTTGTTCGACACATGTACTTGCGTTTAGAAATTTACGAACAAGTTTTTGGTGTCGTTGCCAGGGATCGTTTGTTTAATACTAATTAATATTGATACCAGATAAATCTAAGTTTAATCTAGCTTTCGTTTTGTTTTATTTTTAGGGATGTACATCGGTTTATGACACATAGCCAACAAGGGGAACTTGTTGAGCTTGATTCAGAAATCGAGCGTACATTCAAAAGGTGACTGAGAGAACAGAGAAATCACGCTAAGATGGCAGAAAGTGAGAATGAAAATCCACGCAGACTCTTAAGAGACTATGCTGCGCCAACAGTTCAAGGCACCACATCAAGTATCAGAAGACCTGCAATTCAAGCAAACAACTTTGAGATCAAGTCGTCACTCATTCAAATGCTTCAACAATCAGTGCAAATCAGTGGGCTACCAAGCGATGATCCAAACACTCACATCGATGCTTTTCTTGAAATCTGTGACACCATTAAATATAATGGAGTTACAGATGATGCTATTAAATTGAGATTATTTCCATTCTCTCTTAGAGACAAAGCTAAGAGTTGGCTTTCTTCTCTTCTTGTAGGATCAATTACTACATGGAATGATATGGCTAAGAAATTTCTTGGTAAGTTCTTTCCACCTGCAAAGTTTGCGAACATGCGTAACGATATTACTAATTTTATGCAGATGGATAATGAATCATTATATGAAGCATGGGAAAGATTCAAAGAATTTCTTAGGAGATGCCCACATCACGGACTACTCGTATGGATGCAAATACAAACTTTTTATAATGGCTCTAGTACAAATCTCTGTTCTATGATTGATGCAGTTGTAGGAGGAACTCTAAATGATAAGCCTACAATCTATTAGAGGAGATGGCGTCCAATAATTATTAGTGGCCTACTAAGAGGCGACTGATGCGAAAAGTTAGTGGAGTTCAGGAAGTGGATGCTTTTGCTACAATTCCTGCACAATTTGAAACACTCCGTAAAAAGCTTGGTAATATGAGTGTTTCAGTCATGAAAATTCTAAATTTGACATGTGATTTTTGTGGTGGAGGACATGTTAGCACAGAGTGTCAGGTAGGTAATACTTTTAAACAATCTCGTGAAAATTCTAACTTTGTTGGGAATTTTAATAGGTCATAGAATAATCCCTACTCCAACACATACAATCCGAGATGGCGCAACCATCCAAATTTTTCATGGAATAATCAGAATGTGACGAGACCACCGAGATTCAAACAATCAGAAGAGACAAAGCAAAATTTGGAAGATATAGTACCAAATTTGCTAACACAACTCATGACTTCATCAAAAGCATGGATGTGAGATTTCAAAACCAAGAGGCTTCGATCAGAAATCTAGAGATGCAAGTGGGTCAATTAGCAAGCTTGATGTCAGGGAGACAACAAGGTTTTTTGCCGAGCAACATAGAGAAAAATCCAATTGAAAACATAAAAGCTATTACCCTGAGAAGTGGTAAACAAGTGGGAGAAGAAGAGATTTTCATAGACAAGTAGGAGGTGGTCAATAAACAATCAAAGGAGACAAGTAAGAGTAAACTTTTCCAGATAATCTCAAGCCATATGTGCCGACAATTCCATTCCCTCAGCGACTCCAGCAGCACAAAATAGATAAGCAATTTTCTAAATTTCTTGATGTATTTAAAAAATTGCATATTAACATTCCTTTTGCAGATGCTTTAGTGCAGATGCCTAGTTATGCAAAATTTTTGAAGGAGATTTTGGCAAACAAAAGGAAACTGGAGGATTATGAAAACCGTGAAGTTAAATGAGAAGTATTCAGCCATCCTACAAAACAAATTGCCTCCAAATCAAAAGATCCAAGGAGTTTTACTATTCCTTGCACTATTGGGGATTCTTACTTTGAAAACGCATTATTTGATTTAGGTGCAAGTATTAATTTGATGCCTTATTCAATTTTTAAGAAATTAGGATTGGACGAGGTAAAAGCAACCACAGTGTTACTTCAACTGGCTGATTGATCAATTAAATATCCAAGAGGTATTGTGGAAGATGTTTTGATAAAAGTTGATAAATTTATCTTTCTTACAGATTTCATAGTTCTTGACATGGAGGAAGATTTTGAGGTACCACTTATCTTAGGTCGACCTTTTCTAGCAACAGGAAAAGCTCTTATTGATGTACAACAAGGGAAGTTGGTTCTTAGAGTTTAATTGATCATGTTTCATTTAATGTTTTTAAAGCAATGAAATATCCATCTAATGATAATTCTTGTTTTAGAGTTGAGACAATTGACAAGTTGGTGAATAAGGTTTTTCAGGAAATTTTTTTTGAAGTTAAAGTATGTCTGATTCAACCAATGGATAAAGATATTTAGAATGAGGAGATAAAGGAGTATGCAAATTTCATTGAGGCAATTCCACCATATTCAAGGCAAAAGGCAATTAAATTTGAGGAGTTGGGACAATACATTACAAAGCTTAAACCATCAATTGAAGAGCCTCCAATTGTTAAATTCAAACCCTTACCTTCTCATTTGAAATACACTTATTTAGATGGAGTTTCTTCTTTACCGGTAATTATATCTTCTTCTTTGACATATTTGATGGAGGAGAAATTGCTCAAAGTATTAAGAGAGCATAAAGGTGCAATTGGATGGAAAATAGCTGATATTAAAGGAATTAGTCCTTCATTTTACATGCACAAAATTTTGATGGAGGAACAATATAAGCCAACTATCCAACCTCAAAGGCATTTGAAGCCCTACTTTGAAGGTGGTTACAACAAGCAGAAGACCACCATTGAACTTCATCCTCCGGACTAGCGACATATGATATAGTTTGGCTGAAAACTATAAAGCAAGCGCTTCTTGGGAGGCAACCTAAGCATTTTAATTATGTTATTTTTTTATTTATTGTTAAGTTTATTTTTAAAAAAAAGATTAACTTTTCTCTGTTTTATCCAGGTTAATTTTTTAGGGAGTACCTTTCAAAAGTTTAATCGTCAAGATCATCTATGAACTTATCATACAACCAGGGGAGTTTTCTTCTTCCTCTTTCTATTTTTCGCATTGAGGACACTGTCATTCAAGTTTGGGAGGGAGACAAATTTTTTGGATAATTTTTTCTATCACGATTGCTTTCTTGGTTGTGAATTTTTGCGATTTTTGGGAAAATTTAAATTTTATTTAAACTTGCAATTGATGTGTGAGTTAATCTTAATTCTGATTATGTTGATCCACTTACTGAGCACTAAAAGTCCTTAATTTTTTAATTGTGCATAAATCGGAGAACATTCATGTGAAGTATGTAATTTTCTTAGATTTCACCCAAATTTTAGAATTTGTTTGATTTTCTCTTAAGGCGAAATCCTAAGCTAAATCTAACTGAGAAAATGATTTAGGCAATTTTTGGATCGATTGAGCCTTTCAAGCTAACCCTAATTATTTATCCCTAGTCACCCCGTTGAGCCTTAATTATTACCCAATTTTTCATTGGCACCCATATATATTTAACCTAACCGTTATCAAATTATATCATTATCCCATGCCCTATGAACACGTTGATTTCTCTTTTGGGATAAAAAATTATTTGAGCTTGATAGAAATTTGGCAGGAATGATGGAGTAAAAAGGAGTGTGAAAAAAAAAAGCGATTGCAATGGCTGTTTGGGGTATATTGTAAAAAAAAAAATGCTTTTATGGTTCCCTATCCAACTTTCAATTGAGTGAGCCTTTTGGATACTCACTGGGTTGGAAATTTTCATATTATATTAAGAGAGACTTTGGGAGAAACTCTACCATAAAGCAATTAAAAAAAAAAAAAAAGAGAACAAAAAAAAGGAATGGCAATATATGGTGGCAGAAAAATTATCATGAAGGAGTGAAATTGGATAGTGACATTGGCTCTAATTAGATCATAGAAATCAACGTGTTGATTGGCGATTTGAGCTTAAAATTACTGTTATCTCACCTTTAGCTCAGCCTTACATTACAACCCGAGAAAGGTCCTATTGATTTTTAGTTGGATGATTAGCTTACATTAGTGGAGAAAGGATTGAAAAGCAAATATATGAGATTTGGTCATAATTATTGAGAATTTTTTAGAGGTTACATGTTAATGTGAATTTATATGGATTGCATATAATTCGAAAAAGATGAGGACTCACACACACACACACACACACACTTGGAACGTATATTTAGAATTGATCTTAACTTATAAATCGATTTCAATGTTTAGATGAAATTTGTGTTTTTCTTTGAATTGTGAATTTGAGCAATTATGGAAAGATGTCATGGAGAAGGTTGTTAGGTTGAGTATGTGTTATGTCTTACTTTTGCTCGGGGACTAGCAAAATGTTAAGTTTGGGGGTTTGATAACTCTATAAAAATAGAGTTATTTTATTTATTTTAGACAAAAATTAATGCATTATCTATGAGAAAATATTTGGATTTCCTTTTGATTATTTGACTTTTCCTTAATTTTCCAGAATAATAAGATATGGAGAAGATAAGGAAAAGAATAGCAAATATCAGGAATTCAAATAAATAAAAAAGTGGAAGATGGATATAAAATCAGAAAATTTTTGATTTTGTTCCCTAATATTATATGCAAGCGTTGGAAGATAGATATTTTGGTTTTCCTATAAATAGGAGGACAAAGAGAGAGCAGGGAGGGTTTTTTTTTTTTTTTTTTTTTTTTTGCGTTAGATCGTTTTTTATTCTTCTGAGAGTTTTTCAAGTATTTTGAAGAGAAGACAAAAGTGATGACATAATTCTTGTTTTTGATTCAAGATGCTGGGTTTGATTTATATTTTTATTTATTCTTTTACTATGTTCTAATTTTATTTTGTTAGGGCTACGATGTAGCCTAACCATGATGATGTGAATTTCATGATTTTTATGTTTTACAATTGATTTCATTTATGTGAGTGATATATTATTGTGCTTAATGCTTCTGAGTGACTGGCCACCACTTGAATGATCTGATGTGCATGTTTGAGACTGAGAAGTGATAATATGCAATTGCTTATTATAATATATAACCATGAATTAAACGTGGATAGAGATATACCACATTATTTGTGTAGCTTTCGGTGATAAGATAATATTCATAGTTTTTAATGCACTCATGTTTATTTTAATTCACATAGAGATATAGTGGATTAATAAGCTGAGTAGGTTTGCTATACCTAGGGATAGGATAGTAAATAGATTAGGAAATTCCATTATCACATGTTTGATATCGTTCTTGTATTCACAATAATCTGAAATTCATATCTAGTGGTTATGGTGAAATCGGATGCTCTAACATATTTATCTTATCGATTTACTGCATTTGGTCTACAAATTTTGTTTTGAATTTATTCTTAATTATATTTTGATATGTTAGATAAATTTTATAATTAGTCTATTTTAGTATTTAATTGATTTATTAATCATCAATTTCCGTGGGACAATACTTTTTCTCATTATTATATTACTTGTTCAACACATGCACTTGTGTTTAGAATTTTACGAACATAAGTCATGAGTATGAGTGGTCATATGAGACATGAAATTATTTGTAGTTTATATGTTGGAATAATAGGTTTAATTACTGGTGGTTAACTTTTAATTTTTAGTGATGATCTCAGTTTGAAAAGGTTCTGTCAAATTAGTGGATATGATCAATTGTGGTGATACCCTTTCCAAGGTGAAATGGCGAAAGTTCAAGTTGTGGATTTGATGAGTGAATAGTCCAAGTGACGATCCTTTAGGGTGAGACATGAGATATACTCGATGGAAACTAGACGAGTTCTTTTCTTGGTGGATTGTCGATCTTTGAATTGAATAAGTCTCGGTGAACTATCGATATTTGAACTGAATGAATGGTGTTGCATTTTAGGCTTGAATCCATGTTGTAGTGAAAGCATAGTGAATGTCTTTGTTGGACTGAACCAGATGAGTTATTAATGATGTCGATTTTGATGGTTCCAGGCTTAAATTGATGGTGACAAAGGTATAGGAATAATTCAGCTAAATGGTGTATTCGATTATGTGGCATCCTAGAATTTTATGTCAACCCCTAGATATGTTATGAGCCATTTGACCCATGATTTGCCATTTGATCCATGATTTGCAATAAGATTAAAGCCAAGCTTTTTAATGGATAATAAATTGATAGGAAAATTTATTCTTGGCCATGTGTTTTATAATGGATTTTTGATTTATGATTTCAAGTTTTATGGCCATAAATAAGTGTAATTAGGTATTTATATGAGTGGGGATTTATAGTAGATCATTAAGGGAAGGAGTGGGCTGAAATTATAAGGCCAAGACCAGCCCACAAGAGCCCCACCGTTCGGCCATTAGGGCCTGGCCCGTGAAGCCCAAAGAGAGAGGGGACTGCCGTCGACCGGATTAAGGGAGAGGCCCGGCCCAAAGGGAGGCCCATCAACGTGCATGCAAATCCCCAAGTGGCAAGAGAAGCTTCCCAAGTGTTAGTCCATTGTAGCCAAGTGTAAGAAGCCATGCAAAATCAAATGATTGCAAATCATTGAGGGGGAAAGAAAGAGGAGAGGCGGATTGGGAGAGGGGGTTATCGTCCGAGAGAGAGAGAGAGAGAGAGAGAGAGAGAGAGCTGTTGTGCGTGAGAAGGAGAGAAAGAGAGGAAGAGAGAAAGGAAGAAGGAGGACCGTCGCTGCCGTGCGTGCCGCCGAGTCCCGCCGCGAGCCGCCTTGCCCCGCCGTTGCTTGCTGTGTTTTGCTTGGATTAGAGGCAAGTAGAGTCCATTGATCTACCCTTTGCTTGCTGTGTTTGTATGTGATGAATGGTGAATTTTGGATGTGGTTGAGGTGAGAAATTTCGAAGTTATAGGAGTTGTGTTCTAGCCTAGTATTCTGTTTCTGGAAAAAAAAAAAACAGTCCGACCTTTGGTGATTTTGTGAGTTGCATGCGATGTTTTAGTTGGAATCTGACTTCCACTTCTTGATGAAAGTTGTAGAGGACTTCTTGTAGAATAATATATCAAAATTTGAGAGGAAACGAACAAGTATAGGTTGGTGAAACCATTTTTCTTTGAAGAAGCTAGATCTGGAAACTGTTATGTTGATCTGTTGTGATTCCGTGAATTTTTGAAATTATACATTTCGAATTTGATCCCGTGTTCTTGATAAGAGTTGTAGACAACATCTTTAGGAGTAACATACTAAAATTTGAGAATAAAAGAACAAGTATTGATCGTGGAAAACGATTTTCTTTGAAAATGATGAATCTGGATAGTGAACCGAGAGTTAGGGAGAGTTATAAAAATTATATCTTTTGATCCAGAAGGAATTTGACTTCGATTTCTTCATGAGACTTTTACCTCTAGATCTCAGCTATAACATATCAAAATTGGTTCATTTAAGCGTTTAATCGAAATTATTTCCAAAACTGTGCAAAAGTGGTGCTGGAATTTCTTTTGCTGTGATGTGTGGATCTATGTGATTGATGTGGAACTTTCTTGACATGGTGTTCTTCATGAAAAATATTCCTCTGGATCTTTTTTACATCATGTTAAATTTTCAGAATTTATTGAGATTTTTTACTAATTTTCCAAGAATTTTTACTAAAGAAGTGCATTCTATTTTACCTGAAAATTGATTCTATTTTCAAAAACCAATGAACTGCCTTATGAAATGTGATATCGTGGGTGTTATGTGCACTGCATATATGGTGACATTTGGCATATTACATGACATGAAAAAGCTGGTTTAGACCTTTGATATTGTTGCATCAAATGCCATGTTGAAAATGAGACATATGTGATTATAAATTGTGATAAAAATGATACCATCGGAAGTGTGAGCCAACGATGCCCCGAGAGTGTCGGGATGCCCGGAGGTTTGTGCTGGAGGTCCTTAGGAGAATACATGCTCGAGATGCCAACATGGTGGTATACGGTACATAATGTCTAGGGGGAATGCCTAGTGGTATGGCGGTACGTAATTCCGGAAGCCCTGGAGGTTTGTGTCAAGGGGATTCCTCGTGATGCTAGTTGGGATGCAAGATGCCCGGAGGCTTGTGTCGGATGCTCCTCGCGATGCCAGGTTGGGTGCGAGTGATAAATTGAGGGATGCAAACATTAGTCCCTGGATGAAAAATGATGAGATCCTCTTGAAAGATAAAATGGGAAATTGAATCATGTACATGGGTGTGTGCATATGGCATGATGCATGATTTGCTTATGAAAGCAAATTGATGCTAGTTGACATTGAGAATGCGATCATGAATGTCTGGATGGATCTCATGGGGATGCATACATGAGTGTATGGATGTTATGAATCATGCGTATGTATGTGCATATGGCATGGGATGAACCTCATGGAAATACAAGCATGACTGCATGGTGGTATATGCACGATGGCATGGTGAGATATGTATGATTGCATGGTGATATGTGCACATCCGTATGGTGATGTATGCTTGATAGCATGGATGATATGTGCTTTACTCGTGATATCTTGATTGTCTTGCTTGTTGCATTATGTAGTTTGATGGATCTTTACTGCTGAGTGGTTGTACTCACCCCTTTGGGGACTAACATTTCAAATTGAGAGATGCCTCTAGCACCTATCACGCTTGGTATTTTTATGTGTTACCTTCTAATGTGGAGGCCGAGTGCTTGGAGCACCCCTGCGTTGGTGTTGATGGTTTGGTGTTTATCTACATCCGTGTTTTGGTCTTGTACGATGTGGGCTTGCCTGATGGCCCCATAGTATAGGAGTTTCTATCCGTCCATGTTCGTCGAGATGGAAGGATGATGGGGATGCTACTGCCGCTGCCAGCCGATGCACCGGGATGGGTATGATAAGAGCATGTGACTGGTGGAGGTTGACACTTTTTGGGATGGTCGACACTAGCTAATGGATAGATGTGCATGTCTAATGTATAGTCGGGTTCTTTTTTAGTATCGCCAAGTTTAGTTATAGCCTTGGCCCTTTTGCTATACCGACTTGTGAAACCCATCTTAGTATGTAAATAAAAGTGGTTATATATATATGAAAGGTTGTAGTTGGTGTGTACTGTATCGTATTATTTAGTTGTGTACGAGTTAGGGAGATGTTGAGTATGCTTCCGTTAAATTTGAGCTATGCTGGGACCGATCTAAAAGATGTAAACCCCCAGGTTGTGTGGACCCACTACAATTGAAATGGTGTCAGAGTGGAATGTTATTAGGATAAGTGATAGGTGAGTAGGATGTGGCGGCCCTAGTGGATCGGGGGCCGTCTACAGGGTGCCACATCCCTCTTTTATTGGTATCAGAGCAATGGTTATAGCTGGAGTGATAAGGAGCCTCATTTGGAAATTGAGGAATATGATGACAATGCACACCATAGGATCTTAACTAGAATAGTTGGTAAACTTTGAATAACGGGTGATGGGTATATACTCGTAGATCCCTAGTAGTTTCTTATGAGTTGTCTTTAGGTGCCAGTAACATGTTTATGTTACTTATATAGTTATAGTTGCTTTTAAATGGAGACATTGAGTTACAGATTATTCTTGAGGCAAATGCTTGGAAACTATAGGAAAGTCATGGTGTGAGCTGGAAGTGCTCATCCATCGAGGGCTGAAGCCTCTGCTACAAGGGCTGAACCCCGAATGGAAGACATCCTGCAAGCATTGGCCAATATTGGAAATCTGATGGAAAGACAAGCGCAGGAACAACCCAGAGTGGAACGTCGCCCTCAAGGACTGGTGGAGCAATTTTTGAAGCTAAAGCCACCTAAGTTTAGTGAAATGGGAAGTCCTAAGGAGGCGGAACATTGGGTTGATGGGATAGAACATATTTTCTGGTTGTTGGACTGCAGTGATGCTGAGAAGATAGTTTTGGCAGAGTACCAGCTGGAGGGAAATGCAAAGTTTTGGTGGAGAGCTTCAAGGGATACGATCTTTCCTCCATAAACTGATATAAATTGGGATGAGTTTGTTAGAGCTTTTAATATGAAGCATTTCTCTAATTGTGCCAAGGATAAGAAGATCACTAAGTTTGTTCAGTTGGAACAAAAGGAGCTGACAGTGGATCAGTATAAGGTAAAATTTTCTAAGTTGTCTAGGTATGCTCCTAGGTTGATTGAGGATCGTGAGGAAAAAGCTAAGAGATTTCTGAAAGGGTTGAGGATTGATATTAGGAAACAACTGGTGCCTTTGAATATAAGAGATTATAATGAGATCTATGAAAGGGCACAATTAGTAGAGCAGGAACTGGTGAGAGAGCGATCAGAGTCTAAGAGGCAATTGACCTTTAGTGATATCAAAAGGGGTAAGAGACCCTATCCTGGTCAAGGTCAGACCTGGGATTCTAAGAAAATGAGTAATTTTGTAAATTTTGGAAGAGCTAGAGATGGCCTGAATATAGGGAAAGCACCCTATCAGCATGATGTTTGTTGAAGGTGTGATGGACATCATGGCCCAGGACCTTGCAATGGACAACCAAAATGCTATGGTTATGGACGAGTAGGTCAACTCAAGAAAGATTGTCCATAAAAGAGGACGCAGCTGAGTGTTGGCTCGGTGTGATAGGGACAACAAAGTGTTTTAGATCAAACCTGCCAATGAATCCTCAGAGGCCATCAGCATAAGGAAAGGTGTATGCGATCACCCAAGAGGAAGCAAAAGCTTCCAAAAATGTTATATCAGGTACGATTTTCATAAATGGCAAGAAGGCATATGCATTGTTTGACATGGATGCTATGCATTCATTTATATCTGAAAGATATAGGCAATTGAGTAAAATAAAAGCTATGCCTCTTGAGATGCCTCTTTGTGTTTCCACGCCTTTAAAGAATATGGTGTTATCTACATTGATGTGTGCAAAATGTAAGATAACTATAGAAGAGCGGGATATGGAAATAGATCTAGTTGTGAGGGCTATGTAGAATTTTGATGTTATCATAGGAATGGACTAGCTCCATAAGTGTAGGGCTAAGGTGGATTGCTATAGGAAAGTGATCTAGTTCATGTTACCTGATTAGTTTAGCTTTGAATCTTTTGGAGGTCAAACAAACCCTTATGTAGCCATTATCTCAATGGTAGAAGCTTGTGAACTACTTGATGAAGGATGTCAAGGATACCTAGCAATGGTAAGAGATCTTACTAAGAAAGAGGTTGAAATCGGTGAGATCCAAGTAGTTAGGGAATTTCTGGATGTGTTTCCTGAGGAGTTGCCTAGATTACCACCAAAGCAAGAGATTGAGTTTGAGATTGAACTAATGCCTGGAACAGGACCAATATCTAAAGCCCCGTATAGGATGGCCTTAGTCAAGTTGAAGGAGTTGAAGGTGCAACTACAAGAGTTGCTTGATAAGGGATTTATTAGGCCAAGTGCTTCACCTTGGGGTGCACCAATTCTATTTGTGAAAAAGAAGGATGGGTCAATGCGTTTATGTATTGACTATAGACAACTGAACCAAGTGACTATAAAGAATAAGTATCCCTTGCCTAGAATTGATGATTTATTTGATTAGTTGCAAGGAAGTTCAGTCTTCTCTAAAATTGACTTAAGGTCAGGATACCATCCATTAAGGATAAACAAAGAAGACATTCCTAAAATTGCATTTAAGACTCGTTATGGACATTATGAGTTCTTAGTTATGCATTTTGGATTAACGAATGCCCTAGTCACATTCATGGATTTAATGAATATGATATTTAAGCCTTATCTAGATTAGTTTGTAATTGTCTTCATTGATGATATCTTGATATATTATAAATGACTTGAAGAGCATGAATGACACCTAAGGATAACATTGCAAACACTAAGAGTTCATGAGTTATACGCCAAATTCAGTAAGTGTGAATTCTAGTTGGATCAGATAATATTTTTAGGGCACGTGGTGTCGGGAAATGGAATTGCAGTGGACCTTGCAAAGGTTGAAATGGTAGTGAATTGGCCGAGACCGATGACACCAACTGAGATATGAAGTTTCTTAGGATTGGCTGGCTATTATAGGAGGTTTATCGAAGGATTTTCACATATAGCAGGCCCTTTAATGAAATTGACCCAAAAGAATGTAAGATTTGAATGGAGTGGAGAATGTGAAAGAAGTTTTCAGGAACTTA
Source organism: Eucalyptus leucophloia subsp. euroa (assembly GCA_017140325.1). Lineage (NCBI taxonomy): Eukaryota > Viridiplantae > Streptophyta > Magnoliopsida > Myrtales > Myrtaceae > Eucalyptus > Eucalyptus leucophloia. Next base: position 49,675,754 of record CM029470.1, read on the forward strand.
AAAGGAAGTTGACTACAATCCCAATTCTAACTATACCATTTGGATCTGAAGGATTCACGGTGTATAGTGATGCATCTCATAAAGGACTGGGATGTATTTTGATGTAGCATGGCAAGGTCATAGCCTATGCATCGAGGCAGTTGAAACCTCATGAGTTAAATTACCCAACCCATGATTTGGAATTGGTAGCCGTAGTGTTTGCTTTGAAAATATGGAGATATTATTTGTATGGAGAGAAGTTTGAAATCTATATAGATCATAAGAGTTTGAAGTATTTGTTTTCGCAAAAAAGAGTTGAACATGAGACAAAGAAGATGGATGGAATTATTAAAAGATTATGACTGTGAGATATGATACCATCCAGGAAAAGCGAATAAGGTGGCAGATGCCCTTAGTCGAAAGTCGGCTATGGACGTGGCTAGTCTAAGAATAATAGAGTGGAATCTGTTAAAGTCAGTTGTAGATTCAGATTTTAAGTTGGAAATGGACCACTTTACTGGTATGCTCACTGCATTAAGGATTGAGCTTGAAATCATTCAGAAAGTTAATATTTTACAGAAATTTAACTCGGAGATTGTGAAGATACGAGACGCTGTGTCTTTAGGGAAAAGACTAGAGTTTCAAGTTTCGGAAGACGGAGTAGTAAGATGCCAAGAACGGCTCTATGTTCCTGATAATGAGGAAGTAAGAAGGGAGATCCTATCAGAAGCGCATAAGAGTAATTATAGTATTCATCTGGGGAGTACAAAAATGTATAGAAATTTATGCCAACAATTTTGGTGGAATGGCATGAAGAAGGATGTAGCTAAACATGTTTCTCAATGTTTAACATGCCAGCAAGTGAAAGTGGAACACCGCAAACCCGCAGGACTATTGAGACCATTGGACATACCAAAATGGAAATGGGAGCATGTGACAATGGACTTTGTGCAAGGATTGCCAAGGACATAAAGTGGTCATGACTCTATTTGGGTAATAGTAGATCGTTTGACTAAGTTTGCTCATTTTCTAGCAGTCTGCGTAGACTATACAATGGATAAACTTGCTGAGATATATGTAAGCCAAGTAATACGCTTACATGGTATTCCTGTAACGATCACATCTGATCGAGACTCTAGGTTTACTTTGAATTTTTGGCGGAGTCTCCAAAATGCTTTAGGGACGAAGCTTCAGTTTAGTACTGCTTTTCATCCTCAAACAGATGGACAGACGGAAAGAGTGATCCAAACTTTAGAAGATATGCTGAGAGCATGTATTATTGATTTTAAGGAAAGTTGGGATGAAAAATTGCACTTGATAGAGTTCGCCTATAACAATAGTTTTCATAAAAGTATAGGCATGGCTCCATATGAAGCATTATATGAAAGAAAGCGCAGGACTCCTGTTTGTTGGAATGAGGTAGGTCAAAGGTGTGACATCCGGGAATTTCAACCCAAAATATTGATTTTGAGGGAAAAGATATTTGTCTTTGAATGGCCACAAGGACAATTACATCATTGGCCGCAATATTTTATCTCTTGGACCGAACCCCTTATGGAAATGTAAATTGATTATGGGAATTTTAATTGATTTCTATAAGTAAAAATCAAAATCAAATGCCCTAAAGTGGTGTAGGAATTATGGGCTTATTATTGATATTTTCTATGGGCTATTTAAATTGGACATGAGACAACTTGGGCCAAAATTTTCGAGCCCAAAGCAGGCCAAGAGGCCCAAACTGTCGGCCCATGGAGGAGAACCGGATGGAGGCCAGGCCACCTCCTCCATTTGTCCTCTTGATGCAGCCACTTGTCTCCTTGTTGAAGCCACTTGTCCTCCTCTTGGAGCCAAGTGTCCCTCCATGCAAAGAGGGAAGCATGCAAGTATATAAACAACCAAAAAGAAAGAGAGAGGGGGAGTGGCTGGTTTTGAGAGAGAGAGAGAGAGAGAGAGAGAGAGTTGTCGAGTGAGAGAGGGAAACCGAGAGAGGAAGAGGGAGGCCGTGCGAAGAAGAAGGAGGAGGATTCGTCCGCCCATTCGTCTGCCGTTCGTTGCTGCTTTGTCATTGTTTGTTGCTGTTTTTGTGCTTGAATCTAAGGCAAGTAGAGTCCTAAAACCTACCATTTGCTTGCTGTAAAGTGTGTGTAGAAGATGATAAATCGTGGTTGTGGTAAGTGGTGCAATTTCAGAGCTTTGGGGAGAGGTTTGTTGGTCTTGCATGCTGTTTCTGGAAAATCAGCTTGACTGTTCACGAGTTTGGGGGTTGCATGCGACTTTTTATTTGGAATTTCACTTTGGCCTCTTCATGAGAGTTTTAGAGAACATCTTGAATATTAACATACTCAAATTTGAGATAAAACGAACAATTTTTTCCTGGTGAAACGATTTTTCCTTTGAAGACGTTAGATCTGGAAATGTTGTACTGAGCTTCACTGATTTCGTGGACTATAAAGTGATTTTATTTTGAAAATATCACCTTGATCTCTTAATGAAAGTTGTATTAGACTTCTTGAGGTAAAACATATAAAAATTCAGGGGAAAAGAAGAAAGATAAGTCGGTGAAATCGTTTTTCTTTGAGAAAACCGGATCTGGAAAATATTACTTCGACCCAGTAAGACTCCGTGATTTTTATAAAATCATCTGGTCAAAATTTGATCATATGTTCTCAATGAAAGTTGTAGTTAATATTCTGAGGAATAACATACTGAAAAATCAGAAGAAATGAACATATATAAGTCGAAGAATCGAGTTTCTTTGAATGATGATAGTCTGGAAAAGATAAACCCGAAAACAGGAAAGTAAACTGGTTTTAACTTTTAATCCGGAACGAATTTGACTTCGGCTTCTTCATGAAACTTGTAGCTATAGATCTCAACTACAACGTGTCCAAATTTCAGAATCTTCTGAGTCCATTTGATGGTTCAATTGAAGTTGTTTTCCAAACTGTGCATGGGTCATGTTAAAAACCCTTTTCAGTGATATAGATGGATCTGTACGTATTCTGTAAAGCCTTGTTTGATATGGTGTCCTTCACAAAATATGTTTTCTTAGATCTTATCTACATTGTGGTAAATTTCCAGAATTTATTTCCATCGTTTGCTAATTTTCTAGAATTTTTCATGAATAGCACGCATTCTGTTAAAGCTGGAAATTGTTTTATTTACTTACTGTTTATTGGATTTATTATGCAAATCACGATATCCTGGATTATTATTCGTGCAATGACATGATGATGACATTCATACATTTCATATGACATCAAAGGATTGATGGATTTTCATGAACTCAATGAAGTTTTCAAAACCATTGCATCAAATGATACTTTTCCCAAGGCATATTATATGATTTTAAAAAGGGTTGCTGCCAAATCATTGACATTGTTGCATCAAATGTGAAATTGAAAATGAGATGTATGGGAATATGCATTGTGGTGATGAGAAGACCGTCGGAGGTGTGAGCCGACGATGCCCTGGGAGTGTCGGGATGCCCGGATTGTGGGGGTGCCGGATGCCCGGTGGCCTAGTTGCATAATTCCGGAGGGTCCTCGAGAGTTTCAAGATGCCTGGTGGTATACGATACGTAATTCCAAGGGGAATGCCTGGTGGTATGGCGGTACGTAATTCCGGAAGCCCCGGAGGTGTGTGCCGGGGGTTACCTCATGATGCTTGTTGGGATGCGAGATGCCCAGAATGTGGGGGTGCCGGATGCCCAGTTGTATTTTGAATACATGCTCGGAGGTTCCTCGCGATGCCTGGTTGGGTGCAAGCGATAAATTGTGGAATGCAAACATTGATCCTTGGAAAGAAAAACTGATAGGATCCTTGTGAAAGATAAGAATTGAAAGTAAATCATGTGTATGGGTGTATGCATATGGCATGATGCATGATCTGCTTATGAAAACAAATTGATGCTATTTGACATTGAGAATGCGATCATGAAGGCTTGAATGGATCTCGTGGTGATGCATGCTTGATAGCATGGATGATACGAATCATGGTGATATATGCACGATGGCATGGCAAGATATGCATGACTGCATGGCAATATATGCACGACTGCATGGTGATGTGTGCTTGTTAGCATGGATGATATGAGTGCATGGTGGTATATGCACGTTGCATGGTGATATACATGAATGCTTGATGATGAGTGCATGGTGGTATATGCACATATGGCATGAGTATGCATGAATGCTTGATGATGAGCTCATGGTGATATATGCACATATGGTATGGGTATGCATGAATGCTTGATGATGATGGCATGATGATATATGTATGGTTACGAGGTGAGGTATGCTTCATATGCATAAATGATATGTGCTTTGTTATGATGCCTTGATTGTTCTGTTTGACGCAATGAGTAGTTTGATGGACTTTTACTGCTGAGTGGTTATAGTTACCCCTTTTGGGAAATAACATTTCAGACTAGATAAGATACTTCTGCTGCCACTGCTACCAGTAGATGGATCAAGTGGTTGGATATGACCGCAAGGAGAAGGATAGCAAACGAAGGAACTTTTGGACGCCGACACTGATCGATGGACCTTAAGTATACGACTAAGGAGGAGATGTCGGTCATCTTTTGAAGTATAGCCGAGTATAGAAGACTATGGCATTGTGATGTACCAATTTAATGATGTCCATCTGGTTTAAGTAAATAAAAATGTTCGGCTTTTACCTATAAATGTTTAGTTGGTGTGTATCGTTTTCTGATTATAGTAAAGGGAGTTGTTGGATATGCTTCCGTTATATGAATTGCGCAAGGGACTGATAAAAAAAAAATGTACCCGCTTCACTTGAAATGGTATCAGAGTGACATGTTATCAGGTCAAGCGAATGGTAATCGAACTGTGGCGACCCTAACGGTTCAAGGGCCGTTCGAGGGGTGCCACAAAAGGAGTTTGACAAGACCTAAGTTGGTACAGATTACTACTAAGGCTGTGGAGATAATAAGGAAAAGACTTAAAACAGCCCAAAGTAGGCAAAAAGACTACTCAGATAAGCGTAGGAGACCTTTAGAATTTGTTGTGGGAGATCATGTGTTCCTTAAAGTATCCCTTACGAAAGGAATATCTCGATTTGGAATGAAGGGTAAGTTAAGCCCTAGATTCGTTGGACCTTTTGAGATACTTGAAAGAATAGGAAATGTAGCTTATCGTTTGGCGCTACCTCCTAAATTAGGAAATTTGCATGACATATTCCATGTATCGATGCTGAGAAAGTATCGATCGGATCCTAGTCACATACTCGATCATGAAGCCATTAAAGTGGATGAGAAAGTGAGGTACATTGAAGAGCTTGTGCAAGTGCTGGATCGAAAGGAGAAAATTCTTAGGACCAAGAAAATTCCATTGTTTAAGATATTATGGCGACATCGTGATGTGGAGGAAGCCACATGGGAGAGTGAAAATGAGATGAGGGAAAGGTACCCTCACTTGTTTCAAGAGACATAGGAAATGTCTAATTTCGATGACAAAATTCTCTAAGGAGGGGAGAATTGTGGCATCCTAGAATTTCATGACAATCCCTAGATGTGCTATGAACCATGGATAGGTGATAGAAGCACCATCAAATTATATTGTAGCCATTTGACCCATGATTTGCAATAGATTAAGGCTGAGCTTTTTACTGGATAATAAATTGATAGGAAAATGTTATTCCTGGCCATGTGTTTTATAGGATGGATTCTATTGATTTATGTTGCAAGTTTTATGGCCCTATAAATTGCAATTAGGTATTTATATGAGTGGGGGTTTAGAGTAGATCATTAAGAGAAGGATTGGGCTGAAATTATAAGGCCAAGACCAGCCCACAAGAGCCTTACCATTCGGCCATTAGGGCCTGGCCTGCAAAGCCCAAAGAGAGAGGGGGCTGCCGTCGACCGGATGAAGGGAGAGGCCCAGCCCAAAGGGAGGCCCATCAACCTGCATGCAAATCCCCAAGTGGCAAGAGAAGCTTGCCAAGTGTTAGTCCATTGTAGCCAAGTGTAAGAAACCATGCAAAATCAAATGATTGCAAATCATTGAGGGGGAAAGAAAAGAGGAGAGGCGGATTGGGAGAGGGGGTTTTCGACCGAGAGAGAGAGAGAGAGAGAGAGAGAGAGAGAGAGAGAGAGAGAGAGAGAGAGAGAGAGAGAGAGAGAGAGAGAGAGAGAGAGAGAGAGAGAGAGAGAGAGCTATCGTGCGCGAGAAGGAGAGAAAGAGAGGAAGAGAGAAAGGAAGAAGGAGGACCGTCGTTGCCATGCGTGCGCCGAGTCCCGCCGTCAAGCCACCTTGCCCCACCGTGTGCTTGCTGTGTTTTGCTTGGATTAGAGGCAAGTAGAGTCCATTGATCTACCCTTTGCTCGCTGTATTTGTGTGTGATGAATGGTGAATTTCGGATGTGATTGAGGTGAGAAATTTCGAAGTTATAAGAGTTGTGTTCTAGCCTAGTATTCTGTTTCTGGAAAAACAGTCCGACCTCTGGTGATTTCGTGAGTTGCATGCGATGTTCTAGTTGGAATCTGACTTCGACTTCTTGATAAAAGTTGTAGAGGACTTCTTGGAGAATAACATATCAAAATTTCAGAGGAAAAAAACAAGTATAGGTCGGTGAAACCATTTTTCTTTGAAGAAACTAGATCTGGAAACTGTTATGTTGATCTGTTGTGATTCCGTGAATTTTGTGAAATTATCAAGTCCGAATTTGATCTCATGTTCTTGATAAGAGTTGTATAAAACATCTTGAGGAGTAATATACTAAAATTTAAGAATAAAATGACAAGTATTGGTTGGGAAAAACAATTTTCTTTGAAAATGATGAATTTCGACAGTGAACCGAGAGTTAGGGAGAGTTATAAAAATTATATCTTTTAATCCAGAAGGAATTTGACTTCTATTTCTTCATGGGACTTTTACCTTAGATCTCAGATATAACATATTAAAATCTCATAATTTTTGGAATTCATTTAATAGTTTAACCCAAATTATTTCCGAAATTGTGCAAAAGTGGTGCTGGAATTTCTTTTGCTGTGATTTGTGGATCTATGTGATTGATGTGGAACTTTCTTGACATGGTGTTCTTCATGAAATATCTTTCTCTAGATCTTGTTTACATCATGTCAGATTTTTCAGAATTTATTGAGATTGTTTACTAATTTTCTAAGAATTTTTACTAAAGAGGTGCATTCTGTTTTACCCGAAAATTGGTTCTATTTTTAAAAGCCAATGAACTTCTTTATGAAATGTGATCGTGGATGTTATGTGTGCTACATATATGGTGATGTTTGGCATATCATATGATATCAAAAAGTTGGTTTAGACCTTTGACATTGTTGCATCAAATGCCATGTTGAAAATGAGACATATATGTGATTATAAATTGTGATAAAAACGATACCGTCGGAGGTGTGAGCCGACGATGCCCCGGGAGTGTCGGGATGCCCGGTGGTATACAGTACGTAATGTCCAAGGGGAATGCCTGGTGGTATAGCGGTACGTAATTTTGAAAGCCCTAGAGGTTTGTGCCGGGGGGATTCCTCGTGATGCTAGTTGGGATGCAAGATGCCCGAAGGTTTGTGCCGGATGCCCGGAGGTTTGTGCTGGAGGCTCCTCGTGATGCCAGGTTGGGTGCGAGTGATAAATTGAGGGATGCAAACATTGGTCCTTGGATGGAAAATGTTGAGATCCTTTGAAAGATAAAATAGGAAATTGAATCATGCACATGGGTGTGTGCATATGGCATGATGCATGATTTGCTTATGAAAGTAAATTGATGTTAGTTGACATTGAGAATGCGATTATGAATGCTCGAATGGATCTCATGGGGATGTATACATGAGTGTATGGATGATATGAAATATGAGTATGTATGTGCATATGGCATGGAATGAACCTCATGGAAATACAAGTATGATTGCATGGTAGTATATGCAAGATGGCATGGTGAGATATGTATGATTGCATGGTGGTATATGCACGATGGCATGATGAGATATGCATTGATGTAGCATGGATGATGATGTATGCTTTACTGAATGACATGTGTTTATTTGTAATATCTTGATTATCTTGCTTGTTGCATTGTGTAATTTGATGGATCTTTACTGCTGAGTGGTTGTACTCACCACTTTGGGGACTAACATTTCAGATTGAGAGATGCCTCTAGCACATGTCATGCGTGGTACGTTTTATGGGTTACTGTCTAATGTGGAGGTCGAGTGCTCGGATCACCCCTGCATCAGTGTTCATGGTTTGGTGTTTATCCGCATCTGTGTTTTGGTCATGTACGATGTGGGCTTACCTGATTGTCCCATTGTACAAGATTTTTTTTTTTTTCTGTCCATGTTCATAGAGGTGGGAGGATGATGGGGATGTTGCCACTGCCACCGGCCGATGCACCAAGATAGGTATGATAGGAGTGTGTGATTGGTGGAGGTTGACACTTTTTGGGATGGCCAACACTAGCTGATGGATAGATGTTTACGTCTGATGTATAGTCGGGTTTCTTTTTTAGTATCGCTGAGCTTAGTTATAGTTTTGGCCCTTTGGTTATACCGACTTGTGAAATCCATCTTAGTATGAAAATAAAAGTGATTCGGCTTTAGCTTTTTATATATATGAAAAGTTGTAGTTGGTTTGTATTGCATCGTATCATTTAGTTTGTGTACAGGTTTGGGAGATGATAAGTATGCTTCCGTTATTTGAACTGCGCTGGGACCGATCTAAAAGATGTAAACCCCCAGGTGGTATGGACACGCTGCAATTGAAATGGTATCAGAATGGAATGTTATTAGGATAAGTGATTGGTGAGTAGGCTGTGGCGACCCTAGCAGATCAGGGGCTGTGTCGAGGGGTGCCACAAATTGAGCCGAGAGGTGGAATTCTTTAAATTTGAAATCTATACAGATCATGAGAGCTTGAAATACTTGTTTTCACAAAAGGAACTGAACATGAGAAAGAGGAGATGGATGGAATTGTTAAATGATTATAATTGTGAAATACGATACCATCTAGGAAAGGTAAATAAGGTGGCAGATGCTCTTAGTCGTAAGTCGACTATAGACATGACCAGTATGAGAATAATAGAATGGAGTCTGTTCGAATCGATGGCAAATTCAGAATTCAAGTTGGAAATAGATTATCTCACCGGTATGCTTACTGCATTAAGGATTGAACTGGAGATTATCCAGAAAGTTAGAATTTTGCAAGAATCTGACCCGGAAATTGTAAAAGTATGAAACGCCGTGTCTTTAGGAACAAGACCAGAATTTCAAGTCTCTGAGGATGGAATGGTAAGATGTCAAGGACGACTCTATGTTCCTAACAATGAAGAAGTAAAGAAAAGGGAAATCATGTCAGAAGCACATAGGAGTAACTATAGTATTTAACTGGGTAGTACAAAGATGTACAAGAATTTATGCCAATAGTATTGGTGGAACAGCATGGAAGTGGATATAGCTAAACACTTCTCTCAGTGCTTAACATGTTGGCAAGTAAAAGTGGAACGACGCAAACCCGCAGGACTGTTGAGACCATTGGATATACCAGAGTAGAAATGGGATCATGTAACAATGGATTTTGTGCAAGGATTACCAAGGACGTCAAGTGGTCACGATTCTATTTGGGTGATAGTAGATCGCCTGACTAAGTCTGTCCATTTCCTAGTAGTCCGCATAGACTACCCAATGGATAAATATGCTGAGATATGTATAAGCCAGGTAGTACGCTTACATGGTGTTCCTATAAATATCACATTTGATCGAGATTCGAGATTTACTTCAAAACCTTTGGCGAAGTCTTCTAACCGCCTTAGGGACTAAAGCTCTAGTTTAGTATCGCTTTTTATCCACAGACGGATGGACAAATGGAGAGAGTAATCCAGACACTAGAGGACATGTTGAGAGCTTGTGTCATTGATTTTAAAGGAAGTTGGGATAAAAAGTTAAACTTGGTGGAATTTGCCTATAACAATAGTTTTCAGAAAAGTATAGGCATGACTCCCTATGAAGCATTGTATGGGAGAAGATGCAAGACCCCTGTCTATTGGAATGAAGTAGGTGAAAGAAAACTGACAGGACCTGAGCCGGTACAAGTTACCACAGAGGCCGTAGAGATCATCAGGAAAGGACTTAAAACTGCCTAAAGTTGACAGAAAAGCTACACAGATAAGCGTAGAAGGCCCTTGGAATTTAATGTGGGAGACCACGTATTCCTTAAGGTATCCCTGATGAAAGGAATATCACGATTCAGGATGAAGGATAAGTTGAGCCTAGATTTGTTGGACCCTTTGAGATACTTGAAAGGATATGAGACATAGCTTATCAGCTAGCATTACCTCATAAGTTGGAAAATTTACATGATGTGTTCCATGTATCGATGTTGAGAAGGTATTAGCCTGACCCTAGACACATACTCAATCATGAAGATATCAAAGTGGATGAGCAAGTGAGGTACATAAAAGAGCCGATACAAGTACTGGGACGAAAGGAGCAAGTCCTCCGCACCGAGAAAATTCTGTTAATAAAAAATTTTATGGCGACATCACGATATGGAAGAGGCTACATGGGGAAACTGAAAAAGAAATGAGGCAAAGGTACCCTCATTTGTTTAACGAGACATGAGTGATGTAAAATTTCGAGGACGAAATTCTCTAAGGAGGGGAGAATTGTGGCATCCAAGAATTTCAACAACCCTCGGATATGCGATGGTCGTGACCGATTGACGGAAGTATCATCGGACTGTGGCACTGATATCATTTACAGGCATTGATTCGTATTATTGTTGGATCAACCAATCGTGCAACAAGGAAAGTCTTTGGACGTTGATCGATTTATGTTTTTTCAGAACCAAAGGGATGGAATTCGACCATGCATGAGGAACATGCATGCTGAATTTAAGGATAAAATTTTGACGAGTTGGACCGTGCATGAGGACCATGCACGTCTTTTCTTTGTGCAATTCGGCAAGTGAGGAAATGAAATTTTATCATCATACAATCCTATCGAGTTCTTTATCCACACGAAAATTTCAATCACATACTTGTACATTGTTGCGACACCATGTGGCCATGTGAGTAGGGTGTAATTTAGCTCATGCATGTGTGGAGATTAAGAATAAAATTTGGAGAAATTGAGCCATACATTAGGACCATATGGCCACAGAATTCTGGTCATACATCAATAGAGGAAATTTGTCATCATATAGCAAATGTGCCCGTCGAGTGAGGTGTTGAGCCACCGGTCAACAATTGAAAACAAAACACTTGACCAAGAGGCCCTCTTTAGTGGACACGTCGGTGCATGTGGGGGGGGGGGGGAGAGAGAGAGAGAGCTGGCCACCAAAGAACCCACTCCTTGCCACGTTCACCAGTTGGCTTCGTTGGATGATGCCACCAAATAACCTGCATGCAAGAAGTTAATTAACCAATTAACCAAAGGAACAAAAAGGGGGTTCGGGAATTAAGGGGTAGAGAGAGAGTGAACCGAGCATATTTTTGAGCAAAGAGAGAGTGAGCAATCGAGAGGACCGTAGGCGTGAGAAGTGGACACGCGAAAGAGGGCACGGCATGAGGAAGGAGGAGGTCAGGTCGCCCATCCGTCAAGCACGGTGCTGCCACCGTCGTCACCGCCGGTCTTCGCCACCGTTGAGCTGCGTTCGAAGTCCCAAGTTTCCTGTTTTGGTTGCCGATCAAGCTAGGAGTTGAGGCAAGTGAAAGTTCATTGATCTATGTCTTTGCATGCTGTAATTATCTAGCAAAATGCTGGTAGATGAGAGAAAATGCAGAATTGGGAGATGCATGTGTAATTTGGAGGATTGAGATGAAGTTGGATTAAGAAACTGAGTAAAAACAGAGTTGGTTTTTTGTGTAGTTAGATTATTGGTTGAAATAAGAATTGAAAGGCCTAACTAAAGTGGATTTTTGAAGTAAAGTAGTTATAATGTAGTGCAATAGACTTGTAGGTGTTTGGGTACAGACGTTGGATGCCGGCATTCAATGAGCAGAAGTAGTTCTCTTTGGATTAGTAAACTGTTTTCGCAAAGATAGCATGACCTTTGGTGATTCCATGAATTTTCTGTAATTATATAGCCAGAATTAGACTTTGAACCCTGAATTAAAGTTGTAGGTAATATCTTTAGGAATAACATATCAAAAATTGAGAATAAATTAACAAGATTTGATCGATAAAATGATTTTCTATGAAAATGTTGAATCTGGAAGTCATTACAGAACGTTAGCAAAGAATACAGCAATTATTGCTCTTGACATAAGGAATTTCACTTGGTGTTCTTCATGAAAATTTTCATTTAGGTCTTATTGATAACATGTCAAAATTTCATAATTTTCTGAGTTCATTTAGGGATTATTTTGAAATTTTTACTAGAATAATCGAGCTGTTTTGTTCCGAATTTGCTCAAATCGTCCCAAAAGGTGAATACATCTTGAATTGCTATTTGACATGATGATACTGGCATTGGCATATTATGCAATATTGAGATTTGATAACAGATTTATGGGACATCTTGTCATTGCATTTAAAAGTATTTTGGGAAATTAAGATGTTAATTGATACCGTTGGATCCTCGGGTCAACGATGCCCCGAGAGTCAGGATGCCCAAAGAATTGAATGAGTCGATGCCTTGTGGATGCCCAGTGGCCCTGTGTGGCTGAATGCCAGAGGTTTTTCCTGGGGAGCTTGAGGATGCCCGGTTGTATGCTAATCGTTACGTAAATCCAAAGGGCCGGGATAACCATTCTCATGGTGAGCCTCGGAGGATTCCTCGTGATGCCAGGTGGGGTGCGAAATGCCTAGAGGTGTGATACTCTCTGGATGCCCAGTGGTTCTTGTAGCTAAATGCCAGAAGCTTTCGAAACGCCAGGGTGGGTGCGAAATCCTAGAATGATGCAAACATTGGTCCTCTGAGGGTGAAACCTTTTGAATGATTAAAACTGATGATTATACTAAGTGTGCATGTGGTCTGGTTATGGGACTAAAATTGTATGGCATAGAATGGGATGGGTCATTACAATTTGGCCCTTGATCGAGACTTGTGTAACTGGACATGAAGCATCTTGAGGGTTTCGAAATTGTACTTGTCATTGCATTAAAGGATTTCATGATTTTGATGCATACTTATCCTTTGATTACTTGATTTTGTCTATCCTACATGAGTCTAGATATTGATGGTACTGCTTGATATAGCTTGATGAATCTTTTACTACTGAGTAGTTGTACTGACCCCATTTGGGAACTAACATTTTAGATTAAAAGATATGTCTCTACTACCAGTCACTCTCAGTACATTTTACAGTGTCCCCATTGACGTCGAGTGCAAGTGTTCGGAGCACCCTCATCCTGAGTTACGAGGGTTGGTTTTTATTCGAGTGTGGGTTCTAGTCATGTATGACGTTGGTTCACCTGATGGTCTAATGATTCAAGAGTTTCTGTCAGTGCACGTCCGTCGTGATGGGATCATGCTGGGGATGTTGCCGCCGTCACCAGCTAACGAACCGGGCTGGGTGTGACCGAGAGTGACGGTTAGCAAATGAAGCATTTTTGGACCGTCGACACTAACTGATAGACCTATGTATAGGACTGTATGGAAAGAAAAGAAAAAGGAAAGTCGAGTTATCTTTTGATATGAAGCCGGGTATAGAAAACCACGGCAAATTTTGATGTACCGATTGGTGTTGTTTATCAAGTCTGTATAAATAAAAGTGTTTGACTTTGACTCATAAAAATGTGTAGTTGGTGTGCATTATTCCTAAACATGGGATAGGGAGATGATGGATATGCTTCCGCTATATAAACGGCATAGGGACCTATAGAAAGAATATAAACCCCCAGGATTGATAGACTTTCAGGTCAAGTAATAGAAAGGTAAGCGAACTGTAGTGATCCCAACGGATCGAGGGCCGTTCGGGGGTGCCACAGGCTTTTGATGGCCAGGCAGGTCGGCGGGCAGCGAGGTCCTCCCGTATAGACAGGGTCTTTTGGTCACGGTGGTGGGTGGCACGAGAGCTAATTCTCACAAGAGAGTAACTTTTAACTTTAGTTTTTGGAGAAAGGTCAGCTGGAGCAGAAACTGGAAGAAGAGAAAACATAGGAGGAAAGAGGTCCGGCGGGGGTGCAATGGACTTGGGCGGCTCAGCTAGTCTTCCTCTGGTTTTCTCAAGCTTTCAAGTGACCTCATCCATGGAGAAAGGAGAGGGATAGAGGAAGAAGATGGCTGCTAAAGAGGGGGGACCCCAAATGGCCTCTTTGGCCTTCAACACTTGGCTAAAACACTCAAGTGGCTGCCCCACCACTTGCTTAGCCATCCACAACCACTTTCTCTCTCCCAAAGCTTCCTCAACACACCACCCAAGTGGTCCAAATGTTCCTCCCCCCATGACATACGAATTTTGCACATTTGTTCATCAAATCCATAAATTCCCCTTCAATCCTCCCTCAATTGGCTCCAATTGAACTCAATTTGATTTCCATAAATTCAACCAAGGTGCCATCATCCCAATCAACATTTTTTCCTCACCATATAGTTGAACTTGAATCCCAAAAGCGTGACCAAAAACGGGCCTACAAATTTCCTGATCCAAAATACCCTTACTTTGGATTTTTCGTCGAAAATCTTGATTTGCAGAAAAAATCTTCAGAGGATGAGTCGACGCTCCTAAAATGATTTTTTATATGATAGAACTTTCAATTTCTAAATTCGGGTTCAATTTCGTGGTTAATTTCAATCTAGCGCGATTTTAGCAAGTCCTAATCAACTGGGTAGCTTTTAGGAATTTTAGGGCATTTGACTTGTGGTCGATCATTTTTGATCCACAATATACATCTTTAACTCATAGGAAACTCTTGGTTGTCGTATAAATCTCAAGGTTTCAAATATGGACACGAGTACATAAACGACAGAAAAATCGGTCTAGTGTCGTTCGATGAGAATTTTGTGATTAGGTGGAATCACCCACACACTAGTTACATACCTCTGTTGAATCGACCTATCTCCGGTCTCTGGTCGATTTTGACAGTGCTGTAATGAACCTTGCAGATTAGTAAGTTCCAGAAATATGGGCTGAAGAGGATAAAAGAAAATATAAATAAAAAATAATAGATAGTATAAATCCGGTCTCTGGTCGATTTTGATAGATCATTTTTTTTTTTTGGGAAGTCGGAATTTAGCTTATCTTTGTGTAGTCAGTATTCACATAATTTGGGAAATCACATGTATTCTCTAGTTTAGATAAAGCTTTGGGTAGATCAGTCTCTTTAGAAAAAAAAAAAAGGGGGATTTGATTTGAATTTTGCTCATGGAGGTGCTATCTCGGGACTTTATAATGATGCCATGTATATTCTTTATCTGACACGGTATCGAGCTTACTTTTTGTACTTTACTTGTATCGCATTTATTATGATTGTTTACTTTTTCTTAATTGCGCATCCATGCATGGACATCATTTAGTGGCATAGGATTACAAGATGGACAAAGAGCGCATGAATCACCTTGTTGACAAATAATTAAGTGTAAAACCGAAAGAACATTAACTAGTTAAACTAGTATAACCTAGTCCTCATACTTAGATCTTTGATTGCATAAGAAGTAATATATACTCTCATATCTCACTTAACTTTTAGCCAATGTCAATAGGCTAGTGGTGGCTCCAATTTATGATAAATTTCTCATAGTTTAATTCGAACTAAAAATAAAAATCCCAACATCGCGCAAAATAAAGGGTTTTGGGAGAGCCCACACCTATTGAGTATCGTTGGTCCCCAACTTGACAGTACCTCTAAACCTGTCTTCTCCTTTGGAAGGGTCATGACAACATGTTCGTTACTTCCCCCCCTTTAAGTGTGTTATCAAAATATTACTAGAAATTGTTGTAACTTTTTTAGTGTAGAAACGCTTGTACAACTAAGCAATTCAATTCTAAGCGCAATTGCACCAACGTTCCTATAGACTCTATTATGAAAGATATATATGATAAAGCTAGTAATAAAACCTAGAGGGGGATGAATAGGTGTTTTAAAGAAATTTTGACAAATAAACACAGAATAAAATAAGCTGCAATCAAAGTTTGGATGAAGAACAGAATCAGTTACGCAAGATACCAGACTTTTGATAGATGTTCATAATTTGTTACATGATGAAACCAATTGTTAATAAAATCTATAAGTGTGCGATAGACTTAAAAATAAGAAGAGTTAAGGAAAGAGAATATTGCATATGAAATTTATGGTGGTTTGGCTTAGATCATGCCTACGTCCACTCTCCCACGCTGACAGCCTTTTGGTTGGATTCCACTATATAATCAATCAAGAGATTACAACTTTGAGTGTAAACACTCAGTGGTAGACCCCAATCCTTAAGCGCGTGCCTATCCCTCGATGGTCAATAAAATTGCGATGTCCTAGAACGCGTCCCCGACCCATTCATTTTAATGCACATGTGAAAGTGAAACAATAACCCCTAACATCAAACAGCATGGGATAGAAAAGCAGGGCAACAATTCACAAAAGCCACACTTTCATAAACAATTGGGTTTAGGTATAAAAAGATTGGTCCCAAAAGAAGCTGTCCTACAACCTACTTGTCGAACACACTCATCAATCCTTCAAACTCCACTTCAACAAGCTCCGGGGCTTTGGTTCCTCCATCTAAGGACCTGAAAAGGTTGAGCCTACAATGGGATGAGACAATGTCTCAGCAAGTTCACCTCCTAAACTCCGACTAAGAAGGAAATACGCCTAGAGGTAATCTATGCACACAAGCCAAAAAGACTTACCTTGCCTCAGTTCCTTCCTGCACGTCAGTATAGTTCATAATCTTAACCAATCAATTCAATCCAATCAATTCGATACCATTGATACCATCTATCAATCAATACTATCTATCAATCAATCGATACCGGTACTACTCCCACAAGCTGAAATAGATTATAACTCTTATAAGCTGATATAGATGGTTATTGCTCTCATAAGTTGATACATAGATGGTAGCTCACACAAGCTAATATGTATTATAGCTCACCCAAGCTGATATATATTATAACTCACCCAAGCTAATGATTATTGCTCACACAAGCTGACGATTCAGTGCTCTGACAAGCTAACGATTGTTAATGCTCGCATAAGTTGATGATTCAATAATGCTCTCACAAGCTGACGTACAATAATGCTCGCATAAGCTGACACACGATTAATCAATACCGGCCAAAGACTTTGTGCTTTCCACACCAATTCCTCAATTAAAAATAATGAACTTGACCTATTTTCATCATGTTAAAAATACTCGATAAAATAATCATGTGTAGGTACACGGTTGGCCTAAGCCAAAAATGTAATATCCTCATTTTTAAAAATCACACTATTCAAAATAGTCCATAAAGACATTTTTGGCATTAAAAATCGACGCTCGGTATTTTCAAATTAAAATACCAAAATTCCACAATTTTGGAATAAATATCCAAAATTACAATTACCGCTCAATTTACACAAATTAACACTCAATTAAATAAACCAAGCACATCATTGCAATCGCACGAAATTCTTGTCACCAACTCTCCGGTATAATTTCCAAAAATAATAAATAATTAATTATATACAAAAATAATTAAATAAATGCAATTAATTACCAAATATAGCAACTTAGGCCGGAATGCTAAATTGAACACCGAAACGGGCCTAGAAAATTTCTTGACCAATCTAGATAAATAACACAATCTATCTAGTACTTAATTAAGCCATTCTAACCACCTAACATGCAAAATCGAATAATTAAATCGCTAATTTGTTCTAACCAACCACATAGTCCCTAATTTGCTTAATATAAACACCCCTTAAGCATCATTAACTCCCTAAGTAGAGTTTAGCAAGTAAACTCACCAGTTTTGCGATCCAGTGAGTCAACAGCAATGGCGATGCGAAGACAGGTGACAAATGACATTGTTGCAGCACCAAACAAGGCTCGGAAAAGGCCTAAAATGGGCCTTGAAGCCACAAAGCCCTTGCTGGCTTCGGTTCTGGTTGTTGGGCTGAGAGAGCTAGCGCAAGCTCGACTTGGGGCTAGAACAAGCAAGGCGGTGGATGGCTTCTACAGCAGGCGATGACGGGCGACGGCAACTGTTGGACGGCGACGGTGGAGCTCCAGTTGAGCTCCTACGGCAACCAAGGCTGCTGCGGGATGGCAAGGAGGCTTAGTGCAGGCGGATGGGCGCGAGGACAGCCGGACAGCGTGCACGGGCTCATGGGCGGTGTGACAGAGGCTTTGGTGGTTCGGCGGGCATGCGACAGGCTAGGGAGATGTGCTGCTCAGTTTCTCTAGTTTATGGAGCTTCAAAAGGTGACAACATTGGAGACAGCAAGTCCCAAGCTTGAAGAAGAAGCTGTTGAAGACTTGGAGGGTCCCCCTTAGCTCAAAAGTCTTCTATTCTATCCCTTTGAATCTTGGCAAGGCCCCACCAGCCATGACTGTCATCATGGTCCCTTGGTAGCCCTCAAACTTCCTTAACACACCACCCAAATGGCCTAAAATGTTGCTGATGTGGACATCGAGCCATATCGAGGAGGAGGTGCTAAGGACCCATTATCTATTCCTACTGGTTCGATCACTCGAGCGCGAGCCAAGCAATTTAGGCAAGCTGTTGGTATCATGGTTCGTGATCTTTGGCGTGGAGATCACCTTGGATCAAATCTTGAAGAATCTTGGAAATCTTGGTGCAATTTAATTATCTGGTCACCAAATATTTGACCAATTCAAATAGGAATATTCTTCTTGTTTAGGAATATTCTAGAATATGACGCATTAGTTTTTTTTTTCTTTTTTTTTTGACGAACTTAGATACAATTTAAGATGCTAGAAAAGAAAATTTAAAATTAATAGCAAACAACTATGTATGGAAGCACAAAAGCAATCGGATCCCTAAATTAGCTAGAACCGAAACCCTAGCTCAATAAATCTCAAGTTTCTGAATATCAACAGAAAATTAAAGATAAATAGACCTTGTAGAAGCAAGCTTTGATACCAAACTGATGTGAATCGTTGCGGAAGGATCGTTCTATGAAGGCCCAGATGGTGCGAATTGCAAACCTCGACCTCCAATCAAACCTGTGATTGGCAACCTTGGTATGAACGTGACCTGTTGACGAATGCATGTCAACCAACCAACGTTATAGACGCCACGAGCGGAAGAATTCGCTATCTCGCTCGATAAGTCAAATTGACCGCCAAAGAGAATCTTGATAAGGTTAAGTCCTCAAAAGAGCAGTAGAAGAAAACCTCTAAATTTTTGTTCTTAAAATAAAATATATCTCTGTCCCCCCAAAGAAATTCAGTCAGTCTTATATATATAGGCCTTCTAGCTGCAACACAAACCCTAAAACCAACCCTAACAAAAAAAAAAAAAAAAACTAATGCGTCATATTCTATAATATTCCTATTCTAGAATATTCCTAAACAAGAAGAATATTCTTATTTGAATTGGTCAAATATTTGGTGACCAGATAATTAAATTGCGCCAAGATTTCCAAGATTCTTCAAGATTTGATCCAAGGTCATCTCCACGCCAAAGATCACGAACCATGATACCCACAACTTGCCTAAATTGCTTGGCCCGCGCTCGAGTGATCGAACCAAAGTAGGAATAGATAATGGGTCCTTAGCACCTCCTCCTCGATATGGCTCGATGTCCACATCAGTTGCACCCCAAGGAACCTACGAATTTTGGAACAATGTCCCCCAAATTGAACCAAATCCCCTCAAATTGAGCCTAAATCGGTCGCCATAAATTCAACCAAGGTTTCCACACTTAATTTCGCATTTTCCTCGCCAATTGAACCAACTCGAATCCTGAAAACACGGTAAAAAATGGCCCTATGATTTTTCTAGTAAAAAACGGCCCTACTTTGCAATTTCGCCAAAAATCTCAGTTTGCAAAAAAAATTTCGGAGGATGAGTTGACGTTCCTAAAATAAATCGTGACATGACACAACTTTCAATTTCTGAAATAGGGTTCAAATTTACGGTTAATTTCAATCTAACACGATTTTAGCGTAACTTATCCTACTATGTAGCTTTAAGAAAATTTTAGTGCAATTGACCTGTGATCGATTATTTTTTAGCTATATAGTACATCTTCGACACATTCGCGACTCTCAGTGGTCATGAAAACTTCGAGATTTCAAATATAGACACAAGGTACAATAAATGACAGAAAAATTAGTCCAAAGTCTTTCAACGAGAATTTTGCAATCGATGGAATCACCCACACACTAATCACATATCTCAGTCGAGTTGACCTATCTCTGATTTCTGATCGATTTTGACCATGCTGTAATGACTATTGCAAATTAGCATGGTCAAGTAGTTGATTTTTTTATCGAATTCTCAAGTCTATTGCGTTAAATACCTTAACGGCTTTACTTGATAAACTAGTTATCCCGTGAGTAATTAGTTCAAGGAAAATAACTATAGGCGCATCGATGAAAAGCTTGATTCATTCAATTGAAAACAGAACTGGAAATTCATGATGTCACACTTCTATCTCACTAAGTCACTCTTTTTGTATTTTTCTCTCTTGAACACAATTTGTAAGGCGCGTTGAAGAAAACAAGTAGTTAAGAGAAGTTTCAAACTTTGTAATTATAATATTCACGTCTCATACTCCATCTTGAACGAAAGACCTCCTTTAAGTACTCCTCTACGTCACACTAGCCATTGACATTCTCTAAAGGAATTTCTTCCAATCAATCTATTGGACAGAATCTATTAAAGAGATCTTGTGGTCGTTTGGAAATAGAAATGGAAATTCCACTTATTCTGATCGTCCATTCAATCAGAATATAAGTTTCCATAAGCAGAACTTCCTCATAAGGAACTTATCTTCAAGATTGATCTTGTCAATTTTGTGATTGACTTAATCAATGTATATACAGAAAGTAAAATCCTTCGCTACAAGATAGTTGTCAAAAGAATCTTTTGTTTCCAAATAGATTTCGTTTGTGTCACAATTCGTTGAGTTTGAATCCGGACTCTTTCTTATTCTAGACACGATCTCAGTTTGGATTTCATCAGAGTGAGAAATACTTCTAGAATAGAGTAGACTTAAATAAAGGTCTTCGATAGAACCTTAATAATTCCTTAGAAACATCTCACAAGCAATTTAAGTATTAGAAATAGAAAGTTTTGTCAACTTCAAAATTTTGCTAGGAGTTTTCTCAACACTATATACAACTAAATCAATGATCCAAGATTATGACAGGTATAGTTCCATCTATTTCATAGTTAATGCGAACAAAGTCTTATATCTGGTATAATTCCAAGTACTTTATACTTCGTAAGAATAATTTTTGGTATAACTCTTATTAACAATATTTTGTACATTTGGATTGTTTCAATTGTTGAATCGTTCATCTCGAGAACGCTCTATTCAGAAAAATTAGTTAAAAAATTTATTCCATTATAAAAGCTATATTCCATGATTGCTTGTATTTTGGTAATAATTTGTTTAAAATAATTGTTTACATATATATAGATTCAATTTTGAAATATCTATAAAACAATAAGGTCGATTGTTTTTCCAAATGAGGTTAAACTATTAATATAATGGAACAAATTTATGCCTTTTAGCTATAAAAAGAAATATTAAGTGTTTAGGAAGTTGTAGAAAATGTTCCTGCATCTAGATTATTAAAAGGAAAAACGAACAAAATGATTTTTTTAAAAGTAATTTTTTATGCATATATAGATTCTATTTTGGAATATCTATAGGCTGAAACTTTAAATTAATCAAATCATTCCATAAATAGATCTTTGCTAACAAGGAAGGGAAACATAATTTTGCATAGTAATTGTTCATATACTTTAAAGAAATACATTACTATTGCACTGGGCCCGCTACAACCAACTATAATGAAGACCCAAACCCTGCAATTCAATTGTCAATCACGTCATCTCATCCAATAATTATGCCTCGCTTCCAAATGTCCTCGGAACGGAAGATGCTAGGTCCATAAGTGGACTTTATCATTTGGGATAGCAGGGGATGCTGTAGTACGGCGAATACAGTCAAGGGGAAAGAGGCTAGCAAAATGATGGGAATGAGAACCCTCTCCATTGTCTTATCCAGCACACATGTGAGAGTTGCAGCAAAGGCCACCAGCATGAAAACCAAGGAAAGAAAGAGAAAAAGAAGACCCATAATTATCTTCTTAGGCAAAGAGTCCAGAAAATCTTGCGGCTCGTTTGGTGAAGTTAAGATGGCTAAGAACAGTAAAGTAGCCGCCACTGATAAGAACAACCCTAATCCATCGAAAATTGTGAAAATCAGGACAGAACCCTTCAATAGGATTATATTACTGTCATTATTGGTTCCAGGCACAGTGAAAACTGCAGCAAACAATACTGTGGCAATTAGAGTTGAGACAAGCATACATTTGTCTGCTGTCTCCTTCACCCACTTCTGTCCATTCTCAAGCAACTTTTCATGATCCTCCACAAACTGCTCCCAGTATGTTTTACCCTCGGGGTCAAGCCTGGAGACTCTCAATTGATGGGCAACCCAACTTTCCACAGCCTATGGATGAAAGTCACAAACATTAATAAATTATTGAAAATTTTGAAAAAAAGGACAAATGAACATTTCAAGGAGATTAAGACTTTTCCAACACTTCATGCAAAATGACTTAGAGGTTCAGTGCATCTTTGCCGACAGAGTCTCTTTGGGCTTCCATGATTTCGTCCTTCCATATAGCCAAATATTATATGGCTAGAAAACCCTATGTTTCTACTTTCCAATGGATCAAGTTTCATCCAATTTGGAATCTTCTAGAGAAATTTATGGAAAAAATATTAAGAGACGGTTGGGAAATCCAAGAATAAGTCGTTTAGTATTTCCTGTGCTTTGTTGAGACCTTTGAATTATATATATTTTCTAGTCATTTGAGTCAAGAGTCAGTGTTAGTACTTATGATTTGTCTACGGGATGTTGGTCTACTTGGGAATAAAAGGTCGGCGTCATGGGATTTGCCCATGCTTGGAAGGTTAGTGTCAAAGGCTTCGTTGAGGGTAAGTGAGTATTTTGTGAATTTGTCCAAGTAAACTCTTTGATTAGATTTCGTTAACTCTATCTTTTCGATGGGTTTTATGTGGTGAGGTACATGCCTCTAATCTTGAGGCGTATTCCTCTTGGCAATGAGCATCTACCCTTATGTACCTTAAATCCCCAAGTGGATTTCTTAATTTATCCTGAGGCGAGTTTCTCTGATGATGAGCATTTTTCTCATCCCACCAGGGTAACCTTCTAAATCTTGGACCCCTCTTATATGAGTTGGTGTCAAAGCATTGGCTATGGCTGGTGGTCCTCGTTGTGAATTCATTGGTAACAACCGTGATGTCAAATGGAAGAGTTGAGAAGATAAGTATAACTACTCCAAAAATAATTGGAGATATTTCAAATGTTTCGATGTGACAATTGCTGTTCTGACCATGAAGGAAAAACCTTATAGGGGAGAATAATCCTCCCATGATGTCCATTCTAACACATCTAGGTCAACCTTGCTAACCATCGCCAAGGTGTGTCAATCAGCTAAAAGAAAAAAAGACAAAAATTAAAAAAAAAGAAAAGGAAAAGAAAGAAAGGAAAAATTCAAAAAATTATAGAAAAAATTAAAATATTAAAAAATGTAATAAAAAAAATCCATGTAAGCGCCGGCCTTATCACGCAAGACGGTTGGTGCTAACTAGAGTGCCATGTCTACTCTTTTTAGTCAAAATAGGTTGGAATGACTAAGTTGGCAAATCATCAAAATGTTTAATACTAAATTGATAAATTATCAAGAGTTTGAAGACTAAATTAACACAATTAAAAGTTTTAGGATTAAATTAGTGAATTATTAAAAGTTTTAAGATTTAATTAACACATTATAAGGTTTGAGATTGAATTAACCATCCTGCAATAAATTTAGAATTTTTTGAACAATTTTTTTCCCTTGATGTGATGGTGTTAATTTTACATTAGGTTTTCCTCTCATGGGATAAGTTCAGCAATGCTTTAATTTTGTGCTTAGTGCTTTTATTCAAACCACAACGGCCTACGGAATGAGTCCTAGAAAGTGAATCTCTTCTGGGCTTGTTGAAAAAATCAAACCAAAAATTGGCGACTCATTTCGAGTCTTAAAGAGAGTTGATGAAAAATGCTTAGAAGATCGAATGGCCCGACAATTATGGACTCTCGATTGCATGATAGCTATTAAAATAAAAGTTCGATGTATATTCTCGAGACTTTCCGAATAAAGTTGTAACCATAATATTTAAAGAAATTTGTCAAGGAGATATTATAATTATTAAGCGCAGTCGTTTATTATGTGAAAAGAAAAACACTTGCCTTAAACCATTGGACTTCTCTTTGCATTCGAAGGGCAGCTCCGGAGAGAGTAGTAATATACTGGAAATCAGGATAGTACTTGGATGCAACGCACATCATCATACTGGATTCTGTCTCTGTTGGCGCTGGAACTAATGACAACCCATTGGTTGAGCTCTCCTTCAAAAAGAGTCTGATAATCTTATCGTGGCGATACTGCACAGCAATTGTCATCAGAGTCGTCTCACGCGGAATCCAGAGAAGCTCTGGGAAATATTGAATGGATAGCTTCACAAGTTCACTGATTCCGTTCACTGTAGCTTGACCCAGCACGTCCCTATCTTGGAAAAATTGGGCGATCTCGGTACGGTTCTTCCGAGAGAGCGCTTTGCAAACTTCTTCTACCAACTTCTCGGCTGCCTCGTGTCTCTGCTTTATATCGTCAATCCTCTTGATTGAAGGTACTGCAAAATGTCAAAACAAAGTAACAAGAAATGTAAATGAAGAGCCGGAAATTCCAACCCCCCCCCCCCCCACCCCCCAAAAAAAAAACAAAAACAAAAACCCCGAGTCTCCCTCTCCAAAAAGAGAAATAAATAAATAAAAATTCTCCAGCTTTGCTTCATTAATTTTTTATCAGACGCCGCCTAATCAGTAATTGCATCTAACGACAGTTTACTAGTTGCCATATTTTCTCCCCGAACCCCTTCGTCAATTAGAGCTTGGGTCGGAGGGTGATTGGAAAACGATCTCATTCTTTTTTTTTATATTATAGGAAAGTATTTTGACCTGTTTTTTTCTTTGGGATTCTGTCCTCAAATGCAAAGTGTGGGTATTAATAGTTGGGTGACGATCACTTATTATAAGAGTAATAGTCTGTTTTAAACCATAAAAAAATAAATAATTAATTATAAATTATTGTGGAGTTTATTCTTTTAAGAATTTATAATTCGCAACATGTTATTACTCTCACAGTAGCCCAAAGATTGTTATGCTAGCAAAACCCTTATGAAAATAACTATGCTAATTACATGTGTCTAGCTAGAGTAAATCATAGTAATCTTTGCATACATAAAATTATCTACTATAATAAAATCATTGAAATGCACGTAGCAGCTTGTAATCTAAAAATCACATTGACCGTCCAGTCCTTTGTGTTATTAATTATGCTCAGTACAATAACAAGTTTTTGAAACTTATTCCATATGTCTGTAATAAAATCAAAACTAACACGAGTTCACATCATGGTATGCCACGTTTGAGTTTACTTGTTACACTTAAATGACATGGTAAGTATATTTAACTCGACTCTATTCAAAACTAAATGTTCATTTAAAAAAAAAAAATACGCAACTACACTATGCTTCGGTTTCTTTTTGTTCTTTGACAAAATAGAAAAATTAGGGACAAGGGCTAATGGGTACTTTGAATGCATATGAAATTTGGGTGAAGATGACAAGGTGAGTGCAACTGCGGGCAAAAGTTATTGAATAAGTTGTGGGAACTATCGAAATTTGTTTAGCGGTTAGGTTGTGCCCGGCCGACTTTCGTGTGTCGCTAGTTCTCCTCTCTGGATATTTTCGAGAGCGCACTCCCCATATTGGTCTGATGTATTTAGAATTTTGTATCTAAATTGCTCGTAACAAGTTTTGAATATAAGATCATAAGGAGATGAGCAAACTTCCTTGCCATTGCTCATCTAGCCAACGGCTGGTGGGTACCAAATAGATAAGTTGGGGTGGAATTCTGGGATGCACGATTTTTTGGGCCCGATAAATCTGCTCCAACTAAAATCATCTCCTATTCCAAAGTCCTCCCAAACAAATTATTTTGCTTTTTCCTACCTGCTTTCTTCCCCTTATTCCTACTCTTCACGCCTTTTTGAAGCTCCGAAATAAAAGTGTATACTTACTATGTTAAATGTGTTCAACTGATAAATCCGTGCTTTCATCTATAGCAACCTTATTATATATTACATGAAGCTATGGGCTAATCCCCGTTCCATGCCCAATTCCTACACCCTCTCAACGTATTGTATCGTGTTGTATTAAGATGAAGTAGCAGTCAAGGAAAAATAATGTCTACGCTTAGCACTTCAGCTATAATGGAGGAAACAGATGCATATGAATTCGGTGTTCTTATTTTTTTCGGAAACATTAACATGTTTGTAGAGATGACGAAGGATACATGATTTCACCAATCAAGATTGAAGGAGAAGTCCTAGGTTAGCTAACTCTTATTCAATATCTTCTGCTTAGAATAATTAGCCATAAGCAACGGGAATTTAGGTTAACATCAAATCTGGCTTCAATTTGCGATTTTAAGGATTATTTTTTGCCCTTTTCTTAAAAGATTTCGTGAATCTTGCAATTAAAACTTGGTGAATTCTGGAAATCTTTCAAAATATAAAAACATTGACGAGGGAATAATATATAAATTTGTTTCAGTTTGATGATTTTCTAGAGGATTTTTATTCACTACCGATGTAAAAAATAAATTACCCGAGCATCTTGGATCGTTGACTTGTGGCAAAATTTAGTAACAAAACTAACTCAACTACACATATCAATAATCCAACGGTCAACATGTAAGGACCTTTCTATACAGGCAGGGAACCAACTAAAGTCAGTTTTTTCAAGTTTCGGCATAAAAATCTAATAGGATCATTTTTCTACTTAATAAAAGAAGCCAAAACAAAACAAGCCAGAGACTTTTGATTGGAGAGAGACAAAGATAGAGACAAAACCGCATCTTCATAAAAATGGAAGAGTACCTGCAATTTTGATGGCATTCCAAGGTGACCTTGTAAGACATTGAAGAGCTACAATGGGGTTGCAGAGAGAACTGGGTTAGTGAATGTGAAATCATTGTGTGTATGAGGAATGAAGATACTTCAGTTCAAGATTATAATAACTGGTGTCTTAACAGTCTTAAGGGTTGATAGTCACAGATATCAAAATAATCAACATTGACATTCACGTGGATAAATAGTTGGGATTCTAAGTGACCCGCCAGAGATATGGATAAGGATAAAGGACCCCAAACAGTGTAATCCGCTTCCTGTTGCAGCTCCTCCAACACTATTTGCGTCTCAATTTGTTTGTTACATTGTCCATTAAATAAGTCACACAACACTTATGCATTTGGTTGAATCATATGTGGTTTCCAGGGGATAGCTGATACTTGAAGTATTTCGATTTCAGTTTGGGTTTCCTTTGGTAGTAAGGAGGAAATCAATCTAAGAAAATTGAATTAAGTTAAAAATCATGGAAGGTCTTAAATTTGATAATGCTCAACTATAAAAAAGCATACTCACCCGGTTTCGTTGACGTTTGCCCATCACTTGAATACTCCTCGTCCACGGGAATACCTTCAATTCAGATACAAAAGAGCAGGTAATGAGCAAGGTATGATCTTCTTGAAGGGAACCGGTAATGAAGGGATGCGAGTGCAGAAAGTACGGACATTTGTATACTAATGTTTCCAAAACACCGAGACTAGTTCCGCTGCGAAAGTGAGAGGGCATCCTCGCCAACATGCCCAATATAGACTTGTCTGTCTCCCTTTGGCCTCTCTCTAGAATGAGGGAAGGGTATCGCCTAACTAGGTGAAGGACGATATCTATCCGAATTCACCAGCAAAGTTGATCAGGAAAATGAGCTAACTCTGGAATGAAGGAAAAGAACAGATGGAGTTGAAACAGAGTGATGGTGATATTACCAAGATGACCAGTGCAGGTGAGATCCACAGTGGATTGAATCACATGGTTACGGATGTTGGGATCAATTGGCTGTTCTATATTTTCCGCTAAGAACCAGGCAATATCCTTATGCATAGAAGCTTCCCGAGTAGATAAATTGAAAGGAATACGTTTGTTGGCATCCTCTTTTTTCATCAACTCACGGTTACATCCAACTAAAAGCTCGACTATCCGTATCCTTCCACACAGGACAGCATGGTGGAGGGCTGTGCGGTCATCACAATCAACCTTTTCAAGCTCAGATGAAGACAAGAGATCAACCAGCTTCTCAACAAACTGATCTTGTGCATTCAAAACTGCTATATGAAGCACTGTTTCGGATCTGCTTGTTATATCGGCTGTCTTTAGATTAGGTTTATCTTGAAAAATTGTGGCAGCAGTTTCCCAATCACCTTTGGTTGCAGCTTTGAACAGCAGTTGTTTATCGTCTTCACTGATTACAATTTCTGATGTTCCTGCAAAATGGATGCAAACTTTTCAGGCCATTTTATTGATACTTTTTCCTTGCAGACTTTCCGAAGTGGCTGAGAAAAGAACAATTTCATCAAGATCCGCCGGGGATATTAATTTCACGATGAAATAACTCTTTTGAAGGATAACGGAGTCGGTTCTGGACCACCTCCAGATTGAGAAGGAGAAGGAGTCGGTTCAACGGTAAAACGGACATCTTCAATATATGTAGGAGAAAGAGTGAGCACAAAATCCCCGTCACACTGATTTTTTTTTTACTTTTTCCTAGCCAAAGCCAGGGCTATGTGTGTTCGAAATAAAAGGAATCATGACAAAATACACATTTCAGCATATTCTAAGACCACATCGCTTATACCATTTTTTTTTTCTTTGTTGAAACTACCTGCTGGTCGTGCTGCATGATTTGAGTTCCCTTGTTGTTCGCTTGGTTGCATCGCCATTGGGTTGCTTTCCTGGTCACAGTCTTTCGACAATAAAGTAAACCGAGAATGCAAAGGAGACTTTCTACTTTCTTGGAAAGTTGAAGCTGAGATGCCAATCGGCTTAAGTTGCGGGCCTCTTTATAAATAGGCACAGGGCTTGACCATTTCCAGAATAATTTGGTCGTTTTCATATAATTTTTAGAAATAATGGGGTGTTCTGTTATTTTGCTGTTTGTTCTGACAAACATGGAGTAGTTGAAGAGCACCATAACGAGGTCCGGTCCATTTTTAGCTTAGAACGATGGATTACAACCATTGGCCAAAATTATGTCTCGAATTTACGAAATTCGACCTGTTCGGAGGATTTTCAATTGTTCGCGGTGGAATTATATTCGTAGGAGATAAATAATGAAGAAGCGCCAGCTGAATATGGAAGAGATGTCCTCTTTCAGGATTCCAAGTCTTGATGGGTTAAGTAACAATCTTTTATCCGACTTTGAGCGGTTTGACTTGCTTGGACT
Source organism: Eucalyptus leucophloia subsp. euroa (assembly GCA_017140325.1). Lineage (NCBI taxonomy): Eukaryota > Viridiplantae > Streptophyta > Magnoliopsida > Myrtales > Myrtaceae > Eucalyptus > Eucalyptus leucophloia. The sequence continues at coordinate 49,705,249 of CM029470.1, forward strand.
TTCTTTACATTGCGCCCAGAGGAGCACATCCTTTGGCTATCCGAAAAAGAAGGGGCTCACATTTGTATTACTAATGAATTATTTATCACTAGCTCTTTTTGTGAGGCAAGCACAAATAATTAGATCGAACCACGTAAATATCTGACGTTCTTTATTATTTCTCATTAATTTCTCAAGTGATTTCACACTATTTTATTTGCAAGATTAGATTCATTTCCAAGTTAATTTTACAACATTCTCCAGTAAGGACTCGGCGTATTATGATTCTAATTCTCTTTGCCAATGACCATGACCAAAGTTTACCAACCAATAATTGATCGGTGTCCTGCAAATATCGTACTAGAACAACTTGACCTGGCAGCATAGCGCACCACAGGCATAGCAACGAGGAAGCGTCCTTGCTGTCACATGCTAAGATTGTCCTATGTTTCTAGCCGGCTCTGATATGGGAATTCCACTGGAAGTTGTGAAAATTGCTAAGTAAATTTGGCTATCCGAAAAAGAAGGGGCTCACATTTGTATTATTAATGAATTATTTATCACTAGCTCTTTTTGTGAGGCAAGTGCCAATAATTAGACCGAAGCATATAAATATCTGACGTTCCTTATTATTTCTCATTTATTTCTCCAGTGATTTCACACTATTTTATTTGCAAGATTAGCTTAGTTTCCACGTTAATTTTACAACATTCTCCAGCAAGGACTCGGCGTATTATGATTCTAATTCTCTTTGCTGATGACCATGACCAAAGTTTAGCAGCCAATAATTGATCGGTGTCCTGCAAATATCTCACTTGGAAGACTTGACCCGGCATTACAGCGCCCCACAGGCGTAACAACAAGGAAGCGTCCTTGATGTCACATGCTTAGATTGTCCTGTTTCTAGGCGGCTCTCATATGGGAATTCCACTGGAAATTGCGAAAATTGCTGAATAAATGTATGTTTCTCATTCTCAACCAAATTCTGAAGTGTTTATTTCAATATTTTATTTTCAACGCATGGTATTTTCTGAATCGCATGTTGCTCTTAACTTCTCCAGGCTCTTCACAGCTGCTAATGAATTATTCAGATTTTATGTTTATTCAACTCGCACGGCAAAGTGCTGATCTCATCGTAGCAATAATTGTTTTGTGCTATATTTCATCTTACTTTGTATTACTTTTCAAAAGAAATCTAATGTAATACATGAAATTTCTAGAAAATAGGAAGAATCAAGCTATTAGAGCATGTCACCTGTTATTTGTTCTGTTATGGGAATTTTGAAAGGACAAAACTTCAGGCTAAAATCTTGTTTTGCTTTTCGAATGATAGATTACGCCCATTAACCAAAAGAAACTTGTTTTGTTGACTTGAATACCGATATGGTTCCAGTCTGCACAGCTTGTTTCGTTTCGGAGCATATTTTTACCACATACCATTTGGTTAATGTTGACGGGAAGTCGTCGGTGACTGGAGAAAAAGACAATTTTGTGAGTTCTGTATGAACTTCTCTTTAGCTGGAGACTCCGCTTGTCATGACATTGACTCTATATGCAGATGATGTCTAAAGTCTACCATCCACCAATGGATTCGGTGTCCAGCAATAATTATGCTGGAACGACTTGACCTATATTCTAGTAGTACATCACGAGCACACCAATATAGAAGAGTCGTTCATGTCCTATGCTGAGTTTCTACGATGTTTCTGGCAATCATATGTGAATCACATGCGAAAAGTGCGAAAATTGCTAATTGAATTTAGTCTCGTTCTCAACCTAATTCTGGTGTTTCTCATTCCCATGTTTTATCTTCTATGGATACCATCTTATCTTTCGTATGTTAATGGTTTCTTCTCTCAGGAGTCTTTAAAGCAACTAAATAATTGTTTCCACTTTACGGTTGGTAAACTCATCCTCATAAACAAATGAGAACATGACTATTTTGCAAATTGTCCCTTTGATACCATTTCATTGGTTGAGCTACGAAGATATACAAGAAAAATTCTAAAAACCAGGGTCTCACGATTCCTTCGACAAACAAAATTCTAAAAACAAATCAAACATATGCTCCATTTATGCCACGAAAATTAAATGATTTGAAAAATATTAAAAAAAAAAAAAAACGTGGAAGGGTCCTTGATGTCACATGCTAAGATTGTCTTATGTCTCTAGGTGGTTCTCACATGGCAACTCCACTGGAAATTGCGAAAATTGCTAAATAAATTTGGTTATCCGAAAAGCAAGGGGCTCACATTTGTATTATTAATGAATTATTTACCAATAGCTCTTTTTTTTTAGGCAAGTACCAATAATTAGACCGAACCACGTAAATATCTACCATTCTTTATTATTTCTCATTTGCTTCTCAAGTGATTTCACACTATTTTATTTGCAAGACTAGATTAGTTTCCACGTTAATTTTACAACGTTCTCCAGTAAGGACTCGGCGTATTATGATTCTAATTCTCTTTGTTGATGACGATGACCAAAGTTTACCAACCAATAATTGATCGGTGTCCTGCAAATATCGCACTAGAACAACTTGACCTGGCAGCATAGCGCACCACAGGCATAGCAACGAGGAAGCGTCCTTGCTGTCACATGCTAAGATTGTCCTATGTTTCTAGGCCGCTCTCATGTGGGAATTCCACTGGAAATTGCGAAAAGTGCTGAATAAATGTGTGTTTCTCATTCTCAACCAAATTCTGAAGTGTTTATTTCAATATTTTATTTTCAACGCATGGCATTTTCTGAATCGCATGTTGCTCTTAACTTCTCCAGGCTCTTCACAGCAGCTAATGAATTATTCAGATTTTATGTTTATTCAACTCACACGGCAAAGTGCTGATCTCATCGTTGCAATAATTCTTTTGAGCTATATTTCATCTTACTTTGTGTTACTTTTCGAAAGGAATCTAATGTAATACATGAAATTTCTAGAAAATAGGAAGAATCAAGCTATTAGAGCATGTCACCTGTTATTTGTTCTGTTATGGGAATTTTGAAAGGACAAAACTTCAGGCTAAAATCTTGTTTTGCTTTTCGAATGATAGATTACGCCCATTAACCAAAAGAAACTTGTTTTGTTGACTTGAATACCGATATGGTTCCAGTCTGCACAGCTTGTTTCGTTTCGGAGCATATTTTTACCACATACCATTTGGTTAATGTTGACGGGAAGTCGTCGGTGACTGGAGAAAAAGACAATTTTGTGAGTTCTGTATGAACTTCTCTTTAGCTGGAGACTCCGCTTGTCATGACATTGACTCTATATGCAGATGATGTCTAAAGTCTACCATCCACCAATGGATTCGGTGTCCAGCAATAATTATGCTGGAACGACTTGACCTATATTCTAGTAGTACATCACGAGCACACCAATATAGAAGAGTCGTTCATGTCCTATGCTGAGTTTCTACGATGTTTCTGGCAATCATATGTGAATCACATGCGAAAAGTGCGAAAATTGCTAATTGAATTTAGTCTCGTTCTCAACCTAATTCTGGTGTTTCTCATTCCCATGTTTTATCTTCTATGGATACCATCTTATCTTTCGTATGTTAATGGTTTCTTCTCTCAGGAGTCTTTAAAGCAACTAAATAATTGTTTCCACTTTACGGTTGGTAAACTCATCCTCATAAACAAATGAGAACATGACTATTTTGCAAATTGTCCCTTTGATACCATTTCATTGGTTGAGCTACGTAGATATACGAGAAATATTCTAAAAACCAGGGTCTCCTTCGACAAACAAAATTCTAAAAACGAATCAAACATAGGCTCCATTTACGTCACGAAAATTAAATGATTTGGAAAGTATTTTTCAAAAAGGAAACGAGGAAGCATCGTTGATGTCACATGCTAAGATTGTCCTATGTTTTTAGGTGGCTCTCATATGGGAATTCCACTGGACATTGCGAAAATTGCTAAATAAATTTGGCTATACGAAAAAGAAGGGGCTCACATTTGTATTATTAATGAATTATTTACCACTAGCTCTTTTTGTGAGGCAAGTATCAATAATTAGACCAAACCACGGAAATATCCGATGTTCTTTATTATTTCTCATTTAGTTCTCCGGTGATTTCACACTATTTTATTTGCAAGATTAGATTAGTTTCCAGGTTAATTTTACAACATTCTCCAGCAAGGACTCGGCCTATTGTCATTCTAATTCTCTTTGCTGACGATCATGACCAAAGTTTAGCAGCCCATAATGGATCGGTGTCCTGCAAATATCGTGCTTGGACAAGTTGACCCGGCATTACAGAGCCCCACAGGCATAGCAACAAGGAAGCATCCTTGATGTCACATGCTAAGATTGTCCTATGTTTCTAGGGGGCTCCCATATGGGAATTCCACTGGAAATTGCGAAAATTGCTGAATAAATTTGTGTTTTTCATTCTCAACAAAATTCTGAAGTGTTTATTTCAATATTTTATTTTCAACGCATGGCATTTTATGAATCACATGTTGCTCTTCACATCTCCAGGCTCTTCACAGCAGCCAATAATTATTCAGATTTTATGTTTATTCAACTCACACGGCAAAGTGCTGATCTCATCGTTGCAATAATTCTTTTGAGCTATATTTCATCTTACTTCGTATTACTTTTCAAAAGGAATCTAATGCAATACATGAAATTTCTAGAAAATAGGAAGAATCAAGTTATTAGAGCAGGTCACCTGTTATTTCTTCTGTTATGGAAAGTTTGAAAGGACAAAACTTCAGGCCAAAATCTTGTTTTCCTTTTCGAATGATGGATTACGCCCATTAACCAAAACAAAAAAAACTTGTTTTGTTAACTCGAATACTAATATGGTTCCAGTCTGCACAGCTTGTTTCGTTTCGGAGCAGATTTTTACCATACACCATATGGTTAATGTTGACGGGAAGTCGTCGGTGATGGGAGAAAAAGACAATTCTGGGAGTTCTGTATGAACTTCTCTTTGGCTGGAGACTCCGCTAGTCAAGACATTGACTCTATATGCAGATGATGTCTAAAGTCTACCGGCCACCAATGGATTCGGTGTCCAGCAATAATTATGCTGGAACGACTTGACCTGTATTCTAGGAGTACATCACAAGCACACCAATATAGAAGAGTCGTTCATGTCCTATGCTAAGTTTCGACGATGTTTCTGGCTCTCATATGATAATGCCATGTGAAAAGTGCGAAAATTGCTAATTGAATTTAGTCTCGTTCTCAGCCTAATTCTGGTGTTTCTCTTTCCCATATTTTATCTTCGATGGATAGCATCTTATCATTCGCAGGTGAATGGTTTCTTCTCTCACGAGTCTTTAAAGCAGCTAAATAATTGTTTCCACTTTATGGTTTGTCATCTCATCCTCATAAACAAATGAGAACTTGACTATTTTGCAAATTGTCCCTTTGATACCATTTCATCGGTTGAGCTACGTAGATATACAAGAAATATTCTAAAAACCAGGGTCTCGTTTGACACACAAAATTCTAAAAACGAATCAAATATAGGCTTCATTTACGTCACGAAAAATAAATGATTTGAAAAGTATTTTTCAAAAAGGAAACGAGGAAGCATCGTTAATGTCACATGCTAAGATTGTCCTATGTTTTTAGGTGGCTCTCATATGGGAATTCCACTGGACATTGCGAAAATTGCTAAATAAATTTGGCTATACGAAAAAGAAGGGGCTCACATTTGTATTATTAATGAATTATTTACCACTAGCTCTTTTTGCGAGGCAAGTACCAATAATTAGACCGGACCACATAAATATCTAACGTTCTTTATTATTTCTCATTTATTTCTCCAGTGATTTCACACTACTTTATTTGCAAGATTAAATTAGTTTCCACGTATTCTCCAGTAGGACTCGGCGTATTATGATTCTAATTCTCTTTGTTGACAACCATGACCAAAGTTTAGCAGCCCATAATTAATCGGTTTCCTACAAATATCACACTTGAAATACTTGACCCGGCATTACAACACCTGTAGTATTTTATTATTACGTCCCTAATGGGGTGTGATTGGAACACACTGTTTCGTCTTGATATGCTATGACGGAAAGACACCTTTTTAAAAGGGTATGAAGGGAGTTGTAATAAAAGTCTTCGAAAGATAACCGTTGGTACGTTTGGCAGAATATACACTCATAAATTCCTCTCATTTGTTTATCCCATTTCCATCAAAAGAGAGAAGGTGTTCCATTTCACCTTTACAAGAACAATCAGCATTTACATTGTGGAAATCGAGTGCTTTCCTCGTGATTGCATTTAGACCAACGTGAAGTATTTGTGTTCATGATTCATTCGCAATTCAACGTTCGTTCTGGGGTTAATTGTTGTTTACGCATCGGATAAAGGTAAGTCCTCTTTCGTCGACTTAAATTCCAACATTGGTATCAGAGCCCAATCATGATTTATGCCCTATTTTCATCGAATTTTCTCATTTACCATTTGATATCGAGATCAGGAGTATGAAATTTACACTATTTGGATGTTCACTGCTTGAAATTGCCATATGAATTGTCGAAAATGAACCGAAGCAAAGAACGTGGGAGCCATGTGCTCAACGCGCTAGGAAAGCCAGCGCATGAGCATCACACGCACGTCGGCGAACCAACGCGCTCTGACATCATGGATGACATCATCTAACCGTTGGTAACTACCGATGACGTCATCGATGACGTCACCGACGGCAGTAGTTGGCTAGCCAGTCGCCAGCCAGTGACTTGACCCGTGGTTGACCCGTGACCCAACCCGGACCCGACCCAGCTGTTGACCGGTCAACGATCGGACCAGTTGACCGGTTAGACCGGTCGGACTGGTCACCGGTGGACCGGTCGGACTAGTCGAACCGGCCAGGAGCTGTTTGGCTTACTGGCATGTGTGCCACATGCGCTGTGCACTCAGGCAGCGCGTATGGTGCATGGGAGCTCCGATTGGAGCGTGGTTGGTGGTGTTTGATTCGTATGGATGTGCTCTACACTATAATGTAATTATTTTTTATTTTTAAATTTTCTAAATGTATAAAAATGTGTAAGGAATCCCAAGTACGCGTATTTTTAGGGTATAAATGCATAGTTTATTCGTTTGTAGCTTATATTTTCTTATGTTTTAGGAAATGTAGTAGCTAGCCTATATAAAAATGATGTCATATATGCTGTGTAGAGCATGGTTCGATGGTAACAGGTACATAATTTAATATACTTGTAATTTTCTAGTTCTAAGAAGATTCGAACAATGGTAAGAAATTCTTGTTTTTCCAATACATGTAGAATTGCGTTTTTTATTGTAGTTGTAGCATGATTGTTTTTTGTACGTTGATTCATATCATGCTATGTTTTTGTGTTAATGGAAAAATGTAAAAATTACATGAGGTCATGTAATTATTTTTCCTAGTGGGAGTTCGTAGGTTGGTAGAATTCGAAGGAGTTCTCACCTAGAACTTAAAATTTACGAAAATTAAACTAATTAATGATAATAGAAGAATCATATATAGGAGCTGATTGGGAACATAGTGAACTTTTGTTTATGTATCTTTTATTGAATTATCATTAATGTAGTTTGTCTTTGCTATAAATTAAATATGTGTTACTTTGAAAAGTATGCTAGTATTGATTCTGCGTTTATTATGTCAATGTGTTATAACAATTGATTATAGCTTCGGCATCCAAGACCAATGTAGTTGACCTCAATAAGGGTGAGAAGATGAACGGTGACAATTATGATATTTGGCACCAAAAGGTTCAATACATCCTTGAGGAGCAAGAGGTTTTGGAAATCCTCAACCATACCATGGATGAACCTGAGCATGGAACTTCAACTCAACACATGAGTGATTTTGAAGCTTATCAAGCTTGGAAAAAGAAGAGTAGCACTGCTCACATCACGTTGCTAAGCTGTATGCAAGATGATCTCATGTGTAAGTTTAAAAGTTATGATAAAACTTAAGTAATGTGGGTTGCCTTGAAAGATAAGTTTGGGAGTACATCTGCTACTAAGCTGAGGAGGCTCACCATCAAGCTTGACACATACCAAAATCGCTCAAATGTAATGATGATGCAGCATCTTCGAGAGATGTCAAATATGATTCGTGAGCTAAAGTCGGCAGGTCACTCCCTTACTGATGAATAGCAAATTCAGGTTATTATAAGATATCTTCCTGACAATTGGAATCATATAAAGATCAATATGATGCATAATGAGAATATTGTCACTTTTGATGATATAGCACGTTATTTGGAATTATAGGATGAGCGCCTAGAGGCTGCGAGATCCTCTACCCATGCTTATATTGCTGAATCGAGTTCGCGCAAAGTTTCGAGCTTCAAGCGCAAAAGGAATCATCAATTCAACAACAAAGGGAAGAAGACTGATCAGGCACCTAAAAGGGCTAAAACCTTCCGACACAAGAAGTATGGTGGCAAGAAGGACAAGGCCAAAATAGAGTGCTACAATTGTGGCAAGATAGGTCACTTTGCTCGTGAATGCACTGAGTTGAAAGAGACTCAGGAGCAATAGACAACGTAGCTAGAGGTCGAGAAGCATTTGTGGTGTATCGACGGATACAGCCTGGAAGAAGATGGATATATGTTGGGAATAACTCAAGAATTGAAGTGAAGAATATCAGCATATGTAAATTAATTTTACGTGGTGGTCGAAGCCTATTCTTACATAATGTCCTCTATGCTTCGGATATTCGACGAAACTTGGTCTCCGTTATTATTCTTCATAGCCTAGGTTATGTATTGAATTTTCATGGTGATTGTATTAATATTTTGTATGGAATAATTTATTATGGGTCAGGTCATGTATCGAATGATTTTATGGTGTTAGACATTGACAATAATCAATACAATATTAATGTTCATGGTTGTTTTTCTTTAATTGCATCTTCTAGTAATGTTGAAATTGATGCAAGTACTTAGCATGCTAGATTAGGTCATATTGGGTTGCAAAGAATGCAAAGATTAGCTAGAGAATGCATTTTAGGGTCATTCACTAATGTTAATCTACCCATATGTGAACATTGTATAGCGGGAAAAATAACTAGAAAACCATTCGGTAAAGGGATTAGAGCCGAATTTCCATTGCAACTTATACAGTCTGACCTTTGTGGTCCTTTGAATGTGAGGGCGAGGCATGGAGCCTCATATTTCATCACTTTAATAGATGACTTCACGCGTTTCGGTTATGTCTTTCTGATCTCCCATATGTGAGAAGCATTAGACTGCTTTAGACGATATATAACGATGGTAGAGAATCAGTTGAATAAAACAATAAAGGCATTGAGAACCGATCATGGACGTGAGTATCTATCTGAGCAATTCAAGGCTCTTTGTAATGAAAATGAAATTGTATGACAAGTGACTATTCCTGGTACTCCACAACAAAATGAGGTAGCTAAGAGAAGAAATAGAACCCTATTGGAAATAGTTATGTCTATGATGGCGTAAGCAAATTTACCTATCTTCTATTGGGGAGATGCATTATTAATTGCTGCCTATATACTTAACCAAGTACTCTCAAAATCGGTTACTTCCACCTCTTATGAATTATGGACTGGTAGGAAACCAGACTTGAGTATTTTACGTCCATGGGGATGTGCAGCTTATGTTCATGAATTTTTCCATAAATATGGCAAATTAGGCCATAGAGGGAAGAAATGTATCTTTATAAGATATCTGAACATTCCAAAGAATACATGTTCATAAGTGAACAAATTGATGGAAGTGTGACCAAAATGGAATCACAAGATGTCACGTTCTTAGAGAACGATTTTCTTAGTAAATGTGAGATTGATAAAAACTTCCAATTATATGAGATGGAATATCCTAATAACACATCCACTAATGTTGTAGAGAGAAATGAAGATTTACTTCAACACACAAGACCCAGTGGGAGTGTTGCATCGCCTGACGAATTGAATTCAAGAGAAATTCAATTGCATAAAAGTAATAGTAAAAATATTTCCCGTCGTCGTTTTAAGATTGAAGGGGAAGTATTTATGATTGTTCAGAAAAACGATGTCGAGCCTAAGACTGTTCAAGAGGCTCTCTCATCCCCTGATAAGGAAGAATGGAGAAAAGCTTTGAAAGATAAAATTAAGTCAATGAGGGCAAATCATGTATGAGACTTAGTTGATCTACCACTCAATCGTAAGGCCATTGAAAACAAATGGGTCTTTAAGATTAAGCGAAAGGCGGATTGATCCTTTGAAAAGTATAAAGCTCGTCTTATGGCGAAAGGTTATACTCAACAAGAGGGTATAAACTATGAGGAAACTTTTTCACCCGTTGTAAAGTTTGCCTCAATATGCCTTATCCTAACCATCGTTGCACATTTGGACCTTAAATTACATCAAACGGATGTAAAAACCGTATTTCTCAATGGAGAACTAGATGAGGAAATCTATATGAAACAACCAGTAGGTTTCATAGCTAAAGGTCAAGAACATAAAATTTGCAAGCTTCATCACTCAATATATGGCCTTAAGCAATCTTCTAGATAGTGGTATCTTTGCTTTCATCGAGCCATAACAACTTTTGGTTTCACGATGATCGAAGAAGATCACTGTGTATATGTCAAGCGGTCCGAAGATAAATTTGTAATTTTATCACTTTATGTAGACGATATTCTATTGGCTGGAAATGACAAGGTTCTGGTTATCACCATAAAAGAATGGTTGTCCTCCAATTTTGAAATGAAGGACATGGAAGAAGCTACTTATATATTAGGAGTTAAAATCGAAAGAGATTGATCAAGGAAACTCCTTACTTTATCACAAGAGTCTTATATTATGAAGATTCTTAAACGTTTCAATATACAGCACTGTAATCCCATTGATACTCCTGTGATGCAAAGTGAAGGCCTAAATACTGAGATGTGTCCTAAGACTCCATAAGAAATTAAAGTAATGGAAATTGTTCCTTACGCTAGTGCGGTCAGAAGTTTGATGTATGCTATGATGTGTACTCGACACGACATATGTTATGCTGTGAGATAGGTGAGCCGATATTAATTAAATGCCGGTCAAGCACACTTGAAAGTAGTGAAGAGGATCATGAGATACTTAAAGGGCACCATGGACTATTGACTTTGTTACCAAGGGAATGATTTACGCCTATTAGGCTATTCATATGCTGATTGGGGTGGAGACCTGGATGAGCGTAAATCGACTTCTGGATATGCGTTCTTACTCAATGGATATGTAATTTCTTGGAATAGCAAGAAACAGATATGCACTGCTTTGTCTACTATAGAGGCTAAATTTATTGCATGTTCTGCCACAGTGCAAGAAGCAGTATAGCTAAAACATTTCTTGGAAACTTTAGTCACCGTCATTGAGGTACCAAGACCAGTGATAGTTTATTGCAATAGTCAAGTTGTGGCACCCCTCGACACGGCCCCCAATCCGTTAGCGTCCCCAATAATTCGCTTACCTTTTACTTGTCCTAATAACATGTCACTTCGATACCATTGAATTGTAGTGGGTCCATACAACCTGGGGGTTTATATCATCTCAATCGGTCCCAGCGCAGTTCATATAACATAAGCATATTCGACATCTCCCTACCCCATACTCCAACAAAATAATGCAATGCAATGCACACCAACTACACATTTTATAGATAAGTTAAAGCCGAACCACTTTTATTTACATAACTATGATGGATATCACGAGTCAGTACAACAAAAGGCCAAGGCTTTAACTAAGCTCAGCTATAACCCAAAAGTACCCGACTCTAAATCAGACATGTACATCAATCTATCATCCAGTGTCGGCCATCTAAAAAGTGTCATCCTCTACCAGTCACACGCGCAATCACACCCAGTCCGGTGCATCGGCCGGTGGCGGTGGCAGCATCCCCATCATCATCCCGTCGCGTCGAACATGCACGGACATGAACTCCTGGATTACAGGGCCATCAGGTAGACCCACATCATATATAACTAAAACTCGAACACGGATAAACACTAGTCCATGAACACCAACATAGGGGTGCTCCGAGTACTCAACCTCAACATCGGATGGTAAGCCATAAAAAGTACCACGTGTGACAGGTGACAAAGGCATCTCTCAATTTGAAATGTTAGTCCCCAAAAGGGGTGAGTACAACCACTTAGCAGTAAAGATCCATCATACTACACAATGCAACAAGCAAGACAACTAAGATTTCATGTGAAATGCACATATCATCCATGCAATCATGCTTGTATCTCCATGAGATCTGTTCATTAGGGCAATTTATATTCCATGCCATATGCACATACATATGCATGATTCATGTCATCCACACAATCATGTATATATCCCCATGAGATCCATTCAAAGCTTTAATGACCACACTTCCAATGCCAAACAACACCAATTCAATTTCATGGACAGTCATATCCCATGCCATGTACACACACACATGTGCATGATTCAATTCCCAATTTTAATTTTCAAAAGGATCTCATTTTTTTTCCAGGGACCAGTATTTGCATCTCTCATATCGCTCGCACCCAATCCTGGCATCGCGAGGAACCTCCGGCACACACCTCCGGGCATCCCAACACTCTCAGGGCATCGTCGGCTCACACCTCCAATGGTATCATCATCATCACAATGTATATATATATATCATTTTCAATTAGCATTTGATGCAATAATGTCAAAGGTTTAAACCGGTTTTTTGATGTCATATGATATGCTAAATGTCACCACATATACAGTACAAATAACAACCCAAGATATCACATCTCATAGAGCAATTAATTTGTTCTTGAAAATAGAACAATTTTCGAATAAAACAGAATGCACTCCTTTAATTAAAATTCTGGAAAAATTAGTAAATGATCTTAATAAATTCTGAAAATTTAACATGTTATAAAAGAGATCTAGAAAAAAAGGTTTCATGAAGAACACCATGTCAAAAGAGCTTCATACGAGTCGCTACAGTCCATGCATTACAGCCTTTAAAATTTCATAACATTGCAATTGCACAGTTTTATTCATAAATTCAGTATAAACCCTAAATCAGCTCAGAAAATTTTGAAATTTTGATATGCTATAGAAAAAACCTATATAAAAAACCTCAAAGTCATATTCGTGATAGATCAAAAGCTATAATCACCATAACTGTCCCTAACCCTCGTAACGATTTCCAGATCTAACCATTTCAGAGAAAAAATCGTTTCACTGACCAATACTTGTCCGTTTCTTCTCAAATTTTAATACATTACTCCTCAAGATGTTGTCTACAACTTTCATCAAGGACATGGGATCAAATTATGAATGGATTATTGCACAAAACTCACAGAATCACAAAAGGTTGGACTGTCCTTACATGCAACAGCTTGCTTGTTCTAGGAAGACTACCACTATTCACTCGAATTTCAGCATCCAACATCACAACTCAAGCATCTCCAACACCCATTACACTTCACACACAACCACAACAAGTAAAATGTAGGCTAACGGACTTTACTTGCCTTAAATCCAACGAAATCACAGCAAGCACACGGTGATTTGAGGACTTCGAACACAGCACGATCGACGGTGAAGCTAGGCGCACGCACGGTAGGGCAGGTCTTCTTCTTCCCTCGCCAAAGCACCCTCACGAACAACTCTCTCTCTCCCTCTCGGCTTTCTCTCCCTATCTCTCACGTGACAACCCCTTCGCTCACTCCGCCCTTCCTCTTTTATTTCACCTTCACGATTAGCTAGTAATCATTGGCTTTGCATGGCAATGGACACTTGATTCATCTCCCTCGCCACTTGTCACTCTTTATGCAAGATGATGGGCCTCATTCAGCTTGGCTTGGGCTAGCCTTGGTCGATTGAACGGTGGGGGAGGGGGGGTTGTGGGCTGTCTTGGGCTGATTTAGTCCTTAAATACCTAGCCCACAATTGCTCCTAATAATCCACCTTGATCCTTACTTATATAAATACCTAATTACAAATTCATATGGCCATAAAACTTTGTAACATAGATCAATAAAAATCCAACTTATAAAGTTCATGGCCAAGAACAAAATTTCATTATCAATTTATCCTTTAGCACAATCGTTGATCACACATGGACATAGGATAGATTTTCCAGCAAAACAATTGTCCATTAAATGCTCGGCCTTGATTAATTGTAATCCATTGGTCTAATGGCTATAATATAGTCTGATGGTGCTTCCATCACCCTTTCATAGGTCGTAATGCATCTAGAGATCGCTATGAAGTTTTAGGATGCCACACAAGTAGTCAAGCAGCCATTGACTATGTGAAATATCCCAAGTATCATGGAAGGATGAGGCACATTGACATAAAGAATAACTTCATCATATATATTATAGCACAGAAATAAGTGGTCCTACAATACATTTTAACTAATAGAATGGTTATTGATCCATTTACGAAGGCTATTCCTAGAGACATATTCTTGACCCACAGGATGTCACTAGGATTGCATATAATGTGATATATGTTATTGTAGAAGATCATTAGTTTATGTATTTGTGAACATGTGTATTGTACTTATTTGTCTATTAGTGACTTTGATGCTTTATTAGTAAGTACAAATCCATTATGAGACTAACACATACACACATATATTATTGCAAAGTATATCAGCAGGCAACGATTGGCTCACTCACACGAGCAATCACCTCAAGTGCTATAGTTAGCATGTTGAGATGAGACGTTATGTACAGATAAATGCTGAAGAGCAAGTTTAGTACATAAAATAATATGTCGCATTGATTAGAGTCAAGATGAGGTCTGTGATTTGTTAATAATAAGGCCGAACATGATAGTCCCACAATCATGTATGCTCGAAAGATGCCGGATGTGAGTACTTAATTGGGCCCTATAGAAAGCGTGCTGATACAGCACTTGAGCTAAACATGAGTACGTGAGAAGCACGTGACAATGTTTAGGCTAAGATCCGTATAGTTGATATATTTAATAAATGATATACGCTCTTATAGAAAGAGAAATCCACTATAGCATGCAATTCATACTATATGTGCATTGTACGACCGACAATGGAAGGTGAGTAAAATTATCCCTATTTACTCATCGTGTGAGCCCTTGAGGTAATTTATAATTTATCTCATTTTGTGCCCTATGTTACTTCTGACTATATTCTCGAAGTGAAAGATCAATGTTACTACTTTAGCATGTTACCGGCGGTCATAAATAGATATGGCATTATGGGACGTGTCTAGGAAAGCAGTTGTTCTGAAATGGAGATAGACATGAGTGCGAAGGAAGACTATTGTTGTTTTACATCTATCACATGTATTTACTGGTAGACCAATTATATCACCTTATGTGGTTGCGGATATAATTGTAAATATATAGTGTTTTGAGAATAGTCAAGTATAGCCTTTAAGAGATTACCTATCTTGAATTGATGTAACAAAATATGTCTGGGGCACTATGAGACATCGATTGTTTATTTCTTTTCGGGGTTTTAATTATTATATCATCCATAACGGGTGCATAATTTGAGCTCCCAAGTGCAGGTGTACTCACTGGTCGCACGACTTATTTGCCAGTATGAATTGTTTTGTTAAGTTGATGAATGTTGAATGCCTTATATTCTTGATAGAGTACTATCAAGCCCATTATGTCCGAGTGGGAGATGTAGTATTTTATTATTACGTCCATGATGGGGTGCGATTGGAACACACCATTTTGTCTTGATATGCTACGATGGAAAGACACCCTTTTGAAAGGGTATGAAGGGTGTCACGCCCCGATCCTCTGAGCGCGCAAACATCCCACTGTGGTCAATACAAATGCGACTTCCTGGGACGCGTCGCCGATCCATTCATTTTATTATGCATGCGGAAGCGAAACAAATCCCCTGACAACATTTAACTTGGGATAGAAAAGCAGATAATCAATCACAACCAAACAAACTTTCTTTCACATTGGTTTATATATACAACACTGGATTCTCTACAAAATAGACTAGCTCAACAAAAAAAAAAAAAAACTTTCCTATGACCAACTAGTCGGACACGCTGGCCGAGCCTTTAGTCTCCACCTTCCCAGACTCCATGGCTTCGGGTCCTCCACGACCGCCATTTAAGGACCTGAAGATGTTGAGCCCACGACGGGGTGTGTGACACCCCGAACCCTTCTCAGGTCGTCACCAGCGCCAATGTTACTCCTTATTACCTTTCTCCTTTAGAAGATGCATCGTAATTCATAGACACATTTTTTTTTAAACAAAACGGTCCTAGCACAACTCATTAGCGGAAGCAAATTGAATATCACGCCTCTCCCCCTGCCAACCATGATACAAATACACACCACTAAACATTAGGATTTTATAAACAAGCGACGATACTTTATTTACATATTCTTTCAGGATGGGACTTCTTTTCGGGTCGATACATAACAAGGAAAAGCTAGGACTCTGCCATATCCAGCCTAAAACCTCAAAAAGATTCCTTGACCCTCTACATCACACGTGTACAATCCCCCATCATATGTGTCGGCTAACCAACTCCAAAAAGGATCCAGCTCCTACTCGTCGCGCACGGTCTCATACCCAACCCGGTGCATCAGGCGGTGGCGGTGGCAACATCCCTCGCATCGCTCCATCCCGACGAACATGTACGGATATAAACTCCTGAATAACAGGGCCCCCAGCCAGGCCCACATCGTACATCACTAGACAACGTACTCGAATAAAAGTCAATCCGAGAACAGAGGGACAATCTATCTCAGCACACTCGACCTCTACATCGGATGGTATCCCGTAAAATGTATCCCGCGTGACGGCAGGAATCGGCATACTGCTAATCTGAAATGTTATCCCCAAAAGGGGTGAGTACAACCACTCAGCAGATAGGGAAATCCAATAACAACTCAATGCATCAGGCAAATCATACATGCATTGCAGGCATTACTTACCTTGAAGCCATGTGCACACTATCATGCATCATCATAGCATATATGTCATCATAAATCATCATCATCATCATGCATATCATCATGCATATCATCATACATCATCCTCACCATCATTATCATGCGTATCATCATGCATATCATCATTATCAATCATCATCATCATCATGCATATCATCATGTCACACACATTTCACCATGCATGATTTAGTTCCCATTTCATCTTGGACAGCCACGTTTTTCATTCCCGGGACCAATGGTTGCGTCCCACATGTATCCAAGATACAATTACAGATCATCCGGCTCCCCCACTCTCCGGGCATCTCGTACCCCAACTGGCATCACGAGGACCCTCCGGGCATGCATCATGATACAACCGGGCATCCAACACAAACCTCAGGGCATGTATCATGACACAATCGGGCAACCGGCCGCACCCTTCAGGCCAGGCATCTTGCATCCAATCCGGCATCGCGAGGCATCCCTTGGCATAATTACCGTGCCGAGCTTCCGGCTCCCCCACTCTCCGGGCATCTCGATACCACTCGGTCTCCCGAGGACCCTCCGGTATTCGGCCATTCATGACCACCGGGCAACCGGCCATACCCTTCTAGCCAGGCATCCCGACACTCCCGGGGCATCGTCAGCTCACCTCCGACGGCTTCCTCATTTATCTCCATTCACATCATTATGATTCAATTTATCATGGCATGTGAGGTGATGACAAATCAAGATCATACTCATCATTGAATTCATACATGCATTACACTTCCATGTCATATATATACCAAAACTTTATCACAAATGCATCTCGATTCAATGCCATACACATACCAAGACTTTATCATACATGCAACTCAATTCAATATCATACACATATCAAGACTTTATCACACATACAACATGAGTTACTTGAATGGAATTTATGGCCGATAAATAATTCATTTTATTTATTTATTTATTTATTATTTTTATTATTACTATAAATTCCCAAAATTATCAAAATTCAGGAAATTATTAATCAAACCCATAGGAGGGTAATTATTTGTAGAATTCGTGGCCAAATTGGATTTTTGACAAAATCTCATAATTTTCCCAAAACATCCTATGCTTCTCGGATAAAATCAGAATGCACGGTTTCCGAATAAATTCAATTAAAATATTCATATGGCCTCCAAAAATTATAAAATTTTACTGAGCCAAGACATTTTCGTACAACTTTCATGAAGAACTCCAAGCCAGATTACTTATATATTATTTTATTCAACCTCACGAAGCTTCTGGATCTATTACCGCATCATCCAGTGTACATATCTCCGAAATACTGAGATGTCACCCATCTATTCTCTTTCGTTTTCTCTGAAATGTGGATATGTTATGTATCAAGGTGTCCTTTACAAGTTGTATGAAGAGATCTAGGTCAAATAACCAGATTATAGTCATCATTTAGGTCCTTGAAGTCTCGGGTGTCTCGGAACACATCACCAGAATCATCGTCTTTAAGATCTAGTCGATTAACCAAGCTATACTTGTTATTTTCACCTCAAATTTTAGTATGTTGTATTTTAAGATGTTCCCTACAACTTTTATGAAGAAACCAAAGTAATATTCTCAACAAAAATCAACATGCAACCATGATTCCAGCGAAAGGTCAGTAAAAACTCTCCAGATCTGAGGTCTCCGTAAGATGAGACTTTAACCCCTCAAATCTCCATCATTTTCCACGAAATTTTAGTATGTTATAGTAAAAGATGTTAGATACAACTTTCATGAAGACATTGAAGCCAAAATAGGACTCCAAATACACATGCAAGCTCAAACAAGTTACTGACTCACACAGTCCGAGCAAGAACAGTCACACGACTTAAGAACGAGCCAACCTTACCTCGGTTTTTCTCACTTAAAACACCTAAAACCTAACATGCAATCAACAATACAAGCATGCAAGAGAAGTTAGAGGACTCCACTTGCCTCTAGGATGGACGAACGACGGCGTACGGCGGACGGACACGGCGGCGACGGCGATTCCCTCCTTCCTTTCTCTCTCGGCCGCTCCTCCTCTCTCGCATAAGTCTCTCTCGCACACCTCTCTCTCTCTCTCTCCTTGGGCGAACAAAATGGCCGGTCACCCTCTCTCTCTCCCTTCTTATACCCCCCTAGAGCTCATCATGGCTAATGATTATTTCACCTCAACCATGGCCAATGCATGGCCTTCCCTTTTGCCACTTGTCACATTGGATTTTTAAATTTGATTGGGCTTCTTGGGCTTGGGCCATCCGGCTACTCCTTCTTGGGCCTCTATTGGGCTGGTCGACTTCCCCTCTTGGGCCGCTCATCTTGGCCCATTAAAGGCTTAGGCCAAATGGGCTTAAGGCCCATTCGAAATTTAACCCCTTTTTCCCTTTTTTTTTTGAATTTCTTCTTTAAATATTTTTAAATTTTAATTTTCATCTTGGCCAAAGTCTTAGGGCATCTTGTCTATTGAAATTTAATTTATAAATCTTATGGCCAAGCATAGATTATTAATCTATCGAATTTAAATTCTCACAAGCACATGCACAAATCATCTATTTATAAAGACTAATAGCTAAAGCATAAGCCATGAAAAATTTATCATATAATTAGAGACTTTAACACACCTTATGGCTTGGCTCTGAATTTTGGGATGCCACAGGGTGAGATAATGTCTCAGCGAGTGCTACCCCCTAAGACTCGATTAGAAAGACAATATGCCCCAGGGCTCTCTAGCCACACCAATAGGATAGAAGACTTACCTCGCCTTTGATCCTTCCTGCAAGTTGGTACATTTCAAATATCAATCAATCAATCGATCTAATCGATCGATACAACCAACCCATCAATCCATTCACTTAATTAAATCACTTAGATCAAAACATCGATCAATCGACTAAATCGATTACATGT
Organism: Eucalyptus leucophloia subsp. euroa; assembly: GCA_017140325.1. Classification (NCBI taxonomy): domain Eukaryota; kingdom Viridiplantae; phylum Streptophyta; class Magnoliopsida; order Myrtales; family Myrtaceae; genus Eucalyptus; species Eucalyptus leucophloia. The sequence goes on from CM029470.1 coordinate 49,725,045, forward strand.
CATCAAGACCACTCTCCGGTTATCCCAAGTATTCCAACTCAAATCTTACTCTTGGCTCAACGAGCCGAATCTATTCAATCCTCCACTATAAACCATGGTCCAAAGGACACGAGCCATCTTTAGGTGGCAAATTACGGTCCAATGGGCGTGACCTTTAATAGGTGGCGGATTACGGCCTTATCAGGTGCGACCCTATCGGGTGGTAATTTACGGCCCAACGGACGTGACCTTTTAATAGGTGGCGGATTACGGTCTTATCAGGCATGACCTTTGTTAGGTGGCAAATCACGGTCTAACGGGGCTTAGTTGAACTTTGACGATTTTCTAGATCCATTCACAACCTTTCACAATCAAATCCCAATTGAATATCGATACTAAACATCTTTTGGAATAATTAACCAAAATCATCAACTTACACAACTTCTCAATTAAACATACAATTAGCACAAACTGACCGCATTGTTGCGATCAATGCGAAATTCTAACCACTGCCATCCCGACATAATTTTCGAAAATATTAAATAATTAAATTTAATTCCGAAAATTAAATAATTAAATATTATATTATAATAATATAATTTAATAAAATAATATTTATAATTTCGAAATAATTAATTAATTATAATTAATTAATTATGGATTAAACAAGATTACACTAATTTAAACATACAAATAGCCCTAATTAATCATTCACTAAACTAATCATACAACTAATTAGATTAACATTTAAATAATCTAATTTAACCACTTAAACCTACTTAGACTAATCTAAGCACCCCTTAAGCATAATTAACTCACTAAGCAAGGATTAGAGTTTAAACTCACCCGATTAATGAGTCGAACGGCTCAAAATGACTGGAACGACGCGAGGGTCAATAGTCTCTAAAGTGGGCCTAGCTTCCGGGGTCGGGAAGTTGGCCAAAATGGGCCAAATAGCCACTGCCATACCCATTTCTCTCGCTCGATGATAGCTGCTAGTTCAGGGCGGATCCAGCACCAGTTGAGGCATGCAAAGGCCTAGATGGATTGAGGAGGCTGAATCGGACCTAGGCAGCGGCAGTAGGAGCTCTGTCGATGGTCCACAATGGTTGAGACGAGCTAGACAACTCACTGGAACGATGAGCTGGATGAGAAGGAGGCCGAGACGAGTGGAACTGTGGCAAGGCGACGGTGTGTAGCATGGCGGCAAACGGTAGAGGGCGGAGGTGTGAGACGGCGATCCAGCAACTAGCTGGCTGCTCCGGTGCCTTCCCAAATTTGTCGGGACATCGAGCAGCAATTGGAGATGGAGAAGAGAAGGCTCCGACGAGAGAGGGAGAAGGAAACGGAGGCATGCGAAGCAGCGGCAAGCAGCAACGGCCTTCAGCTGGGATGAACGGCGACGGACGGTGCTGCTGGTTGTTGCTTTGCGGCTTCTTCGGTTTGATGGGCTCTTCACACGACCAGAAGAGATGGGGGAGAGAGAAGCAATGACAGGAGAGAAGGAGAGAGGGGGGAGGAACCGGCTCTCTCTCTCTCTCTCTCTCTCTCTCTCTGGCCCCACAAACATGGCCCACCATGACCTCACATGAGGTCATCTTCAACTCACACCAAGCTTCCACAACTATCTTCAATGGGTCCAATTTCTTTTTCCACCGTGGCATGAAATCTTGTATCAATTTCATTCAATTCTCTTTTAATTGAACCAAATTGAAGTCCATAAAATTAATCCAATGTCACCACACTTCAATTCACATCTTCACTTATCTATAGAACTGACTTAAGTCCCAAAAGCATGACTAAAGGCGGGCCTACTAATTTCTTGAGCTAAATTAGCCATTCTTTGATTAATTTGCTGAAAAACTTTGATTGGATCAAAAATCTTCCGAAGATGAGTCAATGATCCTAAAATGGTTTGTGACACACTAGGACTTCCAATTTCTGAATTCACTTTCAATTTCACGGTTAATCTCACTCTGGCACGATATTAGCACGTCCTGATCTAGTAGGTAGGTTTTAGAAAATTTCATGCATTTAACCTATGGTTGATCAATTCAAGCCACAATGTACATCTTTGACACATTGGCGACTCTCAGTTGTCGGGGTAATCTCAAGGTTTCAAATACGGACACAGGGTACTCAATCAATAGAAAAGCCATCCTAGTGCCGATCGATAAGGATTGTGCGACCTGGTGGAATCACCCACCTTTAATCACATGCCTTTGTCGAGTCAACCTATCTCTGGTCTCTAATCGATTTTTAATTTGTCATAATGACCTTTGCAGATTAGCTCGATTGAAAGGTCGCTTCTTGGTCAAATTCTCGAGTCTGATGCTTGATCGAAAGATCGCTTCACCTGATAGACTAGTTTTCACGTGAGTGGCCAACTCAAGGAAAAGAACTATAAGCGTGCCAACAAAATGCCCGTCTCAATTTATTGAAAATAGAATTAAAAAATCGGGATGTCACAAAGGGAGTTGTAATAAAAGTCTTCGAAAGATAACTGTTGGTACGTTTGGTAGAATATACACTCAGAAACTCCTCTCCTTTGTTTATCCCATTTCCATCAAAAGAGAGAAGGCGTTCCATTTCACCTTTACAAGAACAATTGGCATTTATGCTGTGGAAATCGAGTGCTTTTCTCGTGATTGCATTCAGACCAACATGAAGTATTTGTGTTCGTGATTCATCCGCAATTCAACGTTCATTCTGGGGTTAATTGTTGTTTGCACATCGGATAAAGATAAGTCATCTTCTGCCGACTTGAATTCTGACAACGCCCCACAAGTATAGCAACAAGGAAGCATCCTTGATGTCACATGCTTAGATTGTCCTGTTTCTAGGCGGCTCTCATATGGGAATTCCACTGGAAATTGCGAAAATTGCTGAATAAATGTATGTTTCTCATTCTCAACCAAATTCTGAAGTGTTTATTTCAATACTTTATTTTCAACGCATGGCATTTTCTGAATCACATGTTGCTCTTAACTTCTCCAGGCTCTTCATGGCAGCTAATGAATTATTCAAATTTTATGTTTATTCAACTCACACGGCAAAGTGCTGATCTCATCGTTGCAATAATTTTTTTGTGCTATATTTCATCTTACTTTGTATTACTTTTCGAAAGGAATCTAACGTAATACATGAAATTTCTAGAAAATAGGAAGAATCAAGTTATTAGAGCATGTCACCTGTTATTTTTTCTGTTATGGAAAGTTTGAAAGGACAAAACTTCAGGCCAAAATCTTGTTTTCCTTTTCGAGTGATGGATTACGCCCATTAGCCAAAAGAAAGTTGTTTTGTTGACTTGAATACTAATATAGTTCCAGTCTGCACACCTTGTTTAGTTTCGGAGCATATTTTTACCATATACCGTATGGTTAATGTTGAAGGGAAGTCGTCTGTGATGGAAGAAAAAGACAATTTTGCAAGTTTTGTATGAACCTCTCTTTGGCTGGTCACTCCGCTTGTCATGACATTGACTCTATATGCAGATGATGTCTAAAGTCTACGAGCCACCAATGGATTTGGTGTCCAACAATAATATGCTGGAACGACTTGACCTGTATTCTAGTAGTACATCACAAGCACACCAATATAGAAGAGTCGTTCATGTCCTATGCTAAGTTTCTACGATGTTTCTGGCTCTCATATGTGAATCCCATGCGAAAAGTGCGAAGATTGCTAATTGAATTTAGTCTCGTTCTCAACCTAACTCTGCCGTCTCTCATTCCCCTATTTTATCTTCTATGGATGGCATCTTATCATCCGCATGTTAATGGTTTCTCTTCTCACGAGTCTTCCTAACCACTTGCAAAATTCATGTCGAACGGCACTAAACCGATTTTTCTGTCATTGCCGAATCCTATGTCCATATTCGAAATCTCGAGATTTTCATGACAATCGAGAGTTGCCGATAAGTTGAAGATGCACAATGTAACTTGAAAATAATCGACCACGGGTCAATTGCGCTAAAAATTCCTAAAAGCTACCCAGTAGGTTAGGTCACGCTAAAATCGCGTCCGATTGAAATTAACTGTGAAATTGAACTCGATTTTAGAAACTAAAAGTTCTAGCATGTCATGGATTTACTTTAGGGATGTTGACTCACCTTTCGAAGAATTTTCGGAGAGTCCGGATTTTCAGTGAAATGATTTATTTTAGCTTAAATTGGACTGGGAAATTCGGATAGACCAAATTGAGTGAAATTTTGGCCATGAAGTTAGATCAATTGGCGAGGGAAATCATAGAATTGAGTGTGGACTTCCTCCTTGTCATTTTGTCCATTGAATTGGATTGAATTGGAGAGGAATTAAATTGAAATTGAGGTTGGAAGCTTGAAATTCGTAGCCATTGGGGGAGGGGCTGCAACTTTTCAGCACCTTTGGTGGCTTCTTGGGGAAGATTGGTGAGGGAAAGTGGGCTGTGGATGAGGCTAAAGATGATGGGGGCAACCACTCAAGTGTTTGTGATATTTGTGAAGACTTTTGAGGCCATTTGTTCCCTCCCTCCAGCTGTAGCTCCTCTTCTTCTTCTTCCTTGCCTTAATTCCTTCCATTGTTGTTGTCTTTGAAGAAGAAAACCAGCTAGCAAACCAGAAAAACTAGCCAAGCCAGCAGCAGCACCTCACTGCCGCTTGCACCACCCGCCGAAGCCTCAATAGCCGCCAGTGTTGCCGTCCGCCTGCCCGCAAGCCGTGCTTGCCCGCGCAACTCCGCAGCTCAATCGGTGTCCCATGCTGCGTCGCCGTTCGCCTTGCCGCCACCATCAGCCGTCTCGAAGTCCTCGAACGCCGCCCACCTCCGCACCGGTCCCGCCGTCGCCGCCCTGGCTCTCCAACTCCACTGCTGAACCCCTCAACCGCCCCTTCCAGCCAGCCCACAAACCGAAGCCAATCTCGGGCTATGGGCTATGTAAGCCTTTTCCGGGCCCTTCCGAACCTCATTGGGTGTTGCCGTAGGCTCGAGTCTTGCTCGCCTCCGTGTTGCCGTCACTGTGAACTCATCGGCTCGCAAATCCTGTGAATTTACTTGTTAAACCTTGCTTAAGGGGTTAATTATGCTTAGTGAAGAATTAGATTAGCTTAAGATTGGTTTAAGTGGTTTAGTTTAGTTTAATTAGTGGTTTAGTTGATTAATTATGTTTATTAGGTGGTTAGATTAGTTTAGTTAAGGGTTAATTAGATTGTAGGATTTATTTAGCCTAGTACATTATTTATCTAAGTCCAATTAGGTGGTTATATTAGAGTATTTAGCTTAATTAGCCATTTATTGATTTAATTTGCATTTATTTAATTATTTTTGTAATTTATTTAATTGTTTAATATTTTCTAGAAATTATACCGGGATAGTCGGTCGTCAGAATTTCGTGCTGATTGCCGTGGTGTAATTAGTTTGTACAATTGATTGTTAGATTGTGCAATTGAATGATGATGGTTGATTTTCAGTTATTATTTCAAAATCTTGAAACTTTGGTATTTAATTGGAAAATACTGCGTGTTGGTTTTTGACACCAAAATGTTTTTGAGTACTATATTAAATAGTGAGATTTTTTAAAGGAAGGATATCACTTTTTATGGTTTGACCTGACTGTGTACCCATATACAATTATTTTACCGGGTGTTTTTAATACGAAGAAAATTGGGTAAGTTCATTATTTTAATTGAGGCATTTGAGTGCAAAACACAATGTCCTTGACCGGGATTGGATGGTCGTGTGATGGTTATGAGAACCCGTCCCCTAATGTGCGTCGGGTGGACGTTGCTCCTATATGGAATGCCTCTAACAACGGATGTCGGATCGCGGTTGAGGCTGGACCGAAGCTCCTTCGAAAATGCCATCCTTTTTTTAGTGGCAGAAGTCTTAGCCACTTTCTCCTTTCCTATTCTAATTCTAATAGCACTAAAATCACTAGCACTAATAGGATGAATGCTTCTAATGGGATTAACGAACATTAGTTCAAATGCCCTTTTGCTTTCAAAACCATACTTAGCCAATAACCGAGAAATCACTTCCTCACTATCTTCTAAAGCTTTAAGAGTTGCAATAGTTGATCTTAATTGAGAAAGGTTTGAAGAGACTTCCAAACCTTCAACACTGGCAGATGAATCGGAGAAATCAAAAAATTCCAGACTTCCTCTAACTCTGGAATGCAAACTCGCAATCCGGTTCGATCGTCGTGAACGAGGAGTTTTAAAAAGAAAGTCCGAATTTTAGGAAAAGAAAAACTATAAAACAGTTTTTGAAAATAAATCACACAAGTTCCAAAAATGTAATTTAATCTACAATAAATTAAATAGGAAGAAATTATACCTAATATGCTTCCTAAAATATTCTTACTGCCAAAATTTGAAATATACAGTAGTGGATCTGCTTAGCAACCTCTGATGTATCCTGTTCTTAGTTCCTTGAAGTAAAAGGGTTAATAATACCAAGTTTATTGCAAATAAAATCAAAAGATTTATTGTAAAGAGGTTTTGTAAAGATGTCAGCCAACTGATTTTGAGAATCAACAAACTAAATGTTCACTTCACCGTTATTGACATGATCGTGTATGAAATGGTGCTTGATTTTTATATGCTTAACTCTAAAGTGTAAAATTGGATTCTTTGTTAGGTTGATGGCACTGGTATTGACACAGTTGATGGTTGTATTTGAGTTATCTACTACATAATTCTTTAGTTGTTATTTCATCTAAAGGATTTGGGCACAACAACTTCCCAAAGTGATGTACTCAACTTTAGCGGTTGATAAAGCAACCGTTGATTGCTTTTTTGGAGAACTAAGAGACAAGCATGTTGCCTAACAACTGACAAGTTTTTGATGTGCTTTTCTTGTCAATCTTACATCCTGCAAAATTAGCATTAGAGTACCTAGATAACACAAACTCTGATATCTTAGGATACCAGAGTCATAAAGAAGGATAAGTATTAATATACTTGATAATCCTTTTTATTGCAGAAAGATGAGACTCCCCAGGGTCTGATTGAAATCTAGCACACATGTATATACTGAGAAGGATATCAGACCTTAAAGCTATAAGATAAAGCAGGGAGCCAATCATGCTCTTGTATAGCTTCTGATCAACTTTCTTGCCATTTTCATCTTTGTTGAGCTTTGAGGAGGAAGACATAAGAGTTTCCATTTTCTTCGAATTTCCCATGTGAAATTTCTTCACAAGCTCCTTGGCATCTTGGAAAATGAATGTCCCTTCTTGCGTTTACTTGATTTGCAATCCAAGGAAAAAATTTAATTCCCTTATCATGCTCATCTCAAACTCGTCCTGCATTAACTTAACAAATTTCTTGCAAAGATTTTCATTAGGAGACCTAAATATGAAAGTGAACTCGAAATGGCTGTATCAAGTACGAAATGTTGACTTTGGAATGTCTTAATTCTTTATCCTCAGATGATGATATCCTGTCCTCAAGTCGATTTTAGAAAATATCGACGCTCCGTGTAATTGATCAAATAAGTCGTCGATCCTCGGGAGTGGATACTTGTTCTTGATCGTCACCTGATTAAGTTGGCGATAGTCGATGCACAAATGCAACAAACCATCATTATTCTTCACAAACAGAACTGGTGCTCCCCAAGGTGATGCACTGGGACGTATGAATCCCTTATCCAACAACTCCTGCATTTACACCTTCAATTTTTTCAATTCCGATAACGCCATTCAATAAGGAGCCTTAGAGATTGGCTCTGTCTCGGGTGCTAACTCAATCACGAACTCGATCTCTCTCTCTCTCTCTCTCTAGTGGTAGACTTGGCAATATTTTCGGGAATACATCTGGAAATTTCCGCACCACTGAGATATCTTCGATCTTCAGCTCCTCAACTATCATATCCATGACAGTTGCTAGGTACCCTTGAAGACCCCCGTCTAACAAATGAGTTGCCTCAAGTGACGAGATCAAGGTAATCGAGAGTCCACCTCGATTCCCAACAAACTTGAAACTTTCACCCTCTAACGGGTCAAACTGAATCACTTTATGATAACAATCTATCTTAGTTCTTTGCTTGGTAAGCCAATCCATGCCAATTATCAAATTAAAGTCATACATGGCTAGGACTAACAAGTTTATTTTCCCCTCTCGCTCACTAATCGCTAACTTGCAACCATAATAACCCAATGCAGACAACACCTTATCCTTTAATGGTGTAGATATGCTAACCACTTACTCCAATAATACAGGAATTAATCCTATCATCTTAACATATTGCTTGGCAATAAAAGAATGAGTTGCTCCTGGGTCAAATAAAGCATAAGCAGGATGGTCGTTCAACGAAACCATACCTATAATCACATTAGGCGCGTCCTTTGCCTGACCTCTGGTGATGGCATATACTGTTCCTTGAGCTGGGGGTTTGATTTGTCCACCCTGCGGTGCGTTTTGCAGTGCATATCCTCGGATCTAACCCATCGGTGGCAATGGTGGTAACTGATGTTGTCCTCTTGGTCGTTTAGGACAATCCCTGGCTATGTGACCATGTTGGCCACATTCAAAACAAACACCCAGCCTTCGAGTGCACGGGGCTGAGCCATGTCACCTTCCATAAAAGTAGCATATCCCATTCTAGCTTGGCCCTGCCTTACCAACTCCACCCTTCCTATTGGGCGAGACTTTGAATCTTCCACCAGTCATGGGCTTCTTCCCATATCAATTCCCATCTTGATTCGATCCAAACCGCGATCTAGATGCGGTGGCTCTATCATTCTAATCTCTCTCGATCATCTGGACTCGCTCATACAAGTCATTATAATTTGTCAGGTTGAGTAATATCAGCGGACTCCTCAATTCTGGCCTAAGTCCGTCTCTAAATCTCCTAACTCGGTTTGCTGGATTCTCAACCAGTTCAGGAGCGTACTGCAATAATTCAACGAACTTCGCCTCATATTGATCTACCGTCATTGAGCCTTGGCGAAGGCGCTGGACTGCCATCTTCAGTTCCCTGGCAGTCTCAGAAAAGTATTTATTTTTGAAGACCTCAACAAACGCGTTCCACTCCGAGGCTACACCTTTAGGACAACCTTCTCCATCTTTGTGCACAATAGAAGTGCAAAGGCCTTTTCCAGGCCTTGATCCATAAGGTTGCGACTTCGGGGTCTCCCGCCCTAGAAAACTTTAGTGGATTTAGCTTCAGAAATTGTTCCACCAACTTATGCATTGGTCTTCCAGCGACCACGTTCCCTGGTGGAACCTCAGCAGGTGCGGCGACAGGTGCAGCAGCAGCGACGCGATGCTTGCGGAGCATCTGTGGTGACGTTAGCGGCAGCTGTAGCAGTGGCGGCTGAAGTGGCGGCATCGGCAGGTTGAATCTGTGCTTGCTGATCCATTATGTTTCCCATCATCTCGAGAGCTTGGAAGATTCTAACAAATCTTGGATCCTCAGGGCCTACTACCCTGGCATCAACAAGCGGTGATGCTATTCCACTAGCGCTAGCATGAGCTAGTGCCTTACCACAGCCTTCTCGGGTACCGACCCTCGTTGGCGTCCTATTCCGAGTAACAGGACCAATGGTACGCTTCGTAGTAGTCATTTGCTCATAATCGCTCATCTTGCAGGGTCTTTAAAGAAACCTACCTCCAAATTCCACATAGAATTAGAAGTTGAGCAATCCACGCAAACAAACAATTTTCTTCCAAACAGCTATCACAGACATGCACCAGCATAAAATAAAGGTCTTTCCTACTAACTATCCCATGAGTCATTGTACCTTATCACTCCAATCTCTAATCTTGCTCTGATACCACTTAATTGGGATGTCACGCCTCGATCTTCCAAGCGCATGCCCATCCCTCAATGGTCGTTTTAAGAAAAAAAAAAAACATCCCAGGACACATCACCGGCCCATTCATTTTTAATGCACGTGCAAAAGCGAATAAATAATCCCCAGACAACAACAAGATAGGATAGGAAAGTAGGGTCATAATTTTGAAAACCAACAACACACTTATATATATATATATATATATATATATATATATATGTATATATATATATATATATCATAACAAGTCATACACAAACCAAGCTAATAAGGCTACAAAATATGGGGGTTTTGAAACAACTATAGATCTTCCTCCTCCTCTTCATCCTCATCCTCATCCTAATTGGAGCCTTCAGCTGAGTACACCGGGGACTCTAGTTTTGACATGTTTGGTTCTACATCCACTACCGAACCTTTTGGAGGATCTGTCGTGCCTTTCCCAAAAGCAACCTCCAAGATATAAAAAGGAACCTCGGACTCCAATATGGGCCCTTCTCTCTGGCCATTTCGCTCCTGGCGATACCATGATCTGTATTGATGGGGCACCTTTTTTGGTAGACTCGCATCGACCCCGACTATGGATTTTACCAACTCATATACTTATCCCCTCGAGTCTCCATGAAGCAAGATGAGGCACTTTTGCTCTGTCACCTTTTTTGGCTGACCAAAATGCTCAGGAGGAGTTACCATTTAGGGGCCTGAAATGTTATCCCACAATGAGGTGAGACGACGTCTCAGCGAGTTCACCCCTAAGAAAATACACCATAAGGGTTGCCTAAGCACAAACACGAGTTAGAGGACTTACCTTGGCCTCCAGTCCTTTCTGTAAGTCTGTATAATTCATAAATTCAACGAATCATTTCAACACCTTAATTCATCCATTTAGATCAAACCATCGATCTATCGACTCGGTCAATTTCATGTCATCAAGATCATCTCTTGGTCAATCCATTGAATACTATCTATAACGTCCGATTACATCAAGAACGACTCACTCTAAGCTGAAAATAGATAATATAGCTCACCTAAAGCTGATAATAGAGTATACTCCTCTCCCAAAGCTGACATATCAAGGCCCGTAGGCTGATATTGTATACTCAAGATGCTCTCCAGAAGCAGACAAGGTATGCTGCTCTCCCAAAGCTGATATATCAGGGCCCATAGGCAGATATAGCATACCGGTATATTGCTCTCTCAAAGCCGATATTTCAAACCTGTAGGCTGATATAGTATACCTATGATGCACACCTTAAGCTGATGAAGCATACTGCTCTCTCAAAGATGATATATTAATACCTGAGGTTGATATAGTATACTTATTCTCACCAACTAAGAATGTCACCATTTTTACCATTCTTGATTAAAATAATCGTGTGTGGGTATATGGTCGGCCTTAGCCAAAATACAATATTTTATTTTCCATAAATCTCACCATTTAATATGGTCCACCAAAATATTTTTGGCGCTGTAAACTAACGTCCGATTATTTTATAATTAAAATATGAAATTAATAAATTTTGGGATAAATACCCCAAAATCACAAACAACACTCAATTTGTATAAAATAACAGTCAATTAAATAAACAGAACATACCACTATAATCAGCACAAAATTCCGGTCACCAGCTATCCCTATCTAATTTTCGGAAATTAAATAATTAATTAAATAATTATGGAAAATAATTAATAAATGCCAAAAATACAACTTAGGCCGGAAAAGCTTAATTAAATACCAAAATGGGCCCGAAATAATTCCGAGACTCATTAAATAAATACTAAAGCCTATCTACTCGCTAATTACACTAAACTATCCATTTAACATGCAACAACGATCAATTAATTCACTAATCTACTATAACTCTCTACCTAGTCCATACTTAGTTTAAACTAATCAACCCTTAAATTTCATTAATTTACTAAGCAGGGATTAGTGAGTTAAACTTACTTGATTAACAATCTGCTCGGACCACAATGACGGGGACGCAGAGGGGATCGATAAACTCCAAAGCGGGACAGCCAAGTGGGATCCGGAAAGGCTCGGAAATAGTCCAAACATTGCTTGGAAACCTAGGCTGTTCGGTTCTGGTCTTGGGCCAAACAAGGCTGCTCCAGGGCCGGTTCAGCTAGAAACAAGCAGGGAAGATCGGCGGAGGCTTGGACAAGTGGTTGGGGAGGTCGACGACGACACATGGCGACTTGGACACCTCCGGTAGACGGCGAGTAGGGCGTTGGTGGCAAGCACGGGCAATGGAGACGTGCGAATTGGTAGGTGAGTGGACGGTGAGCAGACGAGGATTGCTAGCTTAGTAGGTGGTCAAACGGCATGCAACGGCTTCGGCGGGCTACTCGATGGCTTGGGGAGAAGGATGGCTAGTTTCTCTATGATTTTGGAAGCTCTAAGCTACTGGAATGGGGGGAATGGTCAACCGGCTTCAAGGAGAGGGAGGGGATAGCTTTGGCTGGTGGAGGGTCCCTCTTGGCCTCTTTTCTATCCCTTGGTCCCCTTGACTTTGTCCCACCAAGCAAGGCTAGCTTCCACAGCAATTTTCAGCAACAAAAGCTTCCATAGGAAGCCATTGAGAGGGTCCAAAAGTGATGTCCATGGGGGGCTACAAAAGGTATTTTCCCCAAATTAGACTCAATTGTCTCTTGAATCAACTCAATTTGGCCTTTATAAATTCAACCATCATACCCTCGATCAAATTGGCATTTTTCCTCGGGAATAGAACCTACTTGCATCCCAATTTCGCGATAAAAAACGATTCTCTGAATTTTCCGGTCGAAAACGGCCCTATATCAACTTTTTCCGCCAACATCTCGGTTTGCAGAAAAATCTTCAGAGACTGAGTCGAGGTTCTTAAAATGACTCGTGACTTGATAGAATTTTCAATTTCTGAAATTGGATTCAAATTCACAATTAATTTCAATTTGGCACGATTTTAGCGTGACCTAGGTTACTAGATATCTTTTAGAAATTTTTAGTGCAAATGACCCGTGGTCGATTTTTTTTGGAGCCACAATGAACCTATTCGACACATTGGCGACTCTTGGTGGTCGTGGAAATCTCGAGGTTTCAAATACGGACACGGAGTACCAAAACAATAGAAAAATCAGTTTAGTGCCAATCGACGAGAATTTTGCAATTTTGTAGAATCACTCACGTTTAACCACACATCTCTGTCGAACCGACCTATCTCTGGTCTCTGATCGATTTTTACTGTGCCATAATGACCTCTGCAAATGAGCACGGTCGAATACTCGATTTCTGGTTGAATTCTCAAGTCTATTGCATTAAAATCCCTTAATGATTTCCCCGGATAGTCTAGTTATCCCAAGATTGATCAGCTCTGAGAATAGCACTATAGGCGCGTCGATGAAAGGCCCGATTTATTCAATGGAAAACATAATTGAAAATTCAGGCTGTCACAACTCTTTCCCTCTTATAAAAATTTCGTCCTCGAAATTTAAACCATTACAATACTTTAAACAAAAATGTGGGGGTACAAACGTCTCATTGACTCCTCGCTCTCCCAAGTTGCTCATTCAGTACCGTGGTATTGCTAGACCACTTTGACCAACGCGATGGTCTTTGTACGCATAACCTATTATTTTCGATCAATAATCTGAACCGGGCTTTCAACATACGACACTTGGTCGTCCACGTCCAATTCCTCGAAATTAAGCACATGAGTCGGGTCAGGCTCATACTTCCTCAACATCGACACGTGAAAGACATCGTGCACTTACGCCAGTCTTGGCGGCAATGCAAGACGATATGCTAAGATCCCAATTCTGTCTAGAATCTCAAAGCCACCTACATACCTTAGACTCAGTTTTCTCTTTTTGCCAAAGCGCAAAGTATCCCTCATTAGTGACACTTTCAGAAAAATGCGATCACCAACTTAGAATTCCAAAGGCCTTCAACGCTTGTTTGCATAGCTTTTCTGCCAGCTCTAAGCGGTCTTTAATTTGTCTCTAATGACGGCAACTGCATCTACCGACTGCTGGACTAACTCTGGGCCTGTGATCTTCCTTTCCCAAACTTCATCCCAACACACTAGCGTTCTGCACGCTCTGCCATACAACGCTTCCAAAGGGGCCATCCGAATGCTCTATTGATAGATGTTGTAATCAAACTCGACAAGATGAAGCTGTTCCTCCCAGCTTCCCTTAACATCCAGTAGGTAAGCTCACAGCATGTCTTTGAGGGTTTGAATCGTGCTCTTAGATTGGTCATCCGTCTGAGGATGATATACCGTACTGTATTGCAACTTGGTTCCTAAAGCACTCTACAAGCTTTTCCAAAATGCAGCTGTAAATCTTGAGTCTCGATCTGAAGTAATCATAACCGACACTCCATGCAAGTTAAACTATCTGACACACGTACAACTCTGTGTGCCTATCCAAATCAAGGTCCTTTCGTACTGTAATGAAGTGAGCCAACTTTGTCAATCTTTTGCCCACTACCCAAATGGAATCATTACCTCTTCGACTCCTCAGTAAACTGGTCACAAAATCCATCATGATGTGCTCCCATTTCCACTTTGGGATCTCAAGAGGTTGTATAAGTCCTCCCGGCTTACAATGCTACACCTTCACTTGCTGACATGTCAAACACTTGGCGACATGCTTGTCGATGTCTGCCTTCATACCGAACCACCAATAGTGTTGACACAGATTCCAATACATTTTGGTACTGCCAGGATGAATGTTGTAACTGCTACAATGAGCTTTTGACAAGATCTCTTCTCTAAGGTTTGCATTGTTTGGTACACACAATCATCCTCGGAACCTCAACGTTCCATCCTTAAAAATCTGAAAGTCAGTTTTCCTTTTATCGGTTTCATCTTGCAAAATTTTTTGAACGTTTGGGTCTGTCGGCTGAAGTGCTTTGATCCCGATCTGAACATCCGATTCAATTCTGAGGGTGGCCATGAGATTTGAAAGGTGACCTACCTTAAACTTGAAAATTGAATCTCAAGCTCTCTCGATTAATTTCCACTCCTTAACCAGCATATGAGCAATTGAAGACTTCCGACTCAAAGCATCAGCGACCCTATTTGCCTTTCCTGGGTGATATAGGATATCACAATCATAGTCCTTCAAAAGTTTCATCCAGCGGCGCTGCCTCATATTCAACTCTTTTTGAGAGAATAAATACTTAAGATTTTGACAAATCTGTGAAGATCTGGAATCTTTCTCCGCACAAATAATGTCTCCAAATATTAAAAGTGAAAATGATTACCACGAGTTCTAAGTCATGTGTTGGGTAGTTCTGCTCATGCGATCTCAATTGATAGGAAGCGTATGCAACAACCCTCCCATGTTGCATCAGCACGCAACCCAATCCTCCGAACGATGATCACTATAGATCTCAAATTCTCCAGGACCAAATGGAATGGTCAACACAGGTGCAATAGTTAGCTTCTGTTTAAGCTCTTGGAAACTACAGTCGCACTTATTTGTGCACACAAACTTTTCTTCTTTCTTCAGGAGTTGAATCAACGGCAACGCCAAAGCCAAAAATCCTTCCACGAACCTTCAGTAGTAACCTGCCAAACCCAGAAAACTTATGATCTATGTCACTGTAGTCGATCTTGGCCAATTGATCACTACTTTGATCTTGGACGGCTCTATGGAGATTCCTTTGCCTAAAATCACATAACATAGGAATGCAACACGAGTCAACCAAAACTCGCACTTGCTAAACTTGGCATAACACTGATGAATCCTTAGCGTTTGAAGTATTAATCTCAGATGATGTTCATGCTCCTCAACACTCCTCGAATATACCAGAGTAGCATCAATGAACACGATCATGAACTGATCTAGATATTCTTTTAACACTCGGTTAATCAAATTCATGAAAGTAGTTGGAGCGTTCGTCAAACCGAACGGCATTACAGTGAACTTGTAATGGTTGTATCGAGTACGAAACCTGACTTTGGAATGTCTTCCTTCTTGATCCACAGCTGATGATATCTTGTCCTCAAGTCGATTTTAGAAAATATCGACGCTCCTTGTAACTGATCAAACAAGTTGTCAATCCTCGGGAGTGGATACTTATTCTTGATCGTTATCTGATTAAGTTGGTGATAGTCGATGCACAAACGCAACAAACCATCATTCTTCTTCACGAACAGAATTGGTGCTTGCCAAGGTGATGCACTGGGACGTATGAATCCCTTATCCAACAACTCCTGCATTTGTACCTTCAGTTCTTTCAATTCTGATAACACCATTTGGTATGGAGCCTTAGAGATTGGCTTTGTCCCCGATGCAAACTCTATCACAAACTCGATCTCTCTCTCTCTGGTGGTAGACCTAGCAATTCTTTTGGGAATACATCTAGAAATTCCCGCACCACTAAGATATCTTCGATCTTCAACTCCTCAACTATCGTATCCACGAGAGTTGCTAGGCACCCTTGACAACCCCCATCCAACAAACGGGTCGCCTCAAGTGACGAGATCAAGGTAATTGAGGGTCCTCCTCGATTCCCAACAAATTCGAAACTTTCACCCTCTAATGGGTCAAATTGAATCACTTTACGATAACAGTCCATCTTAGCTCTTTGCTTGGTGAGCCAGTCCATGCCAATTATCAAATCAAAGTCATACATGGCTAGGACTAATAAGTCTATTTTCCCCTCTCGCCCACCAATCACTAACTTGCAACCAAAATAACCCAACGCAGACAACGCCTTATCCTTTAACGATGTAGATATGCTAACCACTTACTCCAATAATACAATACCTAATTCTATAAGCTTAACATATTGCTCGGTAATAAAAGAATGAGTTGCTTCTGGGTCAAATAAATGATAAGCGGGATGGTCGTTCAACGAAATCATACCTGTAATAACATCAGGCACGTCCTATGCCTAACCTTTGGTGATGGCGTATATTGTTCCTTGAGTTGGGGGTCTGATCTGTCCACCTTGTGGTGCGTTCTGCGGTGCATATCCTCAAATTTGACCCATCGGTGGTGGCGGTGGTAACTGATGTTGTCCTCTTGGTCGTTTAGGACAATCCCTGGCCATGTGACCCTATTTGCCACATTTGAAACAAACACCCGACCTTCGAATGCACGAGGCCGAGCCATGTCGCCTTCCACAAAAGCAGCATATCCCATTCTGCCTTGGCCTTGCCTTACCAACTCTACCCTTCCTATTGGGTGGGACTTGGAATCTTCCTCCGGTCATGGGCTTCTTCCCATACCGATTCCCATCTCGATTCGATCCAAACCGTGATCCAAATGCGGCAGCTCTTTCATTCTTATCTCTCTCGATCATCTAGACTCACTCATACAGGTCATTGTAATTTCTCAAGTTGAGCAATATTAGTGGACTCCTCAATTCTGGCCTGAGTCCATCTCTAAATCTCCTAACTTGGTTTGCTGGATTCTAAAACAGTTCAGGAGCGTAATGCGATAATTCAGTGAATTTTGCCTCATATTGATCTACCGTCATTGAGCCTTGGCGAAGCCACTGGAATTCTGCCATCTTCAGTTCTTTGGTAATCTCAAAAAAGTATTTATTGTTGAAGACCTCAACAAAGGCATTCCACTCCAAGGCTACACCTTCAGGAAAAACTATTCCTCTGTTGGCTTTCCACCAGGTGTTAGCGTTGCCCTGCAATTGGTAGGTTGCAAGGACAACCTTCTCCATCTCTGTGCACAACATAATGCAAAGGCCTTTTCCAAGCCTTGGATCCATAAGGCTGCGGCTTTGGGGTCTCCTACCCTAGAAAACTTCGGTGGACTTAGCTTTAGAAATTTGTTCCACCAACTTATGCATTGGTTTTCCAACTACCACGTTCCCTGGTGGAACCTTAGCTGGTGTGGCGACAGGTGCAGCAACAGCGATGGTAGCAGTAGCAGCAGCATTTGTGGCGGTGTTAACGGCAGCTGTAGTAGGGCCCGGTGACGCGGCACCAAAAGTTGAATCTATGCTTGCTAATCCATTATATTTCCCAGCATCTTGAGAGCTTGGAAGATTCTAGCAAATCTTGGATCCTAAGGGGCTACTACCCCGGCACCAACAGGCGGCGGTACTACTCCACTAGTGCTAGCTTGAGCTAGCGCCTTACCACGGCCTTCTCGAGTACCGACCCTCGTCGGCATCCTACTCTGAGTAACAGGACCAATGATACGCTTCCTAGGAGTCATTTGCTCATAATCGCTCATCTTTCAGGGTCTTTAAAGAAATTTGCCTCCTAATTCCACATAGAATTAGAAGTTGAGCTATCCACACAAACAAACAATTTTCTACCAAACAACTATCACAGACATGCACTAGCATAAAATAAAGGCCTTTCCTATTAACTATTCCATGAGTCATCGCTCCTTATCACTCCAATCTCTAACCTTACTCTGATACCACTTAAAAACTAGGATGTCACGCCTCGATCTTCCGAGCACATGCCTATCCCTCAATTATCGATTTAAAAAAAAAAAAAGACGTCCCAGGACGCATTGCCGACCCATTCATTTTTAATGTACATGCAGAAGTGAATAAATAATCCCCAGACAACAACAAGATGGGATAGGAAAGTAGGGCCGTAATTTTGAAAAACCAACAACACAGTTATATATACATATCATAATAAGTCATAAACAAACCAAGCTAATATATATATGCTAGGGCTATAAAACATGGGAGGTTTTCAAACAATTACAGATCTTCCTCCTCCTCTTCATCCCCATCCTCATCCCAATTGGAGCCTTCAGCTGAGTACACTGAGGACTCTGGTTCTGACATGTCCGGTTCTACATCTACTACCAAACCTTCTAGAGGATTTGCCGTGCCTTTCCCCAAAGCAACCTCGAGGACATAAAAAGGAACCTCGAACTTCGGTATTGGCCCTTCACCCTGGCCGTTCCACTCCTGGCGATACCATGATCTAGATTGATGGGGCACCTTTTTGGGTAGACCCGCATCGACCCAGACTATGGATTTCACGAACTCATATACTCATCCCCTCAGGTCTCCATGAAGTGGGATGAAGCACTTCTGCTTTGTCTGTGACATCCTAGATTTTCGATTCTACTTTCAATTGAATAAATCGGGCATTCCATCGATGCACCTACAGTGCTATTCTTAGAGCATATCACTCGTGAGATAACTAAACTACCTAGAAAATTTATTAAGGGATTTTAAGGCAAATATACTTGAGGATTCGACCAAGAATTGACTTTTCGAGCGTGCTCTATGGCACAGTTAAAAATCGATAAGAGATCAGAGATAGGTCGGTTCGATTAGATGCGTGGTTAAACATGGGTGATCCCACTAAATTGCAAAATTCTCATCAATTGGCATTAGTTCGATTTTTATGTTGTTTTGGTACCCCGTGTTCGTATTTGAAACCTTGAGATTTTCATGACCACTGAGAGTCACCAATGTGTCGAAGGGGTTCATTGTGGCTCAAAGAAAATCTACCCAATAGCCTAGGTTACGCTAAAAACACGCCGGATTAAAATTAACCACGAATTTGAATCCATTTCAAAAATTGGAAGTTCTATCATGTCGCATGTCATTTTAGGAACGTTGACTTAGCCTTTGAAGATTTTTTGCAAATCGAGACTTTTTGGGAAAAAGTCATCCTAAGGTCGTTTTTGTCCAAAAAAAGTCAGGGACTGTTTTTAATCGCGCAATTGGGAAGAAAGTGGGATCAATTGGTTAGGAAAAATACCAATTTGATCATTGAAGTGTTAATTGAATTTTTTAGGGCCAAATTGTGTTGAAACAAGAAGCAATTAAGTCCAATTGAGGGAGAAATCAAGCAAATTTGTAGCCCCCTTGCCTAGGTTGTGTGGACCATTTCAAAGGTTGCAACTGAGACCTTGGTAGTTTTTTGACCATGGAGAGCAGCCATGGTTGAGAATTGGTCAAGGGGACCATTTGAGAAAAATAATGCATGTGGCCCCCTTTGTCCCCTTATCCCTTCCTCCTCCATCCCTCATCAGCTATCCACCACCCTCCTCCTTTGTGCCCTTGCCATTTTCAAACACCACCAGCAGCCAAGGAAGACAGTCGTCCCCACCGCATGCCACCATCGCTGTTTTTGCCCCATTGATGCGCTGCCACTACTCCACCTTCGCTGCATGCGCCTTTGCCTCGCCCCCTCTCACTCTTCACGCTGCCCATCCCGGGTTATCCCGGTCCCAAGTGTCGTGAAAACTCAGGCTGCCGTGAGCCTCCTCGAACCGCCATCAAAGCCCGTGAACCGCCCCCTCCGAGCCACTTTGCCTCCTCCGTTGGTCCACCGCCACTCTTGTTTGCCTCAACTAGCCTTGTTTCCTCTATTTTGCAGCCAAGAATAGAAGCTAAGTCAATGAGTTTCCAGCAGCCTTCGATGCCCATTTTGAGGACATTCCCAGCCTCGAAAGCTAGGCCTGTTTTGGAGAAAATTGAGCCCTATTACGTTCCTGTCAATTTGAACCAACCGGATAGCTTAAGAAGTGAGTTTAACTCATAAATCCTCACTTAGTAGGTTAATTATGCTTAGGGATTGAATAGTTTAGGCTAAGATGAATTAGGTGGTTAGATTAGATTATATTAATGAATTTAATTTATTGTCAATGCATGTTAGGTGGATAGTTTATTGCAATTAGAGCCTAGACAAGCTCTAGTATTTAACTAGAGTAGTTTGGAAATTTTTCAAGCTCAACTTGGCTTCCAATTAGGCATTATTGGGCCAAAGTTTGCATTTATGTTATTTATTGTATTTATTAATTGATTTTTGTAATTATTTAATTATTTATTTATTTAAACCAAGATAGCCGTTTATTCAACTAGGATGGCTTGTGCTCTTTGTTTATTTAATTGGGTAATTGGATTGTGCAAAATTGATTGTGATTGGTTTTATGGGTAAATTATCCCAAAATTGGAGAATGTTGGGTATTTAAGTGGAAAATAACCATGAAAGGTTATGAGTGGACTTAAAAATCTATTTTGGGACTACTAAAAATGGTGGGATGTTGGGCCAAGATTCGCCACCAAATTGGAATTGATCGTGCCCAATTGGGCCGTGATTTGCCACCATGTATATTTTTATGGATATGATAAACCATGATTGATTGTATTTTAGAGGTCGTGCTTAAACGAGCCGATGATTCGTATGTTATCTTGGAGAAAGGACATTCTACTATAATAGCTTGATGACTCTTATGTCATCTTAGAGAATGTCGTGACTCTCATGTCATCTTAGAGAAGGATCTACCTTCTAATAATGGTTGATGACTTTATATGTTGTCTTGATTAAAAACCAATATCAACTAAAGATGGCTCCGTATGTCATTTGGATTGTGATTCATACTATTTAATTTGGTAAACTATCTATATATCACTTAGTCGTGATCGTCGTGGATTTTGAGATGGAATAGTTTTGATGACCCGAGAAGAAATGGTCATAATGACATGTAATCGACTAAGTCGATTGATCGATGGGTCAATTTGATTGATTGGATGATATGATTGTTAGTAATTGTTATTTGAACTGACTTACAAGAATGAACTAAGGCCAAGGTAAGTCCTCTGACTCGTGGTTGTGCTTATGCAGCCCCAATGGCATATTTTCTTCCTAATCATGTCTTAAGGGGTAGAACTCTCTGAGATATAGTCTCACCCCATTATGAGATAATATTTTAGGCCCGTAGGTGGCAGCCCCGCCAGACCTTTTTGAACAACCTAAGAGATTCACGGAGACAAGTTACCACATTCCGATACACGGACACCCCGAGGGCCTAGAATATGTGTTGGTGAAATCCATCATCTAGGTCGATGCGGGATTATCCCATCAAGTGCCCCATCGATACCCATCATGGTATTGCCATTACCATAATTGCTAGAGGGTTGACCTTATACCGGAAAGTGAAGTACCTCCGCAGATTTTAGAGGTTGCTTTTGCGAAGGATACAGCAGACCCTAAGGAAGGTTCGGTGGAGGAGGCGTAGGACCCAGAGCTGGAAGAGTCAGAGTCCCGGTGTACTCAATAGAGATCTCCAATGAGAGTGAGAATGTGGAGCAAGAGGAGTTTGGAGAAGATGATGATGAGTAGCCATGTTGCTTGACCCCCACCCCTATTTGTTAAACCTTATGTGTTTGGATACACAAAGTTTGGTTTGGCTTGCATTATATATGACTAGTTGTGTTATATATGTGTGTGGTTGGTGTGGTTTGAAATTTTATGGTCCCTGCTTTCCTATCCTATTGTTTTATTGTTTAGGGATTTATATCTGCTTTTGCATGTATATTTAAAATTGAATGGGTGGTGATGCGTCCTAGGATATCGCTATTATATCAACCAAGCAAGGATGGGCACGTGCTCGAAGGATTGGAGCATGAAATCCTAGTTTAGTGGTATTAGAGCATGGTTGTAAGAAATTAGAGTGATAAGGTGCAATGGATATGGGATAGTAAGTAGGAAAGGCCTCATGACTGGTGCATGTCAGTGATAATTATGTGGTAGAATTGTTTCTTGTGTGTGGATCGCTCATCTTCTAATCCAATGTGGATTTGGAAGACAAGTTTCAGTAAAAAGACTGAACCGTGAGCGAGTAGGAGCAGAGAACTCTGACTAAAAGAATTGTTAGGCCTGCGACTTGGGGTAGGACACCGATCAGGGTCGGTACCCGAGGATGCCGAGGTAGGGCACCAGCACAAGCTAATGCCAGTGGAATAGTACCACCTCCTGTTGGTGTTGTGGTAGCAACCTTGATGATCCTAGAATTAGATGAGATTTGGATGCATTAGAAGCTGATGGGGCACTTGGTTGGGATCAAGCAGTTGCTTTCATCAAGCCCTTGTTGCTACTCAAGCCACCGCTATTGCCATTGCCACTAAAGCCGGCCCCGTTGCTGCACCTACCATCGCACCCCGTAAGGTCCACCAAGAATCGTACTTGGGAATGTAAGCTGGTGGAACAATTCTTGAAGTTGAATCCGCCTCGCCGAGTTCATTGGTGAAGGAGACCCTAAAGTCACATTACTGTAGATTCAAAAATCTTGAGAAGGCGTTTACACTTTATGTGCAATGAAGAGGAGAAAATGGTAGTCCTTACAACTTACCAAGGAGGGAATGCAAACATTTGGTGGAGAACCACCCAAGGATAGTATTTCTAGAGGTGTGATCACGATGTGGAATGCCTTTCTTGAGGCTTTTAATGGTAAATACTTTTCAGAGACTACCAGGGAGATGAAGATGGCAGAGTTTCAGTGTCTTTGCCAAGGCTCTATGACTATCAACCAATATGGGGTGAAGTTTGCTGAACTATCACAATATGCTTCCCGAGGTTATTGAGGACCCGAAGAAATGAGAAGATTTAGGAATGATTCAAGCCGAACTAAAGCAACCTTTGATTTTGGATTTGACAAATTACAATGACCTATATGAGAGGGCTCAAATGATTGAGAGATTGAATGAGAAGCCGCCTCATCTAGGTTGAGGTTTAATTCATTCAGAGAAGGAATCCGTCATGGAAAGAAGCCCATGGTTGGAGGAATATTTCAGATCCCGCCCAACAGGAAGTGTGGAGTTGGCAAGTTAGGGCCAAGCAGGAATGAATTGTGTCGCTTTTGTGGAAGGTGACATGGAATGAACTAGTGCCCCCGAAGGACAGGCGCCTGTTTTGAATGTGGCCAGCAGGGTCACGTGGCCAGAGATTGTCCTAGAAGGCCAAGAGGACAACCATAGTTGCCACCGCCGCTACAGATTGGACAGATCAGAGGGTATGCGCCTCAAAATGCACCACAAGGAGGACAACTTAGACCTCCCCAATTCATGGCACGATGTATGCCATTACTCAAGGTCAGGTAGAGGCTGCGCCCGATGTGATAATGGGTATGGTTTCCCTGAACAACCATCATGCTTATGCTTTATTCGATCCAGTAGCAACACATTCCTTTATTGCCGAGCAGTATGTTAAGTTGATAGGAATAAATCTTGAATTGCTGGAATCTGTTGTTAGCATATCTACACCATTGAAGGATAAGGTGTTAGCTGCTTTGGGTTGTCCTGGTTGCAAGTTAGAGATTGGTGAGTGAGAGGGGAAAATAGACTTGTTAGTCCTAGTCATATATGACTTTCATTTGATAATTGGCATGGACTAGCTCACCAAGCAACGAGCTAAAATGGATTGTTATCGCAAGTCGATTTAGTTTTACCCATTAAAGGGTGAGAGCTTTGAGATTGTAGGGAACCGAGGAGGACCCTCGATTTCACTAATCTCGTTGCAAGAGGCAACCCGTTTGTTAGACGGGGGTTGTCAAGGTTACCTGGCAACTATTGTGGATACTATAGTTGAGGAGTTGAAGATTGAAGATATTTCGGTTGTGTAAGAATTTCCCGATGTTTTCCCGAAGGAATTGCCAGGATTGCCACTAGAGTGAGAGATTGAATTCGTGATTGAGTTAGCACTCGAGACAGAGCCAATCTCTAAGGCTCTTTACCGGATGGCGCTATTAGGGTTAAAAGAACTAAAGGTGCAGATGCAAGAGTTATTGGATAAGGGATTCATACATCCCGGTGCATCACCTTTGGGAGCACCAGTTCTCTTTGTAAAGAAGAAAGATGGTTTGTTACGCTTGTGCATCGACTATCACCAACTCAATCAAGTAACAATCAAGAACAAGTATCCATTGCCAAGGATCGATGACTTGTTTGATCAATTACAAGGAGCATCGATAGTTTTGAAAATCGACTTGAGGACAAGATATCATTAGTTGAGGATCAGGAAAGAAGACATTCCAAAGTTAGCATTTTGTACTCGATATGGTTATTACGAGTTCACTATGATGCCATTCGAGTTGACAAATGCTCCAGCTGCTTTCATGGATTTGATGAACCCAGTATTCAAGGAATATTTAGATTAGTTTGTGATTGTGTTCATTGATGATATCTCGGTGTATTCAAGGAATGCTGAGGAGCATGAAGATCATCTATGATTAGTGCTCTAGACCTTGAGGATTCATTAGTTGTATACTAAGTTTAGCAAATTCGAGTTTTTGCTAACTTGTGTTGCATTCTTAAGTCACGTGATTCTAGGAGAAGGAATCTTCGTGGACCCGAGCTAGATTGAAGCCATGATCATCTAGCTTAGACCAACTATAGTGATAGAGATCCGAAGTTTTATGGGTTTGACAAGCTACTATATACGATTTGTGGAAGGATTTTCAGCTTTGGCGTCACCTTTGACAAGACTTCTAAAGAAAGATGAGAAATTTGTATGGTCAAACAAGTACAATAGTCGTTTCCAAGAGATGAAGCAAAAGCTAACTACTGCACTTGTGCTAATGAATCCATCTGGTCCTGGAGGGTATGGGATCTATAGTAATGCATCGTTGAGAGGATTGGGTTGCGTGTTGATGCAATATGGAAAGGTTGTTGCATACACCTCCCGCTAGTGGAGACCTCATGATCTGAACTACCCGATGCATGACTTAAAACTCGCAGCAATTATATTTGCGTTGAAGATTTGGAGACATTACTTTTGTGGGGAAAATTTCAAGATCTTCATGGATCATCAGAGTCTCAAATACCTATTCTCTTAGAAGAAGTTGAACATGAGATAACGCCGATGATGGAATTATTGAAGGACTATTATTGTGATATTTATATCACCCAGGAAAGGCGAACAAGGTCACCAACGCTTTGAGTCAAAAGTCGTCAATTGCTCATTTATTGGTTAAGGAGTGGAATTTAATAAGCGAGCTCGAGATTCGGTATTCAAATTTGAGGTAGGCCACCTTTCTTATCTTATGGCAACCCTCAGAATTGAAGTTGGATGTGCAAATCAAGATCAAGCTACTTCAACCAATAGACCCAAATGTTTAGAAAATTTTACAAGAGGATATTGAAGAAAGGAAAGTTGACTTTCAGGTTTCTAATGATGGAACACTGAAGTTCCGAGGATGATTAGTTGTACCTAACGATGTGAAGCTTAGAGATGATATTTTATCAGAAGCTCATTGTAGTAGTTACGGCATTCATCCCGGAAGTACCAAGATGTATCAAAATTTGTGTCAACACTATTAGTGGTCTAGTATGAAGGTGGATATTGCCAGACATGTCGCCAAGTGTTTGACATGTCGACATATCCACATGTCAACAAGTTAAAGCTTAGCATTGCAAGCCAGGATGACTCTTGCAACCTCTCGAGATCCCAGAGTGGAAATAAGAGCGTATGACGATAGATTTCGTGACTAGATTACCAATGAGTCAGAGAGGTAATGATTCGATTTGGGTAATAGTCAACAGATTGACAAAATCGGCTCACTTTATAATAGTGCGAAAGGATCTTGACTTGGATAGGCACGATGAGCTGTACATGCACCAGATAGTTCGACTGCATGGAGTGCCGGTTACGATAACGTCATATCGAGACCCGAGGTTTACTACCGCTTTTTGGAAGAGCTTGCAAGGTGCTTTAGGTACAAAGCTTTAGTATAGTACGGCATATCATTCTCAGATGGATGGTCAGTCTAAGAGGACAATTTAGACCTTGGAGGATATGCTGAGAGCTTGTATATTGGACTTTAAGGGAAGTTGGGAAGAACAATTTCATCTCGTAGAATTTGCCTACAACAACAGTTATCAGCAAAGCATCCAAATGGCTCCTTTTGAAGCGGTATATGACCAAGCGTGCAAAACACCGTGTGTTGGGATGAAGTTGGAGGAAAAAATATTATAGGCCCAAAATTGATTTAACAATCAGTGGATGCCATGGCAGTGATTAGAAATAGATTAAAGACCACTCAGAGTTATCAGAAAAGCTACGCAAATAAGCGTCAAAGGCTTTTGGAATTCCAAGTTGGTGATCACGTTTTTTGAAGGTGTCGCCAATGAGGGGAACTTCGCGCTTTGGCAAGAAGGAAAAACTGAGACCGAGATATGTAGGTCTATTTGAGATTCTTGAGAGAATCGGGACTCTAACATATCGTCTTGCATTGCCGCCGAGATTGGCGCAAGTGCACGATGCCTTTCACGTGTCGATGTTGAGGAAATATGAGCTCGACCCAACCCACGTGCTCAATTTCGGGGAATTGGACGTAAATGACCGAGTGTCATACGTCGAAAGCTCGTCTCAGATTGTGGATAAAAAAGAGCAAGTTCTGCGTACAAAGACCATTCCAATGGTAAAAGTGGTCTAGCAACACCACGGTATTAGAGGAACAACCTGAGAGACTGAAGAGTCGATGAGACAATTTGTATCCCCACCATTTTGCTTAAGAATTGTAAAGTTTAAATTTTGATGACGAAATTTTTATAAGAGGGGAAGAGTCGCGACATCCTAGATTTTCATTCTACTTTCAATTGAATAAATCGGGCATTTCATCAACGCGCCTATAGTGCTATTCTCATAGCTTATCACTTGTGAGATAACTAAACTATCTATGGAAGCCATTAAGGATTTTAAGGCAAATAGACTTGAGGGTTAGACCAGAAATTAGCTACTTGACCGTGCTTATATGCCGAGATCATTATGGCAAGTTAAAAATCGATTAGAGATCAGAGATAGGTCGGTTCGACTGAGATGCGTGGTTAAACGTGGGTGATCTCACTAAATTGCAAATTCTTGCCGATCGGCACTAGTTTGATTTTTCTGTCGTTTTAGTACCCTATGTCTGTATTTGAAACCTCGACATTTTCACAATCATTAAGAGTTGCCAATGTGTCGAAGGGGTTCATTGTGGATCGAAAAAATTGACCACGGGTCATTTTGCACTAAAAAGTTCTAAAAGCTATCCCGGTAGCCTAGGTCACGCTAAAAACGCGCCAGATCGAAATTAACCACGAATTTGAATCCGATTTCAGAAATTTGAAGTTCTATCAAGTCACAGGGCATTCTAGGAATGTTGACTCAGCCTCCTAAGATTTTTCTGCAAACCGAGACATTTTGGGAAAAAGTCATCTTAGGGCCGTTTTTGTCTAGAAAAAGTCAAGGACCATTTTTTATCGCACAATTGGGAAGCAAGTAGGATCAATTGGTGAGGAAAAATATCAATTTGATTATTGAGGTGCTAATTGAATTTATTAAGGCCGATTTGTGTTGAGTTAAGAAGGAATCAAGGTCCAATTGAAGAAGAAGCCAAGCAAATTCGTAGCTCCCCCTTGCCTAGGCTTTTTGGACCATTTCAAAGGTTCTATTTGAGGCCTTGGTGGCTGATTTGAGGACAAGGAAGGCAGCTATGGCTGAGGATTGGTCAAGGGGACCATTTGAGAGAAAATAAGGCTTGGTGGCCCCCTTTTATCCCCTTATCACTTCCTATCTCTCACTCATCCCTCATCTGCCGTCGACCACCCTCCTCCCTTGTGCCCTTGCCATTTTCGAACACCACCAGCAACCAAGGAAGAAAGCCATCCTCGTCGCATGCCATCGTCATTATTTCCACCCCACCAATGCATTGCCGTTGCTCTGCCTTTGCCGTGTGTGCCTCCGCCCCCTCTTGCCCTCACGTAATTCTAGTAGGTTGTCCCAACATCCCAGGAGCTATCCCGAGGAACTCAGGCCACCGTGAGCCTCCTCAAACCGCCGTTAAAGCCTGAAACCACCCTTCCGAGCCGCTGCCACCTCTGCCGATCCACTCTTGTTTGCCTCAACAAGTCTTGTTTCCTCTATTTTGCAGCCAAGAACAGAAGTTAAGTCAGTGGGTTTTCAGTAGCCTTCAAGGCCCATTTTAAGGACGTTCCCGACCCCGAAAGCTAGGCCCGTTTTGGAGAAAGTTGAGCCTCGTTGCGTTACCGTCGATTTGAATCGACCAGTGTGGCATCCTGAAATTCTTTGCAAGTCATTAGGGGTGCTCCAATTAGTGTCTCGTATTGAAATCTATGGCCGAGTTGAAATGGATAGATCTTGGAAGAGGATGGCTTATCTCTAGCCATGTGCATCGTGAATTAGAATCCATAGGTTTGTAATTCTAAGTGTTTAGTTATTTAATTTTACCCTATAGTACTTTAGTTCAATAAGATTTAATGAGTATTTAAAAAGGAGATTAAAATTGATTTTAATTAGGTTGGGCCTTAGGCCCAATGGCTTGAGCTCTTGGTGGTCCGACTGGCTGGCCCAATTGAGGCCCATGAAGTGTGACGTCGACCAAGGGGGAGGAGTGGCCGGCCCACTTCTTCCAAGCCCAATCCAAGCCCAAGCCCACCTTGCATGAGCTTTGCCAAGTGGCAAAAAGAGGATTACATGCATTGGCTTGTGGAGAGGCAAATAATCATTGCCAATAATGGAGTTTTGGGGAAATAAAAGGGTGAGAGAGAGAGAGAGAGAGAGTGGCCGGTTGAATTCGGCCAAGCCAAAGAGAGAGAGAGAGGGAGTGCGAGAGAGAGGAACCGAGGAGGAGAAGGAGTCCGCACCTCGCCGCCCGCACGCCGTCCGTCCGTCGCCGGTGTGCCGTCCGTTTGCTGTCATCCGCTTGGTCATAGAGGCAAGTTGGGATCGATTTCCACTCTTGCTTGTGTGTCTTGCATGTGTGATTTGTTGGTAGTAGATTTCGGATGTTAGGGTAGGCAAAACTGAAGCTAGAATGTGACTTGTTCTTGAAAATACTTGCTGATTTGTGTAAACCGCTCAACCCAGAATCTTGTGGAGGCTTGCATGCATGTTTCGAGTTGGATTTTGACTTCGATTCCTTCATGAAAGTTGTAGCCAACATCTTAAACTATAACATACTAAAATTTGGGACAAAATAGTTGATATTTAAGGGGAAAAAACCTCTTTCTACGAAGACACTAGATCTGGAACTGCTTTGCTGACCTTTTGGTAGTTTTGTGTGTTGCATGTCGATTTTTACTAAGAATATCTCTTCTAATTATTCATGAAACTTGTACAGAACATCCTAAAGACTAACATACTCAAATTTGAAGTAAAATGAGCAAGTGTAGCCTAGTGAATCGACTTACTCTTGAAGACGGTAAATCTGGAAACAAGGTACTGGACACCCGAGACTTCATGGACCCATATGGTGACTATTCTTTGGAAATTTGGCTTAGATCCCTTAATAAAAGTTTTAGGGGACCTCTTAAATTAAAACATATCCAAATTTCAGAGGAAACGAAGAAGAATAAGTGGGTGAAAACTCAATATTTAGGGGATAGCTACACTGGACGTTTTGGTGCTAGAATCAGAAGCTTCGGATGACTATAGAAAATTATCTAGAACGAATCTGGCCTAGATGTCTTCATGAAAAATATACTTTAGTGTCTTAACTATAACCTGGTAAAATTTCATAATTTTTGGAGGTTGTGGGGGAGCCGGATGCCTGATTATATCATGGATACATGTGGGATGCAAACATTGGTCCCGGGAAAGATAAATGTGGCGGTCCAAAATGACAGGATGAAATTGAGAAATTGAAATTGAATTATGCATGATGATATATGCATGATATGATGATGATATGCGCATGGATGCATGGTAATGATGATGGTACATGTGATATGATGATGATGTTACATGCATGGATGCATGGTAATGATGATGATACATGTGACATGATGATGGTAAGTGTATGATATGATGGTGATGACTATATGATGATGTATGTACATGAGGTACGATGACATGTGCATGATACCAAGGTAAGTTGTGCATGGATGCTTTAATGACATGTAATGCTATAATTGTGATGATTGTGTGGCATGATGCATTGAGTGGTTTATCGGTCCTTTACCTGCTGAGTGGTTGTACTCACCCCTTCAGGGACCAACATTTCAAGTTAGCAGGATGCCGCTCCCTGCTGTCACACGGGACGTATTTTACGGCCTTCCTTCATATGTAGAGGTTGAGTGTGTGGACATCGACTGTCCCACCATTCCTGGTCTGACATTTATTCGAGTCCGTGCCTTAGTGATGTATGACGTGGGCCTGGCTGGGGGCCCTGTCATTCAGTAGTTTATATCCGTCCATGTTCGTCGAGACGGAGTGATGCGTGGGATGTTGTCACCACCACCGCCTGATGCACCGGGATAGGTGTGAGGGCCCGTGCGTGAGAAGTAGGAGATGAAACTTTTTGAGATGATAGCCGACGCTAGTTGATGGGGGATCTTGCACGATAGACGTAATGGGTCGAGTGTTTCTTTTTGGGTTTATGGCCGAGTGTGGCTACATGTCCTGGCCTTTCTTTTGATGTACCAACCCAAGGAAACCCATCTTGGAAAATATGTAAATAAAGTGTCGTGGCTTTATCTTTTCTTATGATGTTTAGTGGTGTGCAATTGTATCATGGTTGATGGAGGGAGAGATGGCGATATTATATTTTGCTTCCGCTAATGAGTCACGTTGGGACTGTTTTTTTTTTTAAAAAATGTCTATGATTTACGACACTTCTTCTAGGAGATGTAACTAGTGTTCCATTAGGTGTAGCATTAGGTGCCTGTGGCAACCTAAGGTGGTTCGGGGTGCCACAGCCGCCCTTTTTGGTATCAGAGTGAATGGTTATAGGTGGAGTGATAAGGAGCCTCATTTGGAAATTGAGGAACATGATAACAATGCACACCATAGGATATAAAACGGAATAATTGAATAACGGGTGATGAGTATTCACTCGTAGATCCCTCGTAGTTAGTTTTGAGTTGTCTTTAGGTACTAGTAACATGTATATGTTACTTATGTAGTAGCAGTAGTTGCTTTGAATGGAGATAGTGAGTCTCAGATTATCCCTGAGGCAATGCTTGGAAATTGCAGGAAAGTCATGGTGCGAGCGGGAAGTGCTCATCCATCGAGGGCTGAAGCCTCTGCTGCAAGGGTTGAACCCTGAATGGAAGACATCCTGTAGGCATTGGCCAATATTGGAAATCTGATGGAAAGGCAGGCGCAGCAACAACTTGGAGCAGAACGCCGTACTCAAGGACTGGTGGAACAGTTTTTGAAGCTGAAGCCACCTAAGTTCGGTGGAATGGGAAGTCTTGAGGAGGCGGAACATTGGATTGATGGAATGGAGCAAATTTTCAGGTTGTTGGACTGCACTGCTGCTGAGAAAATAACTTCGGCAGAGTACCAGCTGGAGGGAAATGCCAATATTTGGTGGAGAGCATCGAGGGAAATAATCTTCCCACCAGGTACTAAGGTTAATTGGGAAGAGTTTGTTAGAGCTTTTAATAGAAAGCATTTTTCTGACTGTGCTAAGGATATGATAATTACTGAATTTGTTCAATTGGAACAAAAGGAGCTGACGGTAGACCAATATGAGGCTAGATTTTCTGAACTGTCTAAATATGCTCCTAGGCTAGTTAAGGATCAAGAAGAGAAAGCTAAGAGGTTTCTGAAAGGGTTGAGGACTGATGTCAGGAAACAACTAGTGCCTTTGAACATAAGAGATTATAATGAGATCTATGAAAGGGCACAGTTGGTGGAGCAGGAGTTGGTAAGGGAACATTCGGAGACAAGAAACCATTGTCCTTTGGTGATGTGAGACGGGGTAAGAGATGCTATACAGGTCAAGGTCAGACTTGGGAATCTAAGAAGAAGGGCAATTTTGGGAACTTTGGAAGGGGCAGGGGTAGCCTGAATTTGGAAGGACACCTTATCAAGATGCAGAGTGTCGAATGTGTAGTAGGCGACATGGACCAGGACCTTGCATTGGGCAACCAAAGTGCTATAGTTGTGGAAAAATAGGCCATATTAAAAGAAACTGCCCTCAGGAAAGATCGCACACGAGTATGGGCTCGGTGCAGCAACCACAGTGGAATGCTGTTAGGCCAAACTTACCAAGGAATCCCCAAAGGCCACCAGCATGAGGAAGAGTGTATGCGATCACCCAAGAGGAAATGGAAGCTTCCAAAAATGTTATCTCAGGTACGATCTTTATAAATGATAAAAAGGCATATGCATTGTTTGATATGGGTGCTACGCATTCATTTGTGTTTAAAAGATATAGACAGTTGAGTAAGATTGAAACTATGCCTCTTGAGACGCCTCTTTGTGTTTCTATGCCACTAAAGGATATGTTATTGTCTACGTTGTTGTGTGGAAATTGTAAGATAACAATGGGGGGAAAGGATATAGAAATAGACTTAGTTGTAATGGCCATGTATGATTTTGATGTCATCATAGGAATGGACTGGCTTCGTAAGTATCGGGCCTAGATGGATTGTTATAGGAAAGCAATCCAATTTACCTTACATGATCAGTCTAGTTGTGAATTTCTGAGAGGTCAAACCCACCTACCTATAGCACTTATTTCGGCAGTAGAAGCCTGTGTGTTACTTGACAAAGGATGTCAAGGGTACCTCGCCATGGTTAGAGATTATGCTAAGGAAGAGCCTAAGATTGATGAAATTCGGGTAGTCAATGAATTTAAAGATGTATTCCCTGAGGAATTGCCTAGATTGCCACTAGAGCGAGAAATTGAGTTTGAAATTGAATTAATGCCTGGAACAAGACCTATATCAAAAGCCCCATATAGGATGGCCTTAGTCGAATTGAAGGAATTGAAAGTGCAACTACAGGAGTTGCTTGACAAAGGATTCATTAGACCAAGTGCTTCACCTTGGGGTGCACCAATCTTGTTTGTGAAAAAGAAAGATGGATCGATACGCTTGTGCATTGACTATAGGCAACTAAACCAGGTGACCATTAAAAATAAGTACCCTTTGCCTAGAATTGATGACTTGTTTGACCAACTCCAGGGAAGTTCAGTCTTCTCTAAGATTGACTTAAGGTCAGGATACTATCAGTTGAGAATTAAGAAAGAGGACATTCCTAGGACTGCGTTCAGGACTCATTATGGACACTACGAGTGTGACACCCCGAACCCTTCTTCGCAGGTCGTCACCAACGCCGGTGTTACATCTTTTACCATCTCTATCTCTTGGCTAAATTCAGCCTTGCCAGATTACAGGCATTTTTTTTTTTTAAAAGCGGTCCCATGCGCGACTCATAGCGGAAGCAAAATTCACATCGTCATCTATCTCCCTTCTAACCCATGATACAAATACACACTAGCTACACATCATGATTTTATATACGAACATCGACACTTTATTTACATATTCTTTTAAGATGGGACTCCTCTTTTCTCGGGTCGATACAAAACAAGAAAAGCAAGGACTCTGCCATGTCCTGCCTAAAATCTCAAAAAGAAACTATCAACCCTCTACATCAAGCGCACAAGCTCCCATCAAAGGTGTCGATTATCTACATCAAAAAGCTCGGCTCCTACTCGTCGCGCATGAGTCTCACACCCAACCTAGTGCATCAGGTGGTGGCGGCGGCAGCATCCCTCGCATAGCACCATCTCGACGGACGTGAACAGAAATGAACTCTTGTATGACAGGGCCCCGACCAGCCGATATCATACATAACTAAGCATCGCACTCGGATGAACGTCAATCCGGGCACGTAGGGACAATCTAACTCCGTACACTCCACCTCAACATCGACGGTAGACCGTAAAATACCCCACGCGAAACAAAAGGGGTAGCGGCATAGTGCTAATCTGAAATGTTATCCCCAAAAGGGGTGAGTACAACCACTCAGCAGATAGGGAAATCCAATAACAACTCAGTGCACCATGCATAACATCATACAATGCAGGCATTGCTTACCTTTTTGATGTCAAGCGTATTCATGCATCATCATAACATATATATATCATCATCATGGCATCTCATATATCATTATCATTACATCATCATTAACCATGCATCACCATGCATATCATATCATATCATCATTAGGCATGCATCACCATGCATATCGCATCATATCATCATAATCCATGCATCACCATGCATATCACATCATCATTAGCCATGCATCACCATGCATATCACATCATATCATCATTAGCCATGCATCATCATGCATATCACATCATAGATCAATTTCCACTTTTATTTATCAATTGATCCCCACATTATCTTTTCTCAAATCATCAAATTCACCATCATCACCATCCCTTCGGGCAGAAACCTCCGACAGGGATCCCAGCATTCCAGCCATCTCATGGCCACTGGGCTTCCGGCCCCACATTCGGGCATCTCGCATCTCAACTAGCATCACGAGGCATTCCCTTCGGGCAGAAACCTCCGACAGGGCTTCCGGCCTTTACCCTTCTAGCCGGGGATCTCGCACCCCAATCCTAGCATCGCGAGTCACTCCCTTCGGGCAGAAACCTCCGACAGGGCTTCCGGCCCCCCACATTCCGGGCATCCTGAAACTCCCAGGGAATCTCTGGAATTACGCCACCAGGCCACCAGACAACATCCTCCACCACAACCTCATTCTCATTCACATTTATCTTTTATCTCAATTTAACATGGAAATTTGGCATGGCATCAAACATATCATACTTGCATCTCAATTCACATGTCATGCACATGTCATAGCTTAGTCACATAAGTGTTTCAATTTACATGTCATGCACATGTCATAGCTTAATCACATAAGTATTTCAATTTACATGTCATGCACATGTCATAGTTTAATCATATAAGCATTTCAACTTAATACATATACAAAGACCGCATCACACAAGTGCCACACAAATGGAATTGAATCCATGGCCAAAAAAAAATCTATTTTATTATTTTATTATTTTATTATTATTATATTATATTATATTTATTTATTTTCATAAATAAATATTTAATATTTATGATTTTCACAAAATCATAATATTCAACAATCACTAATAGGATCACAATTTTATATAAAATTCGTGACCAAATTGAATTTCTTATAATTTCAATATTTCCTCCAAAAACATCCTAAAATTCCCGGATTTAGACCCACTGCACAGTTTCCGAATTAATTTAATTAAAATGCCCAATCGGTCTTCAAAAATTACGAAAATTTACAGGGTGATAGCCAACACATTTTCGTACCCTTTTCATTAAGGACTTTAAGCCAAATTCTTTTTAGATTAATTTCCATAGTCCTACGAAGCTTCTGGAATCTCTACCGCGACGTCCAGAACACACTCCTCCGTATTTCTTAGATTTCACCCATCAAATCTCTTTCGTTCCTTCTGATATTTAAGTATGTTATGTAAAAATGTGTTCTTTACAATTTTCATGAAGGAATCTAGGTCAAATAACCATATTATGGTCACCATTTTAACCCATGAAGTCTCGGGTGTCTCGGTACACCTCACCAGAATCAACCATCTCCAAGATCTAACCGATTCACCAAGTTACACTTGTTCTTTTTGCCTCATATTCGAGTATGTTGTAGCTTAAGATGTTTCCTACAACTTTCAAGAAGACAACAAGGTGAGATCTCCAACATAAATCAACATGCAAACAAGAAATCAACAGAAGGTCAGTGAAGATTTCGCAGATCTGAGGTCTCCGTATAACAAAGCTTTTGACCCCACATATCACCATCGTTTTCCATGAAATTCGAGTATGTCTTACCTCAAGATGTTAGCTTCAACTTTCATGAAGACACCGAAGCCAAAATCACACTCCAAATACACATGCAAGCTCGAATAAGATACTGTCTACCACCGACCGAACGGAAACAGCCACATAACATGAACACATTCAACCCTTACTTCGGTATTTCGCCCAAATCACCCTTAAAACCGAACATGCAACCATCAAAACAACATGCAAGAGAAGTTAAGGACCCCCCACTTGCCTCCAAAATGAACGAACAGCAAGCACAAGGCGGCGTAGGACGGTCGGACAAGGCGGCGACGGCGAGACACGGCGGCGGCAACTCCCGGCTCCACCTCCTCTCTCTCGGTTTCTCCCTTTCTCTCAAGCCCTCTCTCTCTCTCGTACACCTCTCTTGGACGGAAATGAAGAAGCAACCGGCCACTCTCTCTCCTAATCCCTCTTATACTCCCTCAATTGCAATGATTAATCCACCTCAACCATGGCCAATGCATGAGGACTTGTCTTGCCACTTGTAATTTTTGTTTTTAAAATTTGAATTTCAATGGGCTTGGGCTTAGGCCCAACTGGCCACTCCTTCTTGGGCTGGTCGAACTCCCCTCTTGGGCCCAATGGGCCGACTAGCTTGGCCCACCAAGCTTTAGGCTAATGGGCCCAAGGCCCATTTCGAATTTTTGATCCCTTTTTCTTTTTTCTTTTTTTCTTTTTTTTCCTTTTAATTAATATTTCTAAATTCAAATTTCATCTTGGCCAAAGTCTTGGGATATTTTTAATCATTGAAATTTAAATCATATGGCCAAGCATTTAAATTTAAATTTCCACAACACAAGCAAAATTCATCAAATTAAAAGACAAATTGGCCAAAGCATAAGCCATAAAATTCTATCACCTAATTAAAGACATTTAACACACCTTAAGGCTTGGCTTTGAATTTCCGGGATGCCACAACGAGTTCCTTGTTATGCCAATTGGATTGACTAATGCGTCGGCTGCATTTATGGATCTAATGAATAAGGTATTTAAACCTTATTTAGACCAGTTTGTGATTGTTTTTATTGATGACATCCTGATATATTCGAGAGGACCTAAAGAGCACGAGCAACACTTAAGGATAGTTTTGCAAACCTTGAGAGAGCATAGGTTGTATGCCAAATTTAGTAAGTGTGAATTCTGGCTGGACCAAATAATATTTTTAGGGCATGTGGTATCAGGAGAACGAATTGCAGTAGACCCGGCTAAAGTTGAGATGGTAATAAATTGGCCAAGACCGACGACGCCTACCGAAATACAAAGTTTCTTAGGACTGGCTGGTTATTATAGGAGGTTTATTGAACGATTTTCACAACCAGTAGGTTCTTTAACTAAGTTGACCTAAAAGAATGTAAAGTTTGAATGGAATGGGGAATGTGAAAGGAGTTTCCAGGAGCTTAAAAGGAAATTGACCTCAGCTCCAATCATGACTATACCAATTGGACCTGATGGTTTTACAGTGTATAGTGATGCATCTCACAAATGATTGGGATGTGTTTTGATACAGCATGGCAAGGTCGTAGCCTATGCATCTAGACAATTAAAACCCCATGAGCTAAACTACCCAACGCATGATTCAGAGCTAGCAACTATAGTGTTTGCCTTGAAGATATGGAGACACTATCTGTATGGGGAAAAGTTTGAGATTTATATGGACCATAAGAGTTTGAAGTATATGTTCTCACAAAAGGAGTTGAACATGAGACAAAGGAGATGGATGGAGTTGCTAAAGGATTGCGATTGTGAGATAAAATACCATCCAGGGAAGGCGAATAAGGTAGTGGATGCTCTTAGTTGTAAGTCAGCTATGGAGATAGCCAGTTTAAGAATGGCGGAATGGAGCTTGTTAAAGTATGTTACAGACTCAGAATTTAAATTAAAGGTAGATTGTCTTACCGGTATGCTTAGTGCATTAAGGATTGAACCGGAGATTATTCAGAAAGTTAGAATCTTGCAAGAGTCTAACCCAGAGATTTTGAAAATGAAAAACACTGCGTCTTTAGGAAAAAGACCAGAATTTCAAGTCTCTGATGATGGAATAATAAGATGCCAAGGACGACTTTGTGTTCCCGACAACGAAGAATTAAAGAATGAAATTTTGTCGGAAGTACATAAGAGTAATTATAGTATTCATTCGGGTAGTACAAAGATGTACAGGAATTTACGTCAGTAGTTTTGGTGGAATATGAAGGCAGATACGGCTAAGCACATTTCTCCATGTTTGATGTGCCACCAAGTAAAAGCAGAGCATCGTAAACCTACAGGACTCTTGAGGCCATTAGACATACCAGAATGGAAATTGGTGCATATAACGATAGACTTTATACAAGGATTATCAAGGACGTCAAGCAGTCATGACTCTATCTGGGTTATAGTGGACCGTTTGACTAAATTGGCTCATTTCCTAGCAGTTCGCATGGACTACCCAATCGAAAAATATGTGGACATATATGTAAGTCAAGTGGTACGCTTACATGGAGTTCCGGTAACTAGTACTTTAGATCGGGATTCGAGATTCACCTCGAACTTTTGGCGAAGTCTTCAAATTGCATTATGAACTAAACTTCAGTTTAGTACTACTTTTCATCCCCAGATAGATGGACAAACAGAAAGAGTAATCCAAACATTAGAGGATATGTTGAGGGCTTGTGTAATTGATTTCAAAGGAAATTGGGATGAAAGATTGCATTTGGTGGAGTTTGCCTATAATAATAGTTTCTAGAAAAGTATAGGCATGGCTCCCTATGAAGCATTATATAGAAGGAGATGTAGGACTCCTGTCTGTTGGAATGAAGTAGGTGAAAGGAAATTGACAGGACCTAAACTGGTACAAGTTACCACTGAGACTGTTGAAATTATTAGAAAAAGGCTTAAAACAGCTCAGAGTAGACAGAAAGACTACACAAATAAGCGTAGAAGGCCTTTGGAATTTAGTGTAGGAGACCATGTATTCCTTAAGGTATCTCCAATGAAAGGAATATCTCGTTTTGGGATGAAGGGTAAGTTAAGCCCTAGATTTATCAGACCTTTTGAGATACTTGAAAGGATAGGGGATGTAGCTTATCGTTTAGCGCTGCCTCCTAAGTTGGGAAATTTGCATGATGTGTTTCATGTATCGATGTTAAGGAAGTACAAACCAGATCCTGGTCACATACTCTATCATGAACCCATCAAAGTGGATGAGAAAGTGAGGTACATCAAAGAGCCTGTACAGATACTAGATCGAAAGGAACAAATTCTTAGGACTAAGAAGATCCCATTGGTTAAGGTATTATGGCGACATCATGATATGGAGGAAGCCACATGGGAAAGCGAAGATTAGATGAAGCAAAAGTACCATTACTTATTTCAAGAAGGCACGAGCGGTGTCTAATTTCGAGGACGAAATTCTCTAAGGAGGGGAGAATTGTGGCATCCTGAAATTCTTTGCTAGTCATTAGGGGTGCTCCAATTAGTGTCTCGTATTGAAATCTATGGCCGAGTTGAAATGGATAGATCTTGGAAGAGGATGGCTTATCTCTAGCCATGTGCATCGTGAATTAGAATCCATAGGTTTGTAATTCTAAGTGTTTAGTTATTTAATTTTACCCTATAGTACTTTAGTTCAATAAGATTTAATTAGTATTTAAAAAGGAGATTAAAATTGATTTTAATTAGGTTGGGCCTTGGGCCCAATGGTTTGAGCTCTTGGTGGGCCGAATGGCCGGCCCAATTGAGGCCCATGAAGTGTGACGTCGACCAAGGGGAGGAGGAGTGGCCGGCCCACTTCTTCCAAGCCCAATCCAAGCCCAAGCCCACCTTGCATGAGCTTTGCCAAGTGGCAAAAAGAGGATTACATGCATTGGCTTGTGGAGAGGCAAATAATCATTGCCAATGATGGAGTTTTGGGGAATAAAAGGGAGAGAGAGAGAGAGAGTGGCCGGTGAATTTGGCCAAGCCAAAGAGAGAGAGAGAGGGAGTGCGAGAGAGAGGAACCGAGGAGGAGAAGGAGTCCGCCCGTTGCCGCCCGCACGCCGTCCGTCCGTCGCCGGTGTGCCATCCGTTTGCTGTCATCCGCTTGGTCTTAGAGGCAAGTTGGGATCGATTTCCACTCTTGCTTGTGTGTCTTGCATGTGTGATTTGTTGGTGGTAGATTTCGGATGTTAGGGTAGGCAAAACCGAAGCTAGAATGTGACTTGTTCTTGAAAATGCTTGCTGATTTCGTGTAAACCGCTCGGCCCAAAATCTTGTGGAGGCTTTCATGCATGTTTCGAGTTGTATTTTGACTTCAATTTCTTCATGAAAGTTGTAGCCAACATCTTAAACTATAACATACTAAAATTTGGGACAAAATGGTTGAGATTTAAGGGGCAAAACCCTCTTTCTACAAAGACACTAGATCTGGAACTGCTTTGCTGACCTTTTGGTAGTTTTGTGGGTTGCATGTCGATTTTTACTAAGAATATTTCTTCGACTTCTTCATGAAACTTGTAGAGAACATCCTAAAGACTAACATACTCAAATTTGAAGTAAAATGGGCAAGTGTAGCCTAGTGAATCGACTTACTCTTGAAGACGGTAAATCTGGAAACAAGGTACTGGACACCCGAGACTTCATGGACCCATATGGTGACAATTCTTTGGAAATTTGGCTTAGATCCCTTAATGAAAGTTGTAGGGGACTTCTTGAAGTAAAACATATCCAAATTTCAGAGGAAACGAAGAATAATAAGTGGGTGAAAACTCGATAATGTGGGGATAACTACACTGGACGTTTCGGTGCTAGAATCAAAAGCTTCTGATGACTATAGAAAATTAGCTAGAACGAATCTGTCCTAGATGTCTGAATGAAAAATATACTTTGGTGTCTTAAATATAACCTGGTAAAATTTCATAATTTTCGGAGGTTGTTCGGGTATTTTAATCGAATTATTTCAAAAACTGCACATTCTGTTTCTATCCGAAATTGCATGCTGTATTTGTGTGAATTATATCTTCTTGTGTGGAACTCTATCGGGCATGTATTTTTCATGAAATTATTATCTTATTGACTTGTCTATCACATGTCTTGATTTCATGATTTTTTAGAGTCATATGGATATTTAATTTAAATATTTTCTAAAATGGTACAAGCTGAAATTTTGTAAACTTCAAAAAGGCATGAAAAATGGACTATGTTAAATTGTATGGACTCCATGAATTGTATTGTTATGGATGATTGTGTCGTGCTGCATGTATGATGATGATTTGAGATGCATGTATGAATTCAAGGATGAATATGATCTTGATTGCCATCACATCACATGCCATGTTAAAATTGAACTATAATTGAAGATGATAATTGAGATAAATGAGAAGGCCGTTGGAAGTGTGAGCCGACGATGCCCCGGGAGTGTTGAGATGCCTAGCTAGAAGGGTACGGCCGGTTGCCCGGTGGTCTTGAATGGCCGGATACCAGAGGGTCCTCGGGAGTACTGAGAGGTATCGAGATGTCCGGACAGTAGGGGAGTCAGAAGCTTAGCAGGTATTGTACCGAGGGATGCCTCGCGATGCCAGTTGGGGTGCGAGATGCCTGGCTAGAAGGGTACGGCCGGTTGCCCGGTGGCCTTAAATGGCTAAATGCCGGAGGGTCCTCATGATGCCAGTTGGGGTACGAGATACCCGGAGAGTGGGGGAGCCGGATGCCTGATTGTATCTTGGATACATGTGGGATGCAAACATTGGTCTCGAGAAAGAGAAATGTGGCCGTCCAAAATGAAAGGATGAAATTGAGAAATTGAAATTAAATTATGCATGATGATATATGCATGATATGATGATGATATGTGCATGGATGCATGGTAATGATGATGGTACATGTGATATGATGATGAGATATGCATGGATGCATGGTAATGATGATGGTACATGTGATATGATGATGATGTTACATGCGTAGATGCATGGTAATGATGATGGTACATGTGATATGATGATGATGTTACATTCATGGATACATGGTAATGATGATGGTACATGTGATATGATGATGATGTTACATGCATGGATGCATGGTAATGATGATGATACATGTGACATGATGATGGTAAGTGTGATATGATGGTGATGATTATATGATGATATATGTACATGAGGTACAATGACATGTGCATGATACCAAGGTAAGTTGTGCATGCATGCTTTAATGACATGTGATGCTATGATTGTGATGATTGTGTGGCATGATGCATTGAGTGGTTTATTGGTCCTTTACCTGTTGAGTGGTTGTACTCACCCCTTCGGGGACCAACATTTCAGATT
Source organism: Eucalyptus leucophloia subsp. euroa (assembly GCA_017140325.1). Taxonomy (NCBI): domain Eukaryota; kingdom Viridiplantae; phylum Streptophyta; class Magnoliopsida; order Myrtales; family Myrtaceae; genus Eucalyptus; species Eucalyptus leucophloia. The sequence goes on from CM029470.1 coordinate 49,767,450, forward strand.
AGTAGGATGCCACTCCCTGCTGTCACACGGGACGTATTTTACGACCTTCCTTCAGATGTAGAGGTCGAGTGTGTGGAGATTGACTGTCCCACCATTCCTAGTCTGACATTTATTTGAGTTTGTGCTTTAGTGATGTATGACGTGGGCCTAGCTGGGGGCCCTGTTATTCAGGAGTTCATATCCATCCATGTTCGTTGAGACGGAGTGATGCATGGGATGTTGCTGCCGCCACCACCTAATGCACCGGGATGGGTGTGAGGGCCCGTGCGTGAGAAGTAGGAGCTGAAACTTTTTAAGATGATAGCCGACGCTAATTGATGGGGGATCTTGCACGATAGACGTAGTGGGTCGAGTGTTTCTTTTTGGGTTTATGGCCGAGTGTGGCTACATAACCTGGCCTTTCTTTTGATGTACCGACCCAAGGAAACCCATCTTGGAAAATATGTAAATAAAGTGTCGTGGCTTTATCTTTTCTTATGATGTTTAGTGGTGTGCAATTGTATTATGGTTGATGGAGGGAGAGATGGCGATATTATATTTTGCTTCCACTAATGAGTCGCATTGGGACCGTTTAAAAAAAAATGTCTATGATTTACGACGCTTCTTCTAGGAGATGTAACTAGTGTTCCATTAGGCGTAGCATTAGGTGCCTATGGCGACTTAAGGTGGTTCGGGGTGCCACAACCAAATCGCTTAACAAGTGAGTTTAACTCACTAATCCTCCATTAGTAGGTTAATTATGCTTAGGGGTTGAATAGTATAGGTTAAAATGAATTAGGTAGTTAGATTAGATTAGATTAGTGAATTTAATTTATTGCCAATGCATGCTAGGTGGATAGTTAGTGCAATTAGTGCCTAGACAAGCTCTAATATTTAACTTAAGTGGTTCGGAAATTTTTCCGAACCCGTCTCGGCTTCCAATTAGGCATTATCGAGCCTAAGTTTGCATTTATGCTATTTATTGTATTTATTAATTGATTTTTGGTAATTATTTAATTATTTTTTATTTTCCAAAAATCCTATCGAGATAGCCGGTAACCGAAATTTCGTGTTGATTGCAATGGTGCTTTCTGTTTATTTAATTGAGCACTAGTTTGTGAAAATTGAGTGAATTGGTGATTATGGGGAAACTATCCCAAAATTAGAGCATGTCAATATTTGAGTGGGAAATAACCATGAAAGGTTGTGAGTGGACTTAGAAAGCTGCAGAAGTATAGTTGTTTCAGTTGGGCCGAGATTCGCCATCGAATTGGAATCGGTCGTGCCTAATCATGTCGTGATTTGCCACATGATAGAGGTCATGTCTAATCGGGCCGTGATTTGCCACATGATAAAGGTCGTGTCTAATCGGGCCATGATTGGCCACTTGATAGAGGTCGTGCTTAATCAGGCCGTGATTTGCCACTTGATAGAGGTCGTGCCCAATCGAGCCGTGATTTGCCACCTATTAGAGGTCGTGCCCAATCGGGCCACGATTCGCCACCTAATAAAGGTCGTACCCATCGGACCGTGATCTGCCACCTAATAAAGGTTGTGCCCATTGAGTCGTGATTACCACCTAAAGATAGGTTCTGTCCTTTGGAGTGTAATTCATAGCCAAGAATTTGGTAGACTATGCTCGTTGAGCCGTGATCGAAAATTGGAGATGGAATAGTTAAGATGACCAGAGAGTGGTCTTGTTAATATGTAATCGACTAAGTCTGTCACGCCTCAAACCTCGAGCACGCACACAACCCTCGGTGGTCGATATAATTTTGTGACATTCCCAAGACTTGTTGTCGACCTTTTTTATTTTATTGCACATGCGGAAGCGAATTAACTAATCCCCTGACAATGACATACATGGGATAGAAAAGCAAGACAACCAATTTCAAATCAAATACACTTTTATAAACATTTCAAGCTTATACAGAAGGTCTATGTCATAAAAAACTACTGAGCCACCTATGCTCCTGACCCTTCCGCTTCAAGCTCCTGGCTCTTCACACTAGGGACCTGAAATTGGTTATTCAATAACCAGTGAGATATAAATCCTAGCGAGTTCCACCCCTAAGCCCCAATTAGTACACCAACTTAACTCAGGATATCTATCCAGAACTACACCACCACAAGCAACAACCAACAGTCGATTCGCATACAACCTTACTTGGTATGCCATACCCTGCACATTATAATTCAACACGATACATGCAATGCACGTGGCCATTAGATGATACATTTCATCAATCACATACGAATCACATCACAAGCGATCTCACCTAGCCATTGCCACACCCTGCATGTTATCGATTCATGTGTGCGTGTCATAAACAATGTGGTTCACTCATGCATTCCAATTGATCACTGCCATACAGGCATGATTATCGCCACATAGGCATGTTTCTAATTGATCACCACCACATAGGCTCGATTACCGCCAAACAGGCACGTTCTACACCACACAGGCAAGTTCACGCCACACAGGCATAATTACCACCACACAGGCATGATTATCGCCACACGGGCATTTCACAAAGGAGTATCGCCCAACAGACACACAGCGGGGAACGGATTGAAGTTAATGATCACACAACCGCACCACCACAACTTCCTTTTTATCTTTGGGCACTTAGCAACTGCACACACGCTTGCATTTACATTTTTAAATCATCTTCTCCTAAAGGCAACTCATTTTGGTCTCCCTCGAACAAACCGTTTTCCCCTTTTCTATGGAAAACATACATTTCATGCGGATGTTTATGCAATAACACATCCAATCACTTCATAGAATCAACACACTTGAATTTTAGACACTTTTTGCATTCTGGATGAACAGTGCACATGAACAATACTCGATGAACAGTGTGCGTGAACAGTAATTTTCTAGAATTCAATATTTAATAAATTAAATTCAGAAATTAAACAAAACATTAATTAAAATAAACAATCAATTAATTAAGGCAAACAATGCTTAATTAAACACAAAAGCATCATTAAGCAAATAAAGCAAGATTAAGCTAAACTAATCTAATCCATCCATCTAACCACCTATCTTAGGGCTAATACAACTTAATTAAATCACCTAAACTAGAATTAACACTAACTAAACCAACCCTAAGCAAGTTTAGGCACTAATCGAAGGATTAGGAGCTAAACTCACCCATTAAGCAGGGCTGGAGGCACCGACGCGGCGGCGACGACGGTGACTACACACCGGGACCTTTACCACTGAAACTACAGCAACTACAGCAATTACAGCTCGACTCCCATCAAAAACACTGCAAAAAAGCCCTACCGGAGGAGAAACTGAGTTGAACGGCTTGGCTGGAGCTCCGGCGAGGAGGGTGGCTGGCAACCGATGACACCTAGGGGTCTTGTGAGTCTTGTTGGAGGTTGGGATGAGCAAAGGAATGGCTAGAATGGAAGAAAACGGGATGCAAAGTCGAAACAGGTGAAGTAGGGCGGAACTAGGCGGTCCGGCGACTTCGTTTTGAGACGGCCGTATGGGACAAAAATTGGGCTCGTTGGAATGGTCTGTCTCTCCCGGTCATGGTGATAGGTGGCTTGTTGGTTGATTCATTTGGGAAGACCACTTTTAACTCAATTCTTCACCGAAGGGTCAACGGGAGCAGAAACTGCAAAAGAGGGAGAACGAGGGAGAGAGGAGCTCATTCGATTGGGGGCCAAATGGGGGAGAGAGAGAGTGATGGAAGGGCTAAGAGCACTCCTCATTAAGGCCATTCAATGGCCACTTCAAGTCCTCATGCATGACATCATCCTATTCTCTCTTTTCTCTAGCCTTTTCTCCTTACAACTAGGGGTATTTTGGTCATTTCACATTGCACAATTACCATTCTGATCTTGAGCTGAAATTGGTGGATGGGCCTAAGGTTTGGGCTTGGCCATGAATAGTAATGGGCTTGGGAATTGGTTGGGCTTGAAATGGCTAAGATTTGGCCCATGGGCTTAGAAGATGAATAGTTGGTTTAGGCCCAATGGGCTCATTTGCTTGGCTTAGGCCCACTATGGTGGCTATCCCACCTTGGGCCTAAGGCCCACACTAGCTTGGCCCAGCCCACTTCCTCACGGGCTCGCTTCCTGGGTCCGAAAATCAATTTTCCAACTGCTCGGCTCAACTGGCTCTATCGACTGTTTGATGTAGCTTTATCCAAAGTTTGTCCTGGACATTCCCGATAATTCGAAGTCCAATCCTAAGTTCTATTGCCATTGTCAATTTCACCAAATGCCATTTCGATTACAACTCAAACTGACGGATGGCTGTGAGGATTCACGCATGATCGACTCATGTCAAACCATGTTCAAGACATCTCTACACGTGTACATCCTTGACTGCATTAAATTATAGAGGATATATTCTTATTTCAAAGTACACGATTACTGAGGATCGACATAGGGTCGTTCGTGGATTTTATAATAGTAAACTGAATCACTTTTTGTTCCATTATGTTTTGTTCGCAAATCGTCTTTTAGTCATCCTTAGAATCGACTTGCCTATCTACAGGATCGTCCTCCTGTAAATCTCACAGTCAAGTCATTTTCCCAGGTCGAGTCCTTTAGTTGTACAAGTTCTGTCCTCATTAGCCTTTCCCCTCAAGGTCAGTATCTCAGGAGTGATCAATTCCGAGTGAGATCAACCAACACTGTATTGACGAAATTCACCTTCACTCATCCCTCAAAGGGCTCGAATTTTAGGATGTCACAAAGTTGATTAATCGATGAGTTGATATGATTGATTGGATGATATAATTGTTAGTATATGTTATTTGAACTGACTTGGAGGAAGGAACTAAGGCCAAGGTAAGTCCTCTAACTCGTGGTTGTGCTTAGGCAGCTCCTAGGGCATATTTTCTTCCTAATTAGGTCTTAATGAGTAGAACTCACTGAGATGTCATCTTACCCCGTTGTGGGATAACACTTTAGGCCTGTAGATGGCAGTCCCACCAGACCATTTTGGACAACCTAAGAAATTCACAAAGACGAGCTACCACATTTTGATACACGGACACTCCGAGGGCTTGGAATATGTGCTGGTGAAGTCCATTGTTTGGGTCGATGTGGGCTTACCCATAAGGTGCCTCATCAATATCGATCATGGTACCACCATTACCATAATGGCCAGAGGGTGGATCCTGTACCGGAAAGTGAGGTACCTCTGAGGATTTGGGAGATTGCTTTTGGTAAGGGTACAACAAACCCTGAGGGTGGAGCAGTGGAGGATGCGAAGGATCACAATCTGGAAGAGCCAAAGTCCCCGTTTTACTTGACAAAAGACTCCAATGAGAGCAAGAATGTGGAGCAAGAGGAGTTTGGAGAAGATGATGATGAGTAGCCATGGTTGCTTGACCTCCACCCCTATTTGTTAAACCTTATATGTTTGGAAACAAAAAGTTTGGTTTGGCTTGTATTATATATGACTAGTTGTGTTATATATATATATGTGTGGTTGATGTGGTTTGAAAATTTATAGCTCTGCTTTCCTATCACATTGTTTTATTGTCTAGGGATTTATATCTACTTCCGCATGTGTATTTAAAATCAAATGGGTTGGCGATGCGTCTTGAGACATTGCTATTATATCGACTAAGTAAGAATGGGCACGTGCTCGAAGGATCGGCACTGTCACCTTCTTTGGCTAACCAAAATGCTGAAGAGTTGCCATTTGGGGACTTGAAATGTTATCCCACAATGGGGTGAGACGACGTCTCAGCAAATTCACCCCCTAAGACCCAACTAGGAAGAAAATACGCCCTGAGGACTGCCTAAGCACAAACATGAGTCAGATGACTTACCTTGGCCTCCAGTCCTTCCTGCAAGTCAGTATAATTTATAAATTGAACGAATCATTTCAACACCTCAATTCAATCATTCAAATCGAACCATCGATCAATCGACTCAGTCAATTTCATGTCATCAATATCATCTCTCGGTCAATCTATTGAATACTATCTATAACATCCGATTACATTAAGGATAGCTCCCCCTAAGCTGAAAATAGATAGTATAGCTTGCCCAAATCTGGTAATAGAGTATACTGCTATCCCAAAGCTGACATATTAGGACTTGTAGGCTGATATAGTATACTCAAGATGCTCTCCAGAAGCTGACAAGGTATGCTGCTCTCCCAAAGCTGATATATCAAGGCCCGTAGGTAGATATAGCATACCGGTATACTACTCTCCCAAAGCTGATATATCAAAAATTGTAGGTTGATATACTATACTTATTCTCACCAATTGAGAATATCACCATTTTTACCATTCTTGATCAAAATAATCATGTGTGGATACATGGTCGGCCTTAGCCAAATTACAATATTTTCTTTTCTATAAATCCCACCATTTAATATGGTCCATCATAATATTTTTGGCACTGTAAACCGATGCCTGGTTATTTTCCAATTCAAATCTGAAATTAATAAATTTTGGGGTAAATACCCCAAAATCACAAACAGCAGTCAATTTGCATAAAATAACAGTCAATTAAATAAATAGATCATACCACTACAATCAGCACAAAATTCCGGTCACCAACTATCCTGGTCTAATTTTTGAAAAATAAATTAATAATTAAATAATTACGAAAAATAATTAATAAATTCCAAAAATACAACTTAGGTCGGAAAAGCCTAATTAAATACCGAAATTGGTCCAGAAAAATTCTGAGACTCGTTAAATAAATACTAAATCCTATCTACTCGCTAATTGCACTAAACTAACCACCTAACATGCAACAACAATCAATTAATTCACTAATCTACTCTAACTATCTACCTAATCCATACTTAATTTAAACTAATCAACCCTTAAATATTATTAACTTACTAAGCAGAGATTAGTGAGTTAAACTCACTTGATTAACGATCCGCTCAGACCACAACGACGGGGACGCAAAGGGGATCGATAAACTCCAAAGCGGGACCGTCAAGCGAGGTCCGGAAAGGCTCGGAAACAGGCTAAACAATGGCCGGAAACCCAGGCTATTCGATTTTGGTCTTGGGCCGAACAAGGCTGCTCTGGGGCCGGTTGAGCTAGAAACGAGCAAGGAAGACTAGTGAAGGCTTGAATGGGTGGTTGAGGAGGTCGACGGCAACACACGGCGGCTAAAATAGCTCGGCAAATGGCGAGCGGGGCGTTGGTGGTGAGCGCGGGCAACGAGACGCGCGAACGACAAAGCGATTGAACCACGGGCGGACGTGGGTCACCGCTCGGCGGGAGGTTGGAGGGCATGCAGCGGCTTTGGCGGGCTGCTCGACAGCTTGGGGAGGAGGATGGTTAGTTTCTCTATGATTTTGGAAGCTCTAAGCTACTAGAATGGGGGGAATGGTTGACCGACTTCAAGGAGAGGGGAGGGGGATAGCTTTGGCTGGTGGAGGGTCCCTCTTGGCCTCTTTACTATCCCTTGTCCCCTTGACTTGGTCCCACCAAGCAAGGCTGGCTTCCACAGCAATTTTCAGCAACTAAAGCTTCCATAGGAAGCCATTGAGACAGTCCAAAAGTGGTGTCCATGAGGGGCTACGAATTTTGAAGGTATTTTCCCCAAATTGGACTCGATTGTCTCTTGGATTAACTCAATTCGGCCTCTATAAATTCAACCATCATACCCTTGATAAAATTGGCATTTTTCCTTACCAATAAAACCTACTTGCATCCCAATTTCACGATAAAAAACGGTTCTCTAAATTTTCCGGTCGAAAACGGCCCTATATCGACTTTTTTCACCAAAATCTCGGTTTGCAGAAAAATCTTCGGAGACTAAGTCGACGTTCCTAAAATGACTCGTGACATTACATAATTTTCAATTTCTGAAATCGGGTTCAAATTCGCAATTAATTTCAATCTGGTGCGATTAGCGTGACCGGGTAGCTTTGAGAAATTTTTAATACAAATGACCCATGGTTGATTTTCTTCGAGCCACAATGAACCCATTCGACACATAACAACTTTCGATGGTCGTGGAAATCTCAAGGTTTCAAATACGAACACATGGTACCAAAATGACAAAAAAATCAGTCTCGCCGATCAACGATAATTTTGCAATTTAGTGGAATCACCCACGTTTAGCCACACATCTCGTTGAACGACCTATCTCTCGCTTCTCGATCGATTTTTAATCAGCGTCTTTAATGACCTCTGCAGATGAGCACGGTTGAGTACCTGATTCCTGATCGAATTCTTGAGTTTATTGCATTAAAGTCCCTTAATGATTTCCTTAGATAGTCTAGTTATCTCAAGAGTGATCAGCTCTGAGAATAGCACTATAGGCGCACCGATGAAAGGCCCGATTTATTCAATGGAAAATAGAATTGAAAATTTAGGTTGTCACAACTTACTTCTTTATTAATATCTTAAATTTACCAATTTTATTATGAGAAATTATCAACATTTAGTTGCGTGTTTTAACAACTTTTATCTGATAAAGTTCCCCACTAGTTTTTGCTTACCAACTTTATTTAAGTTACCAATGTCTATTTTTATTTCTACTAATTATTCTACATTATTTGTCGTACTTTCCAATAGGTTAACTTTACAATCCCCATTTGAAAAATTACCATCCCAATTTCAAGTGAGTGATTGTTGGCTTTTCTCCGATTAATTTAACAACAAGTTTTGTATTATCGACTTTTACTTGTTACAGTCACCAATATCTATTAATTTTTTAATTACTACGTCAAAACAACCTTTTTTTTTACCAACTTTTATTTATATTTCTTACCAATCGATGCCTTAAATTTACTAATTATTTGGCGTGACTTACCGACTTTTGTTCAATCAAGTTGCCAATGAAGTTTGAGTTATTAATTCTAATTTGAGTTACAACTAACTTTTATCTAATTCACTGATTTTTCTTATTGGCTGCCAAAGTTCTATGGGGTTACTAAAGTTTCATAAAATATGACTTATTTATATACAAGTAACTTCTTCAATGTCTCTCCAGTAGATGGATAATATTAGTCATCTATGAACATAATAGCTATGACGCAAAGTCTTCGCCTCAGCAGAAATGGATCCTAGGTTAGAGCTCATTGACTGCCCCGCCGAAACAGATAAGACAATGCAGACATGAAATGACGAAATACATAAAATTTAATGGCTGAAAAAGACTAGCGAAAACAGAGTCACATGGAGAATTTGCGCGTTGAAAAGGAGACGACGTACGTGCTCACAGTCACATAGGATCCCTTAAGGCTCGACTTTTAATGCCACCAAAATTATCTAACCATTCGACCCCATTTTGATGGGAGTCCTTGTCGGTCATGAAATGCGAACGAAAGGAGCCACAAAATGACAAGGAGAACGTGTAACACGCACATAAAGATACAGCTAATACGCTGAGGAAGGTCCACCTGCATTTGTAGCACTGAAGATGAACCACGAGGTAACACCAAATGTGGGCCAAAATATAACTTGGAACGAGGCTTAATTAAGTATCGGATTTGGCATTTGAAAAAGATTGTCTAACAAAGTCTTTCGGCAATTGTGTTTGGGCCAAGGATAGAGTTTCGAGCCCAAGCATTGATATTAAGTCATATTTCGAAATATGCTTTCCATTTTTTCAAAGAGGGAAATCATTTTCTTGAATTTAAATATAGATTTTTCATCTTCCATTGCTTTATATTTTTTTTCTAATGAACCGGACATTGGAAAAAGACGAAAATGTTTTTCCGAAAAATGTTCTCCGTGAAAAACAGAGCGAAATTGTATGTGGACAAAGTCATGTGGAGCATTTGCACGTTGAAAAGGAAACACAGTGGTACCTAGTCATATGGACCACTTAAAGCTCGACCTTAAATGCCACCGAAATAAATCGACCACTCAATCCCATTTAGGAGGAGAAAGAAACACGAGCGTCCCTGTCTGTCAACAAATGCGAAAGAAAGGAGGCCCAAAATGACAGAACGCGAAACACGCACTTACGGAAACAGCTTACTAAGCTGAGGAAGGTCCATCCACATTTGGATCACTGAAGATGACCAATGTGGTCTCGGCAAATGTGGGCCAAAATATAACTCGACACGAGGCTGAATTAATTATCAGATTTCGCATTTGAAAAGGATCGTCTGGCTAAGTCTTTTTGTACTGATCATCATTGTGGATGTCATCATATTTTTGAATATCGTATTTGGGTTAACAATGTGCAACTCTTTGCAAACCATTCCCTTAAGTTTGAAATTTTTTCTGACTTTTGTATTTTGTTAATAATTCGAAGTCATTATCTCGGAAAACAAAAAAGGGTGAAGCCCAGGGAACTAAAGTTCGGCAACACGTAGTTACCTGGAAAGTATATTTACCACCTAGAGTTAACCCTTCCAATTTATATGACTGGAAATCTAATAATGTGCCTTAAATGAGAGTCACATTTTGGCCTTCAATGCAATGCATCGCTCGAGCAAAATGTAGCAAATTCTTCTTCCAATGATTCATTGTTGGTTTCATGAAGCAACGAGTGGCATAAAATTGAAGTGAAAATGTCACGACTTACCTAAAGTGAACCACCAAAAGGAAATGTAGTGGACCTAATTTACTTTATATTATCTACATTTCTTATTTCTTAATAACTTTTATTTACGTCTTTATTAATGTCTTAAATTTATCAATTTTATTATGAGAAATTATCAACATTATTTGCGTGTTTTCCCAACTTTTATCTTATTAAGTTACCAACTAGTTTTTGCTTACCAACTTTATTTAAGTTACCAACGGCTATTTTTATTTCTACTAACTATTCTACATTATTTGTCTTACTTTCCAATAGGTTAAATTTACAATCTCTTTTGAAAAATTACCATCCCAATTTCAAGTGAGTGATTGTTGACTTTTCTCCAATTAATTTAACAACAAGTTTTGTATTATCGACTTTTACTCATTACCGTCACCAATATCTATTAATTTTTTAATTACTACGCCAAAAACAACTTTTTTTTACCAACTGTTATTTATATTTCTTACTAATCGATGCCTTAAATTTACCAATTATTTGGCATGACTTACCAACTTTTGTTCAATCAAGTTGCCAATGAATTTTGAATTACTAATTCTAATTTGAGTCACAACTAACTTTTATCTAATTCACTAATTTTTCTTATTGTTTGCCAAAGTTCTCTGGGGTTACAAAGTTTCATAACATATGACTTATTTATATACATGTAACTTCTTCAATGTTTATCCAGTAGATGGAAAATATTAGTCATCTACGAACATAATAGCTAAGACTCAAAGTCTTCGCCTCAATAGAGATGGATACAATGTTATAGGGGTGATCGAGTCTAGGGTGGGTAGGGTTTAGATCTAAATCATGCACCCAACCCTGCTATAGCCAATTCCCCTTTTTTGGACTCTGTACCCGATCATGTTATTACCAATTCCCATTTTTGGACTCTATAGCCGACCCTGTTTGTATTGGACCTTGTACCAAACCCACCCTGTTTTTCTAATTTGGTTCCAGGGTCAACCTTGTTTCCACCAAAACCTGTTTTGCAACTGCCCGATATTCTATACAGCTTTGAATTTTACATTAATACGAGAGAAAATAATGCAATCTTCTTTGTATAAAAACATTAAGCACTTGCACTGATTAAGTACATGAACTTTTTGACTATGCGAAAAATTAAGGATCCAGAAGGCTAATTATCATAAATAAAATAATAAAACAAAGCAAAAACCATAACATTGCATAAACATTATCAACAACATGGGTCTAACATTAGTCTCATCCCACAATTATTACATGAAGCTGTTCATTTATCTAAAACAGTTAACAAAACTCTGTTGTAAGCATAACTCTTCCTTCAAAAGAGAAATTAAGAGAGCCAATCAATGTAGTATATAAGAATTTAGCAGCGACGGACACCGTATGTCCATCGGATAGTCCGAGAGGGAGCCGGTGAGGGAGGGAAGCGAGCAAGGAAGAGGAAGGATGAGGGAGGAGCGCCATGCGTGTGAGAGAGCTAAGAGGAAAAACGCCGTTCGATTATGAGAATAAGAATAAAATCAAGGCAAAAAAATAAGGCTTTGGGCCTCTACTTCCCAAACTGGTTCCAAAACCAGTCCGAGAATCAGTTCCGGGTGGGTAATCACTGAGAACCAATTCTCGGACCAATTCAAACCAATTCCAAATTTTGGGAACCAGTTCTTGGGCCGGTTTCAATGGGAACTGGTTCCTGACCTTATTTTCTGCATGGGTAGGTATGATTCCTGGGTATGCCTACTCTGGTTGCACACCCCTACTAGGTTAGAGCTAGTTGACTGCCCCGCTGGATTAGATAAGACAATGCAGACATGAAACGACAAAATCTATACAATTTAATGGCTGAAAAGGACTAGTGATAATGCACAGTGTTCATGCACATGCGAAGACAAACTCACATGGAGCATTTCATGTTGAAAAGGAGACGACGTACGTGCTCAATCACATTGGACCCCTTAAAGCTCGACTTTTAATGCCACCAAATTATCCAACCATTCGACCCCATTTTGATGGGAGTCCTTGTTGGTCATGAAATGCCAATGAAAGGAGCCACAAAATGCAAGGAAAATGTGTAACACGCACATAAAGATACAACTAATAAGCTGAGGAAGGTCCACCTGCAATGGTTCGAACACAGAGAGAGGCTGGAAACTGAATATGAAAGTGTTTGAACAATTTTGTGACCAGCGCTGAATAAGAAAGTTGTCCCTTATCCTTCCCAACAGTCATGTACATGTGCTTTAGGATTGTGTGTGGCAGCGAGAACTTCATTCCATTACTGATGGCAAACATCAGTTTGGCTTCAGAACGAGAGACATCTGTCTTTGAGGTTGATTTTGGTCGGATGCAGTTGATCACGACTTTGTGCAGCAAAATGTTTGAGGCAGACATTCTGGAATAGGTAATGCCACCTTCAGAAAGTTTGTCCTTAACAAGAAAACTTGTTGCATGACTAACAGACACATTTATTGGTTGGAAACCACCTCTTTCCACATCAACAACATCAGCCAATGTGTCAACATAAACCATGTGTTCTTTCTCCCTCACAGTAAAACGAAATCTATTCACATCAAGAAAAGACAAGTTTGAATGGAAATACGCGGTTAACTCAGGATAAGCAATAGAAGTCTTAGAGCAAAATCTTTCAAGTTGAAGGAGAGTCAGTTTCTCCCTCAAGTTCACCTTTATCAAATCTAAGAAATCAAAGTCAACCGTTCAAGGGTTCATCACCCCTCTTTTCAGCAATTTCGAGTAAGTCTTTTTATGATCTTTAGAATGAAACAAACTCGTTCCTTCACCACGCACGTTAGCAGCAATGCCCATTCTAGGTTGAAAATTTGTGTACATTCTCTTATCATCGTCCTTGAACTCTGGTTGATTAAAAGAACTAAAACGCGGATCAATTGGAAAGTTAGCAAACATCCTGTCTGCCGTTCCTTCAGGCTCTATGCCTAACCTTTCCATTGATCATAAGAATAAAGTCTCATTTCAATATCCTCTTTCTTGCATAAATTCATCAATAAAGGTCATAGCAGAACCACCATACTTCAACTGATTATAAAGTTTGAAAAGAAACTTTAACGTCATTACAAGTTCGACATTTTCCTCGATTTCCTCTTCTACTGGTTGGCGTGGAGGATTTTGAGTAGCACGTTGTGGAGAATGTTGATGTGGAGAATCTTCTTCCTTGGTCAAGTCAAAATGTGTAAGACCCTCTGGCAAATTCCGTGGTCCCCGCTTGATATCCGAGACGACTTCCTTTGGAAAGACATCTTCATAGTCGAGAAGGATTTCTTGAACACATTCGGGTGAGAAAGATGAAAACTTGTAGAACAAACTTGAGAGTAGAAATTCTGTATTCTAGGGTTTGAGAAAACGTAAATGAAGAAGAAAGACTCGACGGTATATAAAGAAAGTAAAACGGGGCAAACGAACTGTTGTAAGGAAAAATAAAACTTCCTTTTTCAAAAATAAAAACTGCCAAAAATTCAAAAATTCGAAGATAATTTCTTGAAATAAAATAGGCAAGTGATGATTCAAATATTAACATACCTATTCAAAATTTTCATACTAAAATTAAATTACCTGCATTGAAGAGATATTAACTTACATAAGTAATTTCTGAACATTCTGAGTTTGACCATCTTCAAACTTTAACTGGTAGAAGATATAATATTTAATCAGGTGCGAATAAACTCAGATAAATTTTTCTCCAGTGGCTTTGTAAATATGTCTACCAACTGATTCTTCGAGTCAATGAATTGAATCATAATCTCTCCATTTTGAACAGAATCTCTTATGAAATTGTGTCGAATCTATATATACTTTGCCCTTGAATGAAGAATTGGGTTCTTCGTGAAATTAATAGCACTGGTGTTGTCACATTTGATCTTAGTGCATGATTCTTCAATTTCAAAGTCTTTTAGTTGTTGTCTTTTCCACAAAATTTGAGAACAACAGCTTCCAAGAGGCACATACTCTGGTTCTGCTATTGACAAAGTTACAGTACTCTGCTTCCTTGAGAACCAAGACACCAGCATGATGCCCAGCAGTTGACAAGTACTAGAAGTACTCTTTCTATCAACTTTAGAACCTGCCAAATCTGTGTCTGAATATTCAAGAAGAGTAAAGTCTCCTTCTTTGGGATACCACAGATCTAACTTTGGAATAGTTGCAACGTATTTGATGATGCGTTTTGTAGCACTTAAATGAGATTCTTTGGGATCTTATTGGAATCTAGCACAAATGCAAACACTAAACAAAATATCAGGTTTAGATGTAGTAAGGTATAGAAGTGATAATGCTTCCGTAAAGCTTCTGGCCTACTTTCTTTCCTCCTTCATCTTTGTCCGACTTCAAAAAAATTGACATTGGTGTCTCTGTCTTTTTGCAATTCTCCAATCCGAATTTCTTGATGAGATCTTTTGCATACTTCTCTTGGTGAATAAAGATACATTTCTTTGATTGTTTAACTTGCAATCCCAAAAAGAAGGTTAATTCACCCATCATACTCATCTTGAATTCATCCAGCATACATCTAGAGAATTTCTTACATAGATTTTCATTAGGAAATCCAAATATAATATCATCAACATAAATTTGAACCAATAGAAAGTCTTTACCCTTTATTTTTATGGACAAAGTAGTATCTACCTTTCCTTTAACAAAACCATTTTGAGTTAGGAATTTACATAACATTTCATACCAGGCTCGAGGTACTTGCTTTAGTCCATACAAGGCCTTTTTCAGTCTGGAGATTGAGTCTAGCTTTCTTAGATCTTCAAATCCTGGTAATTGTTCCACACAAACTTCTTCTTGGATAAATCCATTGAGGAATGCACTTTTTACATCCATCTGGAATAACCTTAAATTTTTATAGCAAGCAAAAGCAAGTAATAATCTAATTGCTTCTAACCTCGCTACCGATGCATAAGTCTCGTCATAGTCTATCCCTTTCTTCTTGCGTATATGCCTTGGCCACGAGTCTTACTTTGTTCCTAACCACTTTTCCTTTCTCGTCCACCTTATTCCTGAAAGCCCATTTAGTCTCGAAAATAGACTTACCTTTAGGTTTAGGAATTAGCTCCCAAACACCATTGTTGCTAAACTATTTAAGCTCTTCTTACATAACTTCGATCCAGCTTTCATCATACAAGGCTTCTTCTACACTTTTGGGTTCTATCTCAGAAACAAATGCTAAAGCACTAGACTCTTCTCGCCTTTTGGATATGGTGCGAATTCCTTCATCAATGTTGCCAATGATGAATTCCTTGGGATGACTTGACTTATGATTCCAGTTGCTAGTTAGTCTGAGAGTCTACTGATCCTCTGCTTCAGTTGAATTTTCTAGTTCCGCTTGTTGCTGTTCTCAAAAAATCTGAACCACTTCGATGGAGGTAGACTTTGTAAAGTCTAGAACGAGTTCAAATTCTTCAAGTTGAGTCTGATCCAGTTGATTCTACATAGAGTCTTGAAACTTCACATTCCTAGATTCTTCCACAGATTAAGTGTTCTTGTTGAAAACTTTGTATGCTTTGCTTGAGGTTAAGTAGCCAAGGAAAATTCTTTTGTCTGATCTTTCTTCAAACTTCCCAATTCGATCATTTGCATTTTTCAAAACAAAACATTTACAGCCAAATGCATGGAAGTAAGAAACATTTGGCTTCTTCTCTTTATACACTTCATAAGGAGTTTTCTCTATCATAGGCCTCAAGAACACTCTATTGATGATGTAGCAAGCTGCAGAAATTGCTTCAGCCCAAAATCGAGAGGAAACTTTGCTCTCAACTAAGAGGGTTCTGGCCATTTCCTGCAATGATCAATTCTTCCTTTCCACAACTCCATTTTGTTCTAGAGTGTATGGAGAAGAGAAAACATGCTAGAAACCAAATTTATCATAAAATTTCGCAAAGTCTTGATTTTCGAACTCACCTCCATGGTCTATTCGTATGCTTGAAATAGCATATCATTCTGAACTTTCTTGGCAAACTTTGAGAAGTAAGAGAAGGCTTCAGACTTATTTGCCAGAAAGCAAACCCAAGTAAAGCGAGAGTAATCATCCATACTTACTATGCAGTATCTCTTTCCACTAATACTTTGAGTTATGGTTAGTCCAAAGAGATCCATATGCAGAAGTTGCAAAGCTCGATTGGTAGAAACTTGATTTATAGGTTTAAAAGAACTTCTAACCGATTTTCCCAAAACACATTGAGTGCATGATTCATACTTTTGATAAGCCATGTTGGGGAGACCACGAACAAACTTCTTGGAAGAAATTTTAGCAATCTGCTTCATGTTAAAATGGCCAAGCTTTCGATACCAAAGATTTGCTTCATCTTGAATGGATATAAGACACTAAGAATTTTCTGGTTTTATATCTAGAAGGTAAATATTCACTTGCCTTCATCCAGTGAAAGATTGAGAGAAGTCTTTACTCGTTCCCAAACAGATGCCTTCTTGGAAATTAATTTTGAATCCAGTATCGCAAAGCTGACTTTTACTGAGTAGATTATAATTCAAACCTTCCACCAAGGAGACATTGTTAATAGCCAGACTTCCAATCTTCATGGTTCCACATCCAACAATTCTTCCTTTGTTGTTCCTACCAAATGAAACTTTTCCATCATTTATTTGAACAAATTTTGTAAAGCAACTCGAATCTCCTATCATGTGTCTCAAACAACCATCCAAATATCATTTGATCTTCTTCTTGATAGTGACCTTTGATCAAAAGAAGAACTCAAGCTTTCTTTGATACCCATGTTTTTTTGGGTCCAGGAGAGTTAGTATTAAAAACAGTATTTGCCTAATCCCTCTTAACAGGTCTCCAAACCTTGGGACATTCCTTCTCGAAATGTTTAGAGCTGTTACACTTTGAACATTTGAGAGCATTTTGGCCAACAGGTTTTACAAAAAAACTTTTGAAAATGATTTTCGTAAAATGCCTTTGTAGGTCTTTGTTTGATTCTTTCTTTAACTTTAAGAAAATCAATTAAATGAATAGTTTCTGAAGTCATACCCAAACTTGATTTGTTAAAATAAGGTTTTAATACAGAAAGAATTTTCTCCAACTTTTCATATCCTTTTGAAAATCTTTTTATTATATTTGAAATATCTTCTTTCCAAAAAAGCATTTTTCTTCGAAAGAGAATTTGAATTTTCTTTCAAATCAACAAAACTTTTATCTAGATTTTCAAACTTTTCTTTCCAAGAAGTTTCATGTTGCCTCAATTTAGAAATCTCCCTTTTTAGCTCGGAAATCATTTTAAGAGATGTTTTAAGACTGTTTTGAGACTGATACTTCAAGACTTTAACAGGAATTTTTAAATTGCTAACCTCAACTTATTTGTCTGAGTCTGAATCAGAATCTATTTCAAAGTCTGAGTCTGATTCTGAATTTGTCATCAGACATATGTTGACATATTCTTCATCACTTTCTTCACATTCGATATCGCTCAATGTTTCTACTTTGAGAGCATTTTTGTGTTTCTCAGTTCTACCTTTCTTTTTCTTCAACAGATGATAGTTAGGTCTGATGTGCCCATTTTTCTTGCATTCGAAGCATATCACATTTTTGTTGGTTTCATTGTCCTCGATTGGTTTCTTCTGGAATTTTTGAGTGCTCTGCTTCTTCCAATTGAATCTTCTTCCCTTACTATTCAAATTTTTGAACTTCTTAATCATGAGCGCTAGCTACTCATCGTCCATGTCATCTTCAGAATCTGCATCATCATAATCATCGTTAGATTTTAAAGCAATTGACTTCTTACCTTTAAGATCTTCTTCCTCATTGATCTGTTCCACTTCATATGATTGAAGTGTGCCAACTAGTTCGTCTACTAAAAGAGGCATGATCTTATGGGTTTCTCTAATTGACGTCTTCACGTGATTCCAGTCTTTGGAGAGTCCATGCAGTAGTTCATTGATCTTCATTGGTCCTGAGATTAGTTGTCCTTGATATGCCAAGCCGTTTACAATCTCTATGAAGCAACTGAACAAATCAGTGATGGATTCTCCAAGCTTCATCTTGATGGTTTCGTACTATCCGAGTAGAATATTGATTTTTGTTTCATTTACTCGATCAGTTCCTTTGTAGGTAACATGCAACCTATCCCAAACTTCTTTTGCTATTTCACAAGAGGAAATTTGGTTATAGTCAGTAAGAGATAAAGCACAATATAAAGAGTAGATGGCTTTAGCATCAAGAGCTTATCTTTTGGTTAATTTTGCTTGTGTCAATCCGCCAGCATCTACAACTTCCTTTCCTCTTTCTAAGGTTGATGTAGCTTTGAGATTGATCCATTTTTCTACCACATCACATTCCAGGGGATCTTTCAATCTCAAGAACGCATTCATCTTGTTTTTCCACATATTGTACTCCTTCCCATCAAAGTAAAAAGGTCTGGTATTGCTTTAACCTTCAACCAAACCTGGAGCCAAAATACTAGCCATAGATTTTTAGCATTAGAAGTAAAAACACTTCAATAAAATAAGCACACAAACTCTGATACCAATTGAAAGGGCTAGTAATAACACCTAGAGAGGGGTGAATATGTGTGAACAAATTTTCGCGAGGTTCAGTAGAAATAATTTGCTTTTAGAAAATGACAGATTTTGAACGAATTCATATTATAGCTGTTAGATAAAACTATGAACAGAATAAAGGAGTTCATGGAAGAGAATTAGAACACAAGGTTTATAGTGGCTCAGCTTAGATCAAGCCTGTGTCCACTCTCCTGCGCTGACAGCCCATTGGCTGGATTCCACTAAGAAATAAAAGAGATTTTATAACTTGCAATCTCGACTTCTCAGTGAAGAGTCTTTACTAGTCTCTCACAAAGTCTCACTATAAGTTTCTCTCTTTTGTATACAACTTTGAGCTTAGTGAATGAAATAGCAAGGAACTAGGAAGCTTCGGACTTTGAAATTTTTCTTTCACGCACACTATCGAACAACTAGAGAGTCCACCTTAAATACTCCTTCATGCCTTCTCGACCGTTGGCACTTTCCAAATGAGTTCTTCCAATCTACCCATTGGACAGAATCAATCAAGAAGATCTCAAGTTGTTTGATGATTGTGATGAAAGCCCGTCAATCATGTTCTCTCATACAATTAAGATATTGCTTTCCATAAGTAGAACCTTACAAATTTACTTTGCCTTCCAAAAGATTTTATTATCGAAATTGATTATAATAAAGATAATAAACCATGTAGATGCTCTACCAAACCAAAAAGCCATCAATAAGCCTTACAAATTGAACTCTTGAAGAAATGAAGATAATCTTTTATCTGGATAAGTCTTCATTCTTGAATAGCGTACAGTCTAGAATATGTTAGTGCATGCAAACTTTGAACCTAAAGTCTGGCAGTCTTCAGACTTTGACATTAAAGTCTGGAAGTCTTCAAACTAGACTTTGGAAAGGTTTTGTCAACTTCAAAAGAGTAAAGGAGTTTTCTCCAACAGTTCCTTCTTCTTTGGCTTCTCTTCTTGCTTCTTCTCTTTCTTCTCTTCCTTCTTTTTCTCTTTCCTCTACTCTTCCTTCTTTTTCCTGCTCTGTTTCTCCTCTTTCTTATTCTTCTCTATTCTGTTGTTGCTTAAAACTTACAAAACTCCGAAGATTTTTCAAGGTAAATGCAGAGAGAGTAAGATCATCTTCATCCTCTTCGTCCTACAGGATAAGAGATCTTCTCTTCTTGATAGGTTCACACATAGACTCCTTGCCTTTCCTTTTCTTTGTAGCAGAGTCTTGTTTTGTTTTGCTAGGAGACTTCTCCTTCAAGCGCTCTAAAGCTTTGTTCTGTTCCTTCAACCTCATTTTTAACACCATCTTCAATCCTATAATCATAGGAGCAATGGTTCAAACACACAGAGAGGCCAGAAACTGAATGTGAAAGTGTCTAAACAATTGAGTGACCAACACTTAGTAAGGAAGTTGTCCCTTATCCTTCCCAACAGTCCTGTACATGTGCATCAGAATTGTGTGTGGAAAAGTAAACTCCATTCCATTACTGATGGGAAACATCAGTTTAGCTTTAGAATGAGAAACATGTCTTTGAGGTTGACTTTGGTCGGATGCAGTTGATCACGACTTTGTGCAGCAAAATGTTTGAGGCAGACATTCTAGAATAAGTAATGCTGCCATCAGAAAGATTGTCCCTAACAAAAAAAACTTGTTGCGTGACCAACAGACACATTTATTGGTTGGAAACCACCTCTTTCCACACCAATAACATTAGCCAATGTGTCTACATCCACCATATATTCTTTCTCCCTCACAGTAAAATGAAATCTATTCACGTCAAGAAAAAACAAGTTCGAATAGAAATACGCAGTTAACTCAAGATAAGCAACAGAAGTTTCAAAGCAAAATCGTTCAAGTTGAAGGAGAGTCAGCTTCTCCCTCAGGTTCACCCTTATTGAATCCAAGAAATCAAAGTCGACTAGTCGAGGGTTCATCACCCCTCTTTCCATCTATTTCGAGTAAGTCTTCCTATGATCCTTAGAACGAAACAAACTCATTCTATCACCACACACTTCAACAGCAATGCCCATTCTTGGCTGAAAATTTGTGTACATTTTCTCATCATCATCCTTGATCTCTAGCTGATTGAAAGAACTAAAATAGGGATCAACTAGAAAGTCAGCAAACGTTCTATCTGCCGTTCTTTCAGGAGCTATGCCTAGTCTTTCCATTGATCGTAAGAACAGAGTCTCATTCCGGTATCCTCTTTCTTGTAGAAATTCATCAATAAACGTCACAGCAGTACCACCCTGCTTCAACTGATTGTAAAGTTTAAAAAGAACCCGGGGTTTCAAAGTCTTGACAGTTCGACATCTTGCTCGATTTCCTCTTCCACCTATTAGCGCGAAGGATTTTGAGTGGCACGCTATGGAGAATCTTCTTCCTCAGTCAGGTCAAAATGTGTTGGACCCTCAGGCATATTCCGTGGTCCCCTGCTTGAGATCCGAGACGACTTCCCTTGGAAAGACATATTCACAGTCAAGGAAGATTTCACGAACACGTTCGGGTGAAAAAGATGAAAACTTGTAGAGCAAACTTGAGAGTAAAATTGAGAGAGTACAAAGTCTGTATTCTAGGGTTCGAGAAAACGTAAATGAAGAAGAAAGACTCGATGGTATATAAAGAAAGTAAAACGGGGTAAACGAATCGTCACAAAGAAAAAGAAAACTTCCCTTTTCAAAAATAAAAACTGTCAAAAATTCAAAAATTTGAAAAAGATAATTTCTTAAAATAAAATAGGCAAGTAATGATTCAAATATCAACGTACCTATTCGCAATTTTCATACTAAAAATAAATTACCTGCATTGAAGAGATATTAACTTACAGAAGTAATTAATGGATATTCTGAGTCTGATCAACTTCAGACTTTAACCAGTAGGAAATAGAATATTCAATATGGTGCGAATAGACTCAAATAGATTTTTCTCCAGTGGTTTTGTGAATATGTATGCCAACTGATTCTTCGATTCAATGAACTGAATCATAATCTCTCCATTTTGAACATGATCTCTTATAAAATGGTGTCAAATCTCTATATGCTTTGCCCTTGAATGAACAATTGGGTTCTTCGTGATATTAATAGCACTGGACACTTGATATCAGTGCATGATTCTTCAATTCCAAAGTCTCTTAGCTATTGTCGTATCCACAAAATTTGGGAACAACAGCTCCCAAGAGCCACATACTCTGCTTCTACTGTTGATAAAGTTACAGTACTCTACTTCCTTGAGAACCAAGACACCAGCTTACTGCCCAGCAGTTAACAAGTACCAGAAGTACTCTTTCTATCAACTTTACAACCTAGTAAATCTGCATCTGAATATCCAATAAGAGTAAAGTCTCATTCTTTGGGATACCACGGATCTAGTTTTGGAGTTGTTGCAACGTATTTGATGATGCGTTTTGCAGCACTTAAGTGGGATTCTTTGGGATCTGATTGGAATCTAGCACAGACGCAAATACTAAACAAAATATCAGGTCTAGATGCAGTAAGGTAAAGAAGAGAACCGATGATGCTCCTATAAAGCTACTAGTCTACTTTCTTTCCTCCTTCATTTTTGTTCAGCTTCAAAGAACTTGACATTGGTGTCTCTTTCTTTTTGTGATTTTCCAATTCGAATTTTTTGATGAGATCTTTTGTGTACTTCTCTTGGTAAATAAAAATACCTTTCTTCAATTGTTTAACTTGCAATTCAAGAAAGAATGTTAACTCACCCATCATACTCATCTCAAATTCATCTTGCATACATCTAGAGAATTTATTGCATAGATTTTCATTAGAGGATTCAAAGATAATATTATCAACATAAATTTGAACTAGCCAAAAGTCTTTACCTTCTCTTTTTATAAACAAAGTAGTATCTACCATTCCTTTAACAAAATCATTTTGGGTTAGAAATTTACTTAACCTTTCATACTAGGCTCGAGGTGCTTGCTTCAGTCCATATAAGGCATTTTTCATTCTATAAACTGAGTCTTGCTTTCTTGGATCTTCAAATCTAGGTGGTTGTTGTCGAAGAAAACTTTCTTACTTGTTTTGAAGCTGACAAAATGTTTCCATCAGTCTAGTCTGAAGAGTAGCAGACTCTTTCGTCAAAGTCTAAAGACCGTCAAACCACCAAACTCAAGATTTAAAGTCTGCCCTCATTGACTATTTCTAGACCGTCGAAGAAAAACTTATCCAGAATCGTATATTTCTTTTAAGGATCTATTTCAAGCGGTTAAAGAAGATCTCACGGCTGGAGATAGCATCTCAAGATCTATTACTCGTTTTGAAATTAATTCGAGTAAGTTTGATTTGTTGATTGGCAAATCATACACGGAAGGTTCTACTTATGGAAACCTAGATCCTAATTGTATGGGCAAGCAGGATTGGTGAGCTATCTTCACATTTCTTAAGTAACTCGAGATCTCCCTAAATTAATTATGTCCAACGAGAAGATTGGAAGTACTCCTTTGGAAGGTGCCAACGGTTATGAAGGCATGGAGGAGTATTTAAGGAAGACGCTCTAGCTACTCAAGAGTGTGCGCGATAAATAAATTCCAAAGTCTGAAGCTCATTGTTCTTTGCTGATTCAATTGTTAAGCGAAAATTTGTATTCGAAGGAGAGTCTAGACATTTGTGAGACCTTGAGGAAGTATAGTAGAGTCTATACACTGTGGAATCAAGGACGTGATACTATCAGTGCGGGAGAGTGGACGTAGGCTTGGATTAAGCCAAACTACTATAAACTTCGTGTTCTCATTCTCTTCCCTGATCTCTTTAATTTAGTTCGTAACTTTATTCGCATAAGTGTGATTTCCTTTGCAGAGTAGTCTGCCAAACTTAGGTTAAAAGTAAGATCTTATATTATATCTTGCAAAATTTATTTTTGCACCTATTCACCCCCTTCTAGGTGCTCATACTAGCACTATCAATTGGTATCAGAGCCTGTGTACTCATTTAAATTGAAGTATTTTTACTTTAGAGTTAAAGATCCATGATTAGTATGTTGGCTCCAGGTTTGGTTAAGGGACAAAGTAACACCAAACCGTCTTATTTTGATGGAAAAGAATACAGCATATGGAAAAACAAGATAAAAGCATTCCTAAGATCGAAAGATCCTTTGGAATGGGATGTGGTAGACAAAAGAATCATTTTTAAAGCTACAACAGTCTCAGAAAGAGGAAAAGAAGCTACAAAGGCTAGCGAGATGACTCAAGAAGAGATAACCAAGAGACAAGCTCTTGATGCAAAAGCAATTTATTCTTTATATTGTGCATTATCTCCTACTGAATATAACAGAATATCCTCTTGTGAAACAGCTAGAGAAGTCTAGGATAAGCTACACATTACCGATGAAGGAACAGATCGAGTGAAAGAAACCAAAATCAATATTCTACTCGGTCAATATGAAGCCTTCAAGATGAAGCCAGGAGAATCTATCACTGACATGTTTAGTCGTTTTACAAAAATAGTGAATGGTCTTGAGTATCAAGGTCAACCAATCTCAGGACCTATGAAGGTTAACAAACTGTTGCGTGGACTTTCCAAAGATTAGAATCACGTAAAAACATCAATAAAGGAGACACAAAGAATCATGACACTCTCTGTTGACGAATTGGTTGGCACACTTCAATCCTATGAAGTGGAGCAAATTAAAGAAGAAGAAGATCCCAAAGGTAAAAAATCTATTGCTTTAAAATCTAATGATGATTCTAATGTTACAAATTCTGAAAACGATATGGATGATGAAGAGCTTGCCCTCAAGATAAGAAGGTTCAGAAAGCTAAACAAAAAAGGAAGAATATTCAATTAGAAGAAACAAAGTTCTCAAAAGCTTCAAAATAAATCAACTGAGGATGATGAATCCAATAAAGACATGATTTGTTTTGAATGCAAGAAAAAGGGACACATCAGACCCAACTGCCCCTTGCTGAAGAGAAATAAAGGAAAAGCTGAAAAATACAGAAAGACACTCAAAGCAGAAACTTGGAGTGATACCGAGTGCCAAGAAAGTGATAATGATTACGCTAATATTTGTTTAATGGCAAAATCAAAATCAGATTCAGACTCGAGACGTATCTCGACTCGAGACAAAGGAAATCGAGGTAAGTAACTTAAGAATTCCTACTAAAGTCTCTAAATATATTGATGAACTGTGCCTTAGTCTCAAAACCTCTCTCAAGAGGATTTCCAAGCTAAAAGGGGAAAATTATACACTAAGGCAACAGGAGATTGTTTGGAAAGAAAAGTTCGAAAATTTAGATAAAAGTTTTATTACTTTGAAAGAAAATGCAGACTCTCTTTCAAAAGAAAATACATTTTAAAAAAATAATATTTCAAATATCTCAAAAAGGTTTTCTATAGGATCTGAGAAATTGGAAAAGATTCTTTCAGCACAAAGACCTTATTTTAACGAATCAGATTTGGGAATGACTTCTGAAACTATTCTTCTAATTGATTTTCCAAAAGTAAAAGAAAGAATCAAACAAAGACCTACAAAAGACTTTTATAGAAATCATTTTCAAAAATTCGTTGTAAAACTTGTTGGTCGTAGTGCTCTTTAATGTTCTAAGTGTAACACTTTGAGAAAGAATGTCCTATGGCTTGGAGGCTTGTTAAGAAAGATTGGACAAAGACCGTATATTGCACTAACTCAAATGGACCCAAGAAAGTGTGGGTACCAAAGAAAACTCAGTGCGGGAGAGTGGACGTAAACTTGGATTAAGCCGAAACACTATAAACTTCGTCTTCTCATTCTCTTCCCTGATCTCTTCAATTTAGTTCGTAACTTTATTCGCATAAGTGTGATTTCCTTTGCAATGTCTATTGTCTGCCAAACTCAAGTTAAAAGTAAGATCTTATATTATATCTTGCAAAATTTGTTTTTGCACCTATTCACCCCCTTCTAGGTTCTCATACCAACACTATCAATTATTCTACATAGACTTCTTCTTGGATGAATCCATTTAGGAATGCACTTTTTATATCCATCTAGAATAACTTGAAATTTTTATAGCAAGTAATAAACTAATTGCTTCTCATCTCGCTATTGGTTCATATGTCTCGTCATAGTTTATTCCTTCTTCTTGTGTATATTCTTTGACCACAAGTCTTGCTTTGTTCCTGACCACTTTTCCTTTCTCGTCCACCTTGTTCCTGAAAACCCATTTAATCTTTATAAAAGACTTACCTTTAGGTTTAACAATTAGCTCACAAACATCGTTGATGCTAAACTGTCTGAGCTCTTCTTACATGACTTCAATCCAGCTTTCATCAGACAGGGCTTCTTCTACACTTTTATGTTATATTTCAGAAACAAGTGCTAGAGCACTAGACTCTTCTCACTTTTTGGATCTGGTGCGAATTCCTTTATCAATGTTACCAATGATGAGTTCTTTGGGATGACTTGACTTATACTTCCCGTTGCTAGTTGGTCTAAGAGTTTGTTGATCCTCTACTTTAGTTGAATCTTCTAGTTCTACTCGATGTTGATCTTCAGAAGTCTGAACCACTTCAGTGTAGGTAGACTTTCTAAAGTCTGGAACGGGTTCAGATTCTTCAAGTTAGGTCTGATCTAGCTGATTATGCATAGAGTCTTGAAACTTGACATTCATAGATTCTTCTACAGATTGAGTCTTCTTGTTAAAAACTCTGTATGCTTTGCTTGAGATTGAGTAACCAAGGAAAATTCATTCATCTAATTTTTCTTCAAACTTCGCAATTTGAACAATTGTATTTTTCAAAACATAACATTTATAGCCAAACATATGAAAATAAGAAACATATGGCTTCTTCCCTTTATACACTTCATAAGGAGTTTTCTCTAGAATAGGCCTCAAGAACACTCTGTTGATGATGTAGCAAGTTGTAGAAACTACTTTAGCCCAAAATCAAGAGGAAATTTGCTCTTAATTAAGAGGGTTCTAGCCATCTCCTATAAGAATCTATTATTCCTTCCCACAACCCTATTTTGTTCTGGAGTGTATTGAGAAGAGAAAACATGCTGGAAATCGAATTCATCACAAAAATGTTCACAAAGTCTTGATTTTCGAACTCACCTCCATGGTATGTTCGTATGCTTGAAATAGCATATCCTTTTTCATTCTGAATCTTCTTGGCAAACTTTGAGAAGTGAGAGAATGCTTCAAACTTATTTGCCAGAAAGTAAACCCAAGTAAAGCGAGAGTAATCATCCACAATTACCGAGCAGTATCTCTTTCCATCAATACTTTGAGTTATGGTTGGTCTAAAGAGGTCCATATGCAAAAGCTGCAAAGCTCGATTAGTAGAAACTTGATTTACAAGTTTAAAGGAACTTCTAACCTATTTTCCCAAAACACATAGAGTGCATAATTTAGACTTTTGATAAGCCAGGTTGGGTAGACCACGAACAAGCTTCTTGAAAGAAATCTTGGTAATCTGCTTCATGTTAACATGGCTAAGCTTTCGATGCCAAAGATTTGCTTCATCTTGAATGGATATAAGACATTAAGAACTTTCTAGTTTTATATCCATAAGGTAAATATTCTTATGCCTTCATCCAATGAAAGATTGAAAGAAGTCTTTACTCGTTCCCAAATAGATGCCTTCATGGAATTTAATTTTGAATCTAGCATCACAAAGCTAACTTATGCTAAGTAGAATGTAATTCAGACCATCCACCAAGGAGACATTGTTGATAGTCACTCACAACTGCACACAAATTTGTATTCTATCCATAAGGCTTTAGATGGAAGAATTATTCACGTGGGAAAAAAATTGATATCTTGATTTTTAAGGCTTAAGATCAATTTATCGATTTTATTAGCGAAATAATCAAGTTTGAATTTCAATTCGAGTGGTGGACAAGATTTTTGAAGACCATGGATGATTTAGTGTTGTTCTATTTATCCCAAAAATACAAAAAAAAAAAAAATTCCCTTTGCATCCCATGGAGATTAGAATTGATTGCATGATAGGTTAGTTAGATTTTTTAAAGATGCACGTATTTAGAATAGATAACATTTCACTTTAGTTAGATTTTTATTTTTAGTGATTTTAATTATGAATTTTCATTATAAAAAATAAAAAATCATGCGCATGTCATGTAGTATTAGGTTCATGAAATGCATGTGATTTAGTGATTGTTGCTAGGTTCATTTCGTTAAAAATTGCTTCTCATTAGAATTAGGTCATTTGGTTAATTTAGATTGCATACTTAATTGTTGCATTTCTTTAATTTTGAATTTCATGAAAAATACAAAAAAAAAATTAGAACAAATTCATCTCATGCTTCGGATAGGCCACATGCTTATTTATGTCATATAGTTTAGGTCATGTTGCCATGTCATAGCACTTCATGTTAGATTAGTGACATGCATTGCATAAATCATGATTTTTCATTAAGCAAGTGAAAACAAAAATTGAGTGCTTGCGTGTTAATTAGAAATCATATCTAGTATCATCGACGTGAATTCTGATCTAACAATGCAAATGTTTTCGTTGCTACGAGGTAAGTTTGCAATTTATTCATTGCTTTCCTGGGTGTTGAATTGGTGGTTTGCGCACCCGTATGATCACCTCACATGTTAAGGAAGTGAATTAAAATCAATTCAAGTACTTGCCAAATATATTTTTTTTAAATAAAAGAGAAAGGTCCCAAAAGGGCGTTAGAGAAATCTAGCGTAATCAAAGAAATCTAGTGTAATTAAGTCCCCGAACTCACGAATCTCTGGTTCGTAGAAGTAAAGTAAATACCCCATTACTTTACTTAGGTTTCTAATCAACCCACTAAAAAATAGATTAGTTGCGACTCTTGATTAAAAAATCATTTGCATGTTAAGAATTTGAACCTAAATCGCAAATTAATGTGGGCTTGGGAGAGCCTGAGCTAAGTCTAGGCTTAGCAATCCATTAGCCAAACCCTAGATGGTTTACCCGAAAATTTGGTCGCGACAGCTTGGCGACTCCACTAGGGACTTGAGTTAATACTCTTAGTGGACTTAGGCCAATTTTCTCTTTTATTTGCAAAAATATTTTTGTTTGGCAGTGAGGATCCCAGGTATGTCTCTAACATTTAAGGTGTTAAATGTTTTTTGCAGATTGTGAGGTATAAGGGGAAGTGTTTGCTAACACTTGTTTTGTAGGGAGGTGTAGGAATGTATGGTTTACTTGCACCTATGAAGTGTTGCATGCTATAAACTGTTGTGCATGCTTTGCATAAGTACTACACTTTTGCACACACAACCTGCCGCTGGACCTGGGCTGCATTAGGACACTTAGGATGGCATTGAGTTGGATACGACTTTGATCGCGAGGTTGCATAGTAGAGGTTGCCCAACTCAATCCCGTGAGATTGCGTCGCATTGGGATATCATTCTCGACTGAGCCGGAGTTAAGAGGACTTGACTTAGTACACTAGGATGCAACTAGTCATCCCACCCTTTAAACTCCACTATGCTATGCCTGTCTAGAGTAGAAATCGAAACCCACATTTCATGTGCTTGTCTATGTGGTTGCTTTAATCATATGGTAAAGTAATTTTTCTGCCATTTACTCTTGCAATTTACTTACTTTATTATGTCTTTGGTCCGTCCATGACAATCTAGATTAATCTTTGATTTAATTCCTTTGTCAATTAAAAATGAAATGAGAAAATTGCCATGCAATGAATCATTTAGAAAATACCAAAAAAAAACTTTGAAGAATTTGTTTTCAATTCATGTCTAGGAAATTTGGTCTTGCTAGGGTGTCTATTTTTCTAGCTAGTTTTTAGGAAATTCCTTCTTTTACGAACTTTTCATGAAAAAGAAAATGAAAAAAACAAATTGATCAGATCATTGTCATGAATTGGCTTTCTATTTTCATCTCGTGCTTACATATTTTCATTCATTCAAATTTAGGTCATAACAGATCCCTCACGTTCGCCTATTATTACACGACCAAGAGCTAAGATGGCCGACCAAACTTAAATGCGTGATTGTATGTCTGCCATGGAAGACCAACTCAAATAGTTGCTCACCTCTATTCAACTTATGACAACTCAAATCCAATCCCTTTGAGCAAATTTGACTCCTACACCCGCTCTCCCCGAGATAGTTGTCCCGAATCAAGCAAACAAGACTCAAATGGGTGATGACGACATGCCTGATCTCAAAGATGACACACTGTTGGCCACTGCCGAAAAGACAAAGCTTGACAATGTCCCTAAGATGAGGCAAGATGAACGTTTTGTGAAACTCGAGGAGAAAGTCAAGCATTTGCAAGAATCGCAGGGTTCACTCCCGTTCGACTTGTATATGTATGAGAAAGTCAAGGTGCCGAAGAAGTGTAAGATGTCAGAGTTTGAGAAATACAATGGTACTTCTTGTCCAAAAGCTCATTCGCAGATGTACCACGTACGCATGGCCCAATATGTCAAGAATGAGCCCCTCATGATTCAATCATTCCATGCAAGCTTGACTAGGCCCGCACTAAACTAGTACATAATGAAGAATGTAAACCTTCTTGACACCTAGAATGAAGTGGCTAACGCCTTCCTCGAGCAATATAAGTTCAACATGGACATTGCACATTCCCAAGAGGATCTTGAGTGGATGGAGAAGAAGATGAGCGAGTCGTTCAAAAAGCATGCCGTGAGATGGTGAAATCTGACAGCTCAAATCACTCATGAGCCAACTAACAAGGAGTTGATGAAGTTGTTTGTCAAGACTCTCCTATATGAGTTCCGTAACTGAATGGCCAACACGTACGTCGAGAATTTCAATCAACTTATTCTTGTGGGAGAACAAATCAAGATGGGGATAAGGGAATGATGGTTTACTGAGCCACCCAACAAAAGGTTTTCTACCAAGAAGGAGAAGGAAGCTGTTGTAAATGTGAATATGGCTTATAGCCAAGAAAGTACTAATCACACCCCGGCTATCCAAAGGCAACAACAAACTGTTGGCCATCAATTGTTTGCCCAAGCAAGTAATAGAAAGAAGTTCACTCCTCTCCCTAGATCTCCATCCCAAGTGTTGACAATCCTCCGAAAGAAAGGTTTGCTTACTAGTGAGCCGAAGTGCCCTAACCGCAAAAATATTCATGGTTATGACCCGACAAAGAAGTGTGACTATCACAGTGGCGAATTAGGACATTCAACTGATGAATGTTTCACCCTCAAGCACCAGATCCAAAACCTCTTGGATACAAATGCGTTCTCTTTCAACAATAAGAAAAATCCTCTGCCCAGCCATAATGGAGACGCAAATGCTATCACTAAGTGAAGAAGTTCTTATCTCCACACTCCTCTACGAAGGAGTCTTTTTTTTATGCTCTCTAGGATTTCAATTTTTTTTTTTTTTAGGATTTCATGCTTTCTAAAATTTCAATTATTGCTTTCATTTCTAGGGTTTGCTTGTTTACATTTTCCATTCCAATAATGTAATTCATTTGATTCTATTCAATGAAATTACAATTTTATTTCCAATTTTGAGGGCATGATAGGATACACCAAATCAGTCCAATGACAATATCCAACCATGAAAAGAAAATATCATCCACGGAGAAATCCTAAGGGTTGGACTTTCTCATGCTTCCTCCCAAAAACTTTTCAAAAACAAAAGCATTTCACTAAAAAAAAAAATTCCCAAAGCTTGTAGCAGATTAAATCGATTTGTTTGTCTGACTCATTTACTTCTTGTCTCAGAGCATAATTCTATAACTTTTTATGACAAGGGACATCTGAAAATAGCGTATCAAGTTTCAATGATCATAAACTTGACTCGTGATCTACGGGCTTAGAGCGCACTTGCAATGAAAAAAACAGATTTGTGGCAATTAAAAGAGGACCATCATTCTCTAGCGGAAGATCCTGGGGGCAAGTTTGCTCCAAATTACAGTGCCTCATATGTGGTGAAGAAGATACTTCCTGGAGGTGCCTTGATCCTAGTAGAAATGAATGGTCGTGAGTTTTCCACTCCAGTTAATTACTCATGATTGAATTTACCATGTCATGTTTTGAACTGTTAGCATTTTTATGATGAATAAATTGTCTCAATGAGTTGCAAATTCAATGATCCAAATTTGTTACAAATCTTGCATATTTCCATGATGAATTGAGTGAGATAAATTGAATGTGTCAAATGAGATACTTTGGAATGACGAAAGGCAAGCCTTATTCCATACACTGTTTCATACACTAATCCCTGGTGAGTTGTGTGGAAAAATTCCATGCCTACAAGGAAAATGGTGATCTTGCAAAGGGTACGTCAACCAAGGTGATGAGAGGCAATTCCTTCTTCTACCCGAAACACTACAAGTATACCCATTGTTTAGCCCTTTGAGCCCACACACATGAAGAGTTTTTGAAATTATCCCTATCAAGGATCGTTCCATACTAGGACAAAATTTGAAATAAATGATAGGAATTTTCTTACTCACACTTGCATCAATCTTCGAGTATTGCTTTCGCAATGTAACTTGTACAATAATTTGAAGTACCTTAGGACAATGAAGAGAAGTTCTTTCTCTATCCTATACACTTTATCCATTACATAGCCCACTTAAGCCTATGAATTCATTTCATATTAAATCCAGTTGATGATCATTCCCCACACTAGGGCAAGGCAAGACAAAAAAAAAATATTCAAGTGGCATGGTCTAGAATGATGAAAGATGGAGGCTGTGTGAATCCAAAGAAAATAAGTGTCAAAAAATAAGGGGCATGAAAAAGCAGTGTGCTTGGTAAAAGCAAGGCTAATGCCAAAAAGAAAAAAATCAATCAAACATTGGTTGAAGTCGTATCCCCAACAAGGCAATACTAAAAAAAAAAAACTCAATTGCTGAGATGTTACACTCAATGGAGTTTCAATATGGAGAAAATTCTCAATGGTGAAGAAAAAATTGGAGATGTCAAGATGATCATCAACTTTGATCCCCAAGCATTTTTTGAGCCTATCAATCCTTTTGAACCAAGCATACGTTACATCCCTTGCAAAGTCTCTTCGGATTATGGCACTTGAATTAACGTAAACGTTCATATGTTTGAAAGCATCGCTCGAAGAAGTGCGAGTAAGGCAATTTCTGCCTCATTTCGTATGTTTCTTGACTTGTAAACCCTAAGACAATTGTGAAATGTCATTTTTCAATAGCATTGACTCAAAGAGTCCCCCTTGTTAAGCCGTTGACCAAGCCCACATAACGGTCCTCTTAAAGACCTCTTAGATTAGTAAGGTCATACCACTTGCGAGATTGCTTAGACCCTTGTTTGGCATGACAATGGCGAGATAAAGTGATTGTCAAAATCCTGCATCAAAGGTCAGGATGAAATGGCCCTTTTAATGAGGATGAGTGAAAAGTCCTTTCAGACTGAAAGAACCCTCATTTGACACATTCATGACACTCATGTGTTCAGATTTGAATATTCTTTTGAAATCCTTCCTAATGGAAATTAGGTGATGCAAGATTGATAGAAATCATTATGCATGAACCTCCATTGAATTAATGCATGTTTGTGACTGCAAATGCATGTTGACTCTCCTATGACCAAGTTTTACAAGAGACATATCCCCTAGGAGCAGAGATGTTACCAGGTAAGTATATCTCTACCCATACCTTAAATACTTGTCATTGCACAGGTATTCCCTTTTGAGTATACCGACACTTGATTGAGTTGTCCCCCAAAGATTTTTCTCCAGATTCAATCTGATTAAGGCGACCAAAGAAAGGTTCGGGTCCTGGTCAGATGATCCATGCTGCAATGCTAGGCGACCGAAGAAAGATTCGGGTCTTAGCCAACCAAAACCTCAGTTTAGGCAACCGTAGAATGGTATGGGTCCTAAACAATATTTATTGCTCTAACAAGCAACCGTAGAAAGGTATGGGTCCTAGAAAAGCAATTTCCCCATTCGGGCAACCGTAGAAAGGTATAGGTCTTGGAAAGTGAATCCCCGTTTAGACGACCGTAGAAAGGTACAAGTCCTAGATAACATTTATTGCACTAACAGGCAACCGTAGAAAAGTACGGGTCTTGGAAAATCAATTTTTTTCATCAAGGCAACCGTAGAAAGGTACGGGTCCTAGACACAACCAAACACTACCATACTGAGCGACCGTAGGAAGGTACGGGTCCTAGAAAAGCAGTTTCCTTACAAAACTTTGCTATCATACTGGGTGACCATAGAAAGGTATGGGTCATAGGAAAGCAGTCTCCTTACAAAGCCTTGTTACTATTCTAGGCGGCTATAGAAAGGTACGGGTCCTAAACAGGTAAAACCAACTATCTTGAATCACTCTACCCTTCTTGAAGGTAAGATATTCCAGGTAGGTAATCTTGACATCTCAGTCTGGATCTGGATGTCTTAATCTTGACATTTCACTCTGAATATGAATGTTTTTTCAAGTTTTCTCGTTATACCTTTGTCTGAATCTAGGTATTTCGAGTACAAGAATCTTGACATCTCAGTCTGGATCTAGATGTCTCAATTATTTTCATTGAAAATTTCACTTTGGATGTGAATGTCCTTCCTAGTCTCAATGTCTCAATTTATTACCTGTTAGACTCTTCAAAGAACTTGAATGAGAGTTGGGTACTTGTGAAGTAAATGGAGATTTATCATGTACCTCAAGATGCTCTACCGCACTTATTGGTAAGTAAATGTAGGTACGTTCTTTCTTTTCTCATCATGCATTTGCATTAACATTTACATGCATCATATAAATTGCATTTTAAAATGGAATTCATTTTCCGACAATAAAAAAAAAAAAAATCATTCAGTGCATGTGTATGGTCAAAATTTAGGTTTCAATTTGTCTTTGAAGGCAACCTCTATGAGCTCACCTTCAAAGAGGGGCAGCTGTTGACACCTAAATTTTGACAACCTATTTAGTCATTTATCGCATTAAAAATTATGGGTTAATTTTATCCCTGAAAAAATATTAATTGTATAGCATATAGTTTTAGGTGCATTTATTTTTAATTTGCACTTTTTTGCATTTATTTATTGGACCGGTAGTAGGTGGGTTTGAATTAGTGGTCCTAAGCTTTAAATTGACAGGCCGGGCTAAGCCCACGAAGAGAGCAAATCGGCCCAAGACCGTATCCTCGAAGAGATTTTACGGATTCATCTTTATGAGATTTCAAATTTGAGAAAGAACATTTTGCAATCTTGAATCGTATCAAAAACAAATATTGCGTTCGGAAAAGAAATCTTCGTGGATGTTGATTTGGAAAAAATTAAAACCCCAATCCTTGGCTTATAAATAGGTGGTTCACGTAAGATTTCAAAGAGGGCCAAACATTGATACATACGGCCATTGAGAGAAAAACGTGAGGGGGGTTCTCTTTTATCACTTTGTATAGGGGGCACACGGTCGAGATACACTGCCATAAGAAAGCGAGAGGAGAAAATAAAGGGGGAGTCTGCTATTAGAGTTATTGGGTTGCATCTCACATTGTTGGCCCGGGTGCCTTCATCAACGTTCTTGATTGGCGTGCCTTCAATTTGCAAGAGTCTAGAGAGAGAAAGAGGGCAACCAAAAGCACCAAAAAAAAAAAAAGATTTTGAAGCGGTGTTCATTGTCTGGATTGGTACAAGCCGAGAGAGAGATAGGGGATGCTTTTGCAAAGAGAGAAAAGTGGGGTTCTTCACAATTTGGGAATACACGGCCATAGCA
Source organism: Eucalyptus leucophloia subsp. euroa (assembly GCA_017140325.1). Classification (NCBI taxonomy): domain Eukaryota; kingdom Viridiplantae; phylum Streptophyta; class Magnoliopsida; order Myrtales; family Myrtaceae; genus Eucalyptus; species Eucalyptus leucophloia. The sequence goes on from CM029470.1 coordinate 49,803,059, forward strand.
CAGCACACACCGGAGAGACGGCTTCAAGTAGAGAGAAAGAGACGGACAATTTTACAAGGAGAGAAAGAAGCATGCTCGTCCAAGCCAAGAACGCTATTTTTTTTTCTTATGCTTGTAGCACGTTCTCCTGCCAATTACCTCCGCAAAGCGCTCATGGTTCCCTTCAGCGCTTCCGTCTCCCAATTGAGCCATGATCTTTGTTGGAAATTAGAACAAAGAAAACACAAACTGTTTGTTGCAATCAGAACATGAAATTGGAGGTGAGGTACGGATATCTGAATCTCCTTAAGGCAATTAGTTCCTACCAATGGTGCTCCACAGATTCATGAACTATGCCTTCCAAGATACAACACCTCGAACCTATTTGAATTAGCACTATGCAAATAGAACTCAGTCAAACCGTTCAATTGAACTAGCACACTCAAAAAAATCAGAAGAGTAGAAAAGTGTATCAGAGCCTTTTTGGAATCGAGTCGAAAAAACCAAAAACTATTATGAAGCTCTATTCTCCCATCTATTTATAGTGATTTTTAGTTTATGTACAGAAGAGATACATGAATTAAATAAACACATGTATCCACGAAATTCATGAATCAAGAGATACATGCATTCAAGAGATTCACGAATCCAGAGATACGTGAATAGAAGAGATTCGTGAACTCAATAAATACATGAACTAAAAGATACATGAATCTAGGAAATTCATGAATTCAATAGATACATGAACGGAAAAGTTTAAGAAATTCATGAATCCAAAAGAGATACATGAATAGAAAAGACGTATCCTAATTTATTGGCATTTGTTGATCCATTAAACATAATTATAACCATAATTATAACAATCCCCCACTTTAATGAATCAACAAAACATTTTTTACTCAAAGGACTCTAAGCATACCTGTTGAAATACACTGCATAAAGATAGGTAGCTTTCGCCTTGAACCTTCTTTAGTGAAAGCCTACCGGGCTTACTTAACTAGTCGATGGACTAAACCTTGAATCGCCAGTTGTTTGTGTAAGCCTAGACAATAAACCTCACACAGAGTATTTCCAATTCAAGATTGGTTCTCAGTTGTGTTCGTTCTTTCGGCCCTAAACCTCTCAGGATTCATGCGTGCTTTAAAAAATCTAGCCTTTAAAGATTTTTATAGAGTCGGCTAGCTTCATGCATATAGGTGCATTCCTATTAAAGATATCCTACCATATCTTACTTGGATGTTATATTCCAAGTTATAGGAATCATTAAATGCATAGCGTACCCTTAATAACGTTGTAGGAAAGCACTGTTGTATCATAAGAATGGGAGACAGTGCTTACACTAGAGTTTCCAAAATTTGCAATGTCCTATTGAACCTAGACCATGGGATCTCCAATCACATAGGTTAGGTTTCCACCCTAGAATCTCTTTATTGGGTTAAGGCTCTTAAACCCATTCCTCTCGATGCGCAGTTTATTTGCTCTTTCGACAAACCTTTTGTCAGCAGATTCGCAATATTTTCATTTGACTTTATAAAGTCTAAAGAAATGATTCCATTTGAGAGCAACTACCTTACGGTGTTATGTCTACGACGAATATGTCTAGACTTACCGTTATAAATCACATTATGCACTCTTGCAATTGCCGCTTGATTGTCACAGTGTATGCAAATTCCAGGCATAGGTTTTGGCCACATTGGAACATCTTCTAAAAAATGTCGAAGCTATTCTACTTCTTCAACAGCTTTATCTAAAGCAACAAACTCTAATTCCATTGTAGAGCGCGTTATTAGAGTTTGTTTAGAGGATTTCCATGACACTGCAGCACCTCCTAGCGTGAACACATATCCGCTAGTCGATTTCGATTCATCATAATCTGAAATCCAATTGGCATCACAATAACCTTCCAAAACAGCTGGATATTTGCCATATTGTAGAACATAGTCTTTTGTCCTTTTCAAATATCCTAATACTCTCATCAAAGCATTCCAGTGCTCGTGACCTGGGTTACCGGTATATTTACTCAATTTGCTTACTGAGTACACAATATCAGGTCTAGTGCAATTCATGATATACATGATGTTGCCGATTACTTGAGAGTATTCCAGCTGTCTAACACTATTTCTAGTGTTCTTTCTTAAAGTTAGGTGTGGAAGAAAATGATTGTTTGCATCTTTAATGCTGAATCCTTTAAATCTCTCAAATACCCTTTCAATGTAATGAGATTGTGTTAAACATAAGCCATCAGAATTCCTTAGAATTGTGATGCCGAGTATAACATCTGCGACACCTAAATCTTTCATCTCGAAGTTCTTCTTGAGAATATTCTTGGTAATTTTGATAACTTCAATATTTATCTCCAAGAATTAATAAGTCATCAACATATAGACAAATAAGTACATATCCAACTGTAGTGGATTTAGTGTACATACATTTATCACACTCATTGATTCTATACCCATTTTGAATCATTACCCGGTCAAATTTCTCATGACATTGCTTAGGAGCTTGTTTAAATCCATACAATGATTTGACAAGTCTACACACTTTGTGTTCTTGTCCTTTGACCTTGAACCCTTCAGGTTGTTCCATATAAATCTCATCGTCGAGATCACCATTTAAGAATGAAGTTTTCACATCCATTTGATGTATTTGCAAATTGTATAGCGAAGCTATAGCAATCAACATCCTTACTGATGTTATTCTTGTGACAGGTGAATAAGTATCAAAGTAGTCAAGACTATCTTTTTGTCTAAACCCTTTGGCTACAAGCCGAGCTTTGTACTTATGAATGGAACCATCAGGTTTTTTTTTTTTCTTGAAAATCCATTTACATCCAATTGGTTTATTTCCAGGTGGAAGATCAACCAATTCCCAAGTATGGTTACTTAGGATAGAATGGATTTCATTGTCAACAGTTTCTTTCCAGAAAGGAGCATCTGGAGATGACATTACCTCTTTATATGTTTGGGGCTCACCTTCTAACATGTATGTTAGAAAATCAGGTCTGAAAGATTTTTTCATTCGAGACCTTTTACTCCTTCGAAGTTCGGCTTCTTTGGTCACAACTCCATCATTCTCATATTCTGATTATCTAAGCCTTTTCTGAGAAAGTTCTCCTTGATTTCTTTTTGCAGGATATATATCCTCAAAAAATTCAGCATCCCTTGATTCTAGGATTGTATTGACATGAATTTCCTCATTTTTAGATTTATGAACCAAAAATCTATATGCGCTACTATTTTGAGCATAACCGCTGAATATGCAATCCACTGTTTTAGGTCCCAACCGAGTTTGTTTCGGAGGAGGAATCACCACCTTGGCCAAGCACCCCCACACTTTTAGAAAATTGTAGGATGGCAACTTTCCATTCCATAACTCGTATGGAGTTTTACTTGTCTTTTTGTGGGGTATTTTATTAAGAATATAATTTGCAATTAAAACTGCCCCCCCACAAGTTCTGAGGTAAAACTGAACTCAAAAGCATGGCGTTAGCCATCTCCTTTAGTTTCCTGTTCAATCGTTCAGCAACTCCATTTTGTTGTGGAGTATAAGGTGCAATCGTTTGGAGAATTATTCCAAAACTAGCACAAAACTCTTTCAAATTGATAGAACTATATTCTTCTCCTCTATCAGACCTAAGCACTTTGATTCGTTTATCAAGTTGGTTTTCAACTTCATTTTTATACTTGACAAACATACTCATAGTCTCATCTTTGCTAGTTAGTAAATAAACATAGCAAAATCTAGTACAGTCATCTACAAATGTGATGAAGTACTTCTTTCCACCTCTACTTTCTACAAACTTTAAATCACATAGATCACTATGGATTAATTGTAGAGGTTCACTTGTTCTTTCAATGGATTTGAAAGGTTTCTTGGCAAACTTGGCTTCAACACAAGTCTCACACTTATAACGGGCATCCAACTCAAATCTTGGAATTAACCCCAAATTTGCTATTCTTTTCATTGTACCATAGTTTACATGTCCTGATCTACCATGCCATAGATAAGGAGACACAACAGTGTAAACTGAAGACTTTTCTTTATTAATAATCTTTGGGTACACATACTTTGAGTTTACATCAACGACAGCCACATTGGCCTTAAACAGGTCATTACACAAGTACCATTTCCCCACATACATCACTCCTTAGGAAAGTACAAACTTGTCAGATTCAAATACAACTTTGAAACCCTTCTTGACAAGTATAGGGCTAGAAATTATATTTTTCCGAATCTCCGGTACATGCAAAACATTCAGCAAGGCAACCTCCTTACTCGATGTAAACTTTAGGATCACCTTTCCTCTTCCGGCAATCTTTGCTGATGCTAAGTTAGCCATATAAAGCTTCTCATCTTCTTCAGCCTTCTCATAAGATGAGAACATGTGTTTATCTGCACAGATGTGATTTGTGGCACCCGCGTCTAGCCACCAGCCATTAGTGTTTGACACCGGACATGCTTCGGACATTACCATAGTAGATAGTCTCTCAATATTGTCATGCTCTGTCAAATTTAGTTGCTGGGCTGCACCTTCGTTCTTGCCTTTTTTCAGGCACTTCTTGCAATTCTTAGCACGATGGCCAGGCTTGTTGCATATAAAACACGTCCCTTGGAATTTCTGGAACTGCTCTTTCTGCTTGCCTTTTCCTTGAAAATATATCTTCCTTTTTCTATCTTGCTTGGATTTGGAAGATTCCACAACGTTGGCCTTTGGCTCAGAAGAAGGGTTCGCACTCCTTATATTGTCCTCCTCGATTCTGAGGCGCAGAATGAGATTTTCAATGCTCATTTCCTTCCGTTTGTGCTTCAAATAATTTTTGAAGTCTAACCAACCCGAAGGTAGTTTCTTAATCATGGCTGCCACTTGGAATGATTCACTAAGTATCATTCCCTCAGCCGAGATGTCACTCAAAATTAATTGCAATTCTTGAACTTGACTCATGACAGATTTAGAATCCACCATCTTGTAGTCCAAGAATTTGGCAACCACAAACTTCTTGGTGCCAGCATCCTCAGTTTTGTATTTTTTTTCTCTAAGGACTCCCATAACTATTTAGCAGATTCAATATTACAATAAACATTATAAAGAGAATTCACTAAACAGTTAAGGATATAATTTCAACATAAGAAGTCCCCATGCTTCCAAGCCTCCAATGCACCGAGTGTCGTGACATCTTGCTCATTTGGACTAATTATCAAGCACACCTCCGATAAATATTTCATCAGATTAAGTATGGTCAGATAGAAGAACTTCTTCTGCTGCCACTATTTAAAGCCCACTCCGATGAATTTTTCCGGTTTCTCATTAGCTGTAACTGGAGGCGTTGCCATCACAGTAGGCAAAGTTCATTGAACTATCCCTCCAGAAATGGAGCCAAAAGCCATTTGGCTTGTACTGTTCTGAAAAACAGTCCCAGCCATACCAGTCGTATGACTTGTACCCGCACCACCAAAATTGGTGTTAGCCCAAGGGCTCGTAGCATTGGCTGCAACAAATTCAGACCCTGAGGGTTGAACATCTTCCATAGCAACGGTCGAATCGACCATAGGAATGTCTCCTGAAACATTCAGGACATTGAAGGGCACTTGGTTGTTTGTAGCCATCTCAATAATTTAACAAGAACAACAAACAGTGAGTGAGCTAACTACCTTAAGAATGTTGGAAATTAGAACAAAGAAAACACAAACTGTTTGTTGCAATCAGAACATGAAATTGAAGGTGAGGTATGGATATCCGAATCTCCTTAAGGCAATTAGTTCCTGCCAATGGTGCTCCGCAAATTCACGAACTATGTCTCCCAAGATACAACACCTCAAACCTGTTTGGATTAGCACTATGCAAATAGGACTTAGTCGAACTGTTCAATTGAACCAGCACACTAAGAAAAGTCAGAAAAGTAGAAAAGTGTATCAAAGCCTTTTTGGAATCGAGTCGAAAAAACCAAAAACCATTATGAAGCTCTATGCTCCCATCTATTTATAGTGATTTTTAGTTCATGTACAAAAGAGATACATGAATTAAATAGACGCAAGTATCCACGAAATTCATGAATCAAGAGATACATGAATTCAAGAGATTCACGAATCCGGAGATACGTGAATTCAAGAGATTCGTGAACTCAATAAATACATGAACTAAAAGATACATGAATCTAGGAAATTCATGAATTTAATAGATACGTGAACGGAAAAGTTTAACAAATTCATGAATGCAAAAGAGATACGTGAATAGAAAAGACGTATCTTAATTTATTGGCATTTGTTGATCCATTAAACATAATTATAACCATAATTATAAGAATCTTCTGTAGTCTCGTTCAACGATGCACCCATGAGAAGCTATAGTCCCGTGTGATCCAATGATGACGAGCCTCATTGTCAAGTAGCAACAAGTGTTGTCTCCCCGCAAAAGTTGCTCCCCCACGTCAATCTAATGACACAACTCAAGAATAATTCGCATGAGTCCACTTAGCTTTTTGCAGGTTTCCTTTGTGAGCAAATTTATTTGTCCTCTTGTTGCTGCGCTTAGTCCAATACGGGAAGTGTTGAACATCTCTAGCTTTTGGCCGCAGCCGGAGAATTTGCTGAGCACCTCGGCGACCCACCATCACAGCCACCATTTCTAACCGCGCCGAGCCTCCATTGTTGGTCCATTCTACCAATCGGATTTTTGGAAAAAAAAATCAAATTTAGGTGGAGATTTGTTTTATTTTATTAGGTAGATTTATTTTATCTTATTTTGATTTTTGATATTTTGTCTCTTATTTAAAAATTTTCTCAATACATGGTTGAAATTCCATTCGCGACCGCACACAAATTTTTATTCTATCTATAAGGCTTTAGATGGAATAATTATTCACGTGGGAGTAAAATTGATATCTTAATCTTTAAGGCTTAAGATCAATTTATCAATTTTATTAGCGAAATAATCAAATTTGAATTTCAATTCGAGTGATGGATATTATTTTTGATGACCATGGATGATTTAGTGTTGTCCCATTTATCCCAAAAATGCAAAAAAAAAAAAAAAAAAAAAAAAAAAGCATTTGCATCCCATGTAGATTAGAATTAATTGCATGATAGGTTAGTTAGATTTTTTAAAGATACACATATTTAGAATAGATAACCTTTCACTTTAGTTAGATTTTTATTTTTAGTGATTTTAATAATGAATTTTCATAAAAAAAATTAAAAAAATCATGTGCATGTCATGTAGGATTAGGTTCATGAAATGCATGTCATTTAGTGATCATTGCTAGGTTCATTTAGTTAGAAATTGCTCGTCATTAGAATTAGGTCATTTGGTTAATTTAGATAGCATATTTAATTGTTGCACTTCTTTAATTTCGAATTTCATGAAAAATACAAAAAAAAAATTAGAATAAATTCATCTCATGCTTCAGGATAGGCCGCATGCTTATTTATGTTATATAGTTTAGGTCATGTTGCCATTTCATAGCATTTCATGTTAGATTAGTGACATGCATTGCATAAATCATGATTTTTCATTAAATAGGTGAAAACAAAAATTGAGTGATTGCGTGTTAATTTGAAATCATATTTAGGATCGTTGATGTGAATTCTAATCTAACAACGTAGATGCTTTCGTTGCTATGAGGTAAGTTTGCCATTTATTCATTGCTTTCCTAGGTGTTGAATTGGTGGTTTGTACACCCGTATGATCACCTCATATGTTAGGGAAGTGAATTAAAATCAACTCAAGCTACTTGCCAAACATTTTTCTTTTAAATAAAAGAGAAAGGTACCAAAATGATTTTAGAGAAATCTAGTGTAATCAAGTCCCCGAACTCACAAATCTCTGGTTCGTAGAAGTAAAGTAAATCTTTCGTTACTTTAGTTGGGTTTCTAATCGACCCACTGAAAAATAGATTAATGGCGACTCCTGATTAAAAAATCATTTGCATGTTAAGAATTAGAACCTAAGTCGCGAATTGGTATGGCCTTTAGAGAGCCCGAGATAAGTCTAGGCTTAACAATCCATTAGCCAAACCCTAGGTGGTTTATCCGAAAATTTGGTCGCAACAGATTCTTTCTTTAACTTTGAGAAAATCAATTAAAGGAATAGTTTATGAAATCATACCCAAACCAGATTTGTTAAAATAAGGTCTTTGTACAGAAAGAATTTTCTCCAACTTCTCAGATCCTTTTGAAAATATTTTTGTGACATTTGAAATATTTTCCTTCAAAAAGGAATTTTCCTTCGAAAGAGAAACTGCATTTTCTTTCAAATCAACAAAACTTTTATCCAAATTTTCAAACTTTTCTTTCCAAGAAGTTTCCTATTGCCTCATTATAGAATTCTTCCTTTTTAGTTCGGAAATCCTTTTAAGAGATGTTTTGAGAATGAGATAGAGTTCATCTATATACTTCGAGACTTTAACATGAATTTTTAAATTGCTAACATCAACTTCTTTGTCTTATTCTGAATAAGAATCTGTTTCAAAATCTAAGTTTGATTCCGAATTGGCCATCAAACATATGTTGGCATATTCTTCATCACTTTCCTCGCACTCGGTATCACTCCAAGTTTTTGCTTTGAGAGCATTTTTGTGTTTCTCAGTTCTACCTTTCTTTTTCTTCAACAAATGACAATTAGGTCTGATGTGCCCATTTTTCTTGCATTCGAAGCATATCACATATTTATTGGTTTCATTGTCCTCAATTAGTTTCTTATGGAATTTTTGAGTGCTCTACTTCTCCTAGTTGAATCTTCTTCCCTTCCTATTCAACTTTTTAAACTTCTTAATCATGAGCACTAGCTCCTCATCGTCCATGTCATCTTCTGAATCTGTATCATCAGAATCATCGTTAGATTTTAAAGCAATTGACTTCTTACCTTTAGGATCTTCTTCCTCATTGATTTGCTCCACTTCATATGATTGAAGTGTGCCTACTAGTTCATCTACTGAAAGAGGCATGATCCTCTAGATTTCTTTAATTGACATCTTCACATAATTCCAGTTTTTAGAGAGTCCACACAACAGTTTATTGACCTTCATTGGTCTTGAAGTTGGCTGTCCTTGATATGCTAGGCCATTTACAATTTTTGTGAAGTAACTGAACATGTCAGTAATGGATTCTCCAGGCTTTATCTTGAAAGCTTCATACTGTCCGAGTAGAATATTGATTTTTGTTTCCTTTACTCAATCAGTTCCTTCGTAGGTAACGTGCAACCTGTTCCAAACTTCTTTCGCTATTTCATAAGAGGAAATTTAGTTATACTCAGTAAGAGATAAAGCACAATATAAAGAGTACATAGCTTTAGCATCAAGAGCTTGTCTCTTGGTTAATTATGCTTGTGTCAATTCGCCAGCATCTACAACTTCCTTTCCTCTTTCTGAGGTTGATGTAATTTTGGGATTGATCACTTTTTCTATCACATCACATTCCAAGGGATCTTTCGATCTCACGAACGCCTTCATCTTGTTTTTCCACATATTGTACTCCTTCTCATCAAAGTAAGGAGGTCTGGTGTTACTTTGATCTTCAACTAAATCTGGAGCCAAAATATTAGCCATAAATTTTTAACTTTAGAAGTAAGAACACTTCAATAAAATAAGCACACAAGCTCTGATACGAATTGAAATTGCTGGTAATAACACCTAGAAATGGGTGAATAGGTGTGAAAAAAAAAATTCATAAGGTTTAGTAGAAATAATTTGCTTTTAGAAAATGACAAACTATGAACAAATTCAAAATTCAGCAATTAGATAAAACTTGAAATGAAATAAAGGAATTCAGGGAAGAGAATAAGAACACAAGGTTTATAGTAGTTCGGCTTAGATTAAGCCTATGTCTATGTCGCGACCTAAATTTTGGGTGCACCACCTAAAGTTTAGGCTAATAGATTGTTAAGCCTAAGCTTAACTCAGGCTCTCCCAAACCCATACCAATTCGCGACTTATGTTCAAATTTTTAACATTCGTATAGATTTTATCTAGGAGTCGCCACTAATCTATTTTTTGTGGGTTGATTAGAAATCTAAGTAAAGTAACGGGAGTTTTACTTTACTCCTACAAACCAGAGACTATAGGTACGGGGACTTGGTTACACTAGATTTATCTAATACTCTTTCGGTACCATTCTTTTATTTTCAAAAATATTTTTTAAATGCAGCTTAAATTGATTTTAAATTTATTTCCCTAACAAGTGAGGTGATCATACGGGTGCGCAAACCATCAATTTGACACCCAGATAAACAATGAATAAATTGCAAAAACTTACCTCAAAGCAATGAAAGCATCTGCAATGTTAAATTAGAATCTACATCAACAACCATAGATATAATTTCTAATTAACACGCAATTTCTTTTTTGATTTCACTCGATTAATGAAAATCATGCTTTAAGCAATGCAATATAACTAAATGACCTAATTCTAATGGCAGGCAATTTCTAACTAAATGAACCTAGCAACAATCACTAGATGACGGAAATTTCATGAACCTAATCCTACATGACATGTGCGTGATTTTTTTCCTTTTTGTATTTTTTTATGAAAATTCGTAATTAAAACCCACTAAAATCTAACTAAAGTGAAATGATATCTACTCTAAATACCTTCTAAACATGTATTCTAAAATAACTAACCTATCATGCAATCAATTCTAATCTACGTGATGCAAATGCAATTTTTTGTATTTTGGGATAAGTAAAGCAATAAAAAGATAAGCACCAAATCATTCACGGTCATCAAATATATTATCCATCGTTTGAATTTGGAAACGATATCTAATCAATTTGATTATTTCGCTAATAAAATCGATAAATTGATCTTAAATCTTAAAGATCAAGATATCAATTTTATTCTCGCGTGATTAATTATTCCATCTAAAGCCTTATAGATGGAATAAAAAATCGGTGTGCAGTTGCGAATTAGGCAATAAACCCCACCGGAAATATGCCTATCATATCGAATATGCATGTAAGATATTGAAAAGCACGTATTATGCAATAAAACATCCAAATCAAATTTAGATAAGATAATTACCTAATTCCGCAAATAATATTACCAAATTTGAACTAAATGGAATTGACTCGATGGATGACCGGCAGTGGCTCACGATGATATCGAGGGTCATGGCCCAAGGGTCGATGGTGAGGGTAGTGCTCGGCTCTTGATCTCAAGGCAAGGCAGCGACAGTGGGAGGCTCAGGGAGTCGTAGTTCGCCCGAGGAATTTGTGAAATCAAACCTACAAAACAGAGAAACTGGCCCCTTGGCTCGACACCGGATCCACAGTGACAGCGACAACAGCAACTTGATTCGTCGGTCGAAGGAGCAGCGAGCACGCTAAGACGTCTGTCTTGATGTAGAACAGATTAGAATAAAGCAGCGGTGGTGGCATGGGTGAGCGGGTGGCGGTCGATGATGGATCGGCAGCCGCGGGCGTTGAAGTTGCACTTCACGCTTAAAGACCCCCACTTTGGAAGAAGACAACCCCACCTTTTTTAGTTTTTTCTTCTTTCACGTGCTCTCTCCATGCACCTTGTCAGAGGAAACCCCACTCCTTTGTTGACCTATTGACCCAAAAACATAAAAGAACTCTCCCTTCTCTCTTTTACGAATCGTGTTCCCTGCACGTCTCTGTGCTGAGCGGGGGTTCGTCAAGAAACAGCAAGCGTCTCGGGGGAAAATTGCTGGCGCCAATGTGCTTGGTTCGTCTCAAGGAATACCAGGCTTCGTCAATGGGGCTTAGCTCAGATCGGATTTCGCCAAGGAGGGGCGCGGCAGCTCTTCGCGTTGTTGACGTTGTGGGAGTTCGGAATCAAAACATACGTCTTCCACTTGAAGCGGCTTTGGAACAGGCGTGTAGCAGCAACAAGGGCACAGTAGCAATCGTGGGGAGCGTGATGGCTACGTGCAGCTCACACTCGGGATCATCGAGAGCGGAGTCAATTCAGGTGCGGCGGACTAATTGCAATAGCACCGCCCAAGGAAGAAGACATCTTTGAAGGGTGAGGTGTCTATAATGGCAAGAAACCTTTATTGGCTCTCACCTCGTTTCTTCAGACGTGTGGATGTGTTCCTTGCTTTTTGATCAGCACACATCTTTGTAGTTTTTTAATGTACCCACAGCCACGTATTGCTTGGATGAGCGTCAAGGCGGAGCAAATCGTGGGATTGAACTTGGGCGCAAGCTGGGACTCGTGGTTCGCGAATGCTTCGTCAGAAGGGATCACAACGCAGCCGAGGATGCTAGTGCAGCAGCTCGTCCCGGTGGTGGTCTCGCAGTGTGGGGCAGCGATGGGAGCGCAGTGATGTGGCTGGCGAACCTCACATGGCAGGGGACTCTCGACCAAGCTTGGCGGGGCACTCTATCTCTCTCCTATCTCACGTGTATACGTGCTCTGAAATTTTGATCTACTGGCCTCCATGATTTCTTCTTTTGGCTTTTTCTCTCTAAAGCTCTCTCTGGGTGCCGTGTACTCAAAGTCCTCCTCTTTTCAGAATTGTGGCCGTATGTATGATTGTGTGGCCCCCCTCCGAAACCCTACGCGTATTAATCTATTTATGGACCACGGATTAGGGTTTTTAATTTTCCAAAACCATATCCACAAAAATTTCTTTTCCAAACACAATATTTGCATTTCCAAATGCAATATTTTCTTATGAATTGAAATCTCACAAAGATAAATCCGTAAAATATCCCCAAGGATACGGGCTTGGGCCAATTTATTCTCTTTGTGAGCTTAATCCAATTTGTTAATTTAAAGCTCATAACCATTAATTCAAACCCTTCCGCCACCAGTTCAATAAATGCAAAAAAATGCAAATGCACCTAAATCTATATGCTATGCAATTAATTAATTAACATTTTTTAATTAGAATTAATCCTTAATTTTTTAATGAATAAACGGATTGCCAAAATTTAGGTGTCAACAGTCTACTTTCCCACGCTGACAGCCCACTGGCTGAATTTCACTAAGAAACAAAAGAGATTTTATAGCTTGATGATTTTGACTTCACAGTAAAGAGTCTCTACCCGTCTCTCACAAAGTCTCAATATGAGTTTCTCTCTTTTGTATACAACTTCGAGCTCAGTGAATGAAATAGCAAGGAAGTAGGAAGCTTCAGACTTTGAAATTTTTCTTTCCCACACTCATTCGAACAACTAGAGAGTCCGCCTTAAATACTCTTTTATGCCTTCTCGACCGTTGGCATTTTTAAAATGAATTATTCCAATCTATCCATTGGACAGAATCAATCAAAGAAATCTCGAGTGGTTTGATGATTGTGATGAAAGCCCGTCAATCATGTTCGTCCATGCAATCAGGATCTTGGTTTCCATAAGTAGAACTTTCCAAATTTTCTTGACTTTCAAAAGATTTCAATATCGAAATTGATTCCAATAAGAATAATTAATCATGTAGGTACTATATCCAACCAGAAAGTCATCCATAAGCTATAAGATCGAATCCTTAAAGAAATAAAGATAATCTTGCATCTGGATAAGTCTTCATTCTTCAGTAGCATTCAGTCCGAAATCTGTCAGTGCGGGCAGACTTTAAGGGCGCGTTTGGTAACGATTCTGTTCCCGGGAGCTCATTCTGATCAAAATTGATTCTTTTTTATTCTGTTCCCGGGAACTGATTCTAAGCATTTTAAGCCGTTTGGTAACTGTCCAAAATTTCTAATTCTGGAATAGAATTGTGTTTGGTACCGTGTTCATTAATTCTGTTCCAAATCAATTTCTTTTAATTTTTAAATAACTTTTTCACTTTTTTCCTTTGTTTTCTTTTCTTTTTTTAATTTTTTAATTTTTTTCTTTTCATTTTCCTTTTTTTCTTTTCTTTTTCTTTTTTTTTTTTTTTTTCTTTTCTTTTTCTCATCATCTTCTTCTTCTTCGGCCGGCCGCCGGACCGGCGACCAAGCCAGGACGAGGGCCGACGACCTCACCGGAGCGTCGTCGGCCCTCGACGAGGCCAGCCCTCATCGGCCGAGCCTCGCCGGCAACCGAGCGAGGCTCGCCTAGCCCCGCCGAGGCTCGGCCTCACCCGGATCTAGCGAGGCCGAGCCCCGCCGGTGGCCGCCGACCTCGTCGAGGTTGGGCGAGGCCCGCTGTGCCACCGACGGGCCGGGCGAGCCTCACCGTGGCCGCGCGAGCCTCACCCTAGCCACCGGTGGGGCCGGGCGTCGCGAGGCTCGCCCAGCCCCCGCCAAGTCCCGGCGAGGCTCGGCCTCGCCCGGCCCCGCGAGGCCTCGCCCGGCCCGGCGAGGCTCGCCGGTGGCTAGGCAAGCCTTCGGCGAGCTCGCCGGTGGGCTGGGCTAGCCTCCGAGCTCGCCGATGGCTGGGCTTGCCTCCGACGAGCTCGCCGGACCGGCGGGCCGGTGGCGGCGGCGGCGGTGGATGGCAGTGGCGGACGGTGGCGGGCGGTGGTGGACGGCGGTCGCGAGATGGTCGAAGGGAAGAAGAAAATTTATTGATTTTGATTCTCAAATTCGTTCCCGGAACAAGAATCAACTTTTTTTTGGTTCTTGATTCTATTCCCAACTGCTCCCCGAACAAAAATTTTACCAAACACGATTCTAGGCCGAAACTGATTCCGGGAATAAAGAATCAGAATTTGGCCCTGTTTGGATGGTTACCAAACAGGGCCTAAACCTAAAATCTAGCCGTCTTCAGACTTTGACACTAAAGTCTAGAAGTCTTCAAACTAGACTTTGGAAAGATTTTGTCAACTTCAAAACAATAAAGAAGTTTCCTCCAATATTAGGAAATTGTCACTATCATTAATCTCTTTAGGACAATCATTCTAATGCTCCGGTATGGTTGTTAACTTTAAATTTTTAAGATATTAGAATGTAAAAAAAAAAAAAAGTATTTAAATAAACATGAGAAGTTCAGTTCTCTTACTGAAATTTAAAATAAAAATAAAAAAAGTACCTTTCCTGGAAATCTAATCTCTTGGTGCTTTGCCAAAAAAAAAAAATCTAACACCAAGACTTTTTTTTTTTTTTTAGTACAAGGGGGCATAAATATGTTTTTGACAAATAGACACCTGCCAAAGATCCCGAAGGGTGGACAGGAGACACAGCCTAACCCAAGAACCCAACCCATAAAGTTAAAATGTCTATTTCCAAGTCATAGTTAAAAAAAAATACATGGAAAAACGAAAAAAATACGATTATATTATTCCGTTTACAAAAAGGCGGGTTTTTCTTTCCATGCTAGTGAAATTTTGGAGTTGGTAAGTGTAAAAAAATATTGATAAAAAACATTACCGATAACCTGAATCCCCGATAATTTATTAGTAACTTGGTGATACTTTTATGAAGTTGTCGACTCTTTTTTCTAGTATGCAAATTACCAACTTTTCTGATCTTTTATTATCTTTCATTTAGCTATTTTACTGATGCCTTAAATTTAACGTTCTTTTGTAAATTTACCAATGTCTATCTGAGTGAATAGCTAGCTTTTTCCCAATAAAATTACCAATTATTTTTTGGTTAGGTTCATTGTTGGTGTGAAAATTGATTTACAGATTTATTGTTGGATGATTGTCATGTGAAAGAATTTGGTTACATTTTTACCTTCAAGTATCCATGGCTTCTTGCAGATCGATAAGGAGATTCCTAAAATAAAAGGCTAATTTCTGGTCAGGACTCGAAATTTAAAAAAATAAAAATAGATATGCAAAGAAACTTTCACATGATTTTCAAGGGTCCAATTGCCTGTGCGTAGATGTTTTCAAAACTGGGAATACTCATCGGTCAAAAAAGGTCAAATATTGAAAGTTAAATTTATTAAAAGGTCGAAAGTAGAAGTCCCTCTAGATCAATTAAATCTCTCTTTAATTCTATAATATGTGGCAATGTTTGGAATTAGGTAAGGTCGGTAAAGAAACACAAACAAAGATGGGCACAAAATCATGTCAATTTTAAATTCACACGAGTTCGTGTATAAGTGAATTTAGATTATTCTTTAGCTAAAACCTATTAATTAGTATAATCGAGGACTTTTATTAACTCCATTCAATATAAATAACAGAAATACTAACGTGATACTTTCTAATGTTTTTCTATAACACATATTGCTAATGTGGTGTCCACTAAGTGCCATGTCAGAAAAGAAGCTGTAAAATGATAATAAAAAAAGGACCAAAAGGCCAAATTCGAAAAAAAAAAATAAGGGGAAAGAATTTTAAGGAAGAAGGGAAAAAGAAAATAGAAAAAAATGATAAAATGATAACATAGAACAAAATAACCCGTGTCCCATTTTATAGCTTCGTAGTAGAGATAAACAATTCAAATAAACTAGGTAGGATATTTCAGTCTAAAGTTAACGAACCTGATATAAAAAAAAATTGATCACACAAACTTACTAATTTTTAATTGTGCTTCTACTCCAAATTTTAGAACCTCTCATGCTCTCGTGCACTTACGCATGACAACACAAGCACTACCGATCAATGAACACTGCGCATCTTTTACATTGATAATGGCCTTTTATTATAAAGACGTGTCTGAAGGAAAAACAGGACAAAAGGGAGTTGCATCACAGCAACGAAAGGCCCAAAACATTTATAAAGCAGGATATGCAAAATCAAGGACTCCGGTTATCGGCCAATTTAATTCCCAAACGAATCCTCCATTTTCTTAGCCATGCCTTGTAAGCCCGCCTCATATACTACCCTCACCAAATCCTCCAAACGCCCACCCTTCCACCGAATTGAACCGAATTGACGACGAACAACCACTCGATCGTGGACCCACCTCCACCTTCTCCGTCACTAGGGATGACCCTGATTGTGGACAGGAATGAAGTGAACCCAATGTTACTATCTACCATGTCATAGCTTAAGCTTCATCCAGTCAGATTTATACTGACCAATTGCTCCTTGGCCTAGTTGACATGGCGGTTCTCGCCAACGTCGTCAGTTCCTTCTGACGAAATGGAGAATGCGACACCGTATCACATGCAACCAGGCACACCGTTCTCGCCATCTATGCCATGGCAATCGAGTAGGCCCGGGAGCTATTTGTGGAGGTTGAAGAAGTCCATGAAGAGTGGCCATATCAGGTCTACACTGGCCTTTGTGACTCTAGCAAAGATCTTGCCTTCCCACTTGTGACCTAATTGGGACTCCATTTGGTTCTTGCTTTGGCACTCTTCTTTTATGCCAACATAGACATGAGAGGAGAGTTAATGAGAAAGGCTACATTTATAAACTTTTGAGGATTGTACAACAATCTCCAAGTGGCAATTAATTATGAGTTGAGAAATTACTCTCAGTCATGACATAATAACAGGTACAACAAGATATTTAATAAATCACAACTCTTAATCATTACATAATGAAAAGCAATGTTTTCGTATCCTTTACCAACTATTATTTTCCTTTCTTATTAGTGCTTTAAATTTACCAATTATTTAATGAAATTACTAACCTTTTTGTGTGGTTTACGAACTTTTCCCCGATTAAATTATCATCTAATTTTGATTGCCAACTCTTACCAACTCTATTTCTTTCTTTTTTAAATTTATCAACTTTTCTATTTGGTTTATCACTTTTAAATTACCACTTGTGAACAAAGAAGAAATCCCGTAGAAGCGGTTATACCTGGTCAGGACTGCTGCCTCTCGGCCACCAACCTTGCCTTCCGATTTTTTTCTCTGCTCCCTGGCCATAGAAATCCACGGTTCATCGATTAGCATTTTAGCATTAGTGTTTTTTTTTTTTTCGATCCTACTCTAATCTTATTCTAACACTCACTCTCAGACTTTTACACTACCTCCTTGTAGGGCGTGGGAGTCAAAACAGGGATAGCACTTCTTGTCGGGGCGTGAAGAGGCATATTCTAGATGGGGCATGTGAATCATTTAAGCTCTCTCTCTCCCCCCACGCCAAGCCCATTCCAAATGGACCAAACAATTAGATTCAACTCAAAAAAAAGTCCGGGCCTAGATTGGGCCATTGGGGGCCTAGGCCTAACGGCCGTGCCTAGCACCGCCCTAAGACGAATGACACAGCCGGTTGCACAGTCCTAGTGAGGAGGGCCGCTGCCTCCTCAACTGCAGCTACCCCTCACCTTTCATTGCGTTTGGTTTTTTTCTTTTGTTCTCTTTTTAGGATGTTTCATACTTCTATTTTTTAAAAATTCTATATTTTGGTTTTCATGTAAGAAGCCATGTAAGGTAACACATCGGCATTTACGGCTACACCAACATCTCCATTTATATTTTTAACAGCAAGACTGATTGAACAAAATGTTGTATAGTTTAGGGACCAAATTACTAAAAAGAAGAAAATGGTGGAGGGGCGTGATTGAACATTTTGAAAAAAGTCAAAGACATCTTGTGCCTTTATTCATAAAAGATTCCAAAAAAAAAAATGTTGATAGTTGAAAGAAAAATAAAGTTGTGAAGTAACTCAAATGAGAGTTGGTAATCCAAAATTAGTTGATAACTTAATAAAATAAAAATTGGCAACTCCTAATTAAAGATGGTAATTTCTGAAAAATTGATAAATTCAAGGTGTTCCTAAGATATGGAAATAAAAATTTGCAAATGACATAAAATGTTGGAAAGTTTTAAAATGTCAAATAAATATTAACAAGTAACTCAACTAAAAGTTATTAATCCACTACTATGTGGAAATCTAATGAGAGAAAAAATTATAAGTCGTGTTAATTTAGTTTTGTAAACCCTAGAAAGAATTATTAAATGTAAGCAGTTGCTATCCAAGGCAAATACATGTTGGTAACTCATTTAAGCATTAGTAAATAACTCAAATGAGAGTCGATAACTTAATATAATTATAGTTGGCAAATTACTCTAATTTAGGTTGGTAATTTTATGTAAAAGTTAGTAAAACTGAACCATTTGTAAGTTATGTAAACAAAAGTCGGTAAGTTAGTGCTAAAATTGCTAATTTGCAAACTATAAAAATATTATTGATATCTGTAAAATGTTTGTAAGTTACCAATAAAATTTCTGGAAATAAAAAAATAACTATCAGATGTTATATTATCAACAGCATAAGTACCGCCAACTAGGGGTGTAAACGGTTCGGTTCGGTTCGGTTTTTTTGAAAAACCAAACCGAACCGAACCGTTAGAGAAAATTTCCGAACCGAACCGAACAGAACAGTTCGGTTCGGTTCGGTTCGGTTCGGTTCGATTCAATTTTTCGGTTTTCAAATTTTGGGTTTCGGTTTTCGGTTTTCAGTTTTTAGTTTTTTTTTTTTTCCGGGACAGCTTACCTTCTATATAAGCTCCTGAAGCATTGATTGATGTTCTCTCTAGTTTTTGTGCTATATTCAAGAAACGAACATCTATGTCTTTGAGCTAGATCTCTTCCTTCTTCCCTTGTTACAGCCCTTTCACTCTCCTGAAATTATCACATCATGAGAAGCGAGATGACTTCTCTTCGAAGAGAAGTCAAGCAAGAAGAAACCAGGGAGGATAAGAATAAACGATGAGGACGGGAGCTCGGAATGTTGTGTGAGAATTCTTTGGAAGGAGGATGGCGTCCCAAGATGTGGTTTCTTTTGTGGGCTTGTCCCGTTGAGCCTGGAAATGGCTCGAGTTTTGCATTGCTTCCAATCTAGTTGGGTTTCAAAAGGAAGCGAAAGCTTCACTTTTGACTTTTTGGGTTTCATGGGCAACTGGTCTGGATCAAAAATTGCCCTGCTTTTAGCTTTTCCAATCTTAATTTGTTCCCAGAAGGAATATTTGGTCCTACATGTAGTGTAGCGATTTGAAGTGTTTTTTTTTTACACTAGTGATTCATAAATACATCCATAAGCATATGAAATCGTGATAAAGTATGCTAACAACTTATCTTTTCATCTGAATGTTCTACTATAGTCTTTATGCCTCACATCACATTTCACTCAGCAAGTATACCCATTTACTCTAGGAAATTGTCCTTCTCCAAGGACAAGAGAATCAAGACCTGCTGAGACTTCAAAAAGATGTTGTGTAGTATCCCCATTGTACAACAAAAATCGATGTTGACAAAGCTTTGAAACAGGAATTCTGTTCACCAAAGAAGAAGAGAAAAAGAAGAAAGAATCTTGGATTAACAAGAACTCAAAGGAAACTAGTGCTTTTCATCCATAAAACAAGTATCATAGGGCAATTAATTATTGCAAGAATCCAAATTATAGTCATGGCAAGGAGCAAAAGTAAATCACATTAGACATCCATTCAGTCACTTCTTTAACCCCACGATGCTGAGACAAAGTGACAACATATATCTCCATTATATTCAAGGTGTCCCTAAGATATGGAAATAAAAATTTTGCAAATGACATAAAATGTTGTGTCAAATAAATATCAATAAGTAACTCAAATGAAAGTTATAATCCACTACTATGTGGTAATCTAATAGTAGAAAAATTAATAAGTTGTGTTAATTTTGTTTTGTAATCCCTAGAAAGAGTTAGTAAATGTAAGCAGTTGCTAACCAGGGCAAATACATGTTGGTAACTCAATAAAGAAGTTGATAAGATATAAAATAACATGTAAGTGTTAGTAAATAACACAAATGAGAGTTGATAACTTAATTTAATTATAGTTGGCAAATTTCTCTAATTTAGATTGGTAATTTTATGTAAAAGCAAGTAAAACTGAACCATTAGTAAGTGACGTAAATAAAAGTTGGTAAGTTAGTGCTAAAATTGCTAATTTGCAAACTATAAAAATGTTAGTAATATCTTTAAAATGTTTGTGAGTAACCAATAAACTTTCTGGAAATAAAAAATAAATAAATAAATGTCAGATGTTATATTATCAACAGCATAAGTACCGCCAACATTTATCGGATTTCACTTAACTAAATCAAAAAATGCAAAATAAAATCAGTTGGAGAGATGAGCGAATAAACTATTCTTTTTGAAATAGCCCTTTTTTTTTTTTTTTTTGTTTCCTTTTAAGCATTCAGGACGTCAACCGAACTAACGGCATTTTGCCTTCCTTCGCGCGCAAAATAACGCTTGAAATGGAATCGAGGGGACTTGGGCTCGCTCTCACAGGCTCAACCTGCGCACTTCGTCTTCTCTTTGCTAAAGAAAGCAAGAAAAACCTCGGCCAAAAAGAAGACCGAATCATCCGATTCAGAAGAGATAAATTTCTCAGCTTTCCAGTTCTAAGAAAATCCCAACACACACATCATGCAGTTGTTCATTGGAAGGACAAGACTGTGAAGAAGAAGAAGAAGAAAAAGGTAAAGAAGAAGAAGGCAGCTTCTGAATGATCGATACTATTCTATAGACAAGATAGCCATGGATGAGTTCATTACTCAGGTAAGTCACATAGGAATTCAGGGACTTGAAGATGAGAGCCTAGCAACTCTCCTCCAATTCCAGAGGAGGTGCGTGATTTTTCTCGAAAATGTTTGGATATTTCATTTTTTTCGGTTTGACTGAATCTGTTTGTGTGTTTTCCGCAAGTTTGATGGATAAAGAAAAAGGAAATGGCCCGTGACGTCATCTTTGGTAGTTTGAACATTTCAGGTTGTTCTTGTTTTTTTCTTTATGACTGAATGAGAAACTCAATTCGAAAGAGAAAAATAAAGGGAAAACGTTCATCTAATTTGGATTAATAGCTAAAACCCCAATTGGCAGAGAGCAGTATGTTAGTGGATAATCTTCGAGGAAGTTTCTGGCCATTTTCAAGGAAATTACTGCTCTGATGTAATTATCACAGATTAACACTTTAGGTCATCAACTACTTTTGCCCTGTTTGAGAATTCATGCATCCCCGAAGACCGTGTTGTTGGAGAAATCTTTCCAGAATATTTTGAAGCTGAGAAAACGTTTCTATCAGTCTAAGTCTGGATGTTCGGAGACCGACAATTTAAAGTCTGAAGACTTTGTATTCTCGAGACTCAAGACCCAAGACTCAAGACTCAAGACTCAAGACTCAAGACTCAAGACTCAAGACTTAAGACTCAAGACTCAAGACTTAAGTCTATTCTCACTGACAGTCTTTCTAATCCAGTGACGAAGGAAATCCAAAGCCGAGGTATATGGTTGAGGATTCGATCCTATCCTCTGGAAAAGATTCTTTGGTTGGATAATCATTTTGGATCCTTTAATTCTTATCTAAGATTGATTGAAGATCCGATGGTCGACGAAATATTCTTGGAATGTTCTATTCTTGGAAACCAAGATCCTGATTGTATGGGCGAACATGATTGATGGGCTATCATCAGATTCCTTAAATAGCTCGGATGATCTTCTTGATTGATTCCATCCAAGGGGTAGATTAGAGGAATTCCTTTGGTAAGTGCCAACGGCTATGATGGCATAAATGAGTATAAAAGGAAGACGTTCTAGTTGTTTTAAGTGTGTGATCGATAGAGAAATTCCAGAGTCTGAAGAACCTTGATTATTAGTCGATACAGTCTGAGCGAAATTGTATACACAGAGAGTGTTTGTACTTGGCGATACCTTGAGTGAGTGTAGTAGATCATCTACACCAAGAAATCAAGGAAGATCATCACTGTAACATCTCTTTGTTCATAGTGGAATCCAGCCAAATTGGCTGTCAGTGCAGAAGAGTGAACGTAGGCTTGGATCAAGCCGAACCACTATAAACCGCGTGTTTAATTCTCTCTTTCCTTCACTTAAGTCTTTCGTTGATTATTACTTAACGCAAACTATTTTTCAACTGTCTAAGTATTGCGCAAGTATATAGAAATTATCAAGAAAAATCTTTGTATACCTATTCACCCCCCTCTAGGTACTCATACTAGTAATATCAATTGGTATCAGAGCCTGTGTTCTTACTTTGTTTGAAGTGTTTTACTTCAGAGTAAAAGATCCATGGCTAGTATGCTAGCATCGGGGCTGATGGAAGGGCAAAGCAATACCAGACCACCCTACTTCGATGGAAAGGATTACAACATCCGGAAGAACAAGATGAAAGCTTTCCTACGATCAAGGATCCTCTCGAATGGGATGTTGTGGAAAGAGGAATCACTCTTGCTGCTGCATCAATCTCGAAAGAGGGAAAGACACTATTGAAACCAGCGGAATGGCTCGGAAAGAGATAAACAAGAGACAAGCACTCGATGCAAAAGCAATTTACTCTTTATATTGTGCCTTTATCTCCAACTGAATATAACAGAATATCTTCTTGTGTTACAGCAAAAGAAGTATGGGATAGATTACATATCACCTATGAAGGAACAGATCGAGTGAAGGAGACTAGAATCAACATTCTCCTCGGTCAATATGAAGCCTTCAAAATGAAACCAGGAGAATCTATAACTGACATGTTTAGTCGTTTTATAGATATTGTCAATGGTCTTGAGAACCAAGGACAAAAATTTCTGATCCCATGAAGGTGAACAAGCTTCGCGTGGACTCTCCAAGGATTGGAATCATTTAAAGACTTCAATAAGAGAGACGCAAAGAATCATGCCATTATCTCGTAGACGAGCTGATTGGAACTCTTCGGTCTTACGAAGTGGAACGAATTAATGAAGACGAAGATCCAAGAGGTAAGAAATCTATTGCACTTAAAATCAAATGATGATTCGATGATGCAGATTCTCGAAGATGATATGGATGATGAGAAGCTCGCCCTCATGATTAAAGATTCGAAAACTAAATAGAAAAGGCAGAAGGTTCAACCCAAAGAAACAAAGTTTTCGAGACAGCAGACCAAGTCTGTTGATGATGAGGAACCAAACAAAGATGTAGTTTGCTTCGAATGTAAAAAGAAGGGACACATCGACCCAACTGTCCTCTTCTCGAAAAGAAAGAGGAAAAGCTGAGAAGTTTCGAAAGGCTCTCAAAGCCGAAACCCGGAGTGATACGAAATGTGAAGAGAGTGATAATGAATATGCCAACATATGTTTGATGGCACATTCGGACTCGGACTCGATTCTGGATCGACTCGCATAAAGTGAATTTGAGGTAAGTGATTTTAAAATTCCTATCAAAGTCTCTAAATATATTGATGAACTCGTGTTTCGGTCTTAAGACTTCTCTCAAAAGGATTTCCGAACTTAAAAAGGAAAACTCAATTCTAAAACAAAAGGAAGTTATTTTAGAAGAAAGAGTTAAAAGTCTAGACCTAAATGTTTCTGCTCTTAAAGAAAAAGAAGATGATCTTTTGAAAGAAAATGTTTTCTTAAAAACGGACTTATCAAATATTTCAAAGAAGTTTTCGATAGGATCCGAAAAGCTTGAAAAAGTTCTTTCAGTTCAAAGACCTTACTTCAATAAGTCTGGTTTAGGCATGACAGCGGAAACAATTCCCTTGATTGATTTTCCTAAAGTTAAAGAAAGAATTAAGAAAAGACCGTCGAGAGAGGCTTACAAAAATCATTTTAAGAAAATTTTTGTAAAGTCTGTTGGTCGAAATGCTTTAAGGTGTTCAAAGTGTAATAGTAAGGATCACTTTGAAAAAGAATGTCCTATGGTTTGGAAACCTGTTAAGAAAGTATGGCCTAATAATGCTTATCCTACTAACATCAAAGGACCCAAGAAAATTTGGGTACCAAAGAAAGCTTGAGACTCTCTTTTAAATGCAGGTCTCCGTCAAGAGAAAGATAAAATGGTATCTTGACAGCGGATGTTCAAGACACATGACAGGAGACTCAAAGTGTTTCGTAAAGCTTGTTCAAGTAAACGGCGGAAATGTTTCATTTGGAGGAAACGGCAAAGGAAGCATCGTGGGATTTGGAACTGTGAAAATTGGAAATCTCACAATAAGTAATGTTTCTTTAGTAGAAGGACTCAACTATAACCTTCTCAGCATTAGCCAACTGTGTGATACTGGTTTCAAGATCTCCTTTCAAGAAGGAATTTGCTATGGAATTAGTAAAGACTCTAATGAGTCTTTCATGGGTCGAAGACATTGAAACATCTACCTCTTAGACATGAAATTGAATGAATCTCAATGTCTAATTTCAATCCAAGATGATGCAAACTTATGGCACGTAAAGCTTGGCCATGTCAATATGAAGCAATTAGCCAAAATCTCATCAAAGCAGCTTGTTCGAGGTCTACCCAAATTACCATATCAAAAGTCCGATCCATTTAAGCCAATAAATCATGTCTCCACTAATCATGTACTACGTATTTCATATGGATCTCTTCGAAACAAGAACCCGAGCATTGGAGGTAAGAAATATTGTCTAGTAATTGTGGATGATTTCTCTCGCTTTACTTGGGTATATTTTCTTGCAAGTAAGTCGAAACCTTTTCTTATTTTGAAAGTTTGCTAAAAAGGTTCAAAATGAAAAGGATGTGCTATTTCAAGTATAAAAACAGATCATGGAGGTGAATTTGAAAATCAAGATTTCACAAAATTGTGTGATGAATCTGGTTTTAAACATGTATTCTCTTCTCCATACACTCCTCAGCAAAATGGAGTTGTGGAAAGAAAGAATAGATCTCTTCAAGAAATGGCTAGAACATTTTTAATTGAAAGCAAAATTTCTTCACGATTTTGGGCTGAAACTGTTTCAACAGCATGCTATATCATCAATAGAGTCTTCCTAAGACCTATTCTTGAGAAAACCCCTTATGAATTATTCAAAGGTAAGAAGCCTATTGTTTCATACTTTCATGTGTTTGGTTGCAAATGCTTTATTTTGAAAAATGCAAATGATCGAGTTGGTAAGAAAGATCAGATGAAGGCATCTTCCTTGGATATTCTACATCAAGCAAAGCCTGCAGAGTCTATAACAAGAAAAGCCAGTCTGTGGAAGAATCAATGAATGCCAAATTCCAAGACTCAGGGCAAGATGAATCCAGCCAGACTCAATATGAAGAGTCTGAACTCACTCTAGACCTTCCAAAGTCTTCAACTCAAGAAGCATCTCAGACTCTGGAAGTCCAACATCAAGAAGCTCATGAAGATTCAAATAAAGAAAGAGATCATCAACCAAGCAAATCAACCAGTAACTGGAAGCATAAATCCAGTCATCCTAAAGATCTCATTATCGACGAAATTAATGAAGGAATTCGCACCAGATCCAAAAGACGTGAAGAGTCTAGTGCTGTGGCTCTCATTTCTGAAATTGAACCAAAAAGCATAGAAGAAGCTTTATCGATGAAAGCTGGATCGAAGCTATGCAAGAGGAGCTCGATAGTTCAACATTAATGATGTATGGGAATTAACATCTAAACCAAAAGGTAAAACTGTTATTGGAGCCAAATGGGTATTCAGGAACAAGATGAATGAAGAAGGAAAAGTCATTCGAAACAAAGCAAGACTCGTGGCCAAAGGATACACGCAAGAAGAAGGAATAGACTATGATGAGACTTACGCTCCCGTAGCAAGGTTAGAAGCTATTCGTCTATTACTTGCGTTTGCTTGTTACAAAAATTTCAGGTTATTCCAAATGGACGTCAAAAGTGCTTTCCTAAATGGATTTATCCAAGAGGAAGTTTATGTGGAACAACCGCCTGGATTTGAAGACCCAAAGAAACCGACTCGGTCTTCGATCGAAAAAGGCCCGTATGGTCTAAAGCGGGCACCTCGAGCTTGGTACGATAGACTAAGTAAGTTCTTATTACAGAACGGATTTGTCAAAGGTAAAGTAGATACTACTCTGTTCATCAAAAAGGAAAACAAAAGTTTTTTACTCGTTCAAATATATGTTGATGACATTATTTTTGGATCCTCTAATGAAAGTCTTTGCAAGAAATTTTCTGAGTCTATGCAAGATGAGTTTGAAATGAGTATGATGGGAGAATTAACATTCTTTCTTGACCTTCAAATAAAGCAATTGAAGGAAGGAACTTTTATTTTCCAAGAAAAATATGCTAATGATCTTGTCAAAAGATTTGGATTGGAAAATTGCAAGAAGATTGATATACCAATGTCAAGTTCTTTGAAGATAGACAAAGATGAGGAAGGGAAGAAAGTTGATCAAAAGCTGTATAGGAGCATCATCGGTTCACTTCTTTATCTTACTGCTTCTAGACCTGACATTTTGTTAAGTGTTTGTATCTGTGCTAGGTTTCAATCAGATCCTAGAGAATCTCATCTCAGTACTGCAAAACGTATTATTAAATACGTTGCTTCATCTTCAAGCATGGGTCTCTAGTATCCCAAGAAGGGAGACTTTAATCTTCTAGGATACTCGATGCGATCCGGTCGGTTGCGAGTCGATAGAAAGAACACTTCGGAACTTGTCAACTACTTGGAAATAGGACAAGTGTCTTGGTTTTCGAGGAAGCAAAGCACTATAGCTCTCTCAACGACGTAAGCGAGTATGTAGCTCTTGGAAGCTGCTGTTCGTAA
Organism: Eucalyptus leucophloia subsp. euroa; assembly: GCA_017140325.1. NCBI lineage: Eukaryota > Viridiplantae > Streptophyta > Magnoliopsida > Myrtales > Myrtaceae > Eucalyptus > Eucalyptus leucophloia. The sequence continues at coordinate 49,830,276 of CM029470.1, forward strand.
ATTCTATGGATAAAACAACAGCTACAAGACTTTGGGATTGAAGACTCATGCACGTAAATCAGATGTGACAACACCAAGGCGATCAATCACCAAAAATCCAATCCTTCATTCAAGAGCAAAGCATATTGAGATTCGACATCACTTCATTAGAGATCATATTCAAAATGGAGAAATCTCGATTCAATTTGTTGATTCAAAGAGTCAACTAGCGGATATATTCACAAAGCCATTGGAGAAAAATCAATTCGACTTTATCCGTTCAAGACTCAACATTTTGAAGCTTGAAGAAGTTAAAGTCTAGAGACTCACCAACTCTAAGACTCTAATCTCTCAGACTTTAAACCATGAGACTCAAACATTCATGGCTATAGACTGTAAATTGCTATTTTATCTAAAAGGTACGAATTCTCGCTTAGTTATTTAAACTCGAAAAGGTACGATCTTTTGTTCGGTTATTCTATAATCCGTGTGAAATTCAAAAACTTTTTAAATAAAAAGGGATTAATTTTGGCAGTTATTGATTTTTGAAAAGAAGTGTTCGTACACTTTCCTTGTACCGATTTAACTTCCCTTTTCAAAAACTGAGTTATATATATACAGTTTCTCTTCGCCCAATCTTCAAAACCCTAAAAGGCACTCTCCTCCCGATACTGTTTTTCTACTCCTTGTTCGTTGTCGAGAAAGTGGTCATTTTTCTTGGGAAAAGCAAGTGAAGGAATCTTCCAATAGACAAAGAAAGATGTCGTCTTCGAGGAAATCATCAAGAATCGCAAGCGTGGGACCACAAAGAATGGAGAAGGGACCGACTCACTTCGATCTTACTGAGGAAGAAGACTTATCAAGTCAGCGACAAAGTCCGATTCGCTCTCCTCCACGTCATTCAACGTCTCCTGCCCCACAAGGTGCAAGTCAAAATCCGGAAGAAGAGATAATCGAGGATGCCGACCTAGTAAGAGTCCAAAAACCCTCCTTTATCTATAAGCTTTATCGTGCGTTGAAAAGCACCGATACTTCATTAAAATATATAGATGACTTCCTTAAGGACAAAAATTATGGGAATGAGTATCTTTTTCTGCTGAAAATGGAGGAATTGGGAGTTGCTCCTAAAGGAAGGGCGAGGAGGCACTTGCGAACATTCCAAGTGATCCTCGTATGCCGTGACGTAATCGATTAAAGGGAACGATGATGACAAAATGTTCCTTGAATTTCAACCTAGAATGGGTGTGGCAGCAAAGGTGAAAGGAAATCGGATGGATTTGTTTAAATCCAAGGATCAAGAAAAAGTGTATTTCGTGCTGTTGAAAAGAGGGGTGATAAACCCTAGAAGTGTTGATTTTGACTTCCTGGACGCCATCAACATGAACTTAAGAGAGAAGTTGAATTTGCTTCAACTTGAGACTTTTTGCTCTGACTCTACGGATGGGTATGCTCAACTGACTGCTTATTTCTATTCAAATCGTAGCTTTTTGGATGCGAATAGAGTTTCATTCAGTGTACGAGACCAAGTCTACGTGGTAGATGTGAATATGTTGGCGGACATAGTTGGAGTTGAACGAGGACGTTATCTTCCAATCAAAGTCTCACCTGCTCATACTACTCTGGAACTTGTCAAAGATAGGGACGTAGAGAAGAAAATTACCTATTCCAGGATGAATGCCATCAACATTGTGCTTCATAAGATTGTGATCAACCGTCTCGGACAAGTCTACGTCAAAGACTTCCGTGTCTCTTTCTCGAAGCAAATTTGATGTATGCGATCAACTCAGGGACGGAAGTTTTCTCTCCCGCACACTATTCTCTTCCATATGTACAGAGCAATGTCAAAAGACAAAGGACAATTGCCTTATCCTGGTCTGGTGACCAAGATCTTCAGACATATGAATATTCAACCGCCACAAACATTTTGTGTTCAACCGTGTGATAAGATGGTGGTAGGTTTGAAGATGTTAACGAAGATGCGTCTGCAAGAACTGTCCAAGGCAATGGAGAAATTCATGGTGAAATCTCCAGTTCAGTCTGCCTCAAAGAGGAAAGGAAAGGAGGCTATTGGTGCCCCATCGAAAAAGAAGAAAAGAACTCTCATCCTGGAGGATGAAGATGAAGATGAAGAGGATGAAGATCCCACTATCCAAGCACCGACAAGAACCGGACGTTACGTGTCTCAACCGACGTAACTTCGAAGAACGAGAGAAGAAGAGCAGAGAGAAAAGGAGAAAGAAGCTGAAGAAGAAGGAGAAGGAGAAAAGAAAAGTCTGCGATGAATGCGGAGAGAAGGGAAATCAAGAGCATGATCATCACTCTTCCCCTTTCGATGTCCTAGAGACAGGGGGAGTTGGCGAGCAAGAGAGGTCCACACCTCATGCTGCTGACAGTGAAGATCTACGACAATCTCCAGAAGACCCAGAAGAAGTTCAGGTCTCACAATTGCCTGAAGAAGGTCACGATACGTCAGAACCAAATCTGCAAGACTTTACAGAAGCGCCATCGTTTGTATACACACCATCTGAGAAAGCCAATGCTAGTACACAGACGGATGATTCTACAGATTTTCGTCGTATCATGGATATTCTTCTGGAAATGCGTGGACAGATATATGCTCTGGACTGTGAAATCCAAGCCATGAAGAATGCTGGACAAGCATCTTCAGTCTCTCTGGAGGATAAATTCAAAGACCTCGCTCTGCAACTTCAAGCCAATGCTAAGGGAGAAGAGGTAGCTCAACTGAGGGAAGACCTGAAGAAGCTCGAAGGAGTAGTCCAGTCCATTGGGGATTTCCAGATCGTGCGCATTCCCAAGCAGACATGACTCCTTTCTCACCCTTTTTAATGATGACAAAAGGGGGAGAACCAATTTGAACCAACATCTTTTAAAACTTTGACTTTTGTGGTTATGTTTATTTTTGAGTATGACTTGAGAACTTGAACTTGGGTATGAATTTAACTGAATTGGCTGTGGATTTTGATGCTTGACTAGCTGCATTTTTATCAAGTGTAGTTATATGGTATTACTCATGAAAGACTAACCAATTTTCTGTGGATGCGAGTCTGGTTGTTTTATTAATCTTTTTGAGTTAGCCATATTGCTTGAGAAATGTTTTTGCAGGTCAAAGTTGTTCAAATCTACAAGAAAGTTTTGTCACCATCAAAAAGGGGGAGATTGTTGGAGAAATCTTTCCAGAATATTTTGAAGCTGACAAAACGTTTCTATCAGTCTAAGTCTGGATGTTCGGAGACCGACAATTTAAAGTCTGAAGACTTTGTATTCTCGAGACTCAAGACCCAAGACTCAAGACTCAAGACTCAAGACTCAAGACTTAAGACTCAAGACTTAAGACTTAAGACTCAAGACTTAAGTCTATTCTCACTGACAGTCTTTCTAATCCAGTGACGAAGGAAATCCAAAGCCGAGGTATATGGTTGAGGATTCGATCCTATCCTCTGGAAAAGATTCTTTGGTTGGATAATCATTTCGGATTCTTTAATTCTTGTCTAAGAACGATTGAAGATCCGATGGTCAACGAAATATTCTTGGAATGTTCTATTCTTGGAAACCAAGATCCTGATTGTATGGGCGAACATGATTGATGGGCTATCATCAGATTCCTTAAATAGCTCGGATGATCTTCTTGATTGATTCCATCCAACAGGTAGATTGGAGGAATTCCTTTGGTAAGTGCCAACAGCTATGATGGCATAAATGAGTATAAAAGGAAGACGTTCTAGTTGTTTTAAGTGTGTGATCGATAGAGAAATTCCAGTCGAAGAACCTTGATTATTAGTCGATACGGTCGAGTGAAATTGTATACACAGAGTGTTTGTACTTGGCGATACCTTGAGTGAGTGTAGTAGATCATCTACACCAAGAAATCAAGGAAGATCATCACTGTAACATCTTTTTGTTCATAGTGGAATCCAGCCGAATTGGCTGTCAGTGCAGAAGAGTGGACGTAGGCTTGGATCAAGCCGAACCACTATAAACCGCGTGTTTAATTCTCTCTTTCCTTCACTTAAGTCTTTCGTTGATTATTACTTAACGCAAACTATTTTTCAATTGTCTAAGTATTGCGCAAGTATACAGAAATTATCAAGAAAAATCTTTGTATACCTATTCACCCCCCTCTAGGTACTCATACTAGCAATATCATGTGTTACCAATCTTTATTTGTAAAATTTTTTAGTTAAGTACAGTTATGTCGATTATTTCGCCATATGCAAGCTTCAAATACATCATTCTGAAAGTTTTACAGTCTCAGGTCCAGATTGATGATTCTCTAATTTACAGAATAGAAAGACAACTGGGTAAGGGAGCTACTTTGGCTAGTATGTGCCGGTCGACCCATTGGTCCTTCAACTTTGAGTGGTCAAACTGGCTTACATGCAGAGGAGCTATGGCCTTGAAGCTCTAACTCATTTTTCAGTTTTGTAAAGTCAATTTATGCTTTGCTGCTTAGATAATCAGTACAACACTCTCTAGGAAGCAGTAAAGTTTTAGCAGAAACATCCCAGCGAAGCTGACATTCCTCATGAGTGGAAATCATGAGTGAGTCACTAAAAACGTTTCCATGTTCGTTTTTCTTTTTTTTTTACACTGGATTCTAGCAAATGAAATTCCATCAGTTATACAAATCTCACATCCACTTTCTACTGCATGTTGTGCAGTGATCTGGGCGAAAATCATAGCAAACCACTGCCACAGGTTCATTACAGGGAGCAACAAGGTGACTATGACATCCTGGTATGTGCAATTCCCTTCGAAAAATGATTTCGCATTTTTCTCAGATGCTTTAAGTCTTCAATGATCTGCCTTGCATATGCAGATCATGGATTTGCTTGGACCGAGTTTACAAATTCAGTTGGTCAATAACCGCCCATTGTATGTCCCCTCGTGAGTGCCTACTCTATTGTTTCTCTTTGAAATTTGAATGTTGTATCGTGTTATGCATCTTTCTAACATTGATTCTAACCTTTTCCATTATATCAGCATGCCATTGGCGTCAGTTGCTTGTGTTGCTGTTGAGGCAATCTCTATTCTCAAGAATCTGCACTCTAGAGGGTAATGGACTGTGGTTGTCCGATTTTGTTTCTGCTTTTCAATGTTTATCAGGGTTCCCTTTATCAAAGTATAGAGTTGATTACAAAAACCAGAGTCTTTTCTTGGCAGGTACATTCATGGGGATGTAAAACCTGAGAACTTTTTGCTCGGTCCTCCAGGAACTCCTGATGAGAGAAAATTGTTCCTGATTGACCTTGGATTAGATATCTGCAGTTGCATATACAGATCTATATTGTAAGAAACAGCAATTAGAATACGATCTGTTTCATTGTTGCTTCATCATTCGCAGCTGTGAGATGGTGAGATTATTCTAGTGGTTCGCATATTAGGTACCATCAATCTCCAGACCATTTCAGGTGGGGTCCAAGTGGTTTTTACCATCTTTACACACAATGCCCAGCCTAATGAGCCTCCGCTCACAAATATACAACAAATTAACCATTCACTGCAGAGGAACGCCTCATTTTGCGAGCGTGCATGCTCATCTTGGTAGAGCAAGTAGCCAGAGAGATGACCTGAGTCACTAGCATACATGCTCCCTTTCCTTTTCCGTGGCCATTTACCTTGGCATGGATTTCAGGTTTTGCTTTGCTTAAAACCAGGAAGATGATTTTCAACCTTGCAGATGAATATGCCTCCTTAATCACTGCAGCTGTTTCAGGCAGACAATATGCCTATGCTTGTATGCAGGACAAAGACGGCCACTCCTTTGGAAGCTCTTTGTCACTCTTGCCCTCCGCCTTTCCTGCAATCTGCCGAGGTTGCAGTAAATTTGAGATTTGATGAAAATCCAAACTGTGCAAGATATATTTCTCTGTTCTGTGGGATAATTCATCAAAACCCATTCGTTTGGCCTGTGAATGCTGATGCTGCTCATGAGGTGCCATCTTATTCCTCTAAATATGTGTCTTTTGCAGTTTCTCCAGAAGCAAGATGTTTGTTAAATTCTCTGATCAGAACTCGTTCTCTATGTGAGCCATATCTTTCTCTTTGTTTTGACATGCATTTATCAGTCAAATGAAGGCGGCGTGCCAACAAAGAGCTTACTAACACGAGGGGGTTGATGAGATTATAATGGATAAGCATTTTCCACAAATATCCACCCATGAGGCAAAGGTTAAGTGACATACCCCTCACAGTTCCTTCTTTTTCAGTACCTTGAGTTTATTTTCAGATCATCGCACCTCAATTATTGACTTTAATTGTCCTGTAGACGATAAAGATGAAGTGTTCATCATCCCATCCACCCCTTTCTCTGTGAAGGATTTGCTACAATGGGGACAATGTGAACCTACCTTTATTCATTGAGGAGGCACATGCAGATGGAATGTATGTTAGCAGTGTGGCTTCCCGCTTCAATTTGTGGCCTGTGGTTATGGATTCTGGCACTAGCTTCACTGCTCAAGTTCAGACTATTTCGCCCGAGTTTCTTCCTCAGGTTGCATCTGAGCTGCCCTAAATTGGACTTTCATCATATACTGTAGGTCCCCATAGTCCCACGTCACTATTCTTCTAACAAATTGCATCAATGAACAGAGGTACTCGACCTAAAAGGAACCAACAATACATCTAGCCCAATCGATGGGATTCCCAATTGGGCGTGACTTGACTGCTTGATTTTGTTGTTGAAGAACTGGATTAGGAGACAGTGGGCAAGGAATTACCACATCACTGCAATCACTGGAGCAGATAATGGTAGCACATTAGTTGCAATGTCCAAGGGTTAGTCAGTGAATAATGCTTTAATCTCTATTTCCAGAAACAGCTGTTGTACCTCATCTATTATATAATCTCTTCCTGATTTTACTAATTCAGGACCTCAAAACTTTCGCCAATCTTATCGCGTCACCAATACATTCCCTCATGAGAGGATTTAGAGGAAATGGGCAGTCGGTACTTATATTACGGCCATGGCCACTGTGGGAAGTAAGTGGGTAGTCATCATGTCCTCTGCCACCGGATTCGTCCACCAGGTTTTCCATTCTTTTGTGGTTCCTTTTTATGCTCCTTTCCAAGATTTGTCCTTTGAAGTGTCTAGAACTGGAAAAAATTGATCTGATTTGGTTTCTTGCACTGAACTTTAAGGTTGTAGAGCTAGATTTTCAGTACCCGTGCAAGGCAATTCATGAAAGGTGGAAGCAAGGCTACTTCATCACTTCAGTTGCAGCTACTCCAGATCAGGTAGCTTTCATCTTCAGCATTTCAGGAGAAGTACCAGTTAGAGGACCCCAAGAGGCAGCCCAGGCTTCACATTTTCCTAAAACAGTAGTGGCGGTGATTATTTTTGGTCATTTTACAAGCATCTAACTTTTGGTTGCATTTGCTTTGATTCTATGAGATTCATATGGTTCTGATTCCCATCTTTTGCAGGAGAGTTGGCCTAGGAATTACTATATGTCCCTTCTTTGCTACAGCAGACCTGCCTCGTGAACCACCAAATATGGTGTGGGTGCATTTACTGGTGTCTTCACGAGTCGTTGATGTGCTTAACATGCAGTTTTTTGCCAATTATATCCCGACTTATGGGAAGCAAGGGTTAACAAGCCACTGATCGATCATGTACAGATATGAACCCACTTCCCCTGGCACTGAATAGAATTGAAACTGACCAATTCTTGTTTTACTTGTGTGCATGTTTGCGTTAAAGTTTCACACATTTGTGATGCTTTTGAAACGTTTTAAGAATAATAGTAGGCCACAATCCGGTAATGAGAATGATGCAATCTGTATCTAGGTTCTTTCTCTTCAATGAGAACGCTCTGCTGATTTGTTACCTTAGTACTAGCTAAGACTAGTGTTACATGACGCAATCTGCATGTAATCTGATAGAATGAACAACATGCTATATCGCAAAACTTGGACTATAATTACAAGCCAAGTTGATCGGAGTCTCAGAGAACGGGGTTGTTATAGTCCTTATCCAGATCTTAAAAGTTTATGATAAGATGTGAACTTAAGGAACTGTCCCAAACGTGAACACTATCTTGAGAGATATCAGAAGTTGATTGCCACAATCATCGGGACTCGATCAGGCTTGTTGATCTCGTTTGATCCGGTGTTTTAGAAACCACTCCAGCCAAAGGACAATAACAAACTCATAACTTTTAGTGAAGACATCGATTTCATAAGAGAGGCTGACCTAGGATATGTCTCCCCTCATCTATAATCTCCAAGAAATGCAAGCACTACCATTGGAGATCAAAACTGATCATATTGAAATAATTTAAAGCATACATAATCTATCAACAAGAGAGATCACGTCATTCTCCCTTCACTCACTAGCTTCTTGAATTGCACTTTCTATCTTCTTGGCCATAAATTGGAGGCAAAAATCAAGGTAAGAACTCAGATCTTGGAGCCCCCAACCCTCAATTGGATCAGACACAAAAGAACACTCAATAGTGCACCCACCCTTCTTACCTTCTCCATCACTCATGGGCATCACTCTAAATGTGGCAACATAGTTCTTGAAACCCATGTTGTTGTCCAAGACCTCATAGCTGAAGCACTTCTCGCCAGGGTCCATCATCAGGAGCCTCTCGTTGGCCCACTTAAGCTTGGACGGTTCTGAATCGTCGCCTGACACGGTGGAGGCGCAGTATCGAATGAGGCCAGGCTGGCCCTGGATGCCCTCGACTCGGTAGCAAGTATCAATGTTGGGAAACACCTTGTGGAGGTTGCAAAAATCCGCCAAGAATGGCCACACCTGGTCTGGTTTTGGCCCTTTCAGCTCAGCCATGGCCTTGCCTTCCCATCTTGGTTGGGTTTCTTCCGCCATAGAGAGAGAGAGAGAGAGAGAGAGAGAGTGTTGTGGGTTTATGCCTTTATCGCAAAGATGGAGACATTTATCGGATAAAAGCCCAAACACGTGGAAACTAGATTCCCACTGTCTTAATAAATTATTATTCATGTCACATGGAATAAGATGGTTAAAGTGAGTAACTTGATTTAGGAAACTGTCTGTCATTTCTTGATCCTAGCTGTTTACATGTCAATATCTTAATATTTACGATGAATAGCCGAGTCGTATCTTTTTCTAAGTTACTATTGCTAGAAACTATTTCATGTTACACAGAAAACAACAATTCAATGAGCAAATCCATTCCTGATAGCTACAATTTTGCATTATTGGGAACTCTTGGGACATGGGAGGCCGCGGTAGAATCTGCTTTGCATTATTCTTTTTACTTATTAGTGGAAGCTTATGTACAGCATGATGTCATTGTCCATTGACTTAACGGCGTACCATATTATTACTTGGGAACATAAATTAATGATATCTTGGAGGAAGCACTTATCTCTGATTCCATCGACGAAGCTAATCTCGTGATTAAAAAAATTGGATGAGTCCGTTTCATCGTATGATGAGATGTTCAATTAGAAGCACAATCAAACAAAGGGAAAATTTTATAAAAATGATGCCATGTCCCGAATCCAATGTAAAGTCAGTGAAGAAACACAAACAAATATGGGGCGCAAAACCAGGTCGATTTCAAATTCCCACGAGTTCGTGCACGGGTGAAGTCTTTTAGTTTATTGTCAGGATTAACTTAATTTTGTCACTTGAATAGAAACTTGCAGATTAAAATATTTGTAAACGGCATCCAGCATCGGGATTCTCTCTATCTGCTGATATCTTTCCATCATCGATTGCTTCACCACACAATCGAGCTAGGTTTTAGCTTTGTCCTCCCAATGTTTGCTTATTGTTTCGATTTGGTTATTAGGAAATGGATTTTGAAGTCCCGTTCTTCTTTTTTCCAGTTTAAGATCATAAAATAAGAGTGCTCTTTGATGGCTACGAGGAGACCCGGCGAGAGGGCCGGCAGTAGGTAGTGGTGACCGTAGTTGATGGATGGCCGTCCATGGTGGCCGGCAACAGGCAGTGATGGTGACTCTGTTCAAGCTGACGAGCGAGGCAACTGGAACATGGTCATGTAAAGTATTTCAATCAGGCGGGCAGATAAAAAAATTTGGTTGCGCAATTTTTATTAAATTTAGAATTTGATTGTATTTCTACGGATGAGAAGTTTTCATGCACTTACTCGTGAGGGTACAAGCAATTTTTTATGCACTTATTCGGAAGGACGAACACGACCAGTTCACGAACATCGCACGTCTCTTACATTATGACTGCCTTTAATTACAGCGACAGGCGTGAAGAAAAAACAGGGTAAAAGAGGAGAGAAAAGAGTTGGCATCTTCCATCTTCTTAGCCATAATGGAAGGCCCAAGACCTATCACTATAGAAACCAAACAAAGTCAGAATTGTCAGCTAGTTTAATTCCCAAGTGAATCCTGTTGACTGGGTCCAACTTAATGTGGGGCCCAGCTAGCATAAAATAAAAATAAAAAAAGAAAAAAAATCTCACATAATAATTTTCTTATTCTCCCATTCTAGATAGATGACATGTTGATTGTTGAGCATAATATTAAGAGAATCAAGAGCTTAAAAGATGAGTTGAGTAAAGCTTTTACAATAAAGGACCTAGGCCCAGCCAAGCAAATCCCAGGCATAAGACTTACTCGTGATCAGAAGAACAAGAAACTTTGATTATCTTAAGAGAGATGTATTAAAAAAAGTGCTTGAAAGATTCAATATAAGCACATGTAAACTTGTAAGTACTCCACTTGCATGAGTATCCTACAAGTGAGAAAGAGAAAGAAGAAATGAAGAAAATTAATTATGCATCGGCAGCAAGTAGTTCGATGTATGTTATGGTTTGTACAAGACTATGGATTTTATGGTATCTTAGGGGTACTTCTAGATTTGACTTGTGTTATGGAAATGTGAAACCTGCGCTGAGTAGCTACTTAGATGTCGTATTAATTCTCAAAAACCCACATTGAGTTATATTATAACCTTTGCAAGGAGAGCTATTTCATGACAATCAAGATAGTTAAAATGTGTTGCTTTGTCTATAACTAAAGCTGAGTATACTGCTATCACCAAAGGAGGTAAAGAACCTTTGTGGTTGTAGAAATTCCTACAAGAGTTAGGCTTGAAGCAAGGGAAGTTTATTATGTATTGTGATAATATGAGTGTTATCTATCTTAGCAAAAATTATGTGTTGTATTAAAGATCAAAACATAGTGATGTGAAATATCATTGGATCCAAGAAAAGTTAGAAAATAAGCTCTTCTTATTTGAGAAAGTCCACACTGAAGATAATGGAGGCATTGCTTGTGGTAAAATTTGACTCTTTTTGAAACAAAGCGGTCAAGATGGAACTTCCCACATAAGATGGAGGGAGAGATTTGTTGGTTGGGTCCATCTTCATGTAGGCCTGGCTAGCATAAAACAAAAGGAAAAAAAAGGAGGAAAAGTCAAAAAGCAAAGAAAAGAGGGTTGCTTCGTGCAAGTGAGCAGGGGAAGAGAAAGAAAATTGACTGCCCACCTAAGAGAGCACCAAGAGATAGGGGAGAAAGAAGAAGAAGATAGCTAAGATTTTGTGGTCCCAATTCGAAGGTCATACGTTGACAAAATTGGCTCAAATTTGACTATGTTGTTTGTCAAATTGAGGGTAATGAGTTGATTGGTTTCGTTCATTAAGAGTCTCGTCCAAATTCTCTAATGTGGTTAGAGTTTTCTTACTCCGAATTTGTTAATCCACATTTGTGGTAAAAAAAGATTGTTGTAATGTTGATGTTGAGCTTCTAATGTTTGACTAAAGAAAAATACTTTGTATATCATACTATTCTTAGTGATTAGTGGAAGTTTTAGGTGGTTCGTGATTTTTTCTTCTTTGGGTTTCCATGTTAAATACTTGCTGTTATTGTTAGCTCTTCTTATCAATTTGGCGTTATATTACTTATTCTGAGGTTATATTGGCTGGTTGTTATTAGGGCCAAATTGATTTTGGTCAGTTTAATCTTGGGGAAGAAATTGATTCAGGATTAAGTTTAGTTTTAGATTGTTGCCCAGTTCTCCTTGACAAATCCTCCATCTTACTAGCCATGCATTGTAACCCCCACCTCATATTTCCTCACCAAATCCTCCAAAGCCCACCTTTCCACCATATTGACAGCAAATGACCACTCAATCACACACCCACCTTTGTTTGTCTCCATCGGCGGGGTTGATTTTGATTGTCGACACATATGAAGTGAACCCAATGTTAAAGTCCACCATCTCGCAGCATGAGCTTCGTCTGATCGGATCTATATTGACAAATCACTCCATGGACCAGCTCAAGAGACGATTCTCGCGGGTGTTGTTAGTGCCTCTGGAAGAGACGGAGAAACTGATGTAGTATTGCCTGCAGTCGGGCTCACCATTCTTGCCATGGATGCCATGGCAATCAGATAGGCCCAGAAGCCATTTGTGGAGGTTGAAGAAGTCCACGAAGAGTGGCCATATCTAGTCTGCACTGGCACTGCCTTTCTAACTCTAGTGGAGACCTTGCCTTCTCATTTGGGGAAAAGTACCAAAAAAATCCTAAACATATTGCATTGGTACCAATTCAATCATAAACTTTTCAATTGGACCAATTCAATCCTAAACATTTTAATATTGGTACAAATTCAGTCCATCCTATCAATTTTGGCCAGCTAGCGCTAACGTGGACATTGGCTGGTGGCGCGGACGCTGACGTGGCAATTTTTATAATTTTTTTATGACTTTTTCAAATTTTTTTTTAATTTCTATTAATTTTTTTCTTTTTCCTTTCTTTTCTGCTTTCTTCTTCACGGTTGCCAGCAAGCCTCTGGTGAGGCTTGCCGGCCACTTGGCGAGGGCCACAAAGCCCTCGCCCGCCGCCTACGAGGGTCGCAACCCTCGCCCGGCCTCTCCCAAAGTCACCGACGAGGCGCTTCACCCGGATTTGGGCGAGGCTAGCCTCGCCCCGCGGTTGGCGAGGCCATGGCGGCCATCGCCGGGCGGAGGCGAGGGCCACAAAGCCCTCGCCAACCACCGGCGAGGGTCACGACCCTCGCTCGACCTTGCGGCCGCAGGTGAGGCCACCCTCGGAAGAAGGAGAGGAGGGTGTTGGGGTGGTGGGCTAGGGTTTCGGAGGCGAAGATCGGGCGAAGGAGCGGCAGCATGAGTCGTGGGAGGTGGGGGACCAGGGCCTCAAATTGGGATTTCATGGTGGTGAGGGAGGCGGTGACGAGGTCAAGAAGCTCCGGGGTTGACAACGGAGGAGGCGCCGGGGACTCGGTGGCAAGGCCGGGGCGAGGCCGAGCGAGGGTCGCGACCCTTGCCTCCGCCTTGGCGATGGCCGTCATGGCCTCGCCAACGGCTCTAGGAGAGGCCGAGGCGAGGGCCGCGACCCTCACGGCGGCGGGCGAGGGCTTCGCAGCCCTCGCCTAGTGGCTGGTGAGCCTCATCGGAGGCTCGCCAGCAACCACGAAGAAGAAAGCAGAAAAGAAAAGGAAAAGAAAAAAAAAGAAAAATGAAAAAAATTAATTAAAATTAATTAAAAATTTGAAAAAATCATAAAAATTGCCACGTCGGTGTCAGCCATCAGCCGACATCCACATCAACGTTGGCCAGCCAAAATTAGCTAGATGGACTGAATTGGTACCAATATTAAAAGGTTTAGGAATGAATTGGTCCAATTGAAAAGTTTAAGATTGAATTGGTACCAATGCAATTGGTTAGGACTTTTTTGGTACTTTTCCCTCTCACTTGTGACCTAATTGGGACTCCGCTTGATCCATGTTTTGATACTCCTTTTTATATGACAAAACATGCAAGCACAGAGAGTTAATAGAGAGCTATATATATTTATATGTAGACTTTGAGTTGGGAAGCTACAACTTTTGACCGACCGGTATAGCAAGTTAATTAAATTTTAAATAAGGAGGAGTAGGTAGAAAACACATTTGGTGATGGGACTTTTCTAAATTTCAGTGTGCCAATTCAAAATCATGTGAAGCTTTGGATCTCTCTGACAACCACGAGGAATTCTGCATTGAAGGTGAAGCTTTCTAGGGCATCAACTAATCTCTCTAGGACAACTATTTAAATGTTTGGCAGAAATCGAGCAATTGATTATTCAAATTGCTTTGGTGTGGTGGTTGACTTCACATGTTAAAGATAATAAGAATGTAAGAAAATTTTGTATTTCCAAATCATAATCAAGATACGAGGAAAATGAAGCAAGACGATTATATTATTCCATTTTCAAAAAAAAAAGGCTTTTCTTTGCGTGACATTAAAATTTTTAAGGAGTTGGCAACTGTAAATAAAATTTTTAAAAAAAAAAATTGGTGAAGGACATGACAAATAACCTAAATTTCTGGTATTTATTAGTACCTTAGCAATACTTTTATGAATTTAACAACTCTTTTTTATCGTAGGCAAGTTATCAAATATTTTAATCTTTTATGAAATTTCATTTTTCTTCATTTCCGACGCCTTACTGAATAGTTTTTGGCTAGGTCTATGGCCAGTGTGAGAGCTGATTCATAGATTAATCATTTGATGGGTGACACTTGAAATAATTTGGTTACATTTTGCCCTTCAAATATACATTTCCATAATCCAATTGTGAGTATGAATGTTTTGTTACACCGGCAGGCAGATCTAATAATTATCCATATCAAAATCTATATATATTTTTTCTTTTCTTTTCCTTAAGTGAAACAAAGAACCTTTTTTTTTTTTTTTGGTCAAAAAGAAATTTCCATTCATTACCAAATGGATACATAAAAAAGAATTTCAAAAGTCACAGTAAGAAAGCAAACCCATAGAGCTCCAAAATAAACAAAAAAACCAAAAATCAAGACATTTCGTAAGAGCATGATTGACAGAGATTATCACAAGCTTATCTTTCAAGAATAGATTTGTAACTGGATCTAAGCAAAAAAATTGGCAGCTAGTCATCGAATCACATAGTACCATCAATGATAAGCCTACATCAAGATTTCCATTTGTAATTACAACTTTGCCTTTTAACGGTGTGTGCCTAGGGTCGGCGTCCCCAACACCATCACCATACGGAGACAACATAAATATGTTGAAAAATATCAAATCTGACAACT
This sequence comes from Eucalyptus leucophloia subsp. euroa, assembly GCA_017140325.1. Taxonomy (NCBI): domain Eukaryota; kingdom Viridiplantae; phylum Streptophyta; class Magnoliopsida; order Myrtales; family Myrtaceae; genus Eucalyptus; species Eucalyptus leucophloia. Next base: position 49,845,315 of record CM029470.1, read on the forward strand.
TGTGAGAGCAAGCCCTCCAGCTAATGTGAAGTGCCAAAACTTTGAATGGAAATACGTTGAACGAATATAGAGTGTCGAAACATAAATCTGTTGAAAAATATCAAATCAGACACTTGTGAGAGCGAGCCTTATAGCCAATACGAAGTGCCAAAACTTTGAATGGAAATACGTTGAACGAGTATAGAGTGTCAAAACCGCTATGAATACCATTGAAACTGGAGATGAAACACTTATTCATTAAAACTCCAAAATCTTGAATTAGATCGAGAGAAAAGCTCCCAAATATAAAATTGAGAGAGCAAAACTCCTAGATCTAAAACTAAATCGGAAGAATTAGAAAAGAAACAAAAGGAAATAAAATGAAAAGGAACTAGGAGGGGAGGGAGAGATTTAGATCAAATCCCTCCCCTCCAAAAGAGATGAAAGGTTTAAAGAAGGAAAGAGAGAGAGGAAGAAGAAGAGAAATAAAGCAACTTGAATAAAGCAACTTATTTAGTGTTAAATTATTTCTCAAGTTTGAGCTTATGTATGAAACCAATCTGATAGAAGTGTGGCCCATACTTTGAAGGTATTCTGAATTAGGACATTATTTCCAAGCAAATTTAGTGGAGTCCACATCATGTAACATAAGAACATAAAAAAATGAAAATTTTCTCGATTAGTACACATCGGAACAAAAAAGGATAGTGTTAGTGTTTTTTCACTGTGAGTATTTTTAGTGAGTTATCTGTGAGAGATTGTAAAATGATACTTGTAATTTTGCTTTGAGTGTTTTATGGGATTGGAAAACACTTGAGAGCGATTGAGCACCTATAATTCTGTAATTCTCTAGATTCATGTAATTCTCTAGATTCATGGTAGATTTCTTTGTGGGTGACTCTCTTTGCGGAGTACGTGTTGAAACTCCAACCAAACCACATTAATCTCCGATGTTGTTGTTTTTTATTGATTTCTTTGATATCTTCTTCCTTTCATATTAGGTTTGCATTGCAAGATCTATTAGCTTCAGTATTATTTCATAATGTTTAGTAATTATACACTTTTGACAAGGTCATTATGGAAACGTGAGATGGTTAACAATTAATTTGATTTACATATATTAACAAACTGGCTTCTGAAGGAGCAAAAGGCCAGCTTAGCTGATAAGGACTTCGGAAGTAAATTCTTGCAATGAGCACATGGATCAAAATCGCAAAATCAGGTTGCGATAAGTTTTTTAGAGAAGGGGGAAAGAGAGTGGGGGTGGTGGGGGGGGGGGGTGCGGCTCTATACTTGTAACCTATTCAATGGATTCTTAAAAGCCAAAAAGAAGAAAAAGTCAATATACAAAAACTTCACAAGTTCATGCTGAGATTGAAGCTCCAGGAATGCAAAACACAACCTTAGAGATCAAACAGAGTCATACTAAAAGTATTTAAAGCAATGCATAATCAATCAAAAAGGGAGCACATCTTTCTGCCTTCACCCACTAGCTTCTTGAATTGCACTTTCTATCTTCTTGGCCACATATTGGCAGCAAAAATCAAAGTAAGACCTCATATCTTGGAGCCCCCACCGCTCAACTGGATCAGCCACAAAGGACCACTCAATCGTGCACCCAACCATCTTATTATCCTCATCATTCACGGGCATCAATCTAATTGTGGCAACATAGGACTTGATCCCAATATTGCTGTCCACGACCTCATAGCTGAAGCACTTTTCACTAGGGTCAATCATAAGGAGCCGCTCAGTGACCCATTTGATCTTCGACGGGTCTGAATCGTCGCCAGATGTGGTGGAGGCGACGTATCGGACGAGGCCGGGCTGGCCTGGGACGCCCTCGACTTGGTGGCAAGTGTCAATGGAGGGAAGCAACTTGTGGATATTACAAAAATCTGCCAAGAATGGCCACGCTTGGTCTGGTGTTGGTCCTTTCAGCTCAGCAGTGAGCTTGGCTTCCCATCTTGGTTGGGTTTCTTCTGCCATTGAGAGAGAGAGAGAGAGAGAGAGAGAGAGAGAGAGAGAGAGAGAGGACTGTTGGGTTTATGGCAAAGATGGAGACGTTTATTAGATAAGGCCCAAACATGTGGTAGCTAAATTCCCCTTCTCTTGGTATACAATTCATTTTAGATATTCGTGCTTTGAAAATTATAATTTGTGCCCCATTGAGTCAGATGGTTAAAGTGAGTAACTAAATTTAGGATATTGTCGTTCAAATCTATATTCTGGCTGCATACACATACATCTCAAAGTCAATAACTTAATATCTATCCGGAAATTTCTATTTATCCGCTGGCGGTCTCTAACATGTTTCCCAACTATTATATTAGCCGAGTCTTTTCATCTTTTTTTCCTCAGTAACAATTTTACAAGTTATACCGTTTTCCACAGAAGAACACAATTAAATTGCTAACATTTTTATCATGTTTACAACTTTGCATACATGGTTTTATAATTATTTGGAAACTCGAGGGACTTGGGAGACTATGGTAATATTTGCTTTGCTGACAAATTACTTCTTTTCATCATAAGTGGAAGCTTCCATGTATGAGGGAAAATTACCCAAAAAATCTTAAATTTATCCATTCTAATTTGGCAAAATTAGTTTTAAGCCATTTTAAAAATTTGTCAATGTGGTCTAATTGGCCAATTTTGGTAAGAAAATTGATGATGTGAATGTCGAACATCTTATGTGGCATAGCTAACATTGACAGGAAAATTTTGTTAATTTATCTTTTATTTGTTTGAATTTTACTAAATTTTTTATAATTAATTCTTTTCTTTTCTTTTCTTTTCTTTTCTTTTCTTTTCTTTATTGTTAAGGGCAGGTAAGGGTTCTTTAGCCACCACCAAGGCTCGACAACCACCACCAACCACTAGACAAGACCTGTGAGCCCTCACTACCCAATGGGCGAGGGCTCACAACCATTACTCACCCCAGGGGGCTCACACGACTACCACCCTTGCACGTGACTAGCGAGGGCCGCAAGCCTGCATCTAGTTAGCCACATGCTAGGGCAGCGAACCCTCGCTTGATGGCCAAGGTGGTCGTCGGGTCTTAGCTGGCCCTTAACAATAATAATAAAAATAATAATAAAATAATAATAATAATGAAAAAAAATTCCAGAAATTTTTCAAGTCCATGGTATCAATTTTTTACCAAAATTAATTAGATAGACTAATTTGGCAAAAATGTTAAAAATTAAATTGATTAAATTGAAATATTTAGAATTTTACAAATAATTTTTCCTATAGCGGGATTGAAAGTCAAACTCACTTGAAATACAGATAAATAATTGGGACAATTCAATTTGGAAATAATATCGGACATACTTTCCAACTTCGAATGGGTTTTGGATATGAAGAGGTGGAGGATGATCAGATCGGAGCATCGCGATGGGTGCTCCAGTCCCATCCATCTGCTGATATCTTTCTATCATCGATGGGTCCACCACGCGATTGATAGGTTTTGGCTTTGTGCTCTCGACTGTTTACTTACCGGTTTGATTTGATTAAAGGAAAAGGGTTTTGAAGAAGTTCGATTCCTCTTTTCCCAGCTCAAGACCTTCAAAATTGGTGTTTGCTTTGATGACTACGATGCGACTTGATGAGAGGACCGATGCAGGTATTGGCGGCCGTAGTGGACGGAGGCCCATCTATGGCGTCTAGCACAGGCGACGGTCGATGATGGCGACGGAGAAACGATTGAAATAAGCCACGCAAATACGATGTTTCCGTCTCCTACAATCGTCGTCAGAAAATTTGATTGTCTGAACCTCGAATGCGATTGCACTTGTTGGAGCTTTCAAGCTTTCAAGCTGTGGTCCACTTTACCGATGAAAATACAAGCACGACCGGACCACAAACACCGTACTCCTCTGTTACATGAATAATTGCCTTCACATGAAAACGACGCGCCTGAAGAAAAAACAAGCTAGCAAAGACTTTGCGTCACATCACAGAGATGGAATCCTCCATCTTCCTGCCCATGCCTTGCAACCCCACCTCATGTTTCCTCACCAAATCTTCCAGCACCAACCCTTCCACCGGGTCGACGGCGAATGACCATTCGATCGTGCACCCGCCTTCGCCGTCTCCGTCACCAGGGATGACTCTGACTGCGACGCATATGAAGTGAACCCGTTGGTAGAGTCGACCATCTCATAGTTTAAGCTTCGTCTGAGCGTATCTACACTGACAAGTCGCTCCTTGGACCACATGATGGGGCGATTCTTGCCGGGGTCACTGGTGCCTCCGGACAAAATGGCGAAGCCGGCACAATATTGCACGCAACCGGGCTCGCCGTGCTTGCCGTGGATGCCATAGCAATCGGATAGGCCTCGGAACCATTTGTGGAGGTTGAAGAAATCCACGGAGAGGCCAGATCTGGTCTGCACTGGCCTTTGCGACTCCGGTAGAGACCTTCCCTTCCCACTTGTGACATGATTGGGACTCCATTTGATCCATGTTTTGGTGCTCCTTTTTATGCCAAAACATGCATGAAGAGAGTAAATACACAGCTTATTTATACACACAGATATATATTTTATTCATAGCAAGATAATTAATAAAATTTCGAATGAGCAGGAGTCGGTAGGGAAAGCACATTTGGCATTGACTGATCTCTCTAGGGCAACTATTTTAATGTTCGACCGAAATCGAGTAATAAATTATTCAAGCAAGAAACCTACAGGGTGCTTTGTCGTGGCTGTCGACGTAAGAAGTAGGGGGTTCAGTTGTCTAAGCTCAATTTACGTATTGGTTGTAACATCTCTTTCAAGAAAGTTGTCTTAACCGAAAATTAACTTTATGGTGTTAGACTTTTTATTTATTTATTTGGGTGAGTACGAGACGGTACAAAATGTTTTTGATAAATTAAAAAAAAAAACTCTGCACTAGGTGAAGTTGTGGACGTATTCTAAAATTATATTGTTCGACACTTAAAGAGCCCAATTGAGAGGGGCATCTTTCACTTGCCAGTGTGTTTCCTTGCATTTCTTTGAGAGCATACTAGGTTGTACTCTATGTAGCACCGACATGGACACACAACACGCGACACGACACGACACGCCGACACGTCATTTATCAAAAAATAGAGAATTTCGATACGTTCCGACACGTTATATATTAAATATATTTTTATATATAAATGCAAAAATAAATAAATAATAATAAAAAGAGCATAGAATTAATTTACACTAAAAATATAAATCCAACATTTGTTAATATCATTCATTGTTTTAATTTGACATATATTGAACGAGAAATTCAAAAATTGCAAACATGAAAGAGTAAACTTGAAGGAACATGTCATGTTTTTTTTATACTTGTCGGAGATTAGTGAGATTTCTTATAGTCCTAGACAGAGTTTGGAGTTCATGATATAGACTAGCTTGGAGCTCCTCTGCAAAAAATGTTCGAGAAAAATGAAAATCCAGGACAAGAACTCTTGAAGTATGACCAAAAAAAAAAAAAGGAAACCACTAAATTGGCTACGGAAAATGTGTGAGATAACTCACAAGCCAATAACATAAACCAAAAGAGATAACTCGCAAGTGATGCTTGCAAGAGACAAAAATAAGCAAAAAAATTATAACTTTTAAGTATGTGGGGGCAACGGAACGACGCCAACGAGATGAGAGGCGTTCTAACCATCATCACTCATGGGAAGATCAGAACTTATAAGTGAGAAACTTGAGAGTAAGAATTTTCTTCTTTCCCTTTTATTAAGAATTTTCTTCTTTCCCTTTTATTTTTGTTATTTTCATTATTTTTTCATATATTTACATTTTGACCCCTTGAGTATTGAAATTTTTTAAAATTGACCCCATGCGTGTTGAAATTTCGGACTCACGTGTCAGAGCATGTTGGGAAGAGTTGACCACGTGTCCGACACTCCGACATGGTCAACGAGTGTCGGAAAATCCAAGATAAGACCTACAATTAGCTTTCCCTTGTTAAGAGAAACTCATATTAAGAACAAAAAATTAATTGAAAGTCATATTTGCTTTTCCTCAAAAAAAAAAAAAAAAAAAAAAAAACAACAACAACAACAACAACAAGATAAGACCTACAATTAGCTTTCCCTTGTTTCTAGCTAGTAAGCATGGGATTTACCTTGTAGCTTTTTGCGTGTTTTGTTTTGTGAACAAGTGTTGGGAGTGTGGATGGGGAAACATTTCTAGGTGTTATGGAGATACTTTCCAGTAGGAGATCCGATGCTAACTAGATCACCACATCAATGATTTCAAACAAAATTGAACAGATGGATTACATTAAAATACTATCAAAAGATTTAGGATTAAATCGGCTAAATTGAAATGTTTATAACTAAATTGGCCATCATATAATAGGTTTAGTATATATTTTTTTTTATATGAGTTTTTAGAGAATTTGCATTTGGTGATGACAAGAGAATTAAACATATGATCTGAGAGGATTGACATAGAATAGTCATTTGTTCAATAGGATAAAACAAATGATTGCATCCGATTCTCCACATTTGATGATGAGATTCTCCACATTTGATGATGACAAGAGAATTAAACAAATAGCTCAAGACAAGTAAACAAATGAGTGTCTTTTGTCCAAGAGCTCCAACGGAAGGGACGAGTACTTCACTCCTCTACCTAAGGAGAGGGAGGACTCTCTCTTGAAGAGAAGACCTCCCATTGGTCTACAAATATGTTTGCTCAACTTGCATCCTTGTAGCAAGTTTTACTATGGACAAGGAAGGAAGATAGTAATCATATGATTCGAGAGGACTGACATAGAATAGTCATTTGTTCAATAGGATAAAACAAATGATTGCATCCGATTCTCCGCATTTGATGATGACAAGAGAATTAAACAAATAGCTCAAGACAAGTAAACAAATGAGTGTCTTTTGACCAAGAGGTCCAACGGAAAGGACGAGTACTTCACTCCTCTACCTAAGGAGAGGGAGGACCCTCCCCTAAAGAGAAGACCTCACATTGGTCTACAAATATGTTTGCTCAACTTGCAACCTCACAGCAAGTTTTACTATGGACAAGGAAGGAAGAGAGCAATCACTCAAAACTCATAGGTTAATGGCAAACAACATTCCAACCAATCATTGTAGTTTGAGGTAAGCACCAGTGTCAAGCCACAACATCTCTTCATTGTTGTAGTCCAGCCTCCAATATATTGGAGGACTACAAGTAAAATCATGCAGTCTCGATTTCCTTTCCTAAAAAGGAACTTCCTATCTTCGATCATTTCCCCCATGTGTGTTCCATTACTCAAACACCATTTTGTCTCCTCAGCATAGATTAGGTGACCTCGTCCTTTTCAATGTTGCATTTGGAAACCATCGCCCCATTTTTGTTTACTTCGTTAGTTGATTAATGGGTTTATTCTCAATTCTCATTGTTTGAGCTTTTGTACCAGCTGTCCAATAAGTAATCTGCTGATTTTAATTTCAAGCAATGGAATAGAGCACGTGGCTCAAATTGCTGCAGAATACAATCAACAACTTGATTCCTTGGTGGAAGCCTTGCTTCAACTCATCAAGGATTGGCACGGCTATTCAAGTCTAGCCAACATTACCGGTGCACCTATCATTATGCTTATTTGTGTAGCAATCAAGATTGTTCGGCAAAAATTACTCTCCGAGATGGGAAGGCGGGATATGGACACAAGGTTCCAAATTATGTATGATCTAATTGCTCTAGCTCTCGGATGTGTTGCGTGCAATCTGTTGATGTACATTATGCTTGATGAAATACCTTGGTTGATTGACTTTCCTTGGGTCATATTGTTACTAATCCTCTTTGCATTCATCATGAATCAAAGGATTAATTAGTGAATGGTGATAGTTTCCGATTTTCTAATATGGTGATGTGTATTTTATATGAATTGGTTTTTCCTTTGTAACCTTCCAACACTGGCTCGGACATGAACTTCATGGTGTATTTTTATCTTGAAAACAATGATAGTTTCCGATTATTTTTATCTAATAAGGCAATTATTTTTTTCGGGCTAGAGAAGAAATAATTTAGAGTATATTGGCAACAATCACATTATCCTTATTCACTATTCTTACATTTTTACTTAGCAATTTCTATGCAACAAAATTTAAGCTAAATCAACTAATCGATAGCTCACAAGTTCTAAGTAGAGCAAGATGGACGCTTGATTCATGCAAGATTTTTTTGCGGGTGACTCTCTCTAAGGAGTACGTGTTGAAACTCCAACCGAACCACATTAATCTTTGATGTTCTTGTTGTTCTTTATTGATTTCTTTGATATCTTCTTCTTTTTGTATTAGGTTTGAATTGCAAGATCTATTAACTTTTGTATTATTTCACAATGTTTAGTAATTACAAACTTTTAACAAAGTCATTATGGAAACGTGTGATAGTGAACAATTCATTTGATTTACATATATTAACAAATTAGCTTCTGAAGAAGCAAAAAGCCAGCGTAGCTAATAAGGACTTCATAAGTAAATTCTTGCAATGATCACATGGATCAAAATCGCATAATCAGGTTTCCAAAACTTTTTAGAGAAGGGGGGAAAGCGGGGGACCTCTATACTTGTAACCTATACAATGGATTATTAAAAGCAAAAAAGAAGAAAAAGTCAATATACAGAAAATTCACAAGTTCATGCTGAGATTGAAGCTCCAGGAAATGCAAAACACAACCTTAGAGATTAAACAGAGTCATACCACAAGTATTTAAAGCATGCATAATCAATCAAAAAGAGAGCACATCTTTCTGCCTTCACCCACTAGCTTCTTGAATTGCACTTTCTATCTTCTTGGCCACATATTGGTAGCAAAAATCAAAGTAAGACCTCATATCTTGGAGCCCCCACCACTCAACTGGATTAGCCACAAAGGAACACTCAATCGTGCACCCAACCATTGTTATAGATTAAGCCAAATATTTTTTTAGGGGCTTTTTTGTCTTTTCTATCAGATTTGCTTTTAGGTTAAAAGTGATACCTTTATATTAGCGATGGCAAGACATTAGCCGTCAAGACGCTGAAAAAGAAAATAGAGAGACAAGAAAAAAGAGAAGAAAAAAATGAGTTTTTTTTTTTTTTATGAGAGTTCTCAATCTCTTTGAGCCCTGATTTTGAGAGAAGATCATTGTTGTATTTCAACTTTTTCTAAAGTCTAGTGGATTCATAGAGTGCCTCTACGCGGAGACGTAGCCTAGGTTTGGGTGAACTTCGTTAACAAATTTTCTAGCGTGTTCGATTTTGTTCTTTTATTATTATATTATGCCGGGTGAATTGTTTGCAAGCGTTATTTTTCTGGAATCAACGTGCGATTTCATAACAACTGGTATTAGAGCCTGGGTTGGCTAATTGAGAATATTTATGGTTTTTCAGTGACGTTCAATTGAAAGCAAATAGTATGGCAAAAGATAAAATCAGAATCGATAGGTTCGATGGGCAGGATTTCAGATGGTGGAAACTACAAATCAAGGATTATCTTTATCAAAAAGATTTCTATGCACCACTTGAGGGTTGGAAACCCGAGATGGCAGAAGTGGATTCGATAGTAGAAGTCAGATGGAAAATTCTTGATCGAAAGGCATTAGGTACGATTTGTCTAGGGTTGACAAAAAAGACGGGATACCACACCGTGAAAGCAAAAATTCCAAAACAAGCCATGGATATTCTAAAGAATATTTATGAAAAGCCATCCACATCAAATCAGATATTTTTGTTGAAGAAACTGGTTAATATGAGGTTATCTAATAGAGTTTCTATGATAGAACATATTAATAGTTTCACGCAGGTCACGGGTCAATTGGAATCCGCGGGCATAAATTTAGATAAGAAGCTTCAAGCTTTATTATTTTTATGTTCTCTTCCAAAAAGCTACAATACTGCAATGCAAGGAATTTCGAGCACCATGAAGGATGATTTAACTTTTGATGATGCTATGAGTAGTATCATGGATAAAGAGATGCAAAGGAAAGTCTTAGGTGGAGATAAATTTTCTGCATCTACATCTTTAATGGCACTCGCAGTGGAGAACTGTGGAAGAAGTAAAAGTAGAGAAAAATTCAGCGGGCGTAGCAGATCACAATCAAAGGTTAAGAGACAAGTTGCAAAAGATGAGTGTTGATTTTGTCACAAAACCGAACACCGGAGGTTTTAGTGTGAAGCCTACAAAAAGAAGCAGCAAGATGAGAATCAAGGAGCTAATGTGATTAGCGATAAATCTCTATTAGATAATTTGTGTTTGTCTGCAAATTTTGACTTGATGACAGATAAATGGTTTATTGATTCTGGTGCTTCTTTTCATTGCACCTCGCAAAAAGACATATTTGATTCCAGTGGAGATTTCGAACAAGTGATGGTGGGAAATGGCCACATGTGTCCCATTGTTGGGAAAGGAACTGTGATTGTGAACATCTCAAGTGAAGGACGTCTCATTTTGCGTGAAACTAGGCGTATTCTGGAATTAAAGAAAAATCTGATTTCAACCAGTAAACTTGACCAAGAAGATTTGGTAATAACTTTTGGATGCGGAGAGTGGAAGATAACTTTAGGGGCAAAAGTCGTAGCAAAGGGAAAGCGTATGGTACACTTTACCTTCTCCAAGGAAACAATATCAGTGATATGGTTGCAACTACGATGGCTACAGATAATTTGTCTACTCCTTCGCATTATCGTTTATGATATCTCGGTGAAAAAGGTGTAACTCAGTTACACTTGAGGAAATTACTTCTAGATTTGCAAAAAGTTGAGTTAGATTTTTGTGAGAGTTGCATTTATGAAAAACAGAAAGTTGTTAATTTTCAATTGAATAGGCGACAAAATAAAGACTAGAAGCTAGAGTTGGTTCATACTGATGTATGGGGACCTGCTCAGGAACTCTCTTATGGCGGTAAGAGATATTTTGTCACATTCATTGATGATGCAACAAGGAAGACTTGAGTCTATGCTCTTAGAAAAAAATTAGAAGTATTCGGGATATTCAGAATGTGGAAGACCATGGTAGAAAAAGATACAGGTTATCAAATTAAAGCTCTAAAGTCTAATAATGGTGGTGAATACACGAATAAGGAATTTGCATAATATTTGAGTTAAGAAGGCATACATGGGTTAAAGATTGTTCCTAGAACTCCTCAAGAGAACGATGTAGCTGAAAGGATGAACATAACTATTCTAGAACGTGCAAGATTCATGAGGCTACATGCGAGTCTCTCGCTATACTTATGGGCTGCCACAGTTGATGCAGTTGTTTATCTTATCAACAGAAGTCCATTTAGTGCGTTGGATGGAGAATTACCACAAGAACGGTGGTCAGGTAAAAAGATTAATTATTCACATCTAAAAGTGTTTGGTTATATTGCATATGCTTTGATTGATAAGGAATATAGGAAAAAACTTGATGTTAGTCCCAGAAGTACGTCTTTATTGGATATGGTGGCAATGAGTATGACTATAGGCTTTGGGATTATGAGAATAATAAAGTCATCCGCAGTCAAAATATGGTATTCCATGAAGAAAATATGTACAAGGATCGTTAGACAAAGCATGAGAAGGTAGTAGAACCAGAATATGTTGAATTAGACACAAGACCCGTGAAGATGTTTTTAGTAAATCAAAGTGCACTTGAAATAGAGGTTCAAGATGAGCATATTATCAGTGAAGAGGTAGTTTAAGAGGAACTCAGTGATTCAGAGCAAACTAACGACCTTGAAGTACTTGTCTTGAGAAGTTCTACACTTGTGAGAAAGCCAAATGTAATTTTTGATCCATCAGCTAATATTGTTCTGAGTCATGTCTTATATACAGATTTAAGGGAATTGGAGACTTACGATGAGGCAAAGGTAGACACGTCTCACTTGCAGTGAGAGTGTGCTATGAAAGACGAGATGAGCTCGTTACTGCAAAACAAAACTTGGGAGTTAACAAAGTTGCCCACAGGTAAAAAAGTTTTATTAAACAAATAGGTGTATAGGATTAAGAATGAAGCAAATTGTAGTATAAGATACAATGTGAGACTTGTAGTCAAGGGCTTTTCTCAACAAAAAAAAAAAAAAGGATCAACTACTTCGAGATATTTTCACCTGTAGTAATTAATTAAAGTTCTACTGAGTATAGTTGCAGTTGAGGATCTTCATCTTGAGTAGTTAGACGTAAAAATAGCATTTTTACATGGTGACTTAGATAAAGAACTATACATGGCCCAACTTAAGGGTTTTGAAGTCAAAGGTAAGGAGCACATGGTATATCGCTTGAAGAAAAGTTTGTATGGCTTGAAATAAGCTCCACGGTAATGGTATCTAAAATTTGATAGTTTCATGAAAGAAAAAGGATTTGCACACTGTGAGTCTAATCACTGTATTTATTTTCGCAAGTATGATGATGGTGACATTGTGTATCTCTCTTTATATGTAAATGACATGCTGGTAGCTAGTTCCAATATAAAGAGAATCGTAGAAGGGAAGAAAATGTTATCATCACAATTTGCTATGAAAGACTTGGGAGAGGCCAAGAATATTTTAGCATGAAAATCATCAAGGACAGGAAAAATAAGAAATTATAGTTGTCGCAAGAAGACTATGTGAACAAGGTGTTAAAGAGATTTAACATTGACAAGGCAAAATCGGTTGCAACTCCTCTAGCAAGCCACTTCAAACTTTCTAAGGATATGTGTCCGAGCACTCATGCTTTAAAAGATGAGATGGCGGTAGTTCTATATGCATCAGCAGTGGGGAGTTTGTTGTATGCCATGATGAGCACGAGACTAGACATTGCACATGTAGTAAGAGTTGTGTGTCGATATATGCAGAACCCAAGCAGAGAGCATTGGAATGCAATAAAATAGATATTAATATATTTAACAGGTATTTCTAATTACTTACTTTGTTATGGTGATACATCTCTAGAGTTGCAAGGTTATATAGATGCAGATCATTCGGGTGATCAAGATAATGGTAAGAGTACCATTGGATATGTCTTTACAGTTGCAGGTACAGCAGTGAGTTGGGTATCTCAACTACAAAAAGTAGTGGCTTTATTGACAATAGAGACATAATACGTGGTGATTACAGAAGCCTTCAAAGAAATCATATGGTTACAAGATTACATGGGGGAGCTACATCGAAAATAGCTAGTCAGTACACTATGGAGTGATAGTTAAAGTGCAGTGCACTTAGCAAAGAATGCAGCTTATCACTCAAGGACTAAACATATCAAAAAGCATTATCACTTTATCAAATCAGCATTGAAAAATAATAAGTTAAAGCTACAGGAGATTGATGGCTCGAAGAATCCAGTTGACATGTTGACCAAGGTAGTAGACAGAGAGAAGCATATTTTCTGTACTACTATCATTGCTATTACTCCATGTTGATTGATGGGGAGTATCACATAGGCACAAGTTTTTCAATTACTATTTTTTGAAGAAAATGGATGCAAAGTTGCTTAGTGCTTGAATATGTTTGTTTTCAAATGAGAGATTGTTATAGATAAAGCCAAATATTTTTTAGGGGTTTTTTTGTTTTTTCTATCAAATTTGCTTTTAGGTTAAAAGTAATACATTTATATTAGCAATGGCAAGACGCTAACCATCAAGACATTGAAAAAGAAAATAGAGAGATAAAAAATTAAAAAAAAAAGAGAAGAAAAAGAATGAGTTTTTTTCTTTATGAGGGTTCTCAATCTCTTTGTGTCCTGATCTTGAGAGAAAATCATCGTTGTATTCCAACTTTTTCTGAAGTTTAATGGATTCGTAGAATGCCTCTGTGCGGAGATGTAGCCCGGATTTGGATGAACTTCGTTAACAAATTTTATGGTGTGTTCTTCTGTTTTTGTTCTTTTATTATTATATTTTACCTAGTGAATTGTTTGCGAGCATTATTTTTCTAGAATTAACATGAGATTTCGTAACAACCATCTTATTATCCTCATCATTCACGGGAATCAATCTAATTGTGGCAACATAGGTCTTGATCCCAATATTGTTGTCCATGACCTCATAGCTGAAGCACTTTTCACTAGGGTCCATCATGAGGAGCCACTCAGTGACCCACTTGATCTTCGACAGGTCTGAATCGTTGCCGGATGTGGTGGAGGCAACGTATTGAACGAGACCAAGCTGGCCTGGGACGCCCTTAACTTGGTGGCAAGTGTCAATGGAGGGAAGCAACTTGTGGATATTACAAAAATCCACCAAGAATGGCCACGCTTGGTTTGGTGTTGGTCCTTTCAGCTCAGCAGTAAGCTGGGCTTCCCATCTTGGTTGGGTTTCTTCTGCCATTAAGAGAGAGAGAGAGAAAGAGAGGACTGTTGGGTTTATGGCAAAGATGGAGACGCTTATTAGATAAGCCCAAACATGTGGTGCTAAATTCCCCTTCTCCTTGTATACAATTCATTTTAGATATTCATGCTTTGAAAATTATAATTTGTCCCCCATTGAGTCAGATGGTTAAAATGAGTAAGGGTTGTTTGGTAAAATCTATTTTTATTTCGTGGAACAAAAATTTTTGTTCTTTTGTTTTGGGGAACAAAAAAAGAATAGAAACGTGTTTGGTAAAACTTTTGTTCCCAGGAACAAAAAATCCATTTTTTGTTCTCGGGAATATATTTAGAACAGAAATAAAAAGTAGAAAAAATAGCTTATTGTTCCCGGGAACAATTTCTAAAATCAATTTTTCTCTTTTATTTTTTCTTCTCTTTTCTTATTATCTTTCTCTTCTTCTTCTTCTTCCTTTTGGCCGATCACCAGCGTTGGCCATGGCCGTCTTGCGCCGCGACCAATCGATGAGGGCCGGCAACCTCGCTGAAGTGTCGTCAGCCCTCGAAGACACCAAGCCACGACAAGGCTTGGCCTCACCAGGCTAGCGTGAGGCCAACCTCTTGTCGGCCGGTGCGAGGCTCAAGGTGAGGTCAACCTCGCACCGCCTGGGCGAGGTTAAGCCTCGTGGTGGCTTGGCGAGGCTCCAACGAGCTCGCCGACCTTGCCTAACCGGTCGCGATCGTCGGCCGCGCCGTGGTCGACAACCGGCCATAAAGGAGGAAGAAGGAAAAAAACCAAAAAAAAAAACAAAGAAAAAAAAGTAAAAATATAATAAAAATATTTAAAAATTAAAAGAAACAACAAAATTATACTATTTTATCAAACGCATTTCTACCGCGGGAATAGAAATTTTTTGCGTTACCAAGCGCACTCTTATATTCAAAAATTGTTTCTAAGAACATAAACAAAAAAAAAAACAGAAAAAAAAAACCATTTATAATCAAAAATTGTTTTAACTGGAATAAAATCGTTACCAAACGCACCCTAACTAAATTTAGGAAATTGTCGTTCGAATCTATTCTGGCGGCATACACATACATGTCAAAGTCAATAACTTAATATCTATCATGAAATTTCTATTTATCCGCTGGCTGTCTCTAGCATGTTTCCAAACTATTATATTAGCAGAGTATTTTCATCTTTTTTTCTCAGTAACTATTTTACAAGTTATACCGTTTTCCACATAAGAAAACAATTCAATTGCTAACATTTTCATCATGTTTACAACTTTGCATACATGGTTTTATAATTATTTGGAAACTCGAGGGACTTGGGAGACTATGGTAATATTTTCTTTGCTGACTAATTAATTATTTTCATCATAAGTGGAAGCTTCCATGTAATATAAGGGAAAATTACCCAAAAAGTCTTAAATTTATCCATTTCAATTTGGCAAAATTAGTTCTAAACCATTTTAAAAAATTGTCAATGTGGTCTAACCAGCCAATTTTGGTAAGAAAGTTGCATCTGATGTGGCACAGCTAACACTGAGAGGAAATTTTAGGGAATTGTCAGCCACCACCGAGGCTCGACAACCCCCACCAGCCACTGGGCAAGGGCCTGTGAGCCCTCACTACCCAATGGGTGAGGACTCGCATGACTGCTGCCCTTGCATGTGACTAGCGAGGGTTGCGAGCCTGCATCTAGTTAGCCACATGCTAGGGAGCGAACCCTTGCCTAATGGTCGAGGGGGTCGTTAGGTCGTGGCTGGCCTTTAACAATTAAAAATTAAAAAAATAATGAAAAATTCCAGAAATTTTTCAAGTCCATGGTATCAATTTTTCACTAAAAATTAGTCTAATAGACTAATTTGACAAAAAAGGTTAAAAATTAAATTTACTAAATTGAAATATTTAGGATCTTTTAAATAATTTTTCCTATAGCGGGATTGAAAGTCAAGCTCCCTTGAGATACAGATAAATAATTGGGACAATTCAATTTGGAAATAATATCGGACGTACTTTTCAACTTCGAATGGGTTTTCGACAGGAAGAGGTGGAGGATGATCGGATCGGAGCATCGCGATGGGTGCTCCAGTCCCATCCATCTGCTGATATCTTTCTATCATCGATGGGTCCACCATGCCATTGATAGGTTTTGGCTTTGTGCTCTCGACTGTTCACTTACCGGTTTGATTTGATTAAAGGAAAAGGGTTTTGAAGAAGCTCGATTCCTCTTTTCCCAGCTCAAGACCTTTAAAATTGGAGTTTGCTTTGATGAATACGATGCGGCTTGATGAGAGGACCGATGCAGGTATTGGCGGCCGTAGTGGACGGAGGCCCATCTATGGCGTCTAGCACCGGCGACGGTCGATGATGGCGACAGAGAAACGATTGAAATAAGCCACGCAAATACGATGTTTCAGTCTCCTACAATCGTCGTCAGAAAATTTGATTGCCTGAACCTCGAATGCGATTGCACTTGTCGAAGCTTTCAAGGCTGTGGTCCACTTTACCGATGAAAATACAAGCACGACCGGACTACAAACACCGCACTCCTCTCTTACATGAATAATTGCCTTCACATGAAAACGACGCGCCTGAAGAAAAAAACAAGCTAGCAAAGACTTTGCGTCAGATCACAGAGATGGAATCCTCCATCTTCCTACCCATGCCTTGCAACCCCACCTCATATTTCCTCACCAAATCTTCCAGCGCCCACCCTTCCACCGGGTCTACGGTGAATGACCATTCGATCGTGCACCCGCCTTCGCCGTCTCCGTCACCAGGGATGACTCTGACTGTCGACGCATATGAAGTGAACCCGTTGTTAGAGTCGACCATCTCGTAGTTTAAACTTCGTCCGAGCGGATCTACACCGACGAGACGCTCCTTGGACCACTTGATGGGGCGATTCTCGCCGGGGTCACTTGTGCCTCCGGACGAAATAGAGAAGCCGGCACAATATCGCACGCAACCAGGCTCGCCGTTCTTGCCCTGGATGCCATAGCAATCGGATAGGCCTGGGAACCATTTGTGGAGGTTGAAGAAATCCACGAAGAGTGGCCAGATCTGATCTGCACTGGCCTTTGCGACTCTGGCAGAGACCTTGCCTTCCCACTTGTGACCTGATTGGGACTCCGTTTGATCCATGTTTTGGTGCTCCTTTTTTATGCCAAAACATGTATGAAGAGAGAGTAAATACACAGATTATTTATACACACAGATATATATTTTATTCATAGCAAGATGATTAATAAAATTTCGAAGGAGCAGGAGCAGGTAGAGAAAGCACATTTGGCATCGACTGATCTATCAAGGGCAACTATTTTAATGTTCGACCGAAATCGAGTAATAAATTATTCAAGCAAGAAACCTACAAAGTGCTTTGTCGTGGTTGTCGACGTAAGCAGTAGGGGGGGTTCAGTTGTCTAGCTTAATTTACGTATTAAATGTAATATCTCTTTCAAGAAAGTTGTCTTCACCGAAATTTAACTTTATGGTGTTAGACTTTTTATTTATTTATTTGGGTGAGTACAAGAGTGTACAAAATGTCTTTGTTAAATTAGACGAGGGAAACGAAACATGAAAATAATATTGTTATGTTTTCAACAGGAGAATTTTTCTTTTTCCGTGTAATTTTCTAAAGAGGTTGGAAATATAAAAATATTGGTAAAAAAAGTCCCACGAAGAACCTCGTATCTTGGACAGCCCAACCCTCGACAGGATCAGCCCACAGATGGAGGCATATATCAGATGAAGCCCAAACATGAGGCAGCTAGATTCCCTTTCTCTTGGCGGAGCTAGATTCCCTTTTCTCTTGGTATACAATCAAACAAAGGAGAAAAGGAGTGAGACAAAGTTTTTAAAGCTTCTAAACAAAATGAGTGCGTATGGTTGTAAGATCATTACGATCAATCAAATCAAGCGGAAGCACAAAGTCGAACTGGGAGATTAACTTTTTCTTACATTCTGTGGCCGTGAGCGAGAAGCATTTGGCTTTGTGTGGAGCCCAAGTGGCCTGGTAGTCCATGCATAGATGTTTTCAGAACCGTAGATACTCAGTGGCAAAGAAAAGTCAAATCATAAATGTTAAAAATTAAAAGAATAATATTATGAAAAACCTCAAAATGATATATGTGACAAGTTTATCATAGATCCAAACTGGTATAACTTACGACAAATTTATCCTTCATTAGTTTCCATTAGATTTTATAATTAAATTACTAAGTTGAATGACACATGACAGTTAATATGTATAACATCTCCTTGATCGAATGAGTACTGAAGAAGCTTTCATTTTCTCTTTAACGTTATTGCAAAAAGAGTAGTCCCTAATTTGATTGGTGATGGGGGACTTCTGGCATTGGGGACATGCCTCTCATTGATTCAACCACCCAAGTTCGTTCCCAACCATTAATGAAGTCTTTCTTTATAATAGAGAGTTTCTTCCGAAACCCCGCACAACATTAAGGGAGCCATTGATAGGTGACTAAAACACCAAAAACAGGGACTACCCAAGCTAATGATAGAGGGAGTGCTAACCTTGTTAACCATATTCTTTTGAAATAACAATAAAAATGTTAATACTAGTATCCAAAAAGATATCTTTTAGTTCAAATTTCAAGTTTTATTTTCCATTTGTCACATGTGTACCATTTTTTCTTGGTATTAGTCAAATTTAATAGAAGGTAAATTTGTTACACGTATCAATTTAAGGTTTTTGTGATCAAAAAATTAATTTTTGGTAAATTTATCACATAAGTACTAATTTGGGGTTTTTTAAAATAAAAAAAAATTAGTTTATAGTAAATTTGTCATAGGTTTACATGCCGGTGTAAGGTTTTTCGTAGTATTAACCTAATATTAAAACATTAAAAAGTAAAAATCACTATCGTGCCATTTATTTATCAATGCAAACTTATAATTTTTCATCTTTAATAATAAAGTTGAGTGTGGGGAATGAAGAAATTAAAAAACTAGAATTACACTTCTTCCTTTAACTACAACTCTTAAAATTAATTATGAAAGTGCAATCAAGTCATAAATCTTATATTTAATGTAATCTAGTACTTCTATCAGCTCCATTCGATGTAAACAATGGAAATACTAACATGACAATTTTAAATAATTTTCTGCGATACGTGATGCTGATATGGTATTTATTTGGTGCTACGATAGAAAGAAGTCGAAAAAAAAAAGTGAGAGAAAACAATAAACCAAGTTTGGGAAAAAAAATTAGGAGTCGAGTGAGGGGGCATGCCGACGCAGAGAAAGAATGATAAGGAAGAAAGGAAAATCTTTTGCCAAAAATAATAATAATAATAATAAAAGGATGTTCTTGTAGGAACAATCAAAACTTGCAGATTGAAATATCTTTAAAAGGGTTTTGGAGGAGAAAAGGTGGAGTAAAATCGGAGCATCACGATGAGTGCTCCCATCGATCAGTCGAATTCTCTCTATCCACTGATATCTTTCCAGCATGGATGACTTCACCACATAATCAATAGGTTTTAGCTTTCTGCTTTCAAATGTTGATTTTGTTTTGATCTGATTAAAGGAAAGGGAATTTGAAGAAGTTCCATTCTTCTTTTTCCATTTTAAGATGATAAACTTAAGAGTGTCATTTGATGAATGCGAGAAGACTCAATGAGACGGCAGATGCAGGTGGTGGTGGCTGCATCACCACAATGGATGTGGGCCCATCTATTGAGGCTAGCAGCACCAGGTGGTGGTGTGACCCTTCTCAAGGAAGAGGGAAAAAGAAAGAAGAAAAACAAAATGATGAATGATAAAAATAAAACAAAATAATCCTTGTAATGGATACGTAGTAGAGAGAAACGATTGAAATAATCTACATAGGCGTTTTTAGTCGCCAAAAATTAATGACCTAGTGAAAAAATTTGATTACACATTTTTATTAATTTCAAGATCAATTTTACTTTTATTACAAATTTTAGAACCTTTCGTATATTTATCCATAAAAGCATAAATTGTGTCTTTTATGTTAATTGGCCTTTAATTAGAAGGCCGTGTATGAAGAAAAGAAAAAGAGAACAAAAAGCAGTGGCATCACAGTAATGGAAGCCCAAAACCAACACAAAACAAACCAGGATATACAAAATCAAACACTGTAGTTGTCAGCTCATTTTATTCCTAAATGAATCTTCCATTTTCTTAGCCATACCTTGTAAACCCATCTCATATACTTTGCTCACCAAACCCTCCAATACCTATCCTTCCACAGGATTGACCGCAAATGACCACTTGATCATGCACCCACCTCCACCTTCTCTATCTTTAGGGATAACCCTGACTCTCTCAGCTGGTATGAATTGAGCTTGATGTTAGAGTTGACCATCTTTTAGCTTAAGTTTCATTCGACCAAATGACCAATCACTCCTTAGATTAGTTGATTTGGCAATTCTTACCATGTTGTCAGTGCCTTCGAACGAGAGGGAGAAGCCGATGCATTATCTCACGCAACCCAGCTCACCGTTCTCATCATGGATTCCATGGCAATCAGATAGGCCCGAGAACCATTTCCGGGGAAAAGTGGCGATATCTGGTCTGCAAGTAGAGATCTAGCCTTCCCACTTGTGACCTAAATGGGACTCCATCTGATTCGTGCTTTAGTAACTCCTTTTGTGCTAGAACATGCATGAAAAGAGAGTACATAGAGAGCTTGTGAATGTAGACTTTTGGGAAGGTACGAGAATCCCCACGTGGTACTTAATTATGAGTTAGGAAATTGCTGCTGTCATTAGTTCTTTAGGACAATTATTCTCAATGCTCCAGTGCGGTTGTTAACTTTAATTTTTTTAGATAATTATAATGTAAAAATAGTATTTAAGTAGACTTGAGAAGTAGGGGCTTCAGTTCTCTCGCTGGAATTTTTTTTTTTTTAAAAAGGTATTTTTCCCGGAAATCTAACTTTCCACCTTTTTTTTTTTAGTGCAAGGGAGTATAAATATGTTTTTGACAAATAGACACCCGACAAAGATCCTGAAGGGTAGACCCGAGATACTGCCTAACCCGAGAACCCATCCCATAAAGTTAAAATGCCTATTTCCAAATCGTAATTAAAAAAAAAAATACAAGGAAAATACTATTCCATTTTCAAAAGGCGGGTTTTTCTTTCCTTGCTAGTGAAATTTTGGAGTTGGTAAGTGTAAAAATATATTGGTAAAAAACATTACTGACAACCTGAATTCCTGATAACTTATTAGTAACTTGGTGATACTTTTATGAAGTTATCGACTCTTTTTGTATAGTATGGAAATTACCAACTTTTCTGATCTTTTATTAACTTTTATTTATCTATTTTACCAATGCCTTAAATTTACCAACTCTTGTCTAAATTTACCAATGTCTATCTGATTGAATAGCCAGCTTTTTCCCAATTAAATTACCAATTATTTTTTGGCTGGGTTCATTGTTGGTGTGAAAATTGATTTACAAATTTATTGTTGGATGATTGCTATGTGAAAGAATTTGGTTACATTTTTACCTTCAAGTATACACGTCAATAATCCGATTGTGAGTGTAAAAGTTTTGTTGTACTAGTCGTGGATCTAAAAATTAGCCTTATTAAAATCTATGATTTTTTTATTCTCCTATTTAAATTTAAGCACCTTATTTGGTGCTATTTTATACCTTGAATTTAAGCCTGTAGATGCAACTCCCAGGTAGAAGTATTGGCTGTATTTTGGAATGTCCTCTGATTGGAACATTATCTCCGAGCAAATTTAGTGGAGTCCAAAACTTGATTAAGCTTGATCTTACAATAAATATAAAAAGAAGAAAATCCAAATTTCTCAGTGTGAGTCGTCAATTCGCAGAACAACACAAACAAATTTTTTCTTGGTTCGTACACATCAGAGCAAACAATAAGAGTCTTAAGGTTTTCCCTCTATGGCTTTTTTGGGAGAGTTCTTTGTAAGAGATTATGCAATAAAAATTGCAGGTTTGTTTTCATTGTTATATGAATTGGACTAAGAAACACTTGAGAACGATTGAGTGATTGAGCAAGTATATAATGTTGTAAATCTCCTGATTCAAAATGGATTTTTTTTTTTTTTTTTTTTTTTGGTGACTCTCTTTAGGGAGTACATACTGATTTCAGATTAAACCATATAAAATTACTATTGTCCTTTTTGTTCCTTATTGATTTTTTTTTTATATAACTTCCATTACACAAATCGAACAAAGTCATTATGGAAATTGGAGCAACATGAGATGGTGAACAACTAATTGATTTACATATACTTGTAAATTGGCTTCTGAAGGAGCAAAAAGCTAGCTTAGCTGATACGGACAGTGAAAGTCAATTCTCATAATGCGCACATGGGATCAAAATCGCTTCATCAGGCTGGCAATAAGATTTTTGGAAAAGGGGGGACTAGCTACATCTATACTTACAACCTAACTTATATAGTACAAAAAGAAAAAATTCAGCATATAGAAATTTCGCAAGAGGTGACCCTACACAATTAATTGAAAAAATTTAACCATCAATACACATATCAAAAGTCAGGGAAAAAAACAAGATGAAGCAAAGAAAAAGGAAATTCATGCTGAGATTAGATTTCCAAGAAATTCAAAACATGACCTTAAGATATCAAACACAATCTTACTGAAATTATTAAAAGCATGCATAGTCAATCAACCGGAGGAATCGCATCTTTCTCAATTCACCCACTAGTTTCTTGAATTGCACTTTCTATCTTCTTGGCCATAGATTGGAGGCAAAAATCAAAGAAAGACTTCATATCTTGGAACCCCCAAGCCTCAACAGGATCAACCACAAAAGACCACTCAATCATGCACCCGACCATCTTACCATCCCCATCATTCATGGGCATCACTCTAATTGTGGCAACGTAGGACTTGAATCCAAGATTGTTGTCCAACACCTCATAGCTGAAGCACTTGTCACGAGGGTCCATTGTGAGGAGGCGCTCATTGGCCCACTTGATCTTCGACGAGTCTGAGTCATTGCCAAACGTGGTGGAGGCGACATACCGGACAAGGCCCGGCTGGCCCAGGACGCCCTCAACTTGGTGGCACGTGTCGAGGGTGGGAAGCAACTTGTGGAGGTTGCAGAAGTCCACCAAGAATGGCCACACTTGGTCTGGTGTTGGCCCTTTTAGCTCAGCAGTGAGCTTGCCTTCCCATCTTGGCTGGGTTTCTTCCGCCATTGTGAGAGAGAGAGAGAGAGAGAGAGAGAGAGAGTTGTTAGGTTTATGGCAAAGAGGAGATACTTATTAGATGAAAGCCCAAACATTGGGCAGCTAGATTCCCTTTCTCTAGATTCCTTTCTCTTGTGGTAACTATGTTCCCTTTTTCTTGTTATACAATCAGAACAAACAAAAAAGGAATGAGACAAAGTTTATAAAGCTTTCCAATTAAAAATGAATGTGTACAATGTTATCGTAAACTCAGTCCACTGCTTTCAGAATATTACATGATAAGAAACCCAACATTGATTCTAACATATTCTCTAATTCATATAAGAGTCAGAGCACAACCAAAATATTCGCATAAATAGCAATCCAAGATTGATTTAATATGTCCATCGGTAGTTTAAACTTTGTTGTCAATATTTCTTGCTTGAGATTCTTTCTAAAGTTTATATATACAATTCTAATATGTCGTTGTTTTCTGCAAATTATTCACTGTCGCCGCCCTCCTTCTCTTTTCTCGCATTCTCTACTCACCAACAGTATTCCCATTTCTATCTAATTAAGCAGACACATCGTTGCTTTTTCTTCCATATATTTTGTGACCGGGCGAGAAGCATTTGGCTTCTTGCAGATAAATAAGGAGCCTCCTCAAGTAAAAGGCTAATTTCTGGTCAAGACTCGAAATTTAAAAAATAAAAATAGATATGCAAAAAAACTTTCACACGATTTTCAACGGTCTAATTGCCCGTGCGCAAATGTTTCAAACTGGGAATACTCATCGGTCAATAAGGGCGTGTTTGTTAACGATTCTGTTTCCGGGAGTAAATTCTATTAGAAATTATTCTTTTTTATTTTGTTCCCGGAAATAGATTTTAAGTATTTTAAGCCATTTTGCAACTATCCAAAATTTCTGATTCTGGAATAGAATTGCGTTTGGTATCGTGCTCATCGATTCTATTCCAAATCAATTTCTTTTAATTTTTTAATAATTTTTTTATACTTTTTTCCTTTTTTTTCTTTTCTTTTTTTCCTTTTTTTTTCTCCTATTCTTCTTCTTCTTCAAGTTGGTTGCCGGAATGGCGATCGGCTAGACGAGGGCCAACAACCTCATTGGAGCATCACCACCCTCAATGAGGTTGGCCCTCGTCAGCTAAGCCTCATCGATGGCTAGGCCGGCCTCGCCGAGGCTAGGTGAGGCTTGCCTAGCCACTGGTGAGGCTAGGCAAGGCCCGCCGCGGCTAGGTGAGCCCCTTGGCCATTGGTGAGGCTCGGGTCACTAGATCTAGTGAGGCCAAGCCTCGCCAGTGGCGGGCTTGCCTACGGACTCACCGGTTACCAACGACTAGCGGTGGCGATGGTAGTGGCGGCGATTGAAATGGCGTACAATAGTGGTGGCGGCGATAGATGGCAACAATGGTGGTGGCGGCAAACGGCGGTGGCGGACAGCGGACGGTAGATGGTGACAACGGCGGACAAACAAGGAACCGTGGGTTGGCGATCGATGAAAAAGAAGAAAACCGCGGGATGGCGGTTGATGAAGAAGAAGAAGAGAAAATGGAAAAGAATAATTGGTTTTGATTCTTAGATTTGTTCCCAGAACAAGAATCGACCTTTTTATTATTATTCTTGATTCTATTCCAAAGCTACTTTCAAGAACAAAAATATAGAAATTTGTTCATGGGAACAAAAATTTTACCAAAAACAAATTTGTTCCCAAACTACACCTAGAAACAAAAAAATCAGAATCAGTCAATATTGGAATGGTTACCAAATAGGTACTAAAAGTCAAATCTTAAAAGTTAAATTTATTAGAAGGTCAAAAGTAGAAGTCCCTCTAGATCAATTAAATTTCTCTTTAATTCTATAATATGTGGCAATGTCTAGAATTAGGTAAGGTTAGTAAAGAAAAACAAACAAAGATGGGGTGCGAAACCATGTCAATTTTAAATTCACACGAGTTTGTGTATCACAGAAACCTTTAGATTATTCTTTAGCTAAAACCTTTTAATTAGTGTAATCAAGTACTTCTATTAGCTCTGTTCAATATAAGTAACGGAAATACTATGTGATACTTTTTTATATTTTTCTATTACACATATTGTTAATGTGGTGTCCACTTAGTGCCATGTCAGAAAAGAAGCTGAAAAATAAAAATAAAAAGGCCAAATTTGGAAAAAAAAATAAGGGGAAAGAATTTTAAGGAAGAAGGGAAAAATTCGGGACAAATTAAAGGGAAAAAGATGTTTTTTATTTTTATTTTTTTTATATTGCAGATCCGAAATCCATCATACGAACACCTTCTGCTGATACGACTCCATCGTCGATAGTTTCCAACACAGACTCACTAAATCTTTAGAGACTTCACAAAATTCCTTCCAAAATGTTTGCCTTAAGTTTTGATCTGATTAGAATGCGAAGATTTTGAACCATTCCCTCAACGTAGTAGAGCCAAATTAACTTGGGTTTTTCCATTTTAAGATGATAAAACTTGCAGATTGAAATTCATCATCCCAATTCTCTCTATCTGTGGATATCTTTCCATCGTCAATAGTTTCAACACATAATCACCTAGTTTCAACACATAATCATCGGGTTTTACCTTTTGTTTTGATCTGATTAGAGGAGAAGGATTTTGAAGACCATTCTTATTTTTTTCCATTTTAAGATGATAAAGTAAAAGTGTCCTTCGATGACTACGAGGAGACTGGTCTTGGTGGCTGCATTGACCATAGTGGATGCAGGCCCATCTATAGTGGCTAGGGCGGTGATGGCGACTTTGTTCAAGGAAGAGGGAAAAAGAAAAAGAAAAAGAAAATTGATAATATAGAACAAAATAGTTTATGTACCGTTTTATGGATTCATACTAGAGAGGAGCGACTAAAATATTCTACGTAAGATATTTAGTCTAAAACTTTGATCGCACAATTTTAATAATTTTAAGATTGATTGCACTTTTACTGTAAATTTTAGAATCTCTCATATACTTACATGACAACACAAGTATCATCTATTGATGAACACTGCGCATCTTTTACATTGATAATAGTCTTTTATTACAAGGACGTGTGTGAAGTTAAAAAAGGACAAGAGGGAGTTGTATCACAGCAATGAAAGGCCCAAAACATTTATAAAGCAGGACATGTAAAATCAAGGACTACGGTTATCGGCCAATTTAATTCCCAAACGAATCCTCCATTTTTTTAGCCATGCCTTGTAAGCCCGCCTCATATACTACCCTCACCAAATCCTCCAGCGCCCACCCTTCCACCGGATCAACGGCGAACGACCACTTGAGCTTGCACCCTCCTTCACCTTCTCCGTTGCTAGGGATGACCCTGACCGTGGACAGGAATGAAGTGAACCCAATGATATTGTCCACCATGTCGTAGCTTAAGTTTCGTCCGATCGGATCTATACTGACCAATTACTCATTGGCCCAATTGACTGGTTCTCGGAGATCGTTAGTCCACAGTATCGCATGCAACCGGGCACGCCGTTCTTGCCGTGCATGCCATGGCAATTAGATAGGCCTAGAAGCCATTTGTGGAGGTTGAAGAAGTCCATGAAGAGTGGCCATATCTGGTCTACATTGGCCTTTGTGACTCTAGCAGAGACCTTGCCTTCCCACATGTGACCTAATTGGGACTCCATTTGATTCTTGCTTTGGCACTCTTCTTTTATGCCAACAGATACATGACAGGAGAGTTAATAAGAGAGCTTACAAATATAGAATTTTGGGGATTGTACAACAATCTCCAAGTGGCAATTAATTGTGGGTTGGGAAATTACTCTCAGTCATGACATAATGATGGGTACAATAATATTTAATAAATTACAGCTCTCAGTCATGACATAATGAAAAACAACGCTTTCATATCTTTTACCAACTATTATTTTCCTTTTTTATTTGGAGGAGGGTTCAAAATTTTGAGTTACAGTTACAGCACGTTTCAATTTGTTATAGGGGCAGCATTTTGAAACTTTACATCATTTCTTGTGTGTGAAGAGGCATATTATGGATGTGGCATGGGAACCATTTAAGCTCTCTCTTTCCGCGCCAAGCCCGTTCCACATGGACCCAAAAAATAGATTAGACTTAAAAAATGGTTCGGGCCTAGGTTGGGCCATTGGGGCCCATGGGCCTAACCCGACCTCGGCTTTACGGCCGTGCCTGGCACCGCCCTGAGAGGAATGGCACGGCTGGTTGCACAGTCCTGGTGAGGAGGGCCGTTGCCTCCTCAACTGCAGCTACTCCTCAACTTCCATTGCGTTTGGTTTTTTCTTTTGTTCTCTTTTTAGGATGTTTCATATTTCTATTTTTTAAAATTTGAAAGCAATTGTTTATATTTTGGTTTCCACGTAGGATGCCACGTAGGATGCCACATAAGGTAACATGTCGGCATTTAATGGCTACACCACATCTCCATTTATATTTTTAACAGCAGGACCAATTGAACAAAATATTGTATAGTTTAGGGACCAAATTGCAAAAAAGAAGAAAAGGGTGGAGGGGCGTGATTGAACATTTTGAAAAAAGTCAAGGACATCTTGCTGCCTTTATTCCTAAAAGATTTATAAAAAAAAAGTTGATAGTTGAAAGAAAAATAAACTTATGAAGTAACTCAAATGAGAGTTGGTAACCCAAAATTAGTTGATAATTTAATAAAATAAAAATTGACAACTCCTAATTAAAGATGGTAGTTTCTAAAAAATTGAAAAAATCAAGGTGTTCCTAAGATATGCAAATAAAAATTTGCAAATGACATAAAATGTTTGAAAGTTTAAAAATGTCAAATAAATATCAATAAGCAACTCAAATGAAAGTTATTAATCCACTACTATGTGGTAATCTAATGGGAGAAAAATTAATAAGTCATGTTAATTTAGTTTTGTGATCCCTAGAAAGAGTTAGTAAATGTAAGCAGTTGCTGACCAAGGTAAATACATATTGGTAACTCAATAAAGAAGTTGATAAGATATAAAATAACATTTAAGTGTTAGTAAATAACTCAAATGAGAGTCGGTAACTTAATATGACTATAGTTGTCAAATTACTCTAATTTAGGTTGGTAATTTTATATAAAAATTAGTAATCTGAACCATTAGTAAGTTATGTAAATAAAAGTTTGTAAATTAGTGCCAAAATTGCTCATTTGCAAACTATAAAAATGTCAGTAATATCTTAAAAAGGTTTGTAAGTTACCAATAAACCATCTGGAAATAAATAAAAAATAACTATCAGTTGTTATATTATCAACCGAACTAACGGCATTTTGCCCTCCTTCGCGCCCAAAAATAACGGTTGAAATGGAGTCAAAAGGACTCGGCCTCGCTCTCACAGGCTCACCCTGCCCACTTCATCTTCTCTTCGCTAAAGAAACCAAGAACGACTTCAGCCGAAAGGAAGACTGAATCATCCGATTCAGAAGAGATAAATTTCTCAGCTTTCCAGTTCCAAGAAAATCCCAACGCACACATCTTGCAGTTGTTCATTGGAAGGACAAGACTGGGAAGAAGAAGAAGAAGAAGGTGAAGAAGAAGAAAGCGGCTTCCGAATGATCGATACTATTTTATAAACAAGAGATAGCGATGGATGAGTTTATTACTCAGGTAAGTTACATAGGAATTCAGGGACTCGAAGATGAGGGCCACAGCAACTTTCCTCCAATTCCAGAGGAGGTGCGTGATTTTTCTCAAAAATGTTTAGATATTTCGTTCTTTTGGTTTGACTAAATCTTTCTGCATGTTTTCCGTGATTTTGATAGATAAAGAAAAGGAAATGACCAGCGAAGTCATCTTTGGTAGTTTGAACATTTCGGGTTGTTCTTGTTTTTTTCTTTATGACTGAATGAGAAACTCAATTCAAAAGTAAAAAGAAAAGGGAAACGTTCATCTAATTTGGATTGATAGCTATAACCCCAATTGGCAGAATGCAGTATGTTAGTGGATAATCTTCAAGGGAGTTTCTGGCTATTTTCGAGGAAATTACTGCTCTGATGTAATTATCACAGAATAACACTTTAGGTCATCAACTACTTTTGCCCTATTTGGAATTCATGCATCCCCAAAGACTCTGTTACTGATCCATAGTTGTAAAAAACTTTTTGTTAAGTGCAGTTATATCGATTATTTTGCCATATGCAAGCGTCGAGTACACCATTCTGAAAGTTTTACTGTCTCAGGTCCAGATTGATGATTCTCCAATATACAGAATAGAAAGACAACTGGGTAAGGGAGCTACTGGGCTAGTATGTGTGGGTCGACCAATCGGTCCTTCAACTTCCGGTGGTCAAACTGGTTTACATGCAGAGGAGGTACTGCCTTGAATCTCTAACTCATTTTTCAGTTTTGTAAAGTCAATTTATGCTTTACTGCTTAGATAATCAGTACAACACTATCTAGGTAGCAGTAAAGTTTCAGCGGAAACATCCCAGCAAAGCCGACGTTCCTCGTGAGTGGAAAGTTTATGAGTGAGTCGCTAAAAATGTTTCCACGTTCGTTTTGTTTACATTTGATTCTAGCAAATGAACTTGTATCAGTTATACAAATCTCACATCCACCTTTTACTGCATGTTGTGCAGTGATCTGGGTGAAAATCATGGCATACCACTGCCACGGGTGCATTATAGGGGGGAACCAGGTGGCTATGACATCCTGGTATGTGCAATTCCCTTCGAAAAATGATTACAAATTTTTCTCAGATGCTTTAAGTCTTCGATGATCTGCCTCACATATGCAGGTCATGGATTTGCTTGGACCGAGTTTACAAGTTCAGTTGGTCAATAACCGTCCATCGTATGTTCCCTTGTGAAGTGCTTACTCTATGATTTCTCTTTTAAATTTGAATGTTGTATCGTGTTATGCGTCTTTGAAATATTGACTCTTACCTTTTCTATTATTTCAGCATGCCATTGGCGTCAGTTGCTTGTGTTGCGGTTGAGGCAATCTCTATTCTTGAGAAGCTGCACTCTAGAGGGTAATGGATGGTGGTCGTCCGATCTTGTTTCTGCTTTTCAATGTCTATCAGGGTTCCCTCTATCGAAGTATAGAGTCAATTTCAAAAACCAGAGTCTTTTCTTGGCAGGTACATACATGGGGACGTAAAACCTGACAACTTTTTGCTCGGTCCTCCAGGAACTCCTGATGAGAGAAAATTGTTCCTGATTGACCTTGGATTAGGTTATCTGCAGTTGCATATACAGGTCTATATCGTAAGAAACAGAAATTAGAATACAATCTGTCTCATTGTTGTTTCATCATTCGCAGCTGTGAGATGGCGAGATCGTTCTAGCAGTTCGCATATTAGGTACCATCAATATCCAAACCATTTCAGGTGGGTCTAAGTGGTTTTTATCATCTTCGCACACAATGCCCTGTCCAATGAACCTCCGCTCACACATACAACAAATTAACTATTTGCTGCAGAGGAACACCTCATTTCGCGAGCGTGCATGCTCATCTTGGTAGAGCAATTAGCCGAAGAGATGACCTGGAGTCCCTGGCATACGTGCTCCCTTTCCTTTTCCGCGGCCATTTGCCTTGGCACGGATTTCAGGTTTTGATGTGCTTAAAACCAGGAAGATGATTTTCAACCTTACAGATGAATATGCCTTCTTAATCACTGCAGCTGTTTCAGGTGGACAATACGCCTATGCTTATATGCAGGAGAAAGATGGGCACTCCTTTGGAAGCTCTTTGTCACTCTTGTCCTCTGCCTTTCCTGCAATTCGCTGAGTTTGCAGTAAATTTGAGATTTGATGAAAATCCAAACTATGCAAGATATATTTCTCTTTTCCGTGGGCTAATTGATCAAAACCCATACGTTTGGCCTGTGAATGCTGATGCTGCTCGTGAGGTACCACCTTATGTGTCTTTTGCAGTTTCTCCAGAAACAAGATGTTTGTTAAATTCTGTGATCGGACCTCTTTCTCTATGTGAGCAATGTTCTCTTTGTTTTGACATGCATTTGCCAGTCGAAAGGCGACATGCTACCAAAGAGCTCACCAGCACGAAGGGGGTTGAGGAGATCACGATGGATAAGCATTTTCCACACACATCCACCCATGAGGCAATGGTGAGGGATTAGACTTACCACTAACAGTTCCTTCTTTTTCCGCACCTTGAGTTTGTTTTCAGATCACTATGCCTTGATTGTTGACTCTAATTGTCCTATGGAAGATAAAGATGGAGTGTTCATCATCTTATCCGCCTCTTTTTCTGGGTAGGACTTTCCACAATTTGGACAATGCGAGACTAACTTCGTGCATTTGGACGGCATATGCGGATGGAATGTATGTTAGCAGTGCGGCTTCACGCTTGAATTTGTGGGCCGTGGTAATGGATTCTCGCACTGGCTTCACTCCTCAAGTTCATACTATTTCTCCCAGGTTTCTTCCCCAGGTTGCATTCGAGCTGCCTTTAATTGCACTTTCATCATGTACTGTAGCTCCCCGTAGTTCCACGTCGCTATTCTTTTAACAGATTGCATCAATTAAAAGAGGAATTCAACCTAAAAGAAACCAACAATACATCAAGCCCAATCGATGGGATTCCCAGTTGGATGTGACTGGACTGCTTATTTTTTTTTAATGAAGGACTGGATTAGGAGACTGTGGATGAGCAACTACCACATCACTGCAATCGCCGGAGCAGATAATGGTAGCACATTAGTTGTAATGTCCAAGGGTTAGTCAGTGAACGATGCTTTAATCTCTAATTCCAGCAACAGTTGTTGTACCTCATCGATTATATGAGCTCTTCTTCATTTTACTGAATTCAGGGCCTCAAAACGTTCGGCAATATTATCGCATCGCCGATACATTCCCTTACGGGTGGATTAAGAAGAAATGGGCACTTGGTATTTATGTCACAGCCATGGCCACTGCAGGAAATAACTGGGTAGTCATCATGTCCTCTGCCGCTGGATTTGTCCACCAGGTTCTCCATCCTTCTGTGGTTCCATTTTTTCTCCTTTCCCTGATTTCTCTTTCGAAATGTCTAGAGCTGGAAAAATCAATCTGATTTGGTTTTTTGCGCTGAAATTTAAGGTTGTAGAGCTAGATTTTCAGTACCCATACGAGGCAATTCAAAAAAGGTGGAACCAAGGCTACTTCATCACTTCGGTTGCAGCTACTACAGATCAGGTAGCCGTTGTCTTCAGCATTCCAGAAGAAGTAAGAGGATCCCAAGAGGCATTCCTGACTCCACATTTTCCGGATAGAGTAGCCACGGCGATTATTTAGGCCATTTTACAAGCATCTAACTTTTGGTTGCATTTGCTCTGATTCTATGAGATTCATATGGTCTGTTTCTCATCTTATGCAGGAGAGTCGGCATAGGAATTACTACGTGTCCCATCTTTGCTACAGCAGAATTGTTTCATGAACCACCAAGTATGGTGCATGCAATTACTGGCATCTTCACCGGTGATTGCCGCGCTTAACACGCATTCTTGCCATTTATTTCCCGACTTTAGGGGAAGCAAGGTTTAACAAGCCGCTGATCAATCATGTACAGCTATGAACCCACTTCCCCTGGTACTGTATAGAATTGAATACTGACCAATTCTTGTTTTCCTTGTATGCATGTCTGCGTTAAAGTTTTGCCCATTCGTGGTGCTTTTGAAACGTTTTAAGAATAATAGTAGGCCGAAATCCGGCAACGAGAACAATGCAATCTGTGTCTAGGTTCTTTTTCTCCAATGAGAACGCTCTGCTGATCAATTACCTTGGAACTAGTTGAGACTTGCGTTACATAAAGCAATCTGCATGTAATCTGATGGAAAGAATCACATGCCATATGGAAAAATTTGGACTATAATTACAAGTCAAGTTGATACGAGTCTCAGAGAACGTGTTTATTAGAGTCCTTATCCGGATCTTAAAATCTTATGATTTAAGATCTGAACCTTAAGGAACTCTCCCGAGCTTAAATAGGATCTTGAGAGATATCCAAAGTTGATTGCTACCGCCATTGGGACTCGACCTGGCTTGTTGATCTCTTTTGATTGGGGGTAAAAGTTGGTAAATCTGAGGCATCAGTAAGTTATGTAAACAAAAATTGGTCAGTTACTACCAAAATTGCTAATTTGCAAACTATAAAAAGGTCGGTAATTATATAAAAATATTGTTAAGCTATCAATGAGATACTTGGAAAAAAAAAAAAAAAATCGCCTATCGTCAATTATCAACGGCTTTTTGCAAGTACCATCAACATTTATTGGAATTCACCGCCATGGCGACTTCGGAACGATAGAATTCAACGACGAAGCATGAAATCACTGAACCAAAATCAAAGGATGCAGAACAAAACCAGCGGGAGGGATGAATGAATAAACTATTCTTCTTGAAATAGCCCACCGGTTTTTTTTTTTTTTTTTTTTGGTGCTTTTTAAGCATTTAGGACGTCAACCGAATTAACGGCATTTTGCCCTCCTTCGCGCGCAAAAGTAACGGTTGAAACGTAGCCAAAAGAACTTGGCCTCGCTCTCACAGGCTCACTACTGCCCACTTCATCTTCTCTCTGCAAAGAAACCAAGAACAACTTCAACCGAAAAGAAGACTGAGTCATCCGATTCAGAAGAACGAAATTTCTCAGCTTTTCAGTTCTAAGAAAATCCCACACGCACATCTCGCGGTTGTTCATTGGAAGGACAAGACTGCAGGAGAAGAAGAAGAAGAAGAAAGCAGCTTCCGAATGGTCGATACTATTTTATAGACAAGATAGCCATGGATGAGGTCATTGCTCAGGTAAGTCGCCTAGGATATCTGGGACTGGAAGATGAGAGCGAAAGCGACTCTCCTCCAATTCCAGAGGAGGTACGTGATTTTTCTTGAAAATATTTTTATATAATTACCATTTTATAGACAAGATAGCCATGGATGATTTCATTGCTCAGGTAAGTCGCATTGGATATCTGGGACTGGAAGATAAAAGCGAAAGCGACTCTCCTCCAATTCCAAAGGAGGTACGTGATTTTTCTTGAAAATATTTTTATATAATTACCATTTTATAGACAAGATAGCCATGGATGATTTCATTGCTCAGGTAAGTCGCATTGGATATCTGGGACTGGTAAGTCGAATAGGATATCTGGGACTAGAAGATGAGAGCGAAAGCGACTCTCCTCCAATTCCAGAGGAGGTACGTGATTTTTCTTGAAAATATTTGGATATCTTGTTTTTCGGTTTGACTGAATCTTTTCTGTGTGTTTTCCGCAATTTCAATGGACAAAGAAAAGGAAATGGCCGTGAAAGTCGTCTTCAATAGTATGCACATTTCAGATTGTTCTTGTTTTCTTCTTTATGACTGCATGAGAAGCTCAATTCGAAAGGGAAAAAACAAAAGGGAAAACGTTCATCTAATTTGGATTGAGAGCTAAAACCCCAGTTGGCAGAATGCAGTATGTTAAAGGCTAATCTTCAAGGGAGTTTCTCGCTATTTTTCAGGAAATTAATGCTCTGATGTAATTATCACAGATCAACACTTTATGTCATCAACTACATTAGCCCAATTTGAGAATTTATGCATCCCCTCAAGACTGTGTTACCAATTTACAGTTGTAATAATTTTAAGTTGGGTTGATGATTTCGCCATATGAAAGCTTCAAATATACCTTTAAATCTGTACTACATACTGAAAGCTTTACCGTCTCAGGTCCAGATTGAAGATTCTCCGATTTACAGAATAGAAAGACAACTGGGTAAGGGAGGTAATGGGCTGGTATGTGCCGGTCGGCCCATCGGTCCTTCAACTTCGAGTGGTCAAACTGGTCCACATGCAGCGGACGGTCCTTCAACTTCCAGTGGTCAACCTGGTCCACATGCAGCGGAGGTACGGCCTTGAAACTCTAATTCATTTTTCAATTTTGTAAACTCAATACTTGCTTTGGAGCTTAGATAATCAGTAAAACACTATCTAGGTAGCAGTAAAGTTTCAGCAGAAAGATCCCAGTGGAATCGAAGCCGACATTCCCCGTGAGTGGAAAGTTTACGAGTGAGTCACTAAGAATGTTTCCATATTCGTTTTGTTTACATTGGGTTCTAGCACGTGAAATCGGACGAGTTATACAAATCTCACATCCATTTTAACTGCACGTTGTGCAGTGATCTGGGCGAAAATCACGGCATACCACTGCCAAGGGTGCTTTACAGGGGGCAACAAGGTGACTATAACATCCTGGTATGCACAATTCCCTGTGAAAAATGACTTCACATTTTTCTCAGATGCTTATGCTTTCGATAATCTGCGTCGCATATGCAGGTCATGGATTTGCTTGGACCTAGCTTACAGGTCCGGTTGGTCGATAACCGTCCATCGTATGTTCCCTCGTGAAGTGCCCACTCTATGGTTTCTTTTTGAAATTTGTATGTTCTATCGTGTTATGTGTCTTTGTAATATTAACTCTTTATCTTTTCCATTATTTCAGCATGCCATTGGCGGCAGTTGCTTGTGTTGCTGTTGAGGCGATCTCTATTCTTGAGAAGCTGCACTCTAGAGGGTAATGGATGGTGGTCTTCCAATTTCGTTTCTGCTTTTCAATGTTTACCAGGGTTCCCTTTATCGGAGTATAGACTTGATTTCAAAAACCAGAGTCTTTTCTTGGCAGGTACATTCATGGGGACGTAAAACCTGACAACTTTTTGCTCGGTCCTCCAGGAACTCCTGATGAGAGAAAATTGTTCCTGATTGACCTTGGATTAGGTCAGCTGCCAGTTGCATACACAGATTTATATCCTAGGAAACAGATATTAAAACACGATCTGTCTCATTGTTGTTTCATTATTTACAGCTGTGAGATGGCGATGTCATTCGACAGGTTTGCATGTTAGGTACCATCAATGTCCGGACTATTTCAGGTGGGTTCATGTGGTTTTTATCATCTTTACACACAATCCCTGTCCAATGACCCTCCTCTCACAAATATACAAAATTAACTATTTGCTGTAGAGGAACCCCTCTTTTCGCAAGTGTGCACGCTCATCTCGGTCGAACGAGTAGCCGAAGAGATGACCTGGAGTCACTGGCATACATGCTTGCTTTCCTTATCAGCGGTCAATTGCCTTGGCATAGATTTCAGGTTTTAATGTGCTTAAAACCAGAGAAGATGATTTTCAACCGTACAGATGAATCTGCCTTTTTAATCACTGTGGCTGTTTTAGGCAGAGGATATGCTAATATGCAAGAAAAAGATGGCCACTCCTTTGGAAGATCTATGTCACTCTTGTCCTCCACCTTTCCTGCAATTTGCCAAGTTTGCAGTAAATTTGAGTTTCGATGAAGATCCAAACTATGCAAGATATATTTCTCTTTTCCATGGGATGATTGGTCAAAACCCATACGTTTGGCCAGTGAATGCTGATGCTGCTCGAGAGGTACCATCTTATTGCTCTAAATAAGTGCCTTTGCAGTTTCTCGAGATGCAAGATGTTTGTTAATAATTCGTTCTCTATGTGAGCCATATCTTTCTCTTTGTTTCGACATGCATTTGTCAGTCAAATGAGGATGACACACCACCGAAGAGCTCACTAACACGAGGGGGGTTGATGAGATTACAATGGATAAGCATTTTCCAAGAACATCCACCCATGAGGCAAAGGTTAGGACTTAGAGTGACTTACCCCTCACAGTTCCTTCTTTTTTAGTACCTTGAGTATATTTTCAGATCATTGCACCTCGATTATTGACTTCAATTGTCCTGTGGACGATAAAGATGAAGTGTTCATCATCTCATCCACCCCTTTCTTTCTAAAGGATTCGCTACAATGTGGACAATGGGAACCTACCTTTATTCATTGAGGAGGCACGTGCAGATGGAATGTATGTTAGCAGTGTGGCTTCCCGCTTCAATTTGTGGGCCGTGGTTATGGATTCTGGCACTGGCTTCACTGCTCAAGTTCATACTATTTCGCCCGAGTTTCTTCCCGAGGTTGCATTCGAGCTGCCTTAAATTGGACTTTCATCATGTACTGTAGGTCCCCTTAGTCCCATGTGACTATTCTTTTAAAAGATTGCACCAATAAAAAGAGGCATTCAGCCTAAAAGGAACCAACAATACATCAAGCCCAATCAATGGGATTCCCAATTGGGCGTGACTTGACTGCTTAATTTTGTTGTTGTAGAACTGGATTAGGGAACAGTGGGCAAGAAATTACCACATCACTGCAATCGCCGGAGCAGATAATGGTAGCACATTAGTTGTAATGTCCAAGGGTTAGCCAGTGAATGATGCTTTAATCTCTATTTCCAGCAAAAGCTGTTGTACCTCATCAATTATGTGAGCTCTTCTTCATTTTACTGAATTCAGGGCCTCAAAACTGTCAGCAATCTTATCGCGTTGCCAATACATTCCCTTACGGGTGGATTAAGAGGAAATGGGCACGTGGTACTTATGTCACGGCCATGGCCACTGTGGGAGGTAACTGGGTAGTCATCATGTCCTCTGCCACCGGATTTGTCCACCAGGTTTTCCATTCTTCCGTGATTCCTTTTTATACTCCTTTCCAAGATTTATCTTTTGAAGGCTAGAACTGGAAAAAATTTATCTGATTTGGTTTCTTGCACTGAACTTTAAGGTTGTAGAGCTAGATTTTCAGTACCCGTATGAGGGAATTGATGAAAGGTGGAAGCAAGGCTACTTCATCACTTCAGTTGCAGCTACTCCAGATCAGGTAGCTTTTGTCTTCAGCATTCCAGAAGAAGAACCAGTTAGAGGACCCCAAGAGGCAGCCCAGACTTCACATTTTCCTGAAACAGTAGTGACGGTGATTATTTTTGGTCATTTTACAAGCATCTAACTTTTGGTTGCATTTGCTCTGATTCTATGAGATTCATATGGTTCTGATTCTCTCATCTTTTGCAGGAGAGTTGGCCTAGGAATTACTACTTGTCCCTTCTTTGCTACAGCAGACCTGTTTCGTGAACCACCAAGCATGGTGTGTGCATTTACTGGCGTCTTCACGAGTCATTGACGCACATAACATGCATTTTTTGCCATATATATCCCATCTTCTGGGAAGCAAGGATTAACAAGCCACTGATCGATCGTGTATAGATATGAACCCACTTCCCCTGGCACTGTACAGAATTGAAACTGACCAATTCTTGTTTTACTTGTATGCATGTTTGCGTTAAAGTTTTGCACATTCGTGAAGCTTTTGAAACGTTTTAAGAATAATGGTAGACCACAATCTGGTAATGAGAATGATGCAATCTGTATCTAGGTTCTTTCTCTCCACTGAGAGCGCTCTGCTGATTTGTTACCTTAGAATTAGTTGAGACTAGTGTTACATGACGCAATTTACATGTAATCTGATAGAATGAATGACATGCTACACGGCAAAATTTGGACTATAATTACAAGCCAAGTTGATAGGAGTCTCAGAGAATGGGGTTTTTAAAGTTCTTATCCAGATCTCAAAACTTCATGACAAGATCTGAACTTAAGGAACTGTCCTGAGGTTAAACAGGATCTTGAGAGATATCAGGAGTTGATTGCTACAATCATCGGGACTCAATCAGGCTGGTTGATCTCATTTGATTTGCGGTTTTAGAAACCACTCCAGCCAAAGGACCATAACATAACTCATAACTTTAGTAAAGACATCGATTTCATAAGAGAGGCTGGTCTTGGATTTGTCTTCCCTCATCTATCAATGCACAAATGCAACTGGACAAAAATACATAAATTTCCCAGAAGACCAGTTGAACTTCTGATTATTTTTTCTGCTATTTATCAAAACTAGGAAGGAAAAATAAGCCAACCGGATTTTAGTATTGGTGATCACTACAGATTGCAGAGCGTCCGTGAATGTCACCATGGACCAAATGAAAGACCGCCCACTGTGGGGACTCAACTTCTTAGCAGTGAGATTTGAAACTTGATCAAATTTATATAGAAGTACCACATGTCAAGTCTATCATAGGTAAAAGACGATCAATTCATGTAAAAGTAGGTTGGTAAAAGTTAATTGATAATCTATTTTAAGCAATCAAGTTTTGAATGTTTCTCATGATCCTATTCAAGATCGGGATAGTTTGTTAAGTTTTAGACATCTGATTTGTGATCTGGGTTGTATCTTAATAACCGTGTTCTCGAGGGTCTTAGTGAGGAAGAACATTAGTAGGGGACAATGTCATTCTATTGCCAGGCTCTCTGGGAATTATTATATCGGAAAAGCTTCAAAAACATCATGAATATTGGGGATCTCCTGCACATATGCATATATAAGGAAAAAAAAATCCGGTTACTGTTCAATGCCTCACATGATTGATCAGTGGCTTCATCCTAAATAAAAGGGGAAAATTAGATGGCAAAAGATGCACATAAAATGTGACAAGTAACTCTTGAAAACACCGGTAATGTGCAGCGGCAGTGGTGCTCGGTAGCTCACAAAATAGTTCAGCAGCAACAAAGAAGAAAAATACAGTAATACCGACAACACCAAAACAAGGCCACCCTTCCTGCAAAATGAAGGTGAGAGAAGTCAGAAGCCTGGAGAATCAAAGTGAGTTCAACCTAAGCTAGCCCACCCTTCCTGCAAAATGATGAGAGAAGTCAGAAGCCTGGAGAATCAAAGTGAGTTCAACCTAAGCTAGATGCTTGTAAAATGGCTGAATACAATCACCACTACGTAGGTATCGGGAAAAGATGGGTTTGGGCCCGCCTGTGTAGGGGGGCCTCTTGCCGGTAATTCCCCAGGAATGCTAAAAACAAAGGCTATCTGATTCAGAGTAACGCTACCAGGATGAGGTCCGATACCTTTGGCTCCACTTCTCACCTCTCATGAATAAGGGACAATAGTCTAGCTCTACAACCCTGAAGTTTAGTGCGATGAAACGAAACCAATCAGGACACGAATCTTCAAGTAAAGCGGTGTGCAATTCCTAACACATGTTGCCGTCATCTGCAGTGGCTAACATGTGATCATTGCACTGCGCACATGGAGTTCGTGTTGACCAGATACAGTATAGATGTCCACTTGCTGTGATGGCTCGACTCCAACTTCAGGATGTGGAGTCAGATACGAAGACTAGTCATTTGTCAAATGATCAAGCTTTTGTGGAGACATTCCTGGACAAGACCATCTCTCTTCTTACTGTACTCTTGCAATTGACCTATCTTCCTTGCAATGAAGGTTACAACTTTGAAAATGGATATTTAACTATTTGATAATTTTGTTTTGCACAGGTTCAAAATATTAAAAAAAATGAAAAATAACAATTGTCATTCTAATTTTTTATATTATATGACTTTGCTAAAATATTTCTCGAGCTTGAACTTAGAAGCAAAATTCAAGTATGAAATAAAAACATATGAAGTGCAGCTACTATTTGTCGTCACAAGTCCAAATTTTGGTCAGAAAAGCAATAAAAAGGAATTCATAAGCAATCGTAATAGAGGGATATTGGCTTAAGAAATGAGGATGACTTTGTGTAACTTAAATAAATTATCATAAAGCAATCAGAGGTCAACCGAAATAACGGCATTTTGCCTTCCTTCGCGCCAAAACTGACACCCTCAACCTCGCACCGCCCACTCATTCTCTTCAAGAACCCCGATCGTTTTCTCAAACAGAAAGAGAAAAAGAAGAAACAAGATTGAAGGTAAGTATTCTGCTTGATCTTCCCTCTCTCTTCAAAAGAAGATCTCCTCAATTTCAAAGCTCGGTTGAGACCAGTGGGGACGACGCGGTTCAGAACCATCAAGATTGGATTAAAGCTGGCAGAACCATCAAGATTGTTAAAGATATGGAGCAGTTTAGCATCGGAAGTTGTAAAGGCGATGAGGGCCATCGAGATGAGAACCAAAGCAACGCTCCTCCAATCCCAGAACAGGTATTTGCATTGGAGAAAGAGTAAAAATTGCAAGTCGAATCCCATGTTGATTAGTTCGCAAAGTTTTGGCCGTCCTTGACTTCTGGGTTTGAGAAATTCATTCCCATGAAGCAGTCAGTGTCTTTCTTGTTTTGATGTTGAT
Source organism: Eucalyptus leucophloia subsp. euroa (assembly GCA_017140325.1). Classification (NCBI taxonomy): domain Eukaryota; kingdom Viridiplantae; phylum Streptophyta; class Magnoliopsida; order Myrtales; family Myrtaceae; genus Eucalyptus; species Eucalyptus leucophloia. The sequence continues at coordinate 49,886,695 of CM029470.1, forward strand.
TCAGCAAACTTAAACAGAGCAGAAGGAAAACATGACCAAGATTTTGGTGGGTCATCTTGGCTATTCTTTCGGCCAAAGAGAAAAGAGGAAGATTTCATCTAATTCAGATTGCTAACTAGGATCCCATGCAAGTTCCATAAATTTTCTGTCGTCGGCTATTTTTTATCCATTCAAGAACTCCGTGCATCAGAGTGTCAGATCATAAATTACTGGCAGTTGTAATGAAAACAGTTCATCCATTCACCATGCAATTCGAAATATGTACTGAAAATTTGATCTTCTCAGGTTCAGATTGATGATTCCCCAGTTTACAGAGTAGAAAGAAAACTGGGAAAGGGAGGTTTCGGGCAAGTTTACATCGGTCAAGCCATCAGTCCAACTTCAAGTGATCAAACTCGTGCACAAAAAGCAGAGGCATGGCTCTGAGCTCTAGTTTTATCATTTTCAGATATTTGTTACATTGGCACCGACAGTTTACATCATTTAACGTGGCACTATCTAGGTGGCCATAAAATTCGAGCATAAAGACAGCAAAGGATGTGAAGGTGGCATCCCTAATGAGTGGAAAGTTTATGAGTGAGTACTTTAGAATTATTGCGTGCTAGATTTGGCTATATCTTGCTCTTGCATGTATAATTGGATAAAGGTGTTGAATTTCGCATCTGCGTTCTGCATATTGCACAGTGATCTGGGTGAGGGTCACGGGATACCACTGCCACTAGTACATTACAAGGGGCAACAAGGAGACTATTATGTCATGGTATGTCCATTCCCTTCGACTTGGATTTTGTACTATTAGAATGCAAAAATTCAATGATCTTCTTCGGATATGCAGGTCATGGATTTGCTTGGACCTAGTTTACCAGCCTCTTTGGTCAACAACGTCCCAACGTATGTTTCCTTGTAAAGTTAACAGCTTTTAAAGTGTCTGCTCTTGAGGCTCTCTTAAACAATCTCTAATTCTTTTTCAGCTTCTGATGTTAGCTTTTTCCTTGGTACTACAGCCTTCCATTAGAAGCAATTGCATGTATTGCCGTTGAAGCTATATCTATACTTGAGAAGCTGCACTCTAGAGGGTAATAGATTACTAGCTTCCAGTCGCATGTTTGTTAGCATTTTCTTTATCAGTTGGTCAAATCAGTTTTTCGGTAGGCCAGACTATCGGAAACATATGCCAGTTCCGACCTTTTGCAATGTTTCTCATGTATGCTTCTTTTCTGGGCAGGTATATCCATGGTGACATAAAACCAGGTAACTTTTTGCTTGGTCCTCCAGGAACTCGTGAAGAGAAAACATTGTTTCTGACTGACCTTGGGTTAGGTACCTGCCAATTGCATGAATACTTTTATGCTAGAAATTAGTGATTGCAAAGGATAAATGCACATGTCTCGTCATTTGTTCATGACCTTGCAGCTACAAGATGGCAAGATCCCTCCACTGGTTCTCACGTTAAGTACAACCAAACTCCAGGAAATTTCAGGTTCGGTCAAAATGATGTTAAACATCTTCACATGCACATACCACATGCCCTACCTTTTTAATCACAGTTCCGTGCACCGGAAAAAAAAATTACTGCAGAGGAACAATTCTATTTGCAAGTGTGCACACTCAACTTGGCAGAACAAGTAGCAGAAGAAACGACCTAGAGTCTCTGGTTTACATGCTCATTTATCTTATCCGCGGCCATTTGCCTTGGCAAGGACATCAGGTTTCATTCCCTATACCTGGAGAAGATTTCTTGAACCATAAACCTGTATTGGTCTTTTGATCGCCACAGTTCTCTCAGGGGGAGGATACGTCTTTCCCTGTTTGCAAGCAAAAGAGGGCCACTCCTCCAGACACACTGTGCGACACTTGTCCTGAGCCTTACCTGCAGTTCACGACATTTGTGCTTAGTCTGAAATTCGATGAAGAACCAAACTACGCTAGATACATTTCTCTCTTCCATGGGATCATTGGTCAAAATCCATATGTTTGGCCCGTGCACAGCGATGTCGCTCAGGAGGTAGTATCCTGTTCTAGTAAAAAAGCAATAGATGTTAATGAAATTTCTCATTCGAGCTCTCCTCTAATTGAGCCATGTCTTCCTCTTTCATGTGATACGCACGTATCAGGTACCATGGAAGCAAGTGCAGTTAAATGACGATGACGAGCCATCAAAGAAAATACAGAAACTAACACAATGGATAAGCGTTTATGATGTGCATCCACCCATGAAGCAAAGGTGTGAACTTGCATTTCAGATTTATTTAGTTTTTCTGGGGTACCTTGAGTTCATTGATGACCTTCCTCTTTCTTGCAGATACTGCTCTAATTTGGATTATGTCGACCTGATCTTCCATATTGAGAAGGGACATGCTGAGGGAATGTACATCACCAGTGTGACTTACAGTTTTCGCTCTAAGTCATGGGCCTTAATAATGGATGATAGTGCCCGCTACACTGCTCAGAATTATGCTTTTTCATGCGGCTCTCTTCACAAGGTTCTGTTTGAGCGGCTTTGCTTTGGACTTTCATATATAGTAGATCCCAATAGTTGCCTGTTACGATTCTGATAATACATAACTGGAAGAAATTTTGTATTAGATCCATTAGGAACATGGATACATCAACCTCTTATGGAAGGATTCTCAATTAGGACTGTCTTGACTGCTTATTTCCTTATTTGAAGGAATGGATTGAGAAACAATGGTCGGAGAACTTCTACATCACTGCAGTGGCTGGAGCAGATGACGACAGATTTCTAGTTGTAATGTCCAAGGGTCAGTCCATGAATGGCTGTTTCACCGGTTTTCTTGATGAACACACAGGGACCTGGAATATTCGGCAGTCTTGTTGTGTTTTTGAAATATTTCCTTTCAAATGGATCAAGAAGAAGTGGGCAGAAGGTCTTTATGTCACTGCCATTGCCACTTCAGTAGTTTCAACCAAAGGAACCAGATTTACCGACCAGGTTCTTCTTTCTTCTCCTTTTCTACCATTACCCAATTACTCCTCATTTCAAGAATTTCCTTTGAAGTGTCTGGAACCAGAGGATTGCTCTGATTCAGTTTCTTGTGCAAAACTTTTAAGGCCATAGAGCTAGACTTTCAGTATCCAGCCGAAGGCATTCGTAAAAGGTTGAAGCAGGGCTATCATATCACTTCGGTCGCAGCCAATCTGGATGAGGTTGCTTTTATCTTCAGTATTCCTGGAGGAGTAGCAACAACCATAAGTGTAGAGCAAGAGATGCTTCAGACTTCCAATTTTCCTAATGATAGTGAGATCAAGGTGACTAGTCTGGCCCTTTTACCAGCATCTATTTGGCTGTATAACCTGTGCTTCACCAAAGCACTTGTTCTCATTTCTGCAGGAGAAGTGGGCAAGGAATTACTATATTTCTTCTCTTTGCTGCGGTTGAACCATTGCTTCGGCTACCAAGTATAAGCGCAATCAAGGATGTCTCAGCAAGTGACATGACCACTCCGGATGCGTCTTTTGCCATCTATTGGCCAATTCTTAGGAAGCAGGTTAAACAAGTCACTGATCAATCCAGTACAAAGTTGAATAATAGCCACTTCCTCTAATACCAAATGGAATTCATTGTAACTTCTTTACGATACTTTTGTGCAGGAAAATTTTTGTATTAATTCTGAAACTTTCAAGCTTAACACTTGGTAAATTTTGCCAGGTGATAACCAACTTTTCTCCAAGAGATGCAACATTTCTTGACAAAATTTCCGGTAGCCATTAGGACTTGATATTGTCAATTGTTGGCCTTGTACAATTTGATCTTCAGAAACCAGACCAGCCGAGGAACCATGACAGAATTCGTAACTTCAGTGAAAACATCAACTTTGAACCAGAGGTTGACCTAGGGTTGACCTTTATATATGCATAAATGCAACTAGACAAATTCCTGAATTTCCCCAAATGCAGTCTAGCTCTCTTCTGCCTTTGCACTTGAGGGCCAATTTCCATCTGGCCCGAGAAACATCTGATTTGATTCGTTCTCAATAGCCATGAGAGATGATCATCTTTCCCACCCGTACAGAGTAGGACATGCCAAGCCAAATCATTTTTCAGCCAATACGGTGATCACAACAAGGGTGAAAAAAATAAACAAATAAATAAAATAAACAAAGTCATCCGGCTCATTGTTGGTGATCATTTCAAGTGATACATTAAACTATCAGTGGAGGAGAAATTTAGGAACATTAGCGTTGGATGGATCTGTCATCAAGGAGGTATACACAGAGAGGAACGACCCCTTCTCTGAATACCAAGCAAATTGCAGACAGATAGGATCTGAGTGCTCGGTTTTGCATCTGCTTGTCTGCTACAGTAGTTGTTTAAGCTTAATCAGCAAAAATATGTTAAAAATAGAGAGAGATGACCCGAGATGGTCGCCTTCCGACAAACAATAGTTATCAGTTTAGGGCTGCTCTTAGTTCAAAGCAATAATGTTGCAAGATGCAGTCCAGACACAGCGTTGGTAAGCTAATCTGCAAGGGAGAACAATCTTGTTTTCAGGGCCGTATCATGCTGCCATGCACATATAGACCTCAAGATTCAGCTGCACTGACCGTGAATTTTGATCATAATTATTATAGCTACAACATGATGGATGAACATGTTACCGTCCTCTGCTATGGACAGTGCATGCTATGGACTTTCGTGTGAAGTTCGCCTTTGACCAGATACACCATAAATTTCCATTTGCTGTGGAGGCTATAATGGTTCATTCCTGCACAAGACCATTTCTCTTGCTACTTTACCATTGCAATTATCCCATCTTCTTTGCAATGAAGGTTAAAACTTTGCTTGCTTGACAATATAAATAAGATAAGAAGGAACATAGGAGAAACCAACACCATTGCTTCATTGTTGACACCTAAATCTTAAAGTCAAGCCTATTATTTTTTTAATGTGGCCGATAATAAGCTCACAAGAATTATGAGAGTCAAGCCGATAATTGAATTAGGCATAGGCTCGTTGCTGCTGCCTTGCATCGCTCCAGCACTGGTGATGGTCACACAGCAACTGCGGCGAGTGTTCCTAGTCGCTGTGCTACTCCAGTTCAACGTGTCCGCTGGAGTGACCTGCACCCTCCTCGCGCCGCCTCCAGTCGATCCCGACGGTGCTACAACTACTGTACCAACAATATGAGGCGTCGGAATATCAGCGAAAGCAGCTCCTTAGGCCCCCACACCGAATCCTGCCCCTATAAGTTTTTCCTTGCAGATTCCTAGACGACGTTGCTGTCCGAAACTCCCCGAATCTTTGTGAGTACTGATTTACTGGGCGACTTTGTCTTTGACCAGCAACGAATCATCGGCGTTCCTACGGTCCAACACCTTGCTACCGCAACCGCCGGTTGAACCTCCGGCGAGGAACTCGGTCTTCACGTCCCCAAGCAGAAATACCGGCGAATGTTCTTTACGTAGCTCCGTCGTCTCGTGTCGCTCACCACTTTCCATTTGGAAGAATTCTAATGAAGTTCCATTCTTTCTTATTGAACTGCGAGGGAGGAGACAACTCAGCCAAAATAACCACCGACCATCGTATTCAACACCAGGGTCCAAGAGGTTTACTTATCATCTCTCCGTGACACCTCAGTAAGCTTCGCCATTGAAGTTTCACGGCCAAGACACCCAAATCACAAATAGGATTATTTCCTAATTTGCAATGCACACATAATCGATAATTTAATTTCTTAGATTTGAGATGGAATTATGGATTGCACAGAAAATTGATTATTTGATCTTTAAGGCTTAAGATGAAGTTATTGATTTTATTTGCTTCCATATTCAAATTGAGTGGATAGTTATTGCTATCTTTTAGCTTATCTTTGATGATTGAGTGTTTATCTTTTTATTTGTTTTCCTTATCTAACAATATAAAAAATAGAAAAAAATTGCTTGTTAGATTAGAATAGATTTTTTTTAAAGAGCATTGCACATAGATAGATTTTATTCTTTAATTTAGATTGCATGCTAAGATAATATCTATCTAGTTGGGATAATTATTTGATAATAATATGATTTAATCTAAATTATTTCTATATTGAATAATATATCATTTTAGATAGTCTAATTTTTCATATTTATTAATTATGAATAGAAAATAACAAAAATATTATGTGCAGATCATATAGGATTAGATGTTATAAATTCCATGTCATCGCCTTGTCACTATCTATACCATATCATATATTCCATGCCATCAATGCCATGTCATTTGAGGATTGCACGTTTATGTCATTTAATTAGAATTGCATGTCGTGTTAGAATTAGGTCAAGTCGCATGTCTATAGTACATCATCTATATTCACCTGGATTAGAATAGTATATAATTATTTTTCATAAAAAGGAAATCCCCAAAAAGGATTAGTTAAGATTGCATAAACATTTAAATAGAATGTTTAGGCTAGATATTCATTTTCAATTAACATTGTTGCTTCGAGGTAAGTAAATTTCTTCTCTACTCTAGCAATTTATTTACTGTTTTTTATTATTAAGTGTTAATTTCATTGATTGCGCACCCATGTAATCACTCCCTGCATATTAGTAGATAAGGTTAAAATAAATCCAAGTTACCTAATAGAACTTTTTCTTCTAAAATAAAAAAGAAAGTATCGAAAGAGTGTTGGAATAATCTAGCATAACCAAGTTTTCAATACATTTAATTTTTGGTTTGTAGAGGTAAAATATTCTCCCACACTTTACATGATTTCTAATCACTCCTTGCATGTTAGTGGATAAGGCTAAGTGTAGGCTAAGTGTGGGATAATACTTTATTTCTACGATGTGCCCGCCGGTGGACTTGTGGTGGTGGCCAGCGGTGCCTTGCGATGTGCCCGCCGGTGGTGCTCAGCTAAGTGGGCTTATCGTGGTGATTACTCACGGCAAGACTAACCGTGTTGGTGTCTTGGCCGAGGACTGCTCAAGGTGGCATTCAGCTCAGCTGGATAGTCGCGGATCAACCTGCAAAACAGAGACAGCGACAACGACCGTACAAAGATGCAACGGGGACGGCTGAAGCCAAGCCGGCTGGATGGGGACGAGGGTGCCAACGGGCAGGGAGCTCTCTGTCACGCAAGAACAGTGACAATGGACATCTTGAGAGAGGGCGGCAGCTTCGTCACGTGGCTGAAGACAATGCTACAGCATTGTTGGGGCAAAGGCGACAACGTAGGATGTCGCCGGTGGATCAGCAAGCAGCAGCAGCAGCAGCTCCAGCTCTCGCAGTTTGTGATGCAGGCAGCAAGGAGCAGGTTACGGTGGCTGGCATCGTCTTGGTGCAAGGCAACGACAAGTTTGTCGTCACAGCCAGGAAATCAGCAGTGCATCGCGGGCAGAGCACCTGGAGATCAAACAGCATAAAATTTCAAACAGGAGACAGAGTACTGTTATTCTCCGAGGAGACTATTAGCTTCACTTTAATTGCCAAGGTATCAAATGAAAAAACAGCCCTGTCAAGAGAGTACTGTTACGCTCACCATCCCACAATCGACTTTTAGCTAATAGCTGTTCATTGAGTCTTCATGGCTCAAAAGATAATGTTCACAAGCCAATTAAAGAAACAGATAACTGTTTGCAATAAAGCCTATATATCAGATGATAAAATGAGGATGGTGATAAGTGAATGTATCCGAGAAGAAGAATTATCTTCCCAAGGCAACTTGGCCAGATGACTGAGCTATTACCATGCCCCATCTTCTGTTGACTTGGCCTTTAGTCTGCCATCTTTTGCCCCGCTGCTACTGAAGCAGCAACACAAATAAGGCACATCTATCTACAAGATCATGCCATTACCAGTCAACTTTCAAAACTGCTACATCAGTGTAATCACTAGCAAGCCAAGAGGAAAAATCTCAAACTGGGGTCCGAGGTATGGGCTTGAGAGATAACTAGATCCCGCCCGCATGCACGCTGCACACGTGCAGACTGCAGAGTGCTTCTAGCCTTTGTTGCTTTTGTGCAAGATAGGCATTACAGTTTCTCCCAAATCAATTCACATGCACATACACAGAAAGAAACCCATTAGTCTATTCCAATATAGCAAAAGTTGGAAGTTTCTTCACTTAACACTTCCCCAATTGATCTACATTTTCAGCCAAAACTTGATGGAACATAAATTATTTAGAGGGTATCCTCGGAAGCCGCTAAAAGCAGAGACAAAACCCATTTCCGGCTTAAATATGCAGATGCTTCATACATCTTTGGCGCTTACAAGTAAAAAGACTAAATTACCCTTCGTTCCAATTTTTGCGCTAAATTGTATAACCGGTCATTTTAGCGAGGACGCCCTCGTGTATATTCCCTTTCGGTTATCATAAGCATTCAAGGGTCAACCGGAATAACGGCATTTTGCCTATCTCCGCTTTCAAAAGTTCGTTCTTGGCCCCCCAAAAACTAACAAACTCTTCTCGCACTGCCCGCTCATTCTCTTCAAGAACCCGAATCATCTTTTTTCCAGAGAATAAGAAACAAGAACTGGGAGGACTAAAACTCTGCTTGATCGTGCACGTCTCCTCAAAAGAAGATCTCCTCTATATCAACTCAGGCCCACACTGGTGGAGACGAGGCAGTTCAGAACCAGTCGAGATTGGATTAAAGCTGGGAAGGGTAGATATGGATCGGTCTAGAAATCGACGCCGTCGAGGCGACCCTCCTCAAATCCCAGAACAGGTACTTGCGTTGTTCTTGGAAATGGGTGGTCTAGTAGAGGAAGTATAAAGATGCAAGCCGAACGCCATGTTCAATAGTTTGCAAATCTTGGGCTGTTCTTGCTTTTAGATTTGAGAAGTTCAATTCCAAGGAACAATCGGTGTCGTTCTTGCTTTTGCGTTGGTTCAGCAAAAATTAAACAGAGCTAAATGACGAAGAATTTGGTGGGTCATTTTTGGCCATTTTATCGGCCGAAGAGAGAAAAGTGGAAATTTCCATCTATTACAGATTTATAACTAAGATGCCCATGAAAGTTCTGTCAGCGACTATTTTGCTCCATTTGAGAACTTCATGCATTACAATATCAGATTACTTGTTACCGACAGTTGCAAAGCTTTTAGGTACGGTGCAATTTGTTCAGTAATTCACTATGCAAGTTCCAAATATGTACTGAAAATTCGATTATCTCAGGTTCAGATTGATGATTCTCCAGTGTACAGAATAGAAAGAAAACTGGGAAAGGGAAGCTTCGGGCAAGTTTATGTCGGTCGAGCCATCAGTCCTTCAATTCCATATGATCAAACTGGTGTGGAAGCAGCAGAAGTATGGCTCTCATTTTATCTTTTCAGATAATTCGTTACATTGGCGCCATTACTTTACATGATTTAACGCAGTGCTATCTAGGTGGCCATAAAGTTCAAGCATAAAGACAGCAAAGGATGTGAAGGTGGCACCCCTCATGAGTGGAAAGTTTATGAGTGAGTCCTTAGAGTTATTGCATGTTAGATTTCACTATATCTTGCTCTTGCATGTAAAATTAAATTAGGGTGTTGAATTTCACATCTGTGTTCTGCATATTGCACAGTGATCTGGGTGAAAGTCACAGCATACCACTGCCACGAATACATTACAAGGGGCAACAAGGTGACTATTATGTCACGGTATGTGCATTCCCTTTGACTTGGATTTTGTACTACTAGAATGCAAAGTTTTCAATGATCTTCTTCAGGATACTCAGGTCATGGATTTGCTTGGACCTAGTTTACAAGCCGACGACGATAGACCAACGTATATTTCCCCATAAAGTCATCAGCTTTTACAGTGTCTGCTCTTCAGGTTTTCTTAAACAATTTCTGATTCTTTTGTCAGCTTCTGATTTTAGCTCCTTCCTTGCTACTACAGCCTTCCATTAGATGCAATTGCATGTATTGCTGTTGAAGCTATCTCTATACTTGAGAAGCTGCACTCTAGAGGGTAATAGCTGACTAGCTTCCAATCGCATGTTTGTTCGAATTTTCTTTATCGAATGGTCAACTTGAAGTTTTGGTAGGCCAGACTATCAGAAATTTATGCCAGGTCCGACTTTTTGTGATGTTTCTCATGTATGCTTCTTTCCTGTGCAGGTACATCCATGGTGACATAAAACCAGGTAACTTTTTGCTTGGTCCTCCAGGAACTCCTGAAAAGAAAACATTGTTTCTGACTGACCTTGGATTAGGTACCTACCAATTGCATGAATACTTTTATAGCCTAGATATTAGTGATTGAAAAGGAGAAAGGCACATGTCTCATTGTTTAGTCATGACCTTGCAGCTACAAGATGGCAAGACGCCTCCACTGGTTCGCACATTAAGTACAACCAAACTCCAGATGATTTCAGGTTCAGTCAAAATAATGTCAACATCTTCATATGCACAGACCACGTGGCCTACTTGTATAATTACTGTCCCATGCACTGCAAAAAATTTGCAGCAGAGGAACAATTCCATTTGCTAGTGTACACACTCAACTTGGTAGAACAAGTAGCAGAAGAAATGACCTAGAGTCTCTGGTTTACATGCTCATTTATCTCATCCACGGTCGTTTGCCCTGGCAAAGTCATCAGGTTGCATTCCCTACATTCAGTGAAGATTTCTTGAACCATACATCTGTATCAGTCTTTTCATCGCCACAGTTTTTCCAGGGAGGAGATAAAGCTTTCCCTGTTTGCAAGCAAAAGATGGCCACTTCTCCAAACGCCCTGTGTTTTTTATGTCCTAAGCCTTACCAGCAGTTCACCACGTTTGTGCTTCATCTGAAATTCGATGAAGATCCAAACTATGCTGGGTACATTTCTCTCTTCCATGGGATCGTTCGTGAAAATCCATACGTTTGGCCTGTGCACATCGATGTTACTCATGAGGTAATAGACGTTAATGAAATTTCTCATTTGAGCTCGCACTCTAATTGAGCCAGGTCTTTCTCTTTCATTTGATACGCACATATCAGGTACCACATAAGCGAGCACGGTTAAACGATGACAGTGAGCCATCACAGTTTATACGGACGGGGTTGAAAGTAACACAATGGATAATCGTTTACCGTGTGCATCCACCCATGAAACAAAGGTAAGGACTTGAATTTCAGATTTATTTATTTTTCTCTGTGGTACCTTAAGTTTATTGATGATCTTCCTCCTCTTCCTTGCAGATATTTCTATAATTTGGACGATGCCGACCTCAAGTCACACTTTGAGAAGGGAGATGAGGAGGGAATGTATGTCACCAATGTGGCTTACTGTTCTAACACAAATTCATGGACCGTCATAATGGATGATAGCACCGGCTACACTGATCAATGGCTTGTTGGTTTTTCACAACGCACTCCTCCCAAGGTTTTATTTGTGCGGCTTTACATTGGACTTTCATCTATATTAGACCCATTAAGAACATACATACATCAACCTCTTTGGGATTCTCAATTAGGACTGTCTTGACTGCTTATTTCCTTATTTGAAGGAATGGATTGAGAAACAATGGTCGGAGAACTTCTACATCACTGCAGTGGCTGGAGCAGATAAGGGCGGATTTTTACTTGTAATGTCCAAGGGTCGGTCCGTGAATGCTTAATTTCTATTTTGATGACTCCTTAGTAATGTCATCCTCGACCATTCACCAGTTTTTCTTGATATGCACATAGGGACCCATATCACTCGGCAGTATTTTCATGTTGCTAATACATTCCCTTTCGAGTGGATCAAGAAGAAGTGGGCAGAAGGTTTTCGTGTCACCGCCTTGGCCACTTCCAGGAGCCGGTGGGCAGTAGTTCTGTCTAGTGGAACCAGATTTACCGACCAGGTTATTCTTTCTTCTTCCCTTTTCTGAGACTACCCGATTACTCCTCATTTAATGATTTTCCTTTTAAGTGTCTGGAACCGGAAGATTTTGCTCTGATCCGGTTTCTTGCACTAAACTTTCTAAGGCCGTAGAGCTAGACTTTCAGTATCCTGAGGAAGGCGTTCATGAAAGGGCGAAGCAGGGCTATTATATCACTTCGGTTGCGGCCACTCCGGATGAGGTTGCTATTATATTTAGTAAATCAGAGGAGTACCAGCGACTGCAAGTGTGGAGCAAGAGACGCTTCTGACTTACGGTTTTCCTGTAGATTTTCGGATCAAGGTGATTAGTTTGGCCTTTACCAGCGTCTATTTGGTTGCATTTGCTCTGCTTCACCAAGCACTTGTTCTCATCTTCTGCAGGAGAAGCAGGCAAGGAATTACTACATTTCTTCTCTTTGCTTCGGTCTAACCCTTGCTTAAGCTACCAAGTACATGTGCAACCAAGACTTTCTTAGCAAGCGACACGACCACTCTGCATGTGTTTTTTGTCTTCTATTGCGGATTCTGTTGGAAGCAACTTCAACAAGTCTTGTCTAATGCTGCAAGAAATTGATTGAAACCTCTGTGTCAACTTTTGGGGAAGAAGTTTTTCGTATTGATTCTGAAACTTTTCAAGCTTTAAAAAAGAAAAGTAGGCCTACAGTTGGTAAATTTTTCCAGGAGGTAACCAACTTTTCTCCATGGCAGGCAACAGTACATAACAATGTTTGCATAACAATGTTTGCATAACAATATTTGCAGTATGCTTTGGGACTCGATTGTATGGATTGTCGCTCTTGCATGATTGGAATTTCAGAAACCAGACTAGGCGAACAATCTCAACATAATTCGTAACTTCAGCGAAAATGTTGACTTTGTACCAGAGGTTGACCTCACATTGACCTTACACATGCATAAATGCAACTGGATAAACGTTCCTGATTTTCCAAGATAAGTACAGTATCTTTTTTATACTAAACTACTTTGATCACAGCAAGGGAGAAAAGAAAAAGGTCAACTGGCTTATAGTGTCGGTGATCATTTCAAGTGATATGTTGAACTATCAGCTGGGGGAGAAATTTAGGGAAATCAGGGTTGGAAGGAGCTGGCATATGAGAGAGAGAGAGGAACGACTTCTCTCTGGATATCAAGCAATTGCAGAAAAAGTGAGGATCTGAATGCTCGAATTTGTATCTGCTTGTTCACTCCATTGTGTCATTTAAGCTTAAACAGCAAAAAAAGCATAGAGAGTGATAACCCGAGATAGTTGCTTTCCGCCAAGCAACAGTCATCAGTTGAGGTCTGCTCTTAGTTCAGAGCAATAATGTCGCGAGATGCAGTCAAGACAAAAGTTGGTGAGCATAATCTGCAAGGGGACCAATTTCATTTCTCAGGGCCATACCGTTCTGCCATGTATATTGTCCTAAAAAATTTGGCTGCATAGACTGCAAATTACGATCATAGTTTTTACAACCATACTGCAATGAATGAACATGTTACCATCGTCTGCTATGGCTGTGGTGCATGCTATGGACTTTCACATGATCATCGCTCTGCTTGCATGAAGTTTCGCCCTTGACCAGATATGGTGTAGATGTCCACTTGCTGTGGGGTCTCAACTCCAGCTTCAGTTTTTAGAGCCAAGACAGCGAAAACTACTCAAGTTTGCTGAATGATCAAGCGGTTTGAGAGACATTCCTTGACAAGACCATCTCTCGTTACTTTACCATTGCTATTATCCTATCTTCTTTGCAACGAAGGTTGAAACTTTGAAAAAAAAAATGGATATTTGACCATAGTATGTTACATTAAGCATTTTGCATCGCATAGGTTTAATTTAAGAAAAGAAAAAATAACAATTGTCATTCTTAATTTTTGACATTATACTGCTTTGTGCGTTATATTTGAAACTAATATTTTAGGGTGGTAAATGGTGATTTCAAAAGAAAAACCATAATGGTTACTAATATACAGTGCAACGCAAATTGGTAGCCCTAATTCAGGGCGCAAACCAGTAATTTTAGTAAATAGAGGGTGAAAAATGACACTAGCATAAAACATGAGGATGCCCTAATGTAATGTCCCAATGAACCATCACAAGCAATCACCCGTCAACCGAAACAACGGCATTTCTGCTTATCTTCGCGCCAAAGAACTAGCAGACTCACCTCGCGCTGCCAACTTGTTTACTTCAAGAGCCCACATCATCTTTCCAAGAAAAGAAGTAACATTGAAAGGAACAATTCTGCTTGATCGTGCCTTTCTCTTCAAAAGAATCTCCTCTATACCAGAGCTCGGTTGGGACCGATGGGGATGACTGGTTCGGAACGAGCAAGATTAGATTAAAAGCTTGGGAGGGCAAATATGGATCCGTCTAGAAGTCGAAGTCGTGGAGCAGAGGAGGGGCTTCAAGATGGGATCCGAAGCAACACTTCTCCCATCCCAGAACGGGTACTTGCATTGTTCTTGAAAATGGGTGGTTTAATGGAGGCTAGAATGAAAAAATGCGAGTCGAATCCGATGTTCAATAGTTCAAAAATTTTGGGTCGTCCTTGCTCTTCGGTTTGAGAAATTCATTCCGGAGGAGTAATCAGTGTCGTTCTTGTTCTTGAGTTGATTCAGCAAAATTAAACAGAGCAAATGGGTCAAACATGACAAAGATTTTGGTGGGTCATCTTCGGCTATTTTATCTGCCAAAGAGAAAATGGGGAAATTTTCACTTAAACCAGGTTGATTACTCAAATACACATGCAAATTCCATAAATTCAGTTTCTGTCATGAGCTTCTTTTGCTCCATTTGACAACTCCATGGATCGCCATATCATATGTCAGCAACCTTTGTAAAGCTTTTAGGTACAATGCAATCGGTTCACTGATTCATCTTGCAAATTCCAAATATCTACTGAAAATTTGATTGTCTTGGGTTCAGATCGATCATTCTCCAGTTTACAGAGTAGAAAGAGAACTGGGAAAGGAAGGTTTCAGGCATGTTCACGTCGGTCAAGCTGTCAGTCCTTCAAGTGATCAAACAGGTGTGGAAGAAGCAGAGGTATGGCTTTAAGCAACAACTTTTTTCAATTAATGCATTACATTTGCACCATACTCTACATGATTTAATGCACCACTATTCAGGTGGCCTTAAAATTCGAGCATAAAGGCAACGAAGGATGTGAAGGTGGCATCCCTAATGAGTGGAAAGTTTATGAGTTAGTCCTTCAGAATAATTGCACTACCGATTTTGCCATGTGGTGATCTTGCATGTGAAATTGGATTTGCGCATTGAACTTCACATCTGAGTTCTGCTTATTGTGCAGTGATCTCAGTGAAAGTCATGGCATAGTGCTGCCACGAGTACATTACAATGGGCAGCAAGGTGACTATTATGTCATGGTATGTGCATTTCTTTCGACTCGTATTCTGTAATTCTACAATGCAAAGTTTTCGATGATCTTCTTTGTTTATGCAGGTCATGGATTTGATTGGACCTATTTTAAAAGCTCCTCTAATCAGCAACTTCCCAACGTATATTTCCCTGTTAACAAATTTTGCAGTGTCTACTCTTCAAGTTCTGTTAAACAATCCCCAATTCTCTTTCAGCTTCTAATGTTTTCTCTTTCCTTACTAGTTCAGCCGGCCATTGGAAGCAATTGCATGTATTGCCATTGAAGCAATCTCTAAACTTGAGAAGCTGCACTCTAGAGGATAATAGCTGACTAGCTTCTAATCGCACGTTCTTTAGCGTCTTCTCTATCGAGCAGTCACTTAAGGTTTTGCTAGACCAGACTATCAGAAACATTTGCCAGGTTCAGCATTTGTAATGTTTCTCATTTACGCTTCTTTGCCTGGAAGGTACATCCACAGTGACATAAAACCAAGTAGCTTTTTGCTTGGTCCTCCAAGAACTCCTGAAGAGAAAAGATTATTTCTGACTGATCTTGGATAGGTATCTGGCAATTGCATGTGTACTTTTATGCCCTAGAAATTAGTGATTATGAAGGAGAAATGCACATGTCTCATTGTTTATTCATGACCTTGCAGCTACGAGATGGCCAGATCCCTCCACTGGTTTGCACATTAAGTACAACCAAAATCCAGATGATTTCAGGTTCATTTAAAATTATTAGCATCTTTATATGTGGTTCTAACTGTGTAATTACTGTTCCGTGCACCAAAAATAAATATTGATACAGAGGAACAACTCAATATGCAAGTGTGTACGCTCAACTTGGTAGAACAAGTAGCAAAAGAAATGACCTTGAGTCTCTGGTTTACATGCTCGTTTATCTTATCCGCAGTCATTTGCCTTGGCAACGACATCAGGTTTCATTCCCTATACCCACATAAGAGTACTTGAACAAAACACCTGTATCGATCTTTTGATCACCACAGTTCTTTCAGGGAGTTGATACGACTCTTGTTTGCAAGCAAAAGATGGCCTCTCCTCCAAACACCCTGTGCAACATTTGTCCTGAGCCTTACCTCCAGTTCACCGCATTTGTGCTTTAATCTGAAATTCAATGAAGAACCAAACTATGCTAGATACATTTCTCTCTTCCATGGGATCATTGGTGAAAATCCACACGTTTGGCCCATGCACACCAATGTTGCTCAGGAGGTAGGATCCTATTCCTATAAAAAGGCAATAGATGTTTACAAAATGTCTGATTCAAGCTTATCATCTGATCAAGCCATATTTGAGCAAGCGCAGTTAAATGATCATGGCAAGCCATCAATGGAAATTCAAATGGGGTTGAAATTAACACAATGGATAAGCGTTTACCATGTGCATCCACCCTTGAAGCAAAAGTGAGGACTTGCATTTCAGAATTTTTTAATATTTGGTACCTTCAATTCATTTATGACCTTCCTCTTTCTTGCAGATTTTTCCCTAATTTGGATGATGTTGACCTGCTTGTATGCATATGGAAGGAACAGGCAGAGGGACTGTATATTACCAGTGTGGCTTACAGTCCTCCCTCTAAGTCATGGGCCCTTAACAATGGATGATAGCACCGGCTACACTGCTCAGATTTATGCCTTTGCACATGGCTCTCTCCCTGAGGTTCTATGTGAGTGGCTTTACTTTGGACTTCAATGCATGGTAGATCCAAATCATTGCATGTTAAATCCTGATGATACGTAACCAGGAAGAATTTTTTTATTAGACCTATTAGGACAGTCTTTAATGCTTATTTCCTTCTTTGATGAAGTGGATTAGGGAATATTGGTCGAAGAACTATTACATCACTGCAGTGGCTGGAGCAGATGGCAGCAGGGTTTTAGCTGTAATGTCCAAGGGTCGGTCCGTGAATGCTAAATTTCTATTTCAATGGCTACTTAATAACGTTAAACTTCACCCTCTGACATTTTTCTTGATATAGACGTAGGGATCAAGAGTGTTCAGAAGTCTTATCATGTTACCAGTACTTTTTGTTTCAAGTTGATCAAGAAGAAGTGGGCAGAAGGTTTTTATGTCGCTGCCATGGCCACTTCCAGGAGTTGGTGGATTGTAGTTTTGTCCAAAGGAACCAGATTTATTAACCAGGTTCTTCTTTCTTTCTCGTTTTCTGAGACTACCCAATTACTCCTCCCTTCAAGATTTTCCTTTGAAGTGTCTGGAACCAGAAGATTTGGCTCTGATTCGGTTTCTTGCACTAAACTTTAGAGGCCGTCAAGCTACATTTCCGGTATCCAGCCAAAGGCATTCATGAAAGATCCAAGCAGGGCTATTATATCACTCCGAATGAGGTTGCTTTTATCTTTAGCAATATAGGAGTGCCAGCAACTGCAAATGCAGAGCAAGAGACGCTTCAGACTTCCACTTTCCCTGATGATTTTTGATCAAGGTGACCAGTTCGGCCCCTTTACCAGCATCTATTTGGTTGCATTAGCTTTGCTCCACCAAGCACTTGTTCTCGTCTTCTGCAGGAGAAGTGGGCAACGAATTACTATATTTATTCTCTTTGCCATGGTCGAACCATTGATTAAGCTAGCAAATATACACGCAATCAAGGACGCCTTTGCAAATGACACAAACAGCCTGCATGCCTTTTTTGCCGTCGATTGCCCATTTCTTAGGAAGCACCTTCAACAAGTCACTGATCAAGCCAGTATAGAATTGCAGAATGGCCACTTCATCTGATTCCGTATGGAATTAATTGGATCCTCTTTGTCACATTCTTCTGCAGGAAAGTTCTAGTATTGATTCTGAAACCTTTTAAGCTTACCAACAACAACAGAGAAAGAATTAGGCCTCCATTTGGTAAATTTTGCCAAGAGGTAACCAACTTCCATACACAAGACGCAACGCTTCTCAACAAAAATTTCAGTACACGTTAGGACTCGACGTTCTGGATTGTGGGTCTTGCGTGGTTGGAGTTTCGGAAACCAGACCAGTCAGAGAATCACGGCTTAATTCATAATTTCAGCAGAGACATCAACTTTTTACCATAGGTTGACCTTATATATGTGTAAACGTAACTAGACAAAAGTTCCATGAATTTCACAGAGAAGTTCTGCATCAGTTCTCTACTAACACTTGATCACAACAAGGGAGAGAAACAAAAGGGTCGACCAGCTTAGTTTTGGTGATCATTTCCAAGTGCTGCACTAAACTATCAGTGGGAGGAGAAATTTAGCAGCATCAGGGTTGGAACGAGCTGTCATCAGCAAAGCGGATATGCAGGGGAATGACCCCTGCTCTGTATACAAGGCAGTTGCAGATGAAGTAAGGATCTGGGTGCTCGATTCTGCATCCGCTTGTTAGCAGACAAAGAAAGGATCAGCAAAAATCTGTTGAAAATAGAGATAAACCAAGATGGTCACTTCCTGAGAAACAATAGTTATCTAAACCTTCAGGACTGTAGAGTCAAATAAAAAAACTACTCGGTTTGTTGAACGATCAGGCGGTTTGGGAGACATTCTTGTAGTGAAGGTTAAAAACTTCAAGAATGGATATTTAACTCTACGTTTACATCAAGCATTTTATATTGCGTAGATTTTAACTTAAGGGAAAAAACGATTGCCATCTTTACCGTTTCACATTATACCACTTGGCACTCACTAAATCTAAAACTACCACTTTACATCTTGCCAGGATCTTCACTAGTGACAGCCGTGGAAGAGTTTAGATTAAGGTCGTCCATGGCGTCTGCATGCTCATGACCTCGAGGTCATCCCCAAGTGTGTATGAGCTTAGATAGGAGCATTTTAGGGAGGGAAATGGCAGTTCCTGGTTAGAGCCTCGATAGCCACCGATGTCGTGCAATGCAAATTGGCTGCAAAGCTCAGGGTAAACCGGAAATTTTCAGTAATAGAGGGTGAACAATGACATTAGCGTAAGAAACGAGGATACCTTGTATTTTCTCAATAAATTATAATCAGACGTCAACCAAAATAGCGGCATTTTGCATGTCTTCCCTTTCAAAAGTCCTTTCTTCGCGCGAAAACTCACGGACTCACCTGGCCCTGCCCCTTATTCTCTTCAAGATTTCGAATCCTGTTTCTTTTCTTTTTTTCCAGAAAAATAAAGAAACGAGGCTGAAAGAAAGAATTTCTGCTTGATCGTCCCTTTCTCTTCAAAACAAGATCTCCTTGATATCAAAACTTGGTCCGAGACTGGCGGAGATGATGCAGTTCAGAACGAGCAAGATTGGATTGAAGTCTTGGGAGGGTAGATATGGATCCATCCAGAGGTCGAAGAAGCAGGCTTCAAGATGAGAACCGAAACAACACTCCTCCAATGGCAGAACGGGTACCTTGCATGGTTCTTGGAAATGGGTGGTTTAATGGAGAAAGATGCAAGTCAATTCCCATGTTCAATAGTTTGCGAATTTCGGGCCATTCTTGCTTTTTGGTTTGAGAAGTTCATTTCCAAGGAGCAATCAGTGTGTTCCTTGTTTTTTATGTTGGTTCAGAACAATTAAACAGAGCAAAAGGGTCAAACATGACAAAGGTTTTTGTGGGTCATCTTCGGCTATTTTATCGGCTGAAAAGAAAAGGGGGAATTTTATCTAATTCAGATTGATGACCAGAATCCCCATGCAAGTGTCGTAAATTTTCTGTCATCAACTACTTCTGCTCTATTTGAGAACTCCATGCATCACAGTATCAGATTATAAGTTACCGACAGTTGCAACGCTTTTAGATACAATGCAAACGGTTCAGTGATTCAGCATGCAAGATCCATGTACGTACTGCAAATTTGATTGTCTCGGGTTCAGATCGATGATTCTTCAGTTTACAGAATAGAAAGAAAACTGGGAAAGGGAGGTTTTGGGGCAAGTTTATGTCAGTTGAGCCATCAGTCCTTCAACTTCAAGTGATCGAACTAGTGTGGAAGCAGCAGAGGCATGGCTTGGAACTCTAATTTTATCATTTTTGGATCATACATTACATTTGCGCCATTACTTGATTTAATGCGGCACTATCTAGGTGGCCATAAAATTCGACCATGAAGACAGCAAAGGATGTGAAGGTGGCATCCCTAATGAGTGGAAAGTTTATGAGTGAGTCCTTCAGAATTATTGCATGTTAGATTTGGCCATATTCGTGCTCTTGCATGTGAAATTGAATTAGAGTCTTGAATTTCGCATCTGCGTTCTGCATGTTGCGCAGTGACCTGGATGAGAGTCACGGCATACCACTGCCACAAGTACATTACAAGGGGCGACAATCTTTATCGAGAGGACTAAGTACTCATCTAGATGAGCTAAGCAACAAAAGCAGCAATACTCTAGATGCAATTCGTTGCCAGCCTCTCTATTCGGCATGGATAGATTTTTACCTGTAACCCTCATGAGACTTGAAATTAATTACCACAAAGGAGTGAAGTCGCTCGCAGAGATAAATCTAGATCATCTAAATTTACTTCAAGTGACTAAAATTGGGAGTCTCCAGAATTTGAGAAGCTTACCTCAAAGCCTTCACATGCTGTCCCACCTCACTTCCTTGATTTGTGTGATTGTCCTGCTCTGGAGCTGGAGTGCTTCCCTTCTCTTCCTCCTGGCATCTCAAGCTTTTTGCTTTCTAATTGTTCGAAGGCAAAATCGTTACCTAATCAGTCGCATCGACTTATTTGTCTCCATGATGTGGAAATTAGTAATTATGAGAGCATAACACGCTTTTCTAATGGAGGATTGCCGCCCCAACTATCAACAAACCGTGTAATGAATTGAGTGAATATGAAGCAGCCGGTGACCGAGTGGCTTACCCCCACTCACCTCCCTTTGATGCTTGTGGATGGACGGTAGCACTGGAGGAGTGGGAGAGGAGGAGAATTTTTTTGCTTCCGCTCATATCCTCCCTGCTCTCTCTCTCAAATTTTTTCATATGCAGCACATGACAAGACTGTCTAGCAGTCTCCCTCACTCTCTTTGAAACTTGTGGATCTTCAATTGCCCAAAGTTGAGGAAATTACCCAAGATGGCCTCCCTCCCTTCCTCTCTAGAAGCACTCAAGATAGCAGGATGTGAGATTCTGGAGGAGCGATGCTCGAAACCGACCGCCTACTATTGGCCCCTCATCCGCGAAATCCCGCAAGTTACATTCAGTTATTTTGTAGCTAAGCCTGTTACATGAAAGGTTCAATGATACCCTTCACTTTAAAACAAAACATGGCCTCTTTTTCCTTTCTGCTTTTTCTGCTCTACCCTTCCCCCAGACTCACGCCCATTCCACTGTATATTTAATTTTACGTTTATAGATGTGCAAAAGCTGTAATATTGATGTGATCGATAAAACTTATGTTTGATATTCAAATGAAATTAATAAAGTGGGCTATAGCCACCATCCATATACTGTAAACAAGGGACTAGATTAAATAATTTGAAAGTTTATTGACTAAATTATACATTAGAAATAGTTCTTGCACCATATCGAACAAATTAAAAGAATAAAAATAACATCGCACATTAGATCAAAGTTTAAAAACTATTAGTTTCATGCGAAATGATGAAATGATGAATAAACGGACGATGTGCACATATGTTCGTCTTGCAGTTTACTGTATCGGACATGCAAAAGTGATGGGCGAAAAGCAAAAATATATAACTGTGTACGTGTGATTTGATAAAGAAGACAAATACATGTAAGCCGCTATACAATGAATATGGCATCTAGAATTTGATTTACAACCACCTGGGAAGCCCATACAGACCAATACGGAATTTGAATACAAGAGAATATTTTTCAGAAAGTGCACAGATGATAACGAAACCCAACGTATATAGTCTGTGTAACGAAAGTTCAAGGAGTGCGTACGAAATAAAATTCCGAACATTGTTTTCTCAATCTTTCCATCTATTACTCGAGCAAAATAATTGCCATAGTAAAGACCGATTAAGTAGTGAAATTCGAAACCAAGTGTGTGGGTCCTCAGTCCAAAACCAAGTGATTACAAGGGCTGCACGCCCGTGCTGGATTCGGGTGTTGCAGCCCAAGCTGGGTCTAGGCAAGGGCCATGATGCCCTAGCTCGGGGTTGGCAACCCTCACTAGATTTGGTTAAGGTACTGCACACCCTTACTTTTAGCCGGTGAGAGGTCCTCACTCAAAGCTGGTGAGGGCCACGACACCCTCCCCCAATGCCAACTAAGGTTACTGGCCCTCAATCCGAAAAAAAAAAAATAAAATAAAATAAATTTAAAAAAAATTAAAAATTTAAAAATTTAAAAAAATTTAAAATTTAAAAAAAAAATTAAAAATTAAAAATATTTTAAAATATTTTAAAATTAAAATTAAAATATTTTAAAATTTATATATACGCGAGCACCGATTGTACCAAGTAAGACTACTGGCATCTACATCACCAATTTCCAACATAAATTGATCAAATTAACTCAATTGATAAAATGTAAAAAAAATAAAAAAAAATTCATGATTTTTTTTTTGTCGGTCCTACTCTATTCCTACTCTAACTCTCACTTTTAGACTTTTGTCCTAGCCTCCTTATAGGGCGTTAGAGTCGAAACCTACTCCTGAAACTAAATCGTCCCCACCCCAACTCCCTAAAATGTGGAGATTCGAACCCCCCACTTTCCCCTTCCATGTTGGAAGAGTGGCCACTTGATCAAACCCCAGTGGTTAAAAAAAAAAAAATTCATGATTGACTTAGCATAAATAAATGGTTTAAGGTTGACTTGGCATAAATGTAATGGATTAAGAACTTGTATGGTACTTTTCCCTCATTTTAGGGCTGCTATTAAATGTTGCATACACAACGTTGGTATGCTAATCTGCAATGGAGACCGACTTTGTTTCTGGGTGCCATACCATGCTGCCCGTGTACTTATAGTCCTTAACGTATTGGCTGCAGAGATGGCGAATTACGATCTAACTGTTACAACTCCACCACCATGAATGAACATGTCACCATCGCCTTCTATGGAGACGTTTGCAGCTCGCGCATGAAGTTTGCCGTTGACCAGATACAATATCAACGTCCACTGGCTGTGGGGGCACAGCTCCAACTTCAGGACTGCAGAGTCAGATACGAAATACTCAATTTGTTTAATTATCAAGTGGTTGGAGAAGACCATCTGTCTTGCTACTTTACCATTGCAGTTGTCCTATCTCCTTTGCAATGAACGTTAAAACTTTGCTTGCTTGACAGTATATATAAGTTAGAAATAGAAACTTGTTAGCATCGCAACTTTAGAAGATACAAGAATTGCAATTTAGGTGGGCCTTTGATGATTTCACCTCATGGTCTGTCCATCAAATTTTTGGTATCGTGTTCTTGCTCATTAAGGAAAACTATATGGAATATATTAAGTCTAATCATAAAGTAAGACAGCCAACTTTCTGCTGGTTAACTTTTCTGAGGATAGACCAACCCAAAAAAAAAAAAAACCCCTTCTGAGGATAGCCCATCCCCATAAACCTTTTCATACAAGAACCAAAACGTATGCTTTATCACAGTTGCATATTAAAATCTGCCCAGTCAGTTGTATCAAGGAGCATCACAGCAAATACACATGTAATCGCAGATATGAGCGGTGCTTAAATTGAAAACTCCACTATGTATATTATATACCAAAAATCTATCACCAAGCGCAACAGAGAACCATCGAACCAACAAAATTTGCCCTTAATAACAGGTCCTACGACTCCCACCAACCACAGACAGAAAGCAAGCTGAGAAGAAGAAGCAGCCTAATGAATCTCCGAGAACAAAGTTTGAGGATGAGATCATCTGTCACATCGACGTCCAGCATAATCTCCTCAAGCGAACTTTCTCCTGGCAAAAAGAAATTTTTATTAGCATAATAACGATAAAAAAAAAATGACCAAGGTGCATAATATCTGAGATACGGAAGCAGAATGTCAACCGTCATGAACACATGCCTCGGTGTTATCATGATTGTAGCGGATCGAGAAGAGGCACCTGCAGCCCCTAATATCATGCATTCTCCTCTGAATTCCTATGACATGAGCATCATAATGAATTGCCTGATCCCTCCTCTCCTGAAGTTAAAGAAATTGTTAAAAAAAGAAAAGAAAAGAAAAAATCAGATAAGTGCCTTAATGGACAGTAAATCAATATAAATTAGTAAATAAATGAGCTGCATCAATAAACACCTGGAAGCAGAGGACAAGGTCCCCAACTTTAACCTTGTCACATTCCGAACTGTCCAGCGGGACTGAGCGTTGCCTAATACCCTTTTTCACATTAATCCATTCATCCTCCTCAGCCCCAAACCCAACAAATCTGACAAGAACTTCCTTTAAGAAATGGCAAATTGTTAAGAATTTACGCGACTAGTAAGACAAAACATAAACAGCTTGTTCGTTAAGATTCTTGTAGAGACACTTACAGCTTCACCTGAGTCTAGAAACCTGTGGCCAAGAAAATTATCAACATCATACCTGCATGGAGAAAAGTCTTTCAGCAACTGTCATACTCCAGTTGTAAAAGGGAACTTCCATATATTTGTACATACACAACACAAGAAATAATGAATCTAACCCCAAATTCCAAGTACACAAGATTAGTTATAAGTGATTTTTAGTATAAAATCACCAGACCAAGCAGTTGGCTTCTTCGAGGTGAGTTTAAACAGCATAAAATTTCATAACAGGAGGCAGACTACGGTCATACTCCAAGGAGATTATTAGCTTAACTTCCATGGCCAAGTTATTAATTGAGCAAGCAGCCTTGTCATTAGAGTACTGTTACACACACAAAATAATCGAGTTTTTAGCTAATAGCTGTTCATTGAACCTTTATACCTCAAGTAATGTTCATGAGAGTAATATTAGGCTCACACCACAGATTCGAGTTTTTAGCTAATAGCTATCCATTGAGCCCTTATACCTTGAAAAGTAATGTTCACAATCTGATTAAAGAAACGAAAATGTTGGCAAGAAAGCCTTTATTTCAGGTGAGTGAGCTATTACCATGCCCCATCTTTTGAAGACTTGGCCTCAAATTCCAATTCTGTTAAGTCTGAGATCTTTTGCCCTGCTATGGAAACAGCAACACAAATAAGGCACTCCAATTTACAAGATCATGCCTTTACTAGTCAACTCGAAAACTACAAAAATGTTTGATTTTGTAATCACTAGCAAGCAAGAGGAATATCTAAAACTAGGGTCCAAAAGGTATATTCAGCATCTGGCTTGAGAAATAACTAGATCCTGCACGCGAGCTGCACACAAGCAGAGTGCTTTTAGTCTTTGTTGCTTTTGTGCATGATGGACATTACAATTTTTCTCAAATCAATTCACATGCATATATATTAAAAGAAACCCATTAGTGCATTCCAATCTTATAGGAGTTGTAAGACTTTCATTTGTAGAGGCAGTTACAGATGGACTTGGTATGTGGACAAACATGTGTAATGGAGGGTGACAATTAATGCCTAATGGAGAGGGAGGTGATCAATTGATGCATTTGCGCATGTACACACTTCCCA
This sequence comes from Eucalyptus leucophloia subsp. euroa, assembly GCA_017140325.1. Classification (NCBI taxonomy): domain Eukaryota; kingdom Viridiplantae; phylum Streptophyta; class Magnoliopsida; order Myrtales; family Myrtaceae; genus Eucalyptus; species Eucalyptus leucophloia. The sequence goes on from CM029470.1 coordinate 49,912,396, forward strand.
AATTAATTTACATTTTCAGCAGACTTGATAAACTATGATTTATTTAAGTGGTATTCTTGGAAGCCACTAAAAGTAAGAGAAAAAACCCATGTTCAGCTTAAATTTTATACATGTTTCATGAATTTAGTTAATCCTAACCTGTTTGACCCAACATTAAGTTAAGAAGCTGAATTACCACATTTTCCACATTCTATAACTTCACATTGCTACATCCAAGCATCCTTATCTATCTATGGAAAATTTTCCAATTCAACATTAGAGTGAAGGAAAGAATTATGTGGTGATGTAAAGTTATTTCCATAATTCACACTAAATAACCAAGTATAAGCAAGGTATCTTCAGATCGAGAATATCTTCTCTCCACATAAGCTGGAGATACATCGGACTGCATTAAATTATCGTCTATTAACCCACCAAAATAATCATGTGAATACAAATTTATCTGGATATATACATTTGAATGATGTGACAGGAGCATAAGAACCTTTAGGCATTTGAGAATTTCCATTTGTTTTATTAATAGGGCAATTTGCTGGTATCTCAGACTCGTTCTTGCCAGAATCAGGGGCAAAATTAACTTTGTGTTGCTCTTGTTGCCTCTTCTCGAACCAACTCTGGACCTAGCATGTTCACACAGTGACACGCGACCAGGAAATCTGCAATTAGATGTGAGGATAAAAAAGCTGAAGACCCACGATGCAAGTGAAAATTCTCAGTACCTCCGTCCACTTTATCAAAGGCTTTCCAGCACGACCAGCAGAGCGACTGCGAGTACACGAGGACAAGACAGAAAATTAGATACCAAATGAGAAGCAACAGGATCAAATTTTAAGGAAACCATGCATTCATATTGAGAAAAAAAAAAAATGAATGTTCAATTACATTTTCCAGATAGAGAGATATGTAAGCTTAAACTTACTTGAAACTTATTGCAATTTTCCGACAAAATTCCTTACTACATGTCTCTTCTCCTGATTTTTCCAGCAACATCTCCAATTTCTCAATCTGCTTGAAAAGATTGGCAAAAGTTATCAGCATCATAGGACTATGTCACAGTCGATATTAACACAAATAGAACACGGCCTAATTACATAAAAAGATGTGTATTTCATGATTTCTGCAATTTTACTCGAGCTTCAAACATTTCAGTTATATCCTAAACTCTCCAGTCAGTTTAAATATGCCTCCTGCTCACCCTACTCAACATCTGTCCTAAAAAGTTCTATCAGATTAAACTACATATTACAAATGAGCCCCTCAATATCATTGTAGTAGATGAGACACCATGAGCCGAGATTGGAACCATAATGAGCAGGGCAGAAATTAAACCATTTAAGCGATTTCTATCGCAGGTGAAGAGTATCCTCTCTGCTCTAAAACCTGACAACAACAAAATAAAAATGGAAGACAATGTTCAGGGACCTTCAATCACGTCCTTTTAAGAGGAGCAAAGATCCTCTCAGGGGTGTATACACCTGCCTCGTAAGTAAAGCGTCCACAGGACACTCAACGACCCTAGCAAAGAACTCTTTTCCTCTCTTTCACAACATTCCCAGGCTCTTTGCATTGCCAATGCAAAAATAAGCAAGGGCCTCCTTCTGACCTAGCTTTTGGTGAAAATTCTAAGGTTAAAAAATGTTTAAAGGGAGATGTGAACGGATTTCAACTTTAAAATGCATCTTTCTCCATCCTACTTCTAATCATCACTTGTCAATACGATGATTACAATCTACAAGTCCTTTCCTCTCCAGCTTTTCACCGAAAACAGAAATACTTACCGCCCAATACCTCCAAACAAGGCAAATATTCAACTAGGATCCCCTCAACTACTTCCCGAAAAGCTCGATGATCAGCTCATGAATCTTTCTTCACAAAACAACCCAACTATTATATGTGCCCGCAGTTTCATAAAATCACGAAAACACGAGGTACAAACTTATTACAGACATCAGAGCTAGCCGCATTACCGAACCTTCACTTCACAAACGCGCAAACGCCACTCCGAACAAGCCCACACGAGTTTCCAGCATATCTCGAAGAACAAAACCAATAATGTCTAGAGTTCATGATTCAAAGCCTCTAACAGACCCCGACCCAGATGAAACGAACCACTCGAGCAAAAGAAAAACGACAACGACCGCATCTTTACCTCGGCATTCGTGAACCCAGAGAAGGCCTCCCTGTGCCTGGGACGGAGGCGATCCATTCGCGCTTCCTTCAGCAAATGCGCATCACAGAACAACAACAACAACAACAACAAAGAAACACAAGATTTTGTCAACCTGGGATGTCCCAGGTCCCGCCAATCATTTCAGCAACGGGTATCTGGAAATGGGATTTGGACAGGGTTGCTGTCTGGCTATCACGGTAGTGACTGCTGCTAGAAATGGAAAACCCTAGAAAAGCCTAAGGACGGTAGGGGGAAAAACCCAGGAAAGGAAACGCCTTTACGAGCCGGTTCTCCTCCTGGCTGGCGCTCGGTCTGGCATGGAAATGGAAAAGGAAAGATCCCCCCCGTTCCCCCCGGCCTTTCGCCAAGAAAAAGACCAGCTAGGCTAGATGCGTTCCATCATTGTGAATGTCGCCATCAATGCAGAGAATGGTAATGAAATAGATGTTCAAATTCAATCAAGAAAAAGTAAAAATGTGAGACATTAATTTATGGTATTTTATTGGTCGTGACATAAGTATGAGGAAATATTTCGGCCACTTAACATAATGCGAATTGTCAAGACATGTGAAGCCATAGAGTGATGGAATGTAAATTCCTCCATCTTGATGGTTGTCCTTAATTTTGTCTAATGCTTCAATTTTGTGCCATTGGCTCTGTGTGAAAAATGCCAGCAAGTGATCTTTGCCTTGGTTTTCTTCATATCTTTGCCCCCATTTGTTTCCTATTGCTTATAAAGATTTAGAGGTGGTTTCCCAAGATCGTCCGGTTCCATATTTTTTAGGTTTCCTTTTTCATGGAATTTCTCCTTTGTATATCTTTTACACATGTAACAGATATAACAGATATACGGTTCCAGATTTATTACCAAATTATGCATAAGAATTAACGGTTGCCAATTTAGACATTTGCTAGGATTTTTTTTTTTTTTTGGGTCGCAACATTTTTTAGATTTTTTTGGTCGGAACATTTGCTAGATTGAAAAGGTGCTAAAATGGCTACAAAAAGTAAGCTAGCAGATAAAGCTAGCACGTGAGTATGCCGTGTAATTCAACCTCACGGGAGCTTTACTTATTTGTGCATATTTATATAGATGGAAAAGGAAACTTGTTGAATGATCATACCACTACTAATATTGATTACCTCAAAACTAAGGACAAATGTGGTTAGTGCTGCGCACCTTAAGATTGACTCACAGGTAAGGATTTTCCATACTTTTAGGTCTGAACAGTTGTGAGTTCGATTTATGCTTTAAGGAATTCATATTCAAATAAAGGTATATAATAGTGGGTTGCTCTAATTCCTTTCTAGGTATTCTAATAATTAGAGTCATGCCCTTGAGATACAAGAAAAATGTGATAAATAGATATTATAAAGTCTTAGCAAATATAAGTAGAATGTTTTATGAATGATTTTGTAATTTTGTGTTATTGAATCATTTTCTCTTTCATAAGATATAAACCATAATCAAAGGATAAATTCCCATTTCAATTCTCATTTTGAGATTATGGAATGATCCAGACTTTGCTTATTAAAGAACTAGGATTTGGGAATAGGCTGAACATTCCTTTTTTTTTTTAAAAGTATTCTTTCAAGATTATGTTTTGAGACATCTTTTGGTAAATAGGTGAATTTAATTTGACGCGCTTGAAAATGTATCTCTGACTCTAATCTAGATGGCTTGCATTTTCAATCAATTGCTGTTTTTATAATAAAAAAAAATTCTCTCACTACTGTATTTTTAATTTATATTTTTAACACAAAATGCATAAAAAAAATGTGTGATAATGTACAAGTTAGAAAATGCAATCAAGTCCTAAAATTTAAAAAAAGTGCAATCAACTTAAGGACCTAACTAAAACATTTTAATAAGTTTTAGGATTTGATTATGACTCAATTTCACTTTCATAATAAGTTTTAAGGTTTGGTTATACTTTTTGAAAATTTTGAAATTCAATTATATTTTCATAATAAGTTAATTATCCCTAAACAAAAATAAAAAGAATTCCACTTCCGCCAAGGGTCCGGACAGAGCACGCGCGCCAGCCATATCCGCTCCATCCCACCCGCGGAGCTGGAGAAGAAGAAGAAGAGATGGCTCGCTCTCTTCTCTCTCACTTCCCCATCCTCTCCAACTCCACCTCCCCCCTCGCCTCCTCTCTGTACTCTCTCTCTCTCTCTCTCTCTCTCTACTGTATGCACGGTTCTCTGTGCTTGTATGTGGGTGTGTGTGTTTGTGGGTGGGTGCGTGGACTATTGCGATGTATGTGCAATGCCGTTTTTGAGCGTGCGTGTATGCGTAGAAGCAATGTGGGTACGGTCCTTTGCAATCTTGAAGCCATCAGATGGTGATTCCTCTTGCGTCATTTCTTCGAACAGGTCGTGTGCGATTGCTCCGAGCAAGTGCTTCCCAAGGCATCTCTTTGTCAGACCCAAGGCCTCGAGTTCTCAATGTCTCTGTACCCTCTCCATGTCCGAACCCGCTGTCCCAGGAGACTTCCAGCTCCGTGAGGTACGCCTTTTTTTTTTTTTTTTCCTTTTTTTTTTTTTGCTGCTTTTTTCTCCTCTGGGTAGCTAAAATGATTGCCCATTGGTTTCTTTGGGCTTCGTTTGGTGATTTTGGCTTCATTTCTTTGATGCCCAATTGAGGTCTCTGGATTCGTTTGGAGGTTTTTGCTTCGTTGCTTTGAATTGGTGCGACTTTGGAGTGTAATCGAGTGCGGAGTTATGTAGCCTATTGATATGTTCATGGAGTTGCCTTACAGGAAAAGGATTGTCTCTGGAGTTCAGCCCACAGGTTCCATTCACCTCGGGAATTACCTTGGCGCCATTAAAAATTGGATTGAGCTTCAGGTTGATGTTGGTTTTCCTGTAAATTTTTGCGGTTTGTACTTGTTGTTGTTTCTCCATTTATTCACTCCAGGTTTCAATGCTGCAGAACTCATATGACACACTCTTTTTCATTGTGGACCTTCACGCGGTATGTTTTTGGTTCGTTCATAGTTTTCTCTGTTTGAAGATTATTAGAGGATATAAGGGTACTGGGTGATTAATCCTTCTTATTATTTGCATCTAGTGCAACTGAGAGAAAAGCAAGTCCATTTATGGTTTATTGTAGTAAAATTGACTGGAGGACAGCCCTCAACAGCATTATTTTTCCTGATATGCATGAGGTTTGTACATTTCTAGGAAAAGGTCCCATTTAAATCAGATCTGTAATATTGTTGCTCATTTTCCTATAGGCTAGTGAACTAGATTGTGCCAGATCATGTAGGTTCATTATGCTATGCAAAACCAAAGTGTGCACCTTGATATTCCAAAAAGACATCGTTAGTGGTTCATAATGCTGTCTCACTGACCAACACTGAACGGATAAAAACTGTGGTTTTATATTTGGAGAAATTGAGTAGATGATGAGTGATTCACTTGAAGGAGTTAAACAGGAGGACAAATATCACAGGCAAGTTTTACATTAGTATCTAGGAGAATTCTCATCCAGAACAACATAGCAGCATTGTGTTATATTCTGATGTTAACAGTGAAGTAAACTCATTGGTGGACATAGGGAGCTGGTGGGGCTTCGTCCTGTTTGTCCACCGGGCATTGGATAGATCCCTCCTTAAAATTAATTGCTTTTGTAAGTAACCTAAAAATAATGTGCTTTTTCATCATTTTTAAGAAAATTTTATCTTGTGTCCCTAGTCCTGAACCGTAGCCACCATCCAGTAGACTCTTATGGTAGGTTCTTAATATTAATGCCAAGCTTCCACCTTCCAATATACTTTTTAGCACCAATTTTCCTCCAACGTGACTACAAAATGTCAACTTCATCTGAGTCATGTAAGAACTTGGTATAGAAGATTTTTCTAGACTCCTTCTGGAAAGAAGGAAATTGACTTGGAAGATGTGTTGCTTCATGAAGGATCTCTTCTTCTACCATTCAAGTAGGAATCTAAAAATGTGATCTTAACTCTCCCTGCTTCTGGATTTCTGTGGATAGTTTCTCATTGAAACCTCAATTTTGAGGTGATTTTCTTGCAATTTTTTTTTATATTTTGCACGGATACAATGTGTTTAATCACCTCCTAGGTCAATAGAAGATGTCTCTATCCGCCGGTTTTAGGCTTCTAAATAAGCTATCTAATGGACTATCATATTAACTATCAGTGAATGACACTCTAAAATTCAGAAGCTATACTAATGAGGACATTTCATACCCAGTAAACTTTTAGGTCGGCCAAGCTCTGGCCCTTGGACTGAGTCTTTTCTACTAGCTCCAGTCCTTGGACTAAGCTCTGATACCATGTAAAGGGAAAATTTTAGTTGTATTATTCAATAAAAGTCTATATATACATTAAGTAATCACCAATAAAATAAGCCCTAAAGCCCTAAAGACCATTTTGTCCTTTTATACCTCTAACAGAACACTTCACCCTCTTATGCCTCTTAACACATAAAAAAACTTTGTCCTTTTATACCTCTAACAGACCACTTCACCCTCTTTTGCCTCTTAACATAAAAAATTTTGTGGCAAGTTTGCACCCTTCATGTCTTCCAATCTAATACAGGTGTGTCTCCTGTGCTTGTACTGTACATTCCTTGTTATTGGAGCCTTGAGACAGTTTCTTCCTCTAGCCTATCGTGTAACTACATGCTATCGCCATTGGAGTTGGTTTTTATTTGGTCCTGACATTTCTTTTCAGTATTTATCCTTCCTTATACCATTTTTCAATAACCCTGTTGGACAAGAACCAGGGATAGGGTTAACTATTGTCATGTAATGCAATGACACTAAGAAGAAAAAATATAAAGAAATACACAATGGTGAAGGGGCAGGTGTGGAAGTCTGATTTATCAGACATGAATGGGCTTGGACATAAACATCAGGCTGGGCATGGGCTATGTTGGGGCTAGGTAAGGAGAAAATTCCTCAACATCATGCCCGACCCTGCTTATGCCCACCAATTGATCATATCTGAAAAAATTTGTGTTCATGCCGATATCTTTGTGTGATTTACGATCTTTTGATCCTAATAAGATATCTTCTAATCCAAATATAAGAATTAGAATGTGTGGGATGGAAAGGAAAACTCCAAGTTGCTTTCTTCATAGGCAGGCAAAAACTTTGAACCAGATATGGGAATAAATGTTTCCGAAGTTTTGTAAAATGCTTTCTAATGCCTGCTGAGGCTAGCTTTAAGACATCGTCATTTACAGATAACGCTACCGTATGAAACACAACAACTAGCTAAGTCAACCAGAGATACAGCAGCGATATATTTGGCATGTGGTGTTGACACTTCCAAGGTATTTTTTTCTCCCCTCCTGCTTTAAAGCATTCTTTAATTTAAAGGAACAATCATCAATTATCTGCACTCCCATTCTACCTTTGATAGCATATGACTTGAATTGTCGTATACAGGCTTCTGTGTTTGTGCAATCCCATGTTCGTGCTCATGTAGAATTGATGTGGTTGCTGAGTTCAGCTACGCCAATTGGTTGGCTCAATAAAATGATCCAGTTTAAAGAGAAATCTCGCAAGGCGGTGCGTTTTAATTGTACGGAAGCTTCATCCTGATCGATATATTCTCCTTTACTTTTTACCTTCATATCATGTTGTGCTTAAATTTGCTAGCGTTTTACTTGTACTGGTCCATTGCTGCTGTTATTGTCATTCTTCTTAAGTACCATGAGCATCTTGGTTGATTAGTCTGACAAAGGACTAGCAAGTTCGAGTATTGAGGAAGGAAGTTCTTCATGTAATTTAATGGAGGAAAAAGTCTCACCTTTTCCCCTCTATTGTAAAGAACTAATGTTAAGCTTCTGCAGTTAAGTGCTAAGTTGTGTGCCTTTAATTGACTTTTGTCATGTACAAGCCCTTACTCCTTTGGGCAATAGCTCTTGGAACCTCTTTGAACTCTGAGCCACAGGATCAATCATTTGCAACAATTTTAATATAAATTCCCTGAAATGATTTGATTCATCTATTAGATGATATATTTGTATTGGTGTAGCTTGACTGGTAATATTTCATAAACCTAGATATATCTCAATGACCAATCATGTGGCAGCAACTCATAGGTTTTGAGATAAATGTTAAGCAGACACAGCAACCTAATCAGCATATAGACGATCTTTTGCTGTCATGTGCTTCTTTTATGTGTTATGAGTTAACAAAGTATTTTTTTTTTTTTTAAATCTTAATTTCGACTTTACAGGGAGATGAAAATGTTAGTGTTTCTCTATTGACATATCCAGTTCTTATGGCTTCTGACATTCTCCTATACCAGGTAAAAAAACAAGCAATATATTGTTTTCTATTTGCATACTATATGAATTACAAAAAAATCAATAGAACTTATTTAGTTAGTCTGTGACAAGTGGCTATTTTTTCTGTGTTTCCTTTTTATGGCTCATCTTGTTGAGTGCTCGTGATGTTGGTTTACTTTTAGAACTATCAGTGATCATTAGTTCAGAACATCCTCATAAGCTTCACCATTAGAGGACAATTTTGCAGTCTGACTTTGTCCCTGTTGGTGAAGACCAGAAGCAACATCTGGAATTGACTCGTGAGCTAGCTGAACGTGTTAACTACTTATATGGAGGAAGGAAGTGGAAGAAATTGGGAGGGTGAGGATTTCCATTTTTCCACCTTGATACTTTCGGAAATTCTGGATGTCCTTTCCATTCAGCTTTTTGATCCTTCATTGTCCTCACTGTTTGTTACAGGAGAGGAGGAGCAATTTTCAAGGTAAGTTTCATTCTGAATGCTGAATTCAGGCTCAGGTCAATATAGACAGTTCAAATTGCAGTGCTTGCTATTTCTGATATAGGTTCCAGAGCCCCTTATCCCTCCAGCTGGAGCAAGAGTTATGTCACTTACTGATGGTCTTTCCAAGGTCATGGAACCTTCTATATTCTCCAAAGAAGCTTTGATTCAATATTTCTGCTGTAAAATATTCAATTTGTTAAACAATAGATTCATAGAAGACCTTTTTCATGGGAACTCTTCTCAACATAACAGATACGCGGGCTTCATTCTTGCAGATGTCGAAATCTTCACCCTCTGATCAGTCACGGATCAATCTTCTTGACTCAAAAGATGTGAGTTTTCCCCTTGATAATGTTGTATTAATTTAAATTGTTGGCCACATATGATGGCATTGTGTGTGGCTGGTGACTGCCTTATGCATGTCAGTTCTCTGATCAGATAAATTTGAAGCTGCTTTGATATTTTGGTCATTCTCTATCTTTTTTTTTGTAGTTTTTTTTTTTTTTTTTTTTTTTTTTTTGGTGGGGGGGGGGGGGGGGGTCGATTAATTGATATATGAAACTAGCTACATCGTGTAGGAGTTAGCTGACTCTCACGCAACCACAATCTCCAGATGTTGCATGTCACTCTAAAGAGGAAGTAGCACTTTTAGACATAAGCATGGTGATGAACATACAAAACAGCCACCACCGTTAAGATGAGGAAGTGGCATGTCAGGTTGCACTCTTGTTGGGCTGATGCTTAGTCTAGGAAAAATTTTGTTCCATCTATATTTTTATCAAAGCACTCATTTATCTAAAGTAATTTATATCAGCTTAATTCTAGTTTTTTTTTTTTTTTTTTTTTTTTTTTTTTTTTTTGTGGGGAGGGGCCCTGGGGGAGGGGAGGGTTGGGGGCAGCAGAGGGAGGGGAGGGTCAGGCAGCCTTATGTCTATAGTTTGCTAATGCAGGATGATGACAGATAAATTTGATGAGTATGTTGCTCACTTTTTCTGGCCGTCCTTGAATTCAATTATTTGTCTTGTAGGTGATAGCAAACAAGATCAAACGTTGCAAAACTGACTCATCTACAGGGTTGATATTCGCTCCTTCAACTTTTATCATTTCTGCTGTATCAATGCTCTGAGATATTAAAATATTTGTTGTCAAAATTTGAAACATAAACATGTAATTTTTTCATCTGTAGTTCCTCTATAGATAAATGTTGTATATCATGATATCCTCTTAGTATGCTGTCTGCTAATCTTTTATCTTCTGCATTTTCTGGTTATCATATAGTCTGGAATTTGACAATCCTGACAGACCAGAATGCAATAATCTACTTTCAATATACCAGCTTGTTTCAGGAAAAGCCAAAGAGGTAATGCAGTTAGAGTGTTACTTTAACTTTATCAGTCATCGCTGCGTACTATGGTATTACATTTGTCATTGTCTTGAGGACTTGACAGTGGCTCTTAAGTTAAGATACACTGCATCAGAAAGTTTAACTGGCATGTATTATATACCACAGGAAGTTGCAAAAGAATGCCAAGACATGAATTGGGGCTCCTTTAAGCCCCTCATTACGGATGCCTTAATTGATCATCTCCATCCCATTCAGGTTTCTACCTCATATCATTTGTCTTTTTAGATAATCCTGGTAATTTCAGGAGAATATTCTAATCTTTTACATCATTAGGTGGCAAAGTCTGATGTTCATTATTTGACAGCTGTGATTTCAAATGCGTGACCTTTGACAGTTCTTACTTTTGTTGTGCTTGAGTATACATTGCATGGTAAGCTTGCCAAATAGTTGATAGTTCATCCTCTCTTCATCAATTACAGGTCCGCTATGAGGAAATCATGTCCGATTCAGCCTATTTGGATGGTGTATTGGCTGAAGGTGCAGCAAGAGCAACAGAAATAGCAGATACTACCCTCAATAATGTCTATCAAGCAATGGGGTTCTTGCGGAGATGAGAAGATTTTGATACGTTAATTAGTTTTAGGAGCACGCTGCTTGGTAGATAACATTAAAGCTCACTTCTACATGATTTACCAACATAAGTCTTCGGAAGATTCTTTTCAGCAATTTATTGACTGAGGAAAAGCAATATATACATCCATTGATGTGCTAGCAAAGGTGGATCCATGTGGGTTCAAATTGCTGCCATTCATAATTTATTTGTTAATGCTCTTTCGACTGTGTTGTATAAGATTTTTGTAACTTTTCATTCTTGATAAATATGAAGGCTTTTGTAGTTCAAGAACTTTATCAACTCTTGCCACACTGTTCAACCTTTCTGGTTGTGAGCAGATTCTTGCATTGTGAAATTGAAATTTTAAATTTGGGACTTGTGATTATAGATGGTTTATTGGATTGAATCGGATTGCCTTGGGGCCGAAACAATCACTTGCAATACAGCTTGTGGTTGAGTATGAGATAACCAGACTAACGTTGACTTTGCTATGATGCAGATATGGGAAATTTGAGTGTCATATGCGTGAAAAGATAGATATTATGTTATGAAATAGGCTACATTTGATGAGGATAAAGTTTAAGATAAGATAAAATCTTGCGTTTAGTGTCGACTCAAAACATGATAATGTAGGATATAAAAAGGACATAGGTTGAATAAAATTATTTTATGGAAGAGATGGGATAAAGGTTCATAGGATTTATAAGGGTGTGCATGAAAACGCGTTTCTTAAAGCGTTTCGACACTTCAGACGGAAAGTGTCTTAACAAAAAAGAGAACAAACGCGTTTGGTTGCGTTTACAAGGTTCGCTTTTTGTTTTTTGTTTCTGGAACGAAATAGGAACGAGAAAAAAGAAACAAAAAAAAGTTGTTTCTTTTGAAAAGAAACACTTCTTCGATGGAACAAAAGAACAAAAACCAAAGAAACAAAAGAACAAAATCGGAACAAAGGCGATGAACTCTTCTCCTTCGTGCGTGCTCGTCGCTCCTCTCGTCGGCCGAAGCTTCGTTCTTCCTTTTCCGACGTCTCTTCCATCTCTCCGCGGCTCCCACTCGGCCGACTCTCCGGCGACTCCTCACTCCGACGACTCCGTACGTTTCGGTCGGCGTTGCTCCCCGTTCGGCCCTCCTCCTCCGGTCGGTGTCGCTTCCCGTTCGGCCCTCCTCCTCCGGTCGGCGTCGCTCCCCTTCGGCGCTCCTTCTCCGGTCGGCCTTTGCTCCCCCTTCGGCGCGGCGAGCCGTCCCTCGAGCGAGCGTTGCTCGCCCGGATCCGCCGCGGATCCGGGCGAGAATTGCTCGCCGTCTGCGCCGCGCCGAAGGGGAGCACGCTCGCTCGAGCCGCAGCTCGATCTGCGGCTCGTCGAGCTCGCCCTTCGCTCGCTTGAGCTGCTGCGAGCTCGCTCGAGCTCGAGCTCGAGCTGCGCCTCGAGCCGCTGCGAGCTCGAGCCGCGGCTCGATCCGCTGCGAGCTCGCTCGAGCTCGAGCCGCGGCTCGATCTCGCTGCGAGCTCCGACCGCGCTGCGAGCTCGCTCGAGCTCGAGCTCCGGGCGGTGCGAGCTCGCTCGAGCTCGAGCTCCGAGCTCGCCGCCTCGAGCCGCTGCGAGCTCGCTCGAGCGCGGCTCGATCTGCTGCGAGCTCGCTCGAGCTCGAGCCGCGGCTCGATCTCGCTGCGAGCTCGAGCCGCTGCGAGCTCGCTTGAGCTGGAGCGAGAGCCGCCGCGAGCTCGGCGCAGGCTCGAGCTCGCCGCTCGAGCGAGCCGTAGCTCGAGCCGCCGCTGCCGCCGGAGTCGAGCCGCGCCGCGCTCCAAAGGCTCCTCCGGCGGCTGCGGCAGCGGCTGAGCTCGAGCTGCTCGGCGGCGCGGCGGTGCTGCGGCTCGGCCGCTCGACGCAGCAGCTCACTCGTGCGGCTGCGGAGCGGCTCGCTCGAGCGCTCGTGCGGCTCGCTGCAGCGCTCGAGCTACTCCATTCTCAATCTCATGTTGAATGAGTCCAACTCGTCGTTCCTCCTCTGCGTCATCGTTTTGATGCTCTCCGTGCGGTCGCTTTCGCTGCTCATTTTCCCGACTCAAGCTTGAGCCCATCTGAAAATTCTAACTTTCTCGCCCTGCCGTTTCGGTGCCCCGCCGGAAGCGGGCGGCATCGGTTCACGATCAACGGCTTCGGTACTTCAACCTGGTGCGATCTCCAACGTGGCGGGCGCGGGGACATCATGAGGGTGAGCGTCAAGGGCTCGCGCACGGGATGGATGAGCATGAGCCGCAATCGGGGCCGGGCCGGGTCCCAACGCCGTCCTCGTCGGCCGCCCCTATCGTTACGGGTCACCGGCACGCCGCACCTCCACCTCTTGGAACATCGTCCCCGCCGGCCGGCGCTTGGCCGACCTTCACCGGCAAGAACTTCGGTTTGACTCCGCGTTGACCGGGGCTCATTTTGTCAAGATTTTTATTTAAGGGAGACAACATTAGGGTCCGAGATTGATGGTTTTCGATTATTGTAAGGCGAGTGAGGTATAGAAATGTAGCTGAAGCGGCTGCACGAACACATTGTAGCCCGGCAGCTTATGATAGTGATATAGGGTGTGATATATTTATACTTTTGATATGGGTGTGTACGTCTCGATGACCCTATTATAAATTATAATCATATGATTTGAGAAAGTTTGTGTTTTGGTGGTCTACGTTTGGTATTTGGAATGGTGTTATCTTGCTTAAGATTGAAGGTTGGACTAGCTTAAAAAATGTATTTTAGTTGACTGAAAAGTGAAGAATGTCCATCATGTGTTTGCAAAGTGCACCGTGTCTATGCAAGATAATTACTAAAAAAAACAAAATCCTAAATTCATAATGCATATGTCAAAGCAATCCTAAACTTTATTAATTTAGTCAATTTAACTATAAATTTTTTTTATGATTTATCAATGTAGTCATTTCAGTTAATTTTGGTTGAAAATCAAAGGCGTGGACAAAATAAAATTAATGAGCATTTCATAAGAATGACAATTCAATATCAATTTTAAATTTATTAAAAAAATAATAAATAAAAAAACAGAAATTTTTTTGTCATTACCAAACGTGTTTTTGTTCTTTTTCTATTCTAGGAACAAATTATCAGCTTATCAAACATGTTTTACTTTTTTTTATTCCAAGAACAGCTTTTTTTTTACACTTACCAAACGCGTTCTTTTGTTTGAAACCGTTCTCCTGAACAAACACTTTTTTTTGTTTCTATTCCCAGAACAAAAAAGAAACATAATTGTTTCCATGCGCAGCCCTAATATTCTAATAAGAGAGTTAATTTTCTCAAATTATTAAATTAACGAAGTTGAAATTTTATTTTAATATAAATAATATTAGAATTATAATATAAGGAATTCAAAATAACAAAAAAATGACATTATAGTTTTATTTACTTTAGAAAAAACTATGTTTAAAAAGAAATTTTTCTTCCACATAGAAATATTACCAAACGGATCATAAATTATCATACATGCCATTATCCTCCACAGATGGAAAGATAGGCGTTTGGATTTAGGAACCATTGATTCGGAAGGCTTTGGTATGATACATCTAAACTTTATCTATCAATGTGTCATAAGGTTTGGTGGGACTAGTTTCATAAACTAATGTGGCTCCCGTGTAGGTCCAATAACCAATGGTGGTTCTTAATTTAAGGGTGGGTTATTTATCCGGACTATGCTCACGCCCTATACATATACATACATATATACATACATACATATATATGTATATATATAACATTTGCTTCCTTTACGGGCTAATTCCATAAAAAAGCACGAACTTTAGGGTTTGGGACAAATCTGGCCTGAACTTTATTTTGTCTCGAAAAAAAGCACCAACTTTCACTCCTGTCCCAAATCGCTGCCGTTAACTCTCTTCATGATCGATCCGCCCGCGGATCCGGCCGGCCGAAACCCTAACGGAGCCGACCTCCGCCCCAACCCAAAGCGAAGCGATGAAGAGGATTTCGCGAAGGAGCCGCTCCATCGCCTCCCTCTTATCTCGCCTCCGCCCTCGCCAAAACCAGCAATCTCTTCTCTTTTTTCTTTTCCAGTGACTTCCCTTTAGCGGAAGCAACAACCCCTTCTAACTCCTCGGTAAAATTCTCCGACGAGACCGTCACCTCTTCTTCGACCCGATCGTGTGCTCGCGCGCACCTCCTCCCACTCGAGCTCCGCCGCCAGATTCCTCTGCGATTCCAAGTCGAACGAGCACACGTTCTCGGATTCCGATACTCCGAATCCGAATCCGAATCGATGCTCACCACTCGCAATCCCGCGCGCGGCCGGATCCGCCTCGTCGGCCGCGGCGCGTCGGCGGATTCGGAGATCGATTCCCGCCGATCCGACCGATCCTCGGCCCCGATTCCGCACCACCACCGGCGGCGGCTCCGGTCCGACCCCGACGGCGTCTTCAACGCCGCGGGCCGAGCGGAACCGTCGGATCCCGAATCGGAATCGGAATCGGAATCGGAATCGCAGGCCCGGCCGAGCGCGCGGCCGGGCGGGGCGACGCCGGAGCCTCCGGCGACGTAGAAGGGCGAGGGGAAGGTGGGGTTGATGTACCACTCGAAGAGGAAGCCAGGTTCTAGGGTTTCGGGATCTTCAGGCGGGCGCGCCATCGGGCGGGGGGCAAATCAGCCGATCGGAATCCGCTCCCCGGAATTCCCTCTGGACGGAGGATGGCCACGAGAAGATCACGAGGCGGCGGCCATTGACGGACTCCTCTCGTTCGTCAGTGATCCAGCCATTGATGTTCTTCTGGTTCAGGAGGCGTTCTCGTGTGGAGGGAGGGAGGATAGGCAGGGGAGGGGCAGGAGACGTTTTCGGATCCGCCCGCGGATCTGGCCGGTCGAAACCCTAACGGAGCACCAACCCTAACGGATGACCGTGAAGGAGAGTTAACGGCAGGCCATATTTGGGACAGGAGTGAAAGTTGGTGCTTTTTTTCGAGACAAAATAAAGTTCGGGCCAGATTTGTCCCAAACCCTAAAGTTCGTGCTTTTTTATGGAATTGGCCCTTCCTTTACAAAACCTAGAGACGAGTTGAGTGTGACTAGGGGTGAGCTCTGCAACAGCAGTGAGCGAGAGATGGGTGAAGAAGAAGAAGACAGCTGCGAGAAATCAGGTCCCGTGTTCAGAGACATAAGGCGTTACTACTGCGAGTACTGTGGAATCTGCAGGTCTAAGAAGTCCATCATCACTTCTCACATCCAATCGCACCGCAAGGTCCTTTCCCTTTCCTTTTTTAACTCACTTCTCTCCGCTTCATTGCCTTCCCATGCTTCCTAAGCATCTGGGTTTGTTTTGGGCTGCAAGTTCTGATGCTACAATGCAGTAATTTCGATCAGCAATTGCTGTTTTCACGTCGTGGAATGCGCTAGTCTAAGAATGTCATGATCAGGACCGCTGTGAACTGGTTTTCGTGTTTCTTTGGTCTTTAACAGGGCGAGATGGAAGCAGCAATGGCTCAAGGGGTTGAGGAGAAGGAGGAAGCGAAAGCTAATACCTGCGACGAATGCGGGGCGACGTTTACGAAGCCTGCGCACTTGAAGCAGCATATGCAGGGCCATTTGCTCGAGGTATATTGAGCTCTCTGTTTGTCTCACGGGAGTTCTTTTGTGTTCTTGACAATGCAACGTGAAAGCGGGTACCTTGAAAATATCAGTCCAGTTTCGATTAGATTACATCTGTCATTGAGGTGGTCGACAATGAGGTTCAGTTTGTGAAGTGGAGGGGTTATGATCGCGGTCGCACCAGTCTAATGAGGTGTCAGAAATAGAATTCGGATATTGTCGTCGGGGATGTACATGATTTTCTGGGCTGTGGAATGTTGAATACCTAAAAATATAGTACCGTGAACTTGTGGAGCAGCATCACATGGAAGCACCTATAAGAAGCATCAATCTTTTATTCTGGTCTGGTTTTACAAATAGATTTCTATGATAATTTTTTTTTTTTAGTTTCGGTCGAAAAATGGAGCTGATTAGTTCTTTTCCATTTGTCCACTGCAAGTTAACCCATACTGAAAAATTAGGACCTTGCAGGATAAAGTATGTTGGCTCATCTGATTATGACATGATAATGGCGTGAAGCATTGGATCCCACCATAAGGAACTCCAAAATGCAAGAGGCTGCATCCTTGTATCTTGATTGGACTAGTATCAGGTTGGGGGACCACCTGAGAAGATTCATCAAGTCAGCCTCAGTCACGCAAGTTCTATTTTGAGGTTCAAAGCATCGTTCGTTTTGTTCTATTTATATATAGAGATTTGGTATGCTTTGTATCTGTGTCAATTTTCTAAATCCCTTTGCGGAGGCCTTTCAAGTGTTCTATAGAGGATTGCCCTGCCAGTTATAGGAGAAAAGACCATGTGGCCCGTCACTTTCTTCAGCATCAAGGCAAGATTTTCAGCTGTCCTGTTGATGGTTGCAATAAGTCATTTGCATATCAAGGGAACATGAAGAGGCACATGAATGATATTCATAATGATGAGCTACCATCGATGTCTGATGAATTTAAGAGTCCGAAGCAGCATGTTTGTCCGGAGGTTGGGTGTGGAAAGGTTTTCAATTTTGCATCAAAGCTGCGAAAGCATGAGGATTCTCATGGTAAGTCACTTAACTATGAAGGTGTTTTGGTGAGCAAATGATGTCTACGAGGTGTTTAATGTGTTTTTCACTAGTAACATCAATTCAACTGCTGCAGTCAAACTGGAGAGTCTGGAGGCTTTCTGTTGTGAGTGCATGAAATACTTCAGCAATGCTGATTCTCTGAAGGAGCACATGCAGTTGGATCACCAATTAGTCAATTGTGACATATGTGGGACTAGGCAGTTGAGGAAGAACATCCAACGCCATCTCTGCACTCATGAGAAGAAAAATTCGGCTGATTCAGAAGCATTCAGATGTAATGTTGAGGGTTGTCTCCGTGTTTTTTCGACAGTAAGATGCAATCACCTATAAGTAGATTCTGGCTGTGCATGGAACATAATTGTTTGGAACTTTGCAGCTTGAGTTGTTTTATCTTGTAGCTGCTGAGTGTACATTAGCTGATGTTCTTTTCTTGTTGACAGAAATCAAATTTACGTCAGCATGTGAAGGCCGTTCATCTTGAGGTGAGGCCATTTGTTTGCGGGTATAAGGATTGTGGCAAGAAGTTTGCATACAAGCACGTAAGAGACAAGCATGAGAAAACTGGTTGCCATGTTTACACTCCGGTGAGCCCTACTCTCTCATTCTCTCTATCGAAATTCATTTTTACTGCTGTTGATATCCAGCTTTACTACATGATAGATGGATGATCCTTACACCTGGAAATTTTGGCTCCTTTGGTTCAGGGTGATTTCGAGGAGTCAGATGAGCAATTTCGATCAAGGCCCAGAGGTGGGAGAAAGACGAAATGTCCGACGATTGAATCCCTGCTGCGAAAAAGAGTTACTCTGGCCGGTGAGCTGGATTTCCTCTTGGAGTAGTGGCTGGAGTCCTTTCTCTTGGCAGCTGCCAAAGATAATGTATAGGAGCTTTGGTTTTTTGCCTTGGAGGCCGAGCTAAGGTGACATTCAGTCATCATCCTCCTGTGTCACTTGTGGTTAATAGTTGATAGAATTTTGCTATTGTTTTGTCAATAAAGACAAGAGAGCTGAGCTAATCCTTAGCAAAAAGTTCTTGTTCTGGAGCTATTGTCAGCTGTACATCATGCAATAAAGTAAAACTCCATTGGTGTCGTACTGATCTGTCATTGATCACCTGATCCATGTTTATAGTTCGATCAGTTGAAAAGTTTTGGTCGATATTTTCCTTCCTGAGATTGTTGAAGGCTTGGAAGTCGGATTTCTACTATCTTGTTTGGTAATGTTAAAAAGAAAATTAAGAATTGTCTATAAATATCGTTTCTCTTAAGGTTCATAGAAAATATATGATGTGATATTTTCGTAAAATGTTGTAGTTCATATAACTGAAAATAAGTCGATGAATAATGTTTCCATTATCAATTATAATTTATATCTAATTTTTTCTTAAATTATTATTATTATTATTATTATTATTATTATTATTATTATTATTATTATTATTATTATTATTATTATTATTGCAAAATAAACACATCTTAAGTACATAAAATTTCTTACTTTTTATTTAAATATCGGGCCAATACCAAGAAATATCATATACACGTGTTATCTGGGGATAAAAATGAATCTCCCAAAAAAATAATGAAGTTGTACATCGGGATGAAAGTGACCATGATTAGCTTTTAGAATATGTTTATTAGAAATTTTAAAAATTGTTACAAAAGTGCAATTGAATTATAAAATTTTTGGAAAATACAATCAAATCATAAAACTTGTTTGGTGTAATTGAGTTTTTTCATTAACTTCATCTAATTCAACTAACTGAAAATACTGATGTAGTTTTTTTTTTTTAATCTTCTCTCTCCTATTTGGCATTGATGTGCTTGATTCAATTCTGATTTTTAATATAAAAAATAATTAAAAAAAAAAAAAAACAAACCAATTATGGCTCTACAAGCCCTTGCCATTGCTGCCCCATCATCACCGGGCCACCCACCATCACTAGAAAGGGCTAGCAATGGTGGGGAAAGGGTCAGCTAGGGTCACCGACTACAAGCAAGGGTCAAATAGCCGAGGCCAGTGACCTCATCTAACCCTCACCCCACCATCATCAACCATTGATGGGGTAGTGGTGGCGAGAGCCTAAGGGTCTCACTAGTTTGCTTCATTTTTTTTTTTTAAATTTAGTTTATTTTTATTTAATTTAATTATTATTTATATTAAAAATTAAATTCGAACCAAAACAGCATTGTTTTGGGCTTATCTTTTTTGTTTTGGCACGTCAGCACCACATTATAGAGAGAAAGTAATAAAAAATAAGTCACGTTAGCATTTTCAGTTAGCCGATTGAATGAACGAAAAAACTCGATCATATTAATTTGACAATTTTAGGATTTAATTACACTTTCTGAAAGTTTTAGAACTTAATTATATTTTCATAATAAATTTTAGAACTTCTGATGAACATATCCCTTAGCTTTTCCTAGTAAACTATTCTTTGTCGCAGAAGACATGGCTGATAGTGCTTAAGTGGTGCACCAATGTGGCATGTTAATAAGTTCTAGATTTTTTTGAAAATTGACACATTAAGAACCAAATGATGTTGGCCAAAAAATGCTGGAAATTAAACCAATGTCTTAAGGGATGAAAAAACCGAAAAATGCCAATGAAAGTACCGAAACAGGTTAAATTATAGAGTCGTCTTCCTCGCATCATTGCCTAAGATCGTCCCTTTATGCCATAAAAACACCAGAGCTACCTTTTTTGGGAAAAGTGATAAAAAAAAAAAAGTCCTAAACCTTTTGTCTTTTGTGCGATTTAGTCCTAAACTTTTTTTGGTGCCGATTTAGTCCTAAACCTTTTTACGTTGTGCCAATTCAGTCCTTTTCAGCCAAAATTGATCGGAATTTGCCATCTAGACGTGGACTAGCTGACGTGGCCCGATCGGCGCTAACGTGGACTACTTTTAATAATATTTTAATATTTTTGAATATTTTTGAATATTTTTTAATTTTTTTAATTTTTAATTTTTAATTTTTTTCTTTTTGTCTTCTCATCTTCTTCCTCCAGCCGGTCCCGAGACCTCGGCGACGGGCCGAGGCGACGGCTGGTGAGGTCGACCTCGACCTTGCCGACCACCTCACTAGTGGCCGCGAGGGCCGCCTCGCACCGGGCGGTGAGGCTCACCCGCGGCGGTGAGGCCACCCTCGAGGCTCCGGGTGGCGAGCCTCGCCCTCGCCAGATTTGGCGAGGCTCGAGCCTCACCCATGGCCGGCGAGGGCGAGCCCCGCCAACTCGGCACATGGAGCATGGGGAGGAGAGCGAAGCCGACGGTGGCGAAGCTTGGCGAAGGAGACGATGTGGAGCACGAGCCAAAATCTGTGGTGCCACTCGGTGGCAACGACGACGACGAGGAAGCGAATGAAGACCTGAGCTTGAAAATCGTCGAGAAAGCGCTCTCGGCGCGCACCACAAAGCTCGCCTCCACGCCGCCAGCGTCGACGTGTCGAAGGAGGACGACGATAGGCCTCGGTTACGTAAGACCTCGAGGACCGACCCGCCGCCTCCTTGCGCCGAGCCGGCGAGGCTCGCCACCCAGGCCTCGAGGGTGGCCTTACGCCGAGCGGGCAAGGCTCGCCCTCGTCGGATATCGCCGACCATGGGCGAGGCTCGACCCTCGCCAGATCCAACGAGGGCGAGCCTCGCGGCCACTGGCGAGGTGGCCGGCAAGGTCGACCTCGACCTCGCCAGCTCTCGCCTGCCGGGCGGTCTCTCGAGGTCCGGCGACCTGGAGGAAGAAGATGAGAAGGCAAAAAAAAATATATTGTAAAATTAAAAAATTAAAAAATTAAAAAATTAAAAAATTAAAAAAATATTAAAATATTATTTAAAGTAGTCCATGTTAGCACCGATCGGGCCATGTCAGCCGGCTGGCGTCTAGTCAGCAAATTTCGGCCAATTTTGACCGGAAAGGACTGAATTGGCACAACGTAAAAAGGTTTATGACTAAATCGGCACCAAAAAAAGGTTTAGGACTAAATCAGCACAAAGACAAAAGGTTTAGAACTTTTTTTTGGCACTTTTCCCACCTTTTTTAGCACTGCCTTTTTGACTTATTGACCGTAAGAGGCATCTTGCTGTGCTTATCGAAACCTAGCAAAAAATTGATTTCCACCTATGTAACATGAACATATAATTAGTTCTCTGTAGCATATCATGATATCCTTCTAGTATGCTGTCTGCTGATCGTTCATCTTCTGCATTTTCTCAATATCATATAGTTTAGAATTTGACAATCCTGACAGACCAGAATGCGATAACCTACTTTCAATATACCAACTTGTTTCAGGAATAACCAAAGAGGTAATGCAATTAGAGATGGTACTGTTAACTTTATCAGTCGTCGCTGCATACTATGCTATGACATTTGTCATTGTCATGAGGATTTGACAGTGGTCGCTACACCACTTGGTAGATAACAAGAAAGCTCACTTATACATAATTACCAACATAAATTTTCAGATGATTCTTTTCAGCAATTTCTTGACTGAGGAAAAGAAATATGTCTGCCAAAGGTTGTCATACATCCATTGATGTGCTAGGAAAGGTGTATCCATGTGGGTTCAAATTGCTTCCATTCGTAATTAATTTGTTAATGCTCTTTTTACTGTGTTGTATAAGACTGTAACTTTTCATCTTTCATAGATCTGAAGCTTTTGTAGTTGAAGAACTTCATCAACTCTTGCCACAATGTTCGACCTTTCTCGTTGGGAGCAGATTCTTAGTTATTGAGTGGCAAATGCATCGTGAACTTAAATTCTAATTTTGGGACTTGTGATTGTAAATGGTTTATTATATTGAATTGGCCTGCCATGGGGACAAAACAATCACTTGCAAATACAGCTTTTAGGTTTTGCATGAGGTAATCAGACCAACTTTGACTTTAGAATGATGCAGATGTGGGGAATTTGAGTATCGTATGCTTAGGACTGCACAGAAGAGAGTTTGGACCGTTGGATCACGATTCCTTTTGGAAAACTCAGATGGCTATGTTCAGGAGAGGCTTTCTCATTTGAAAAAAAAAAGTGCAGTTAAATTATATTCAGGAGGCAGAGAAACTGAGCTTGTATAGAGAACGAATTTGTAATAATGAACACGATCATTGACCTGATGAAAAGCAAAAAGGAGAAAAGGGAGAAAGCTCAAAAGAGGCCTCAAAAGTGTAAAGCGAAGGATGGTGTTTTATCAAGGGGCTCAATCATGCGTATATGGAGTGCATGCTGGGGGTCTACCACTAAGGAATAGACTCTTCTGCTAGTAATGATGTGAACGACGAATTTCATATTCAGTGAACACTTCAACAATGTATCAATTCATCAAAGAATTATGTTTTAGTACCTTGTTCAACATTGTTGCTCAGCACACCAAAGAATAAAAGTTGGCATCCCACCTACCTAAACGACGCAGACTCCCTTACTCGCCAAAAATGTGCATGCGCGTGTAGAGAGAGAGATTCTCCAAGTTGTGACTTCCATTAAACACTGTACAAGTTTCATACAGACTCAATCTTGACCTGTGCCTCAAGGACGCAAAAAGTATGATGATGCTCTCACTCTGTACTTGCCTAGTATGTATGGAAAGAGCAAATATTCAGGCGCTTTCAGATTATCAAAATAAGTTCCAATCAAATAAAGAGAACAAGCTCCTGATCCTACCTAAGTAGGCTAGTGCAAAGGATAAAGACTGCCATTCGTTATAATCGTTGAAAAGAAGTCAAGCCTGTTTTGCACCGGGACACCATGTAAGAAAGTTGAGAAGGTTTATCAGAAAGGTGGACCCTTCAAGCGACGACTTCGAATTCTTCAAAATGGACAAACTGAAATGATTGCTACCACGCGTCACCCTCTCTCCTGGGATCGACTTGAGTCGAAGGCTTTTGGAACTCAAATCCATCGCATGTGCATTGATGGTTCATTTGCTTATTCAGATGCCAAGTCGAGAATATACTCATTGTCCTTGTCTTGGCATTATCAAAATCACTGGTCCTGTCCTATTTGAGCCTTTGTTAGAACTGAACAAGGAACAAAATTTTGTTTGAGCAATTTATGGCCTTGCTTTCTCTTATTTTCTTTCAATTTGGAAGAATAAACATCTGGGTTGAGCTAAATAGCTCTAATCATTCAAAGTCAGAAGGCAAGTGAGGCCAAGAACAAGAAGTTTTTTGCATGAATTGATACCTAGTACATCAACAATATGATTATACCTAATAATTTTCCTCTGTTCAAGATTTGGGTTTAAGGGAGCGTGCTTAATTTGTTGGGATTCCCAGCTAAATTAGAAACAAGCTGTCTTATCCTCAAGTCATGAATCAAGGACGTGACAACAACCACCAAGTGTAGTCCACATATAGTTAATTGCGCATGTAGAATTGCTTGCCCTTCTCTAGTGCGGCTTCAGTTCTCGGCATTTGGAATCTCCATGCAACTGCCTCTTGCTGCTCTAAAACACGGTCCACTTGAGTCGAAGTGAAAGCTGAAAGAGCCCATCCACTGTACATTCCCACTGAAGCATGGCTGTGATATAACTAGGTTTTCTTGCCATCTGCATTGTAGGGGTTCTTCCTCTTGGTCGGTAGTAGAGTTGAGAATCTTCACAGGCTTAAAGTCAAACTCGTTTTGTTGCTGCCTGCAACACATTTCTCTTTCAGTCAATTTCTGTTTCAAAGTATCTGAGAAAGGTTTGAGACTGAAACTAAGAAATTTATGTTTCAAGCTTTACGCACATCCCCTGATGTCAACGAATTGTTTTCAGAAGGATTCTGATCATACTTTGCCTTTCATTCACTTTCTCCTGATAAACTGAGTTGCCAAAACTTTGTATTTCTCAAGCTCTTTTTTTCTCGTTAGGTTTGTCATCATTGAGACAGCACAAATGGATGTCTATTCTCATTTATGCAGAATGCCTGCTAAGGAGAAAGAAGGGTGCTTAGGAAACAATAAGACCGATGCAGGAGGGTCAAATGATAAGAACTTGGACCTCACTCTCGGTCCTCCCGGAGAAAGCTTTATTCAAGGAGCCAAAAGGGTGTTTGAAGACGCTGTAACTCATAAAGCAGGACATCCAAAGCTCTTGCATAAACACCCCTGCTTGAATCCCCCTTTGACAGACCAAAAAATTGAGGTGCTTGCTGATAGCAGGACATGCTGGACTGAGAAAACAACTTTGGCTTTTCGTAGAGTGATTCAGGAACTGAAGATGCAGCCCAATTCTTCGTACAAACAGTTCTCTTTAACCTCCCCGCTGAATGAGATGGTTGCAAAATCTTCCCAAGAGTGTGTCTATAACGAAGCAGACTTGCTCAATTTAAACAATGAAGCCCTTTCAAGTCCAGTTATTCTGCCTGGAAACTCTCCAAAAAGGTTATTTTGCTAAGCTTGCCTTATGATTCTCCCTTGTTCCTACTCTTATCAAGCCAAATATTATGGGGACTTGCTTGGCCACGGAATTTGGAAAAACTTTAGTTTTTGGGGAAAAAAAATGAATGAGCATGCATTAGGGTATACTAGGTTGTCTCTCTCATAAAGGGTCAAAGATGTAGCAAAAATGAAGATGGATCTCCCAAAATTGAAAAGGATGTGCTATGATTTGATTGCAATTGAAGTGTGCTTCTTATCAGTGAAAAAACAGGTGAAAGAACTCTCTCCGGGGTAAGTATAAGGCACTAGCTCATTTAATACCATGCAAAATCACCATTTTCCTTCGGCTTTTGGAGATCCCAACTTGAGTATATTGGTCCTTTGTTTGCAGAATTCCACCTGGTCCAGTCGTTGGGTGGCCTCCATTAGGTTCCTTCAGGAAAAACATAGCAAACAACTTCTTGTGCAGGCAAACTTCTGAGTTGTCATCGAATAACTTTGGGAGGCAGGACAATTGTGAACGTCAATCAGAAGATCCAAACCAGCACATGTTTGTAAAGATCTACATGGATGGATTCCCAATAGGAAGAAAACTGAACCTCAAAGCCTATGACAGTTATGAGAAGCTCTCTGTTGCCATTAATGAACTTTTTAGAGGCCTTCTTGCGGGTAAAACCTCAAATTCTATGCATCTTAGTCCAAGAATGGTATTTGGTTAATGATGTAGCACTCAAGTATCTGTCCTCTCCTCTCAAAGACGAGCCTGATACTAGTCATGCTAAGTTTTTAATGTCCTAACCTTTCACTTTTCAGCTCACAGCTTTACCGGTGATGATACAAGTGCAAAGAGCGAGGACACAAATGCCGAAAATGGGGAATGCACTCTAGTTTATGAGGATAATGAAGGAGACAGGATCCTTGTTGGTGATGTTCCGTGGAAGTAAGTACTCTTCAATTTTTAGTGTTCACATCAACGAATAGCCTGTGTTATATTTGTTGACCATGATTTGGTAACTCAACGAAGGAACATACAGCAACACCACCTTTGAAAAGCTTC
Source organism: Eucalyptus leucophloia subsp. euroa (assembly GCA_017140325.1). Lineage (NCBI taxonomy): Eukaryota > Viridiplantae > Streptophyta > Magnoliopsida > Myrtales > Myrtaceae > Eucalyptus > Eucalyptus leucophloia. The sequence goes on from CM029470.1 coordinate 49,938,358, forward strand.
AAAGCTGCTAATAGCTAATCATCTATCCAAATACAGGTTTCTATTTTTTATTAGCTTGAATTGGAATCAAACTAAAAACGATTCTGACTAGTTTCATAGTCATCACAATCACCCAATTACCAATTACATAAAAGTGCTCTCCCAACACAATCTTATCATTCTCTTGTAGTATGTTCGTATCTACTGCCAAGAGGCTGCGCATCTTGAAGAGCTCAGGTCACTCCGCTTCCCTGCCACGTGAGTTCCTTTTTCAGGTTCTTCTTGAACTTACCATAAATGGGTCGATTTCATTCTCAGCTAATTCCTTGGGTTAAGATGGTTTTGTTTGTCTTTCAGTTGTAAGCAGTGATCGTCTTTCAGTTGTAAGCAGTGATCAAGAAAATAAACCTCTTGATTCAGCAGCAAAAACTGGAAGATGAGGGAGACCTTGAGCTAATCATCAGGAGTTCGCAGATTCAAGGACTTGTATATTGTGCCTCCTAGTTTTTTTCTGTTTTGGACCATCCATAAGGCTATTCTAGATGTTTGTGTGTTATTAGTTCTTGTCCATCTATTTGTACATAGCAATGCATTAGTTTATTAGGACTTACCAGCTGAAGCATATATGTAGTTACAGTTAGTTTTTTCTGCTACAAGTAAAATTCCCCCTCGACAGAATGGATTTCAATAATGATATCTCCACTTGGTTTCATGTTTAATTGCCATTCTTTTTCGGCTTTTTCTCAGTAAATATAATTCAATCGCATTTAGCAAGTAACAAAGTTCATCTCCACTCTGATTCCTGCCAATTCTAGGATGTATATTCCATCTAAAACGGATGCCTCAATCGTGTCTTGATTTTTCATGTACGTTTGGTGAACATTTAAGAATGCAGTTTCTCTATCGCATTCACATCTTTCAGAAGAAAATCAGGGCTTGTTGTTGACCGGGCACCTGTTTTATTCTCTCTTTCTAGAAACCCTTCTGTCAGCAGGAAAAATGACACTTGCCTAACTTGTCTCGTTAGTGTTTTTCAAGGTTTAAACTTCTCATAACTAAAGATTTCTACTGCATGAGCAAAAATTCTTGCTGCCGCTACAGATTTCTCTTTCCCTCTTCGTTCTTCGCGTTTTACCCATCCAGGCACGGAGCCCTTCTTACAGAAATGATGAACGTATGCTTTTATAGACATGGAGAACTCATGGCAAGACTCTTCCCTTCTTATAATAATCAAATACAGGCACACAACATCCAGTGCTGACATTAGTAAATCTGGGAAAAGAAACAAGAAATTGTGAGGTATAAATCCACCCTTGCATTTGACACAGAGCAGAGGACATGACTCCAGCAAGTTTAGGAAGAGATCTCGCCTTTGTTCGAATGGACACCAGATGAAAACAAAAACAGCAGTCGCCAAAGTCAAACTTGCATTCAAAAAGCCATGAAGAAATTCAAGTTGATAAGATGGGTTAGTCCACGAGAAACAACTGCTGTTCCTTTGTTTGCTTTTTCCCTCCCCTTCAATTATTGAAATATATTTTGGGCCCACAAAATATTTTTTATTTTTAAAGTATGAAAGGATTGAACCTTCCTACGACTTTCTGATTATGCCCTTTGGCTTAATTGATCTTTGTCGTTTCAATTTGCATCAACTGCCTAAATGCATTGACTTCTTGTTCTGGTTCTCTGAAATAATTGGTTTGGGAGAATGGCTAAGTTTGAGATCTACTTTTCTTTTCATATTTTTGTAAATTGGTCACATCATTGTGAAGATGAAATATGAAAAGCCAAATTTCATTCCTTCGAAGCCCAGTCAATTTTTGTGCCGACAACTATGAAGAAATCTAATCTAATAAATCTTAGTAAAAGTGGCTTTTGAACATTCAATGCATTGCCCACTAAAATATTAGGGTCTTTATGAAAAGTAAAGTTTGAAGGAAAATCTCGTGAAATCACAATCTAGATATAAATATTTAAGTATATTAACATATTTTATATGTGAAATAAAATAGACTATCTAATGTAATCTAATGAAAGTGACTCTTGAACATTAAATGCATTCAATTTAATAAAATAATTATTTTATTTTCTAATACAATTACAACTCTTTCAATTTTAATATACTATAGAAAAAGTGACTTTCAACATTAAAGAAATTCAATTTGATGAGAATTATTTTCTTTTCCAAATAAAATTTTATGAGTTTTTAAGAAAAGAGAAGGCTTAAAGGAAAATCTCTAAAAATCTCAACCTAAGTATAAATATCTAATTAAATTGAAATACTTTATATGAGTAATTAAATAGACTATCTACAACATTATTCAATATAAAGAAGTCTTTTCATTTTTTTTTAAATCTCAAGAGAAGAGTAATTCAAAATATCAATATAGTCATGAAATGTCACACATACTTTATAATATCTAACATAATAAAGCGTAGAATTACATCCATGGGAATGCGAAAATACTTATGCTTTAGGCATGAAATTTGTTGCTTGAAATTAAGTTTATAGCACGATAAATTGATGCTATGTGAAAAAAACATTTTGAGAATGGGAAAAAAAAAATCTATAGTAGTAGAATTGACTATATGATACACTATGTACCATCCAATAAATAATAGTTGATAATTATTAACATGAAGCAATTCTATAACATAGACTGTTAAATTACTTTGGCTCAATTCCATACAAAATGCATTTACATATAAGATTAGAGTGAAATTCACATAATTAAAAATGACTATTGCTAAAAGCAACAAAATAATTGTGTTAAACTGAAAAAGAAAGTAACATATGATAAATTTGGTTTTAGTAAAATAGGACATATAAAATATATGGTGAGTGTGTACTGTGACTTTTATATATAAAATAAACGACTCTGCATCTTTCGAAAATACATATTATTTTATGCAGCATTTTCTCGGATTTATTTAATTCCACTGCTACAGTCACAACTACTTTTTTATATTCCAATTCAAAAGTTTGAGAATTAATAAATTTTATGTAATAAATACAGTTGAAGCCGCCCCCTGCTCCCAGCCACAAGTCGAAAAGACTTTGCGATATCCCATAGATTGGTCAAACAATCTTTTTTTCTTTAGCGGTAAAACGAGAGACGCCTTCTAGAACAAGAGGTCCACCCAAAAAAAAAAAAGTTAAGTTAAATTAAATCTAATTCTAATTAAATAAATTAACCTTATGCATTCGGCCAAATTTTTTTTCAAAAGATGTGACCTAATGCTACCAACCTAACGCACAAGTGAAACACAATCATGTTATTTTCCAATATAAGTTGTATGGAAAAATTACCGTTTTTACCAAAGTCGGGTGGTCATCATTGCTAAATTACAAATAATGTATAAGTAGAAAATAATGTATAATCTTCTTTATTGTTTTTAAACTTAATACAAGAACTCTAATAGCCCTCAACCGTTAGCAAGTCATATCATGCATCATATACTTTGAAAAATTCAGACAAACTTACACCATAAGCAGACGTCCTAAAAAATTCATGTAAAAACTATCAAAACAAATAAAAAGAAAATTCGAGTTTCTAGAAATCACCGTTTAGATGACGTTCTTTTAAGGGACTAAAAAAGGGTACAGGTCTTACATGCTTGTATTTAATAAATTAACTTAACATATTGAAAGGATAACATCATATTGTCATAATATGCTTTTTCAAGATAATTTAGAAAGAGTGCCCTAATTTTGACTATGGTTGGATTCCCCACCACCCTATTTGTCTTAGCTAAAAAAACCCTAATTTGGTGGGGCCACCCTAAGATTTATTGTGACCCCTTTATTTTTATTTCTTGGGGGTGTTGTCGCTTTTGTCAAACGTGTTAAGTGGAACCGTGATGGACTGAAACTCTTGTTTAGGTGGACTAGCCAGCAAAACCACATCACCATCAGCGGCAAAAACGTAAATAACCTCAATTTGCAATGCCATTTTGCTAGTGCAATTTGGACAATAACCTACGAACAATATAAATAAATCCCGAAACTCTTCCTAAGCTCGCCATTGTGGAACTTGGGAACTCCTCCCTCCTGTTTCCATTCGGTTGTTTTCGGCCAACCAACTTTCCCGGCAAAAGGAAGGGCGCGTAGCCGCCGCCGGCGGGACCGACCGGACCCGCTCGAATGTCGAAAATGCCCCTCTGTTCCCGAGAGCTCGGCCTCCTCCTCCTCCTCCTCTCTCTTCTCTCCATACCCTTTTGGGTAATTTCACAAAGCCAGGCCACAAGCGAGCTCACAGTCCTGCTGAACCTGAAGCAGCAATGGAGCAATCCACCTGCTCTCCAGTCATGGAACTCATCGTCGCCGACGCCGTGTCGATGGCCAGAGGTCAACTGCACCGGTGGCACGGTTACGGGACTCCTCCTCAGTGATATGAACATCACCGAGCCAATCCCACCTTCGATTTGCGACCTCAAGAACCTCACTCAACTTGACCTTTCATGGAATTACATTCCTGGCGGATTCCCAAAGGCGCTGTATAACTGTTCCAAGCTCCAATTCTTGGACCTTTCTCAGAACTACTTCGTGGGTCCGATTCCTAGTGACGTTGACCAGCTGTCGGGCCTCACCTACTTGGATGTTGGCGGGAACAATTTCTCCGGCGACATTCCGGCGGAGATTGGGCGCTTGTCGGGGCTGCAGACTCTGTCCTTGCACCAGAATGAGTTCAATGGCACGTTTCCTAAGGAAATTGCAGACTTGGCCAATCTTGAAGTTCTGACAATGGCCTATAATGAAGAGTTTGTGCCTGCAATGATACCAAAGGAATTCGGGCAGCTTAAGAAGCTGAGGTTCCTGTGGATGACTCAGTGCAATCTGATCGATGGAATTCCCGAGAGCTTCTTGAACTTGTCCAGTCTCCAGCAACTGGATCTGTCGGGAAACGCTTTGACAGGCAGAATCCCTGGTGGGTTGTTTTCTTTACAGAACCTGAGGTATGTGTATTTGTACCGGAACAAATTGTCTGGTGAATTATCCACCTCTATTTCATCGATGAACTTGATCGAGATTGATCTAGCAATGAACAACCTGACCGGCTCGATCCCTGAAGATTTTGGGAAGTTGCAAAGTCTGGGCATCTTGAATCTGTACTGGAATCAATTATCAGGCCACATACCGGTGAGTATAGCCCGACTTCCTTTGTTGAGAGATTTCAAAGTTTTTGGCAACAAGCTGAGCGGTGAATTGCCGCCTGAGTTTGGCCTATATTCGCCGCTGGAAGCCTTTGAGATCTCGAATAATGAGCTCAGTGGCGAGTTGCCAAAAACTCTGTGCACTAATGGTGTCTTGGTAGGCGTTGTTGCTTACTCTAATAATCTGAGTGGACAAGTTCCAGAATCGCTCGGGAACTGCAATAGTTTGCGGACAATTCAGCTTTACAACAACAACTTCTCCGGCGAACTTCCTTCCGGCATTTGGACGCTGTTCAATTTATCAAGCTTGACGGTAAGTCAAAACTCCTTTTCAGGTGGTCTTCCGAGCAAACTTGCACGGAATTTGTCCAGAGTGGAGATCAGCAACAACAAATTTTCCGGCCCAATTCCGACCGAAGTCTCTTCATGGTCAAGTCTAGCGGTCTTGAATGCGAGCAACAATCTGTTCTCTGGCAATGTCCCTGAAGAATTGACCAGTCTTTCTCGGCTTATCGTTCTAGCAATGGATGGCAATCAATTTTCTGGTGAACTCCCTTCAAAGATCATCTCCTGGAAGTCACTAACGACCTTGAATTTGTCAAAGAATAAGCTCTCTGGAGAAATTCCTGCAGCAATAGGTTCGTTGCCCGACCTGCTTGATCTCGACTTATCGGACAACCAATTCTCGGGCGTGATACCCCCAGAATTGGGCAAGTTGAGGCTCACTACACTTAATTTGTCCTCCAATCAACTCGTCGGTAGAATCCCAGACGGTTTCAGTAATCTAGTGTATGAAAATAGCTTCTTGAGCAATCCTGATCTATGCGCTGACAATCCCATGCCGAACATCAGAAGCTGCTATGCCAGAAGTAGTAAATCCAACAAGGTCCCTTCGAAGTATCTCGCCCTAATTCTAGTTCTTGTGATTGCCGTGTTCATAGCTGCTGTTCTGTTCGCCTTGTTCGTGATCAGAGAGTACCGGCGGAAGAAGCTCAGGCAGGACCTCGCAACTTGGAAGTTAACTTCGTTTCAGAGGCTTGGTTTCACCGAAGCGAGCATCTTGTCCAATCTAACGGACAACACCCTCATAGGAAGTGGCGGCTCGGGCAAGGTGTATCGTGTAGCGGTTAATGATTTGGGCGACTATGTTGCTGTCAAAAGGATTTGGAACAACCGAAGGTTGGACTGGAGACAGGAGAAAGAGTTTGCAGCAGAAGTCGAAATACTCGGCTCGATCCGCCATTCCAACATAGTGAAGTTGCTGTGCTGCATTTCAAGCGATAACTCGAAGCTGCTCGTGTATGAGTACATGGAGAATCAGAGTCTGGACAAGTGGCTTCACAGGAACAAGAGAGCGTTGCCGTTGAGAGGGAACTCACCGCGCCGTGCCATGTTGGATTGGCCTGTGAGGCTGCAGATCGCTGTGGGAGCCGCGGAAGGCCTGGGCTATATGCATCATGACTGCTCTCCCCCGATCATACACCGCGATGTGAAGTCCAGCAACATCTTGTTGGATTTCCAGTTCAAGGCCAAGGTGGCAGACTTTGGACTGGCCAAGACGGTAGCCAAGCACGGCGAGTCTCACACCATGTCGGCCGTGGCAGGCTCGTTCGGTTACTTCGCCCCCGGTAAGAGCTAAGAAATTATTCAGGGAAATTTTCTCACCTGAGAATAGCCTTCCCCTTTACCTTAATCATACAGCAAAATTTTAAATTCGTGTTTTGCGTCGCAGAATATGCATATAGCACGAAAGTGAACGAGAAGATCGACGTGTACAGCTTCGGAGTCGTGCTCCTAGAACTGGTGACCGGGAGGGGGCCCAATAGCGGGGATGAGAACATGAGCCTCACGGAATGGGCGTGGAGGCACTACGGAGAAGGAAAGCCGATCGCCGATGCCCTCGACGAGGAGATCAAGGAACCATGTAACGTGGACGACATGACAACCGTTTTCAAGCTCGCGCTTGTCTGTACCAGCAGATCGCCGTCCACGAGGCCTTCCATGAAGGAGGTCCTGCACATCCTCCAGAGTTGCGGCCCCTCGGAAAGGTCTGGACGGAAAAGGGTCGGTCCCGAGTTCGACTTCACGCCGCTACTCGGAAACCCTACGTATCTTTCTAGTTACAGGCGTAGTAGGAAAGCCGACGATAACTTAGTCTACAGCGTGTAATCGGAGTAGTCGGCACGACACAGAACTATGGTATTGACATAGTGTGACAAGTTTAGGACTTTCAAAGTGCCTTGATACACTGCATTCGCGCAGTCGGGGGTACGAGAATCCAGCGAGTGAAGAAAACCTGGAACTCCCTATAGATGGAGCAGCTACAGCCTTCGATGTTTAGCGATGCCGCTATGCAGATTTGTCGAGAAACAGGCTGATCTATGTACATAATAGCAACGGTCTTTTTGTTAATCAACTCGTGCTAGTATCATCTCTAGCTATGGCTGTCTCGCAACAGATTTCTTCATATGCAATTCTGGAGATGACACTCGAGTTTGATCTCTTGTGTGGCCTCTTGTTCTTGCTTTGAAGCTACGTAATGCGTCACTCAAGATCAATCATCATATAACAACACTTCTTAATGTCCTTAAATCAGTAATTTCTCTGGCCATAGTTCCACAAGCTCCATCGATCAATGCGGAAGCAGCCAAAATGTACCTGTCAAGGGTGCTGAATCTGCCTGAGAGACGTTTTCGTGCATCCATACGTGATGATTCTCCAGATCCCACCTAGTGTTTCCCCCCGTTTGTACAAAACCGGGATGCTGGCATTGCCATTCGCCATCAAGAGTGTTGGGGAGAACCCGAGACAACAATTCACTACGAACTAAACCCAATCAAAGATCAATTTCTCCTCCAAAACTAAATCGACTAAAATCAACTTAGCCCCATCAACAACCAGTCATATATATCCTCACAAAATGATAAGTAGACAAAGCCAAAACAACACCAAGATTTAACATGAAAATTCAATACGGGAAAAAACCATAAATTGTCCAAAAACTTTTACCAATCACTAAAAATAATAGGATATATAAAGTAGTTTTCTCTAGTTACACACTAGAGGGTCTACATAAGTATTACAAGGTCATTTCCTCATCATAAACTTGGAGAAATATAAAAATGAGACTAAAAAACGCTTATCACAATTGGAGAATTTGAAAGAGGTTCTCCACGAATGAGATCACTCAACTCGTAACCCTTGGTTTCATGAATAAAATACTCAATTTTGAGTCGATTCTATTGGCCTTCGAACGGGATCAAAAAGTTGCAGCTTTCTTTCTTCTCCTCTTCTCCCCTGTTTTGGTGAATCTTCTGTTCTTTTTCTCCTCACTTCGGTGGCACACTCGCACGAAGCACTCACTTCCTTCTCCTTTTCACTTTTTTGACTTTTCTTCTTTTTCTAATTTAATGCTAGCTGGACCCCACAAAAGGTGGACCCAGCCAACATAGAGGAAGCTTCGCTCATGCTCATAGAGCTAATTCATGTTACACGAAAACGACAATGTCCTGAGCCGAAGTATGAGACCGAACCATAATTAAGCAACAATGGATGCTGCTCGCGAATGAAACGAAGCCGGCGAAGTAGTTTTCTTGCTGTAACCACACTTGCGCCGAGTATGCTAGGGGTGAACAGCGATCTAGGGTCGACCCTGGACTGATCCTGGACCGGCCCAACCCTATCGGTCCTGATCCGATTCCCAAAAGGATTGGGTCGATCCTTGATCATGAAATTTTAGGACCGACACTGTGCAGGTTAGTCCTCGGTCCTAAGAGTTTTGGATCGGTCTAACCCTGGATCAATCATGTATATTATATTATATTATATTATATTATTTATAATTCTTTTATATATTCAAATCTAAGTAAAATGTCTGTTATATTATATTATATTGAGATGTTCTATCAATAGTACAAATAGTAATTTCAATTTAAAACTTTTGTTGAGTATTAATTAAGTGTCATTTGTTTTGTTTTTAGGTGTTTAGAAGTTTAAGTGAATTAACAAGATGTGAAGTTATATATTCATGGTTTATATTAAGTATTTTGAACTTTTTATGGTTTAATTATATTCTATTAATGAATTTTAGCTGCACTTTACTTTTCAATTTGTGTCAAATGGTAGACGTTTTTGAAGAGTAGAGTAGTACTGTAGTTTCTACGGTAATTTGTTAGTCAAGTGGTGTGAAGCTACCACACCGCGGTGGAAGCGTTGGTTAGGGCTTGGTACCCCAAACGCAGGGGGAAGGGTTCGAACCTTTGGTAAGCGATGCTTCAATGCATAACGCGCGTCTTACCTGTGCTTGGGGGTCGCGGTGGGGGCCCCGGCCTGGGGTTTACTCTCAACGAAGCGTTCGGAGGTTCCCTGGGTTATCAAAAAAAAAAAAAGTGGTGTGAAGCTCATTTTTTGGTTGAGTGGACTCTACATGATCAAATACAGGAAAACGCTTTTGCATATGGTGTTATAAATATTAAAGATAGATGATTACAAGAACTTTCCATCTTGTCCCATATCTCAATGAGCGGTTAAGCAGTATTTAAATTTATATTATTGTGTCATCTTAAATTTGCTAAATATGTATTGGTATTTATAGTTTAGTTGCATAATACCGCATTGTCGATGGATGTGTAATTTAAATTTATAGCTTTGCTCTTTTAGGGAATATAAAAAATAAGATGAAAAAAATTATCAATCGGTTCTAGGTTGACACTGGAACCGGACCGAACCCATTGAGTTGGTTCGGTCCTTGATCCCCCAAACTCACAGGGTCGTCAATCTTAAAAATCATGACCGACACTATACGGCCGGTTATCACAAGGTTAGGGGTGGCCCGGACCAACCCGGACCATGCTCACCCCTAGAGTATGCAACATAACAATAAACTTGGCCCCGGAAACTCCAAATCCCTGAACCCACACTTATTGTATGTATGTAGCAATGATCAAACCAAACAACCAGTTGCCAATCTCGACACATCCTTTACTATAGAATCATCTTGTATTCCCGATTCAATTCTAATTAGGTATCTTTGTTACAGTATCGATCACAAAAATTGCTCGATGGTGCAATATATGCGTGATGCAAATGGGCAATGTTTGCATGATCATGCTGGCAATCCGACTCATAATGCTTGATAATACAGCCTTACCCTCTTTCCCTTTTCCTTGGACTTACGACTGTAGAATTTCTCAAGATGTTACCGAGACAAATTTGTTCGACACGGTACAGTGGCTCGCCTATTGATCCCTGATCAGATCATCATGTTTAACCTCTCGCTTGAGTGATTAGGGATGTGCGTTGCATAGTACAAGCCTCAAGTAATTGGAACTTGGTGACGTTTTAAATTAGTGGCTTTTCAATGCATGAAAGTCCCCATTTTTTTAAAAACTAATAGTTTACGTACAAAAGGAAACTTTTTGCCATCGGCTATCGACTCCTTTTATAAAAAAACAAAACATTGGAAAAGCAAGTTTTTCCCCGTGTTGTAATTTGCCAGTTCCCTCCCTCTGGTTTTGCACTTCTTTTGCGAGTGATAAAGAAAAATTCAAAATGAATTTAAAGTAGATAGAAATAGTTAATTTAAAACGTAGATAAGAATAGTGCAAAGAAAGTGCAACAATCAAGAAAATGAAAAATTGAAAGTAAGAAAGAAATATAAACCGCTAAGTATATAAACAAAAAAAGAATTCTACTTTTAACATCTCAAAAAGGCAAAAATTAATATAGAGAATTATAAACTAAATAAATAAAGCAGAGAAAGACAAGAGGCGTTCCAAAAGGTCCGAATACATTACCGTACATGCACGAGATACCGGATGACCGTACAAAGCGAAACGAATCATTTTCAAAAAAATCTGAGTGATTATTCAATTGAGTGTAGTGTGGTAGATCAAATATTATTATTTTTATTATCTTTATCATTAAAATTAATATCATAAAAAATCTCAAATTAATACACGTGTGATAAATTTATCACAAATTAAAGTTTTGTCAACAAAAATCAAAAACTAATAAATTTATGACAAATTAACTTTCATTTAATTTCTATTACCACGGAAAATCATACATAGATAACAAATGAAGGGTAAAATTCTAAATTTGACATACTTATTAACCGTCATCTAATGTAACGGATGATAGATTTGTTACAAGAATATCAGTTCAAGATTTTTTGTGATAAAAAAAATCAGGTTATCGATCTGGAAATCATTATCATTATTATCGAATTTGTGTGAATTAGATGATAATTCAATGAAAGAGAGAGGCTAGTGGGCCGAGTGGGTTAAGTTTTCAGTTTTGATGAAAGCAAACCAAACCTTGCAAAAAGCCAACCAACATGGAGATCAAAGCACGTGGCATACCGACATCACCCGGTTGGGGGGGAAACCTGGCCACCCGTTTTGAGGGGCCGAAAACCGGGATGGCGTCCCAAGCCCGATCGCGGCCACACCATTTCTTGAAGCTAAAACCTCAACATTTATTTTCTACGTCCTGTCACATATTTATTAATTTAAAATTAATTTGTGATAAATTTATTATGAATATATTAATTTAAAAATTTTCGTAATATCAATGCAACAAAAAGAGGTTAGTGGCCTAGTGGGAAATTTTCAATTTTGATTAAAGATGATCGATTTTTGGTCCAATTTAATTCTACTTAGAAATTAGGAATTAGGTTCGGATTCAATTTTCAAGATCGAAGACCAATCTGGTTCAATGAAACTAATCACTTAACAAAAAAATTATAAAAATATTAGATTTATTATCATTTTAAGATTTATCGTAATTTTTAGAGTTTGTTTGGTCTGATACCCTCCTATAATCAGAAACAAGATCGAAAATGACTGACGGAACTGGGAACTGGACTAATGCTTCCTAAAACATGTCGATATGGTCCAATCCAAACGATTCATTTTTCAGTCGGTCCGAGATGCTCATTCCAATTTTGATGAAAGTGACTTTGAACATCGAGATGAAAGCACGTTGCCCGACCGACCGTAGCCGGTGGGGGCCAAAATCCCGCCACCCGTTTTGGTCGTGGGGGCCGAAAACCGGGGCGACGTCGGAAACCCGGGTCGCGGCGACGCCGTTTCACGGGGGCGGAGAACGTCAACCTTTATTCTCCGCGTTCCCTCTCTCTTCTCGCCATTCGTTCTTTTTCTGGCTCTGCCAATCGGACAACTAGAAACATCACCCCCTGGTGCGTAGGAAAAGCAGCATCTCCGCAGGAACAAGATTCCCTCTTAGTCGAGTTCGTCGGACAAGAGGGCCGGGCGTGCTTGTATGTGCGAGTGAGGTCGGGATCGGATCTGGGTCGGTCGGTCTTTCTTCTTGTTGTTGCTGGTTCTTGCGGAGTGGGTCGGAGTAGCGAAGGGACGCGATGGGGTTGTCGAGTGGCGACGGTACCAGGATGAAGGTGGTGACGGGGGATGCTGGGTACGTGCTGGAAGACGTGCCTCACTTGTCGGATTACATCGCCGACCTCCCCGTACGCCCTCTCTCTCTCTCTCTCTCTCTCTCTCTCTCTCTCTCTGTGTCTGTCTGTGTGACATGCATATTGTTTTGATGTTCATCGTTGGTGCTTGTGTGCTGTGCGATGGTGGGGCTTCTGGGTATTCGTTGATTCTGTTGATCGTTCAAATGGGAGCTTCTGTCTGTGTCTGTGGAGCGAGATTTTGAGGTCTTACCTATTCAAGTTATGTGCTTTGCTGGTGATCTTGAAGTTCTTGTGTTTTGACGATTATGGGTTTTGGTGAAATGTGGGTGTCTCTGACTGTGAGAGCGATAGCGGTCTTAATGCGATGACGGCTTGTGGATGCGAGCAGGTACGTGTGTTGTGTGCCGTCTGCAGGAAGTATCTTGTTGTAAGAGTTGTCGCGCTATAGTTTGATGGAGGGGATGTTGCACTGTTCATTGTGGTTTTGCTGCAAGATCAGTTGATAATCATTCAAAGTTTCTGTGCTATGAGAAAAATGGAAAAGCTCAATTTAAAGAACAAAGAGTCACCAGATGTGATTAATCATGTGTGGAATTTCTTTTCTGCCTTGTTTGACTAAACTACTTTGGCTATCAGTAAATGCCCGTATACAGATATAGGAATGTGAACTTTATGATGTGAGCATATACAAAACATCTTGCTAGCGGGTGGAAGCGCACTCTGACTTCTATATGTGGTCTACCAGCTTGCATTTTATGATCATTTAAATATGGAAGTACTTGCTATCGTTGTTAACATTACTGATTTCATTTCCCTGCTATGTTTTTGTGTAACAGACATACCCGAATCCGTTGCGGTCTAATCCTGCATATGCAGTGGTTAAGTGAGTAATTGTTTTCTTCTAAGCTATACAGCTTATTTCTAGAGAGCTGAACTGCTCTGATGTTAATTTATGTTTCTTGGAAAATGCTGATCTCTGTGCTGTTCTTTTCTTTTTCCAGGCAATATTTTGTCCATGTGGATGACACAGTTCCTCAAAAGGTGGTCTCTTGCAATATTGATTTACCTGTCACCTAGAGTGCAGTATTGGTGTGATTATGTATTATTTTCAAACACGGGAGTGAAGTGATGCACATTGTAGTTAGTTCTTGCTCCTCCTGCAATAGTTACAATGGCGGGTGAAGTTTGACTATTAGCTTGCGAAATAGACAAAGGCTTTATGAGTAAGGACTATGAGTAATGCAATTTAATAGCCTATTCTGACTAGTCCTTGGAACTGCATTTGTCTTAACTTGTAGGTTGTCGTTCACAAGGATGGCCCAAGAGGAATTCATTTTCGACGTGCTGGACCTCGCCAACAGGTATGTCATACATGTTAGGAATTTGTTGAACTCTTTGAAATTTCCTGACTTTTGTCATTCTGATGTCTAGGTGTATTTCGAGACAGATGAAGTGCACGCATGTATTGTAACATGTGGTGGTCTTTGCCCAGGGCTGAACACTGTGATCAGGGAAATTGTGTGTGGCCTTAATTACATGTATGGTGTCACCAAGATCCTCGGAATAGATGTGAGTATATGCTATGCTTATGTGTCACAGTGGCCGTTTACTACATTTTATTGTTGTATGAATGTTATTCTTCATTTCTCTCCAGTTGTGTATGCTCTGGTTTCTGATTGCTCATCTGTCTGTTGCTGGATTATATTTTAGGCATGTAATTAGCAAATGATGAATAAGATAAAGCATACTCAATTTCCTTATAGTTTTTGCAATAATTTGTCAATTTAGGTTAGTGAATTTTTTGGTAGATAAACTATATATATTTTATTTGACAGAATAGTTAGCTTTGTGATGCTGTTTCCTTACTATGTTTGGCGCACTTTCCTAGGGCGGATATAGGGGATTCTACTCCAAAAATACCATAACTTTGAACCCAAAAGTTGTCAATGACATACATAAGCGTGGTGGTACCATTCTTGGGACATCACGAGGAGGCCATGATACTATGAAGATTGTTGACAGCATTCAAGATCGTGGGATTAACCAGGTGTGCAATTTAGGGGACTTTTGTTGGTTTCGTAATATTTTGGCACATTTCATTCTCACAATTATGAACAGATGTTGTAGCTTTGGCATCACATCTTTATACATAGAAAAAATAATAGCTGCATTTGGTGACCAGGTTTACATAATTGGAGGGGATGGAACGCAGAAGGGGGCGTCTGTTATTTATGAGGTAATATCCTATGCTGTATTGGAAAATTTATTTTCCTTAATGTATTTACTAGAATTCCATCTAGAATTATCCAAAGAATAATCAGCAGCGATGATTTCATTAGCTTCCTGGGATGTTGCCTGTCCTTGGTCGGCAAGTATATTGGATTCTATTGCTTCAATCTTTCCTTCGCAAGCCATATTTGAAAACTCGCTTCAGGTGACTCTGTGTAAACAGAAAGGAACAATACTTCCTGACTCTTTGTTTCAAGTTTTTAGATTACCTGCCAATGCCCGATTAGTCCTCTTATTCTCCATAAAAAATCCTCATGATTACTGTTATGTGAGAAGAAACTGCTTGATAAGTAGCATGTCTAAAGGTGGTCTCTATTAATACTTTCACCAACTTCCCTTCCTTCCCTTCCATAATGTATAGATGCCACATACATACATATCTAGTGATGAAGAGGTTAATATTGGCTTTCTTTCTTCTTGTAACATGCACTCTACAATGCAGGAAATTAGACGGCGTGGCCTTAAAGTCGCTGTTGCTGGCATCCCAAAAACTATAGACAATGACATCCCTGTACTTGCTCTGAACCTCTCTCTCGTTGATGTGGAGTAACTTAAAAATGTATTGTTTAACCTGTCCATTTGTTTTCTTCTACTGAACCAGGTAATTGACAAGTCTTTTGGATTTGATACTGCTGTTGAGGAGGCTCAACGTGCAATTAATGCAGCTCACGTAGAGGCTGAAAGTGTTGAAAATGGCATAGGTGTAGTCAAGTTGATGGGACGCTATAGTGGTAAGCTTAACATGTGTAAGTTACAAATTTTAGTCCGGTACAATGGTGGTGCTTCCAAGTGCATTCATTCTCTTACCAAAAACTTTGTGAACTCATACATTATCAAGGCAACAATGTGTCAACTTTACATGTTCTGACCTAATTCTCTTTGGGATGCTCATGCAGGATTTATAGCTATGTATGCTACCCTTGCCAGTCGAGATGTGGATTGCTGTTTGATTCCGGAGTCACCTTTCTTTCTCGAAGGGAAAGGTGGACTCTATGAGTTCATTGAAAAACGACTTAAAGAAAATGGACACATGGTGATTGTGATAGCTGAAGGAGCAGGGCAAGACCTAGTCGCGGAGAGCCTGCAATCCAATCAACAAGATGCTTCAGGGAATAAGCTTCTTCAAGATGTTGGTCTGTGGATATCTCACAAAATCAGGGTATTGCTCTTTTAATCCAAGATCATTAGGTAGAATTTTGTGGCATATTAAGAAACATTTATTTCTTCATTTTTACTGTGATATAATTGTTGTGCGTGCCTTTATATTATATTCTGTTGATCTATTTTCCTGCCAAATCAGCAATCATTCCTCAATGGACACTGACCATTTATCCAGTTGGATGCAATGCAAACTTATGTCAAACTTGCTGACAATTGTATTTTGGTGGTTTCAATAATCTTAATTTAAATATTTACAACCTCTTGTCCATTTTATTTCAGGACCATTTTGCCAGACAGCAAAAGATGGGCATTACTCTTAAATATATAGGTCAGGACCAGAGCCTTGAATTTCCATATGATTATTCATCATAGTATCATCTCTAGGTAGTCTCAATAGATGTATGAATATTTTCTCATGTACGTTGTCTTTCGGCAGATCCTACATACATGATCCGCGCTGTACCGAGTAATGCATCAGACAATGTTAACTGCACACTTCTGGCGCAAAGTGCAGTCCATGGAGCAATGGCAGGTTTCACAGGCTTCACAGTTGGACTTGTCAATACTCGACATACTTACATTCCTTTCAATGTAAGTTTGTCAGATATATCATTGCATATCATCGTTTCTACACTCTTGTCTGTTCATTTTAATGAGCTTGGACTCTTGGAGAAACCAAACATCCATTATCACTTCTGGTTTCATTCTCATCGGGAGGAGTTGAAGAGGCTGCATGAGGAGATCCTTTTCTTTTTAAAGGTGTAGGATTGTGGAGGTTCTCAGTTGCTCCCACCCAAAATTGAGCCATCAAACAAAAGCAAACTAAAACTAAAATGTCAGGGTTCTATTTTCTTAGTTCTCTTCTTCCTCCTTTTATGCCCCACCGCAACTTCTCCTGACCTGGATTAAAACCTCATTCCATTGCTTGCTTCAATCTCTCATTTTTTCACTTGATAGCAATATTTGAGAGGGGATGGTTTCTATAGCAGTTTGGACATCATCATGATGCCTTTTCTTTCCTTCTGTGACTTCATGGATTTTTGGTGCAGCGAGTGACCGAAAGGCAGAACAAAGTTGTCATAACGGACAGAATGTGGGCCAGGCTTCTTTCTTCAACGAACCAACCCAGCTTCTTAGTGTTGAAAGATGGAGTTGAAGAAGTCAAGGAAGAGGAAGAACCCAGCTTCTTAAGGTCGAAAGATGGAGTTAAAGAAAGCCAAGGAAAAGAAAGAACTGGATGTGAGGGCAGCGTAATTGAAGACTTTCGCCTTAGTTCATAACCTGGAGAAGCAGGGATTCTTCTACTACAATTACCCTTTGATATGGGTGTACCACTTTGTTTTACATATTGTAGTCAATCGGTGCTTTTCGTGCAATGCCTGAAACAGCTTTGAATTGTCGACTTACCCTTAAATACTTTCCTGGATCTTTCTTTGTCAATCCATTTTAAAACTTTCTGCTGAGAGAATACGAATTCGAATGTCTTCACTGGCCTGTGGTCCATTCAAAATGGCAAAAATGGTATGCTCTGGGCAGGGTTTCTCACGGAAAGCGTCGGTCTTCAAGGAGATCGTAGATATGGGTTCCTGGCAATGGTAATTGAATTTTGTTGCAGAAAGGAACCCCCCTTTTTAATGAATTAGGCATCCACTTTTGACCCCATTTTTTTAATTAATCTGTGCTACGATTACCTCGGAGGAGAAATATATACAAACAATGACGTTTGCTGTGTCCATGTCTTTCAACCACAGTTTCATCATCAGATTAAGCTTCCAAAGTTTCAGCGATAACGGGGCATGGAGCTTGCCCAATATATTGTGCAGGTTGTTGGACCGAGAGTCGCACACAGCAACTGATTGACGATGAAATTGCTCAAAGGCCGTCCTGGCCTGCTTCCCATGTGGCTCTTGATGAGTTGGTATTTTCATGCAACCTCTGGAGGATGCGGTGCTACTTTCCTTTGGCTATGTCTGGTTCTGGAGCCATGAGCCTTTTCCATGGTAATAAAAAGCTAAATTTGTTGAACATGAAATGAACTGAAGAAGAAATTGTTTCTAAATTTGTTGAACATGAAATAGCTTAATAAAAAATTTTCAGAACGTTCATTCGAGCCAAAGTGTTTGCATTTGCAAGTGGAAAGGACAGCAGAAAAAAAATAATTGAATATGAGCCAACGTTACAAGAATATACCGCGCATGGGGGACTCGTGCACAAATGTTCCCGATACATTTATCCAAACAGGTAAAAAGACCCCGAGTTCTCTCTGGAGCACTACTAGAACCCCCCAAAATTCATCGTATTGATATAATAATAAGACCCATCAGATTCATTAATCACATTGATGAAAGTGAATCAACCCCTGTAGATGCCAGAGGGTTCTGCGTTTTGAATAATCCACGGATGCTCGAGAAGCTTGTGTAGAGGCAGGCGCTGTGATGAATCCTTTACTAGCATCTGTTATCAGTTGCAATAAATAAACAAAAAAAATGGTCAGGTAGCTGTAAAAGATTATGAGCAATCGCATTGCTCAGTAGTATCATGTATGGTTTAACTAAATCAACTTTAGATATGGAAATTTTACCTGACTAATAAGGTCCTTTGCAGCAGAAGAGACTATTGGTTTTGAGGGGAACTTCAGGTCCACTTGCACAATCCTAGTTCAGGACGAAGAGGTACACAATCAGTCAAAATTAGCAGAGTGCATACTAAGTAATTTTATCTACACGTGAAAAATTGATGTTTACCTTCTGTATGTATCCGAATGTTCCTTTGCCTCAAATGGTGGAACCCCATACAGAAACTCATAGCATAGGACTCCCAAGCTCCATATATCTACATTTGCATCATGCTCTACACTCTCAACTGCAAATACTCTCATGAATGTATTAGTCATGGAAATTGGTTGAATAAAAAATTCTCAAACTTGATTGACCTCTTTAAGGCATGATTTAAGCATTAAGACATCAGTAAAAGTTTACTTACCCATTTCTGGTGGAAGGTAGTCTAATGTTCCACACATGGTTCTTCTACGATTAAATGTATGCACAGACCACCCAAAATCTGCAATCTTAAGTTCACCCTGACAATGAAGGAGACCAAACAAAGCATTAGGAAAATGTAGAAAAAGTAATCAATCAAGTTTAAGAAGATATGGTAACCAGTAATCACCTGAGCTCCAATCAACAGATTCTCAGGCTTGATATCTCGGTGAATAACATGCTTGCCATGACAATAAATGAGTGCCCGAGCTAAAGATGCAACGTACTGCAACAATTATATTGTTAGGGACAGAGCATAACAAGAAAATCATTATAGATAAAAAAGCAAGTTCTGCAAAATGAGCTCAAAGACAGCAGGTCGTTATTCTTAGCTAGAGTCAGAATATTATCCACCGTCCATCAACCCATTTCTCTAAGGGAAATTTAGTAGACATGATGAAAATAGATGGGTAGGAAATATGCTGCTCAAATTAAGCGGAAAATAAAGGGAAGTGGATGTGAAGGGTGTCCAGCAAGAACTTACAGTAGCCGCACGCCTCTCGCCGAAGTATTTACACTTTTGGAGTTCCTTATAGAGTTCACCCTTGGCTGCATATTCTAGTATCAAGTAAACTCGTTTCTGCCATAATTTAAACTCCAAAAGTTAGTGGCTTAACCATTCGTCCTCCAAGTAAACACACACGTAAGAGTGCTCTTACAGCATGCCCCACCTGATCATAAAAATACCCGTAAAGTCGTAAAATATTAGGGTGCCGAAGATGACTCTGGATCTCCACTTCACGTCGCAGCTGATGCTCGACCTGAGACTGTTGCAGCTGGCTCTTGAAGAGGACTTTCAGCGCCACGATATGATTGCTCTAACCAGAGAAATCCATCTAAAAATTAGATGTCACATGATACAGCAGGATACAATCCAGTGCAAAAGAAGCTAAAATCCTTACTTGATCAATCCACGGCAGAAATTAAAGTATGTAAAGGCATGGAAAAGCCAAGAATAATTGAATAGATCTCTGACTAACCCTTTTCTCTCTTGCCAAGTAAACATGCCCGAATTTCCCTCGTCCGAGAGGCTTGCCGATGTCGAAGTCATTGAGCGTCCACCTCCGCTTCTCAGCAGCCGAAGCTTCTGAAGAAGACTGCAAAAGAGAAAATTTGGCCCCTGTGATATCATTACTAGCCTGAATTTTAATAAGCAAAACTAATCGCACTCTCATCAGCAATCTAAAAATTCCGTATTCACAATCCACGCCAAGAAAAAAACTGTCTCTTCATTCTACAGCTGAAATTCAGCATGATTTCTCCTTCTTCCGTGAAAGCATATCCATGCTTTCAAGAGGTCATCGGAAGGTACAGATCACAGGACGGCCTCGCAAAACATCACCATTTCCACATCCCTCCCGACTCTCAACACCTCCAAATCTGAGCTTCTAACAGGCAAAAACTAAGGAAAGGCAAAACCTCCTCGGCGCTAAACCCTAGACCCCGCCGATTCATCCCCGTCCGACGGATGACGAACGGCAACAAACCACGCACATCAGGAATCGACGGACACGCGGAGACGAAGCTAACGCGCGACGCCGATCGATTACGGCCTCGTCGGAAAAGAAGGAAAAGCCCTAGATCGCGGCGCCGAATTCGAGCGACCAGCACCAGAAATGGTAGAGGATAGAGAGAGAGAGAGAGAATGATCGAGGGAGTCCGGATGGAGCGGGGATGCCTCACCTTCTGCTGGGGCTGCTGAGTCTCGGCAGCAATCGCCATTGGAGATCAGCATCAAGCGAGCGACACAGAGAGAGAGATGGGGGAAGTGACGAATTGCTTGCGGATTTTTGGGGACGAAGGAGGTCAAATCGGGGGCGGATTTTGAATCGGCCCCCGCAACGGTCGAGTTCGCGTGGGCGGACACGTGGGCCAATCGTCTGTCAGATCGGCCCAATTATTTTTTTATTTTTTTCCGGAAAAAAATGGTTTCTTTGCGAGGAGCGTCCCAGCTGATGCGGTCCTTGCCGTTTACTTCGTTTGTCTTATTATCGCCGGGCCGAAAGACTCGTTCGATTTTTTAGAGATCCGAAAAGAAATAACGTAGGACCCACATCCACGTTGGACTTTATTAAAAGAATAGAGAGCATTTTTCTCACATATAATTGTACCGTAATTTTTTTTTTTTATTTTGGAAAGAAGAAGTCTTCCATTCTATCTGACAAAATATCCGTAATAACGAATTCACCAAAAAAAGAAAGAAAAAAAGAAGAAGAAGAAGAAGTAAGATTTAAGATCAAACTCAAATGGATGAACACAGAACCATCACCGAGGCCAAACAATTTGTAATTTGCATTTGCACGCATCTCCTATTTCTAGGGATAATTAGCTTTGTGTTTCTTCTCACTGGGTTTATTTAGAGATTTTTTTTTCTCCCCATATGATTGATCGCACTAACGGTGATGATACTTGTGTAGGAATACTCGTGATGCGAGGATGATGCAAGAGTTGGTTGATTTTCATTGATATAAGAGTGCGATCAAAGTCGCATTCGAGACTCAGGAGTATCGAAAAGATTATCTCTCTCATCCAAAATAGGCGAAAATGCAAATGTTACATGGGTTTTACCATTTTGCTAAAAAGTGCCCCTTCATACTCAACAAAAAGAAATATTAATAATGCTTTAAAACTTGTGTTTTGTTATCAATCATGTGCTAAAAAGACAGTACATTTTCAACCCTCATATTGCTCGATGTGTGTAGAAAATTGTTCTATATCTTTAGGTTCTTATCTACCCCACCAGCATTCATTAACAATGCCTATATTACACTTAACAACCCAAAGAATCGGTCATCTGTGAGTTCCTTTTTTTGATCCTTTTTTTGGACAGAAAGTCACGTGTGAGTTGAATGGTCTAAGTTCTTGTCTGGATCAGCTCATTTGGACCTACCGAAAAGAAATGTGATCATTCATACAGACACTTTCCAAAGTTCATACCCATGGAATATAGTTCACTTTACAGCCAGGAACTTTTCTCAGTGGCTTTTGTAAGCTTTAAACGCACATGCTCTGTTCTACCAAGAATGACCCATCTAATTGTGCAGTGGACAAGGCCGTTCTGCACGACTGATTTGCAGCTACTCTTCTTTATTCCACAGGATGAGCTGAGATCACCTCAATCCTTCCCATGAAACACATTTCAATACCCTGCAATTATGACGCGTTGCCGGTAAAATGCATTTGCTATGCTGCATTCGATTTTTCCGGTTATGTTTTGGCTAAGGTCTGATGCTGTGTACACTTCAAATCTCGCTTCCTATCCCGTCATTAGAAATCACGCTCCAATAGCAAAAGGCACGCGAACAGCACACGCAAACACGCAAAGCATCCCTGATCATTTCATTAATTTACCAAGTGCCCACTTCTACTCCAGTTGAAACCAAAATCAATTCACTATTAATGTTTTTTAAAAGAGAAGTACAATACTTCTACTAAACCCCCCACTAGAGCAGAAGTTGCTGAACACCAAGTTGATCGACAGCTCTTAAACCTCATTGCCACTTCAAAATAATGAGATAAAACAGACACCAACTCCTCAAAACATCAGTCGGCTAAGAATTTTTTGAGACATCTTCATCAAGTGCCTGCTGAGTACGATTTTTCACCAGTAGAAATGGTGGGAGAAACGATGGAACAATGAATGCCACCACCAAACAGAGCAGAACCAAAATTCCAACAGGCCAAGCTTTGTGTGGGATCCCTAGCAAGAGCTCATCACAAACTGCCATTGGAGTCACAAAGGATTCCATCAGAAATTATATAAGTTTGCTTATGCTGCAAGTAAACATGACGCTGATGAAAATTCTGATAATGGTTTGTTCTTGTAACAATAGTGAGTCTTACAAAATCAGAAGGAAGTAGAGGATGATCATCAAGACCAAAAGGTAAGCGAACTTATATGAGAAATAGCAAGATGCCCGTGCCTTGCACTGGTCTAAGACTATATTTGTTATATTATTCTACAAGATATATGCACCCTGTTCAGGTCCAAGATTATATTTGTTATAATATTTTGAAAGTTGAAATTAACATGAACTTTTACGAGAGAATTAATAAGCAGAAAATTATAATAATATAAATAGTGACATCAATCAGATCCTCCACTAAAGTTTACATGGAGTATTTTTTTAAGTGAATATTAACCCCATCATGAAGGCTTATGCTCCCATTAAAAGAAAACACGCAAGATGAAGTTACAATATTTGTTGAGTCATAATAAAAGTATATGAAATATTTCGAGCATGTAAATTAATATGAAACGGTGAAAAACATGAAAGCATAAATGATCATTTTTCCTAAATTAATATGAAACAGTGAAAAACATGAAAGCATAAATGATCATTTTTCCTTCATTTGTCAGAATCTTTATTTTGTGCCATTAACTGGGTGTGGAAAAAGCTGGCAACCTAATCGTGTAGAATCTTCTTGAGAGTAAAACGGTTTCTTCTTAAACTCCATTTTTTTGTCTTTCTTTATAGAGTGTTAGAAATGATTTCTTCAACATCATATGCCAATTCCATCTATTTTAGTTCAGTATTTTATGGAAATTCCCCTTTTTTTAGTGACCATTAGATGTCTATCTTTCTGTTTTGGCAAGATTGATGGATATTTCATCATCCACAAAAATGTTCAATTTGTATTTTGAAAGAAATTTGCAATATTTCTTTCTCATTTAACTGTGTGTGTGCAGATTCTGAAATTAGACATCTGTTAGAAATGCAAGATGAATTTCCTAAGTTCAGTGATACAAAGAACTTTATAGGACCATCCACAATTGCACGGCCCATTAAATGCCTGGTAACAGGTTTCTGCGAGATTAGGGAACCCCACAATCTAAGTAATCCTCAGATTGCTCTACAAACACTTAAGTATGCTTCTCAATCAAACCACCACCATCTACCAAGATATCTGTAGACAACTCAAGGTTTAGCGATAAACATTGTCAGTTGAGCTTGCCACATTTTTTTCGAGTTCTTCAACTACAGACATGTCAGATAACCATGGGACAGTTAATCAATTTATAAGAAAATTATTTTCGATTCATTACAGCATATCATACGTGCAAGAGTGAAATTTCCATTATGTATTTGATAGTAAAACCAACAAGCCATGTGAAAGTACATGCAAAAGCAATAAACTAGCAGCCAATCAAATGTCATTATGAGGGACTGCATGATGACTGCATTTGGAATTTGGTTATCCTCTCTTATTAAATTGACAATGATAAAAACGGTAATTGCATGAACGATTTTACTATGAATTACCTATGTTATAGATGATGGATTCTCTCTCCTTTACATCTCGTATGGCAACAACTCCTTCAGGTTCCACAGCAACCAGTACATGCATTCCACCCTGAAGCAGAATGAAAGACTGTCAGGCTTTCAAATATCTAATAATGCAGACATAATCATAGATAGTGTGAACCTGATTCTGTATAAATTCAAGGCTCTCCGTCTTAAATATTATTTTCTCAGTGTTAAGTAATCTTCTATTTAAGTTTGTTGCTGAGTTCGAATCACCCCTCATTAGTTGCAAAGAGAAGCAAGCAGGTATCTGTCATTCAACAAAAAGCAAAAATATATCACCAATTATAGAGAGAATGAAAAAGGAAGTCCTTGAAAACACATTTACATACAGAAGCTGGGTATGATATCTTCACTTCATACCGAGTGTATGGTTTGAGGCCCTCCAACTGATAAAGGCGAGATCCTCTTTGTAGTGGTAGAGATTCTTTCCATAGCTCCTCACCTACTTTTAGCATTGTCTTCTCAACCCTGCAGAATGGCAGGATGCCCTTTCAGCTCAACAACACAGTCATGCAACGTGCTCTTGTAAACAGACAAAATTTTGACTATACTGACGCATTTTCAAAAGCATAACAAACTCTATCGCCCGCAAAGCTGAGTGTGCAGAGCAAGACCACCAAAGAATGTAGCTTAGCCAAGTCCATTTCCACTAGTACACCAACAAGTATCTTTGACCTTCATGAACCTGTGCACCAGCAAGTGTATTCAATCAAACAAAGAAAGCTAGCATCTCTTTCATTCTGAAACTGTAGCACCTATGGGGAAAAACCCATTTTTATCAAGGTGCAGGATAAGCAACAGAAGTGATACAGTTTGGTACGTTGATAACTAGATATGTTCCTCCCAGAGACAAAAGGATCAAACTTCAAGGTCACAAGTTTCTCCTTAATCGTATGTGTAATAATTGCTTAAAGAGAGGTACCACCCTATGAGGTAGCTATTGATTGGTTAATCATATGTGTAATATTATGCACAAATAAAAATGACATAGAGGATCAATCTTACAGTGTTAAGAGAACAGAATCACCTAGAGGACTCCATCACCAAGCAATCATAGTAAACGGGTAAGATACATGAATTGAAAATTCTGAATATAGGGTATTTCGGAGGTGATCGGTAGCTTGGAAAAACAACGGTAATTTATTAATTCCATATTAGTAACTTCCATCATTTCGTTAGTAAACAGCAAATTTTCCAGCATGAAAATAGATACTTTTGTCTAACTCTTTTCATATAATACAATTATCCCCGCAATCATGATCCGACCACCATCTCCATCACCTCACCCACCATCATCTCCACCAAGTTCGCCTCACCGCCGCCACAGCCACCATAAAATCATTGGCACCACCAGCAACGTAGCTAAGAGCACACTTCTCACAGAAGCATTTCATCAAACACACAAAATGCAACCTTTGAAATTCCTCCAGTAAACTCCGCATGGGATTGCCAACGAACACCCATAATCTGGGACAACAAAACCGTGCCCCGAAAAAAACTAGTACAGCATGCCAGATAGATAAGTTTTCAGTAATGGGTTCTGCAGAAAGAACATGAACAACTCGTTCTTCCTCTGCATCCGAGACTGTCAAACCATTAGAACACATAAGATGAAAGAGCACATTACCAAAAAAGCTCGGAACTTTCGGGTTGCTGCTTCTTCACCTTGAAAAGGGAGGGTCTTACCACGTTCGAAGTCGATGAAGAAGACGCAGAAGCAAACAGGAGGGGGGAGTGAACATTGCAGGAAGCTGAAGACTTGGAGGGCGTGCAAGGCCAGGGGTGCTCACGGGCCGGGCTCGGAGTCAACATGTGAGAAAGCAGGAAAAAAGACGGTGGGCAAGCCCATTTCCAGTTTTACAGGGCCAATCCCAAGAGTCAGACATGCCAGGTTCCACTAATTCATGGTAATTCAAATCTATTCCATTTTTCGAGGAAAACTACTGAAATAGAAAGAAAGAAAGAGGAGATGGTGGAATGACATTCTTGATTCTGATTCTTCCAAACAAGAAAACTGCTAAAATAATCAGATTTGGGCAAGCTCATGTAGCATACATGCTTTGGTGTTGAGCACCAGTGTTGTGCGGTGTACAAGGATGGAATTGAGTCAAGTTACTCGCAAGTGGTTCGGGTTTGGCTTGGTGACTGCTCAAGATCTGCTCGTCTGATTTTGAGTTCGAACTGCTTAAGTTTCTTTTTTATCTTGAGCTCGAGCTTGTAATACTTAGCTCAATAGGCTCACAAGCTTAACTGTTAAGATATATGTAATTATTATCTTAAAATTACAAAAATTTCGATCTTATAAAAGTCGAGCTCAAGCTCGCATTTGAGTATTTATTTATAACTTGATCGTAATCGATTCAAGCTAGTTTTCTCTTATCAATGCTATTTCTTCATCAAGTCATCCATTACAAGTAAATTAAGACGATGCAATCAAGTCTTAAACTTCTTTAGTCAATGCCCCTCCTAATCTTTTATTCTCTTTTTTTATGCAACAGTCAAGAGGTATTCTCGGCCAATTTTCTTGCCCCTCCTAATCTTTTATTTAATATAATTGCTTTAGGACCAGACTGCTAAATATCCTTTTCTTCTTCATAACATCTCCATGTTGACCATCCCTTTTTTGCTTTGGTCGATGTTTTAACTTAAGATGTCCTCTTTCTCCTTTTCTGCAATGATTTTCTTCTCCCTTTTGTTCTCTCTGCCTTCTACACAATCTGCTCATAGAGACCCCCAGAACAAACGAAAACTCTCTTTCTCCTGATGGACCGAAAATACCTGCTAGTTCAAGCACTAAAAAACTCTAACTAAAATAACTCGGGCACCATTACAAGCCGTGTCCAGCCACGTGGCTGTCATACGTGGCCACAGCCACCATCATCCCACGTATTCGCCGGCCAAGAACTGGTCGCCCGCGGAGCCATGATGCACACCGAAAGAAACCAGGAAACAAGGACGTAGAAAGCAAAGGATGGCAGTGAAAAATCCACCAAAACGCATTTGACAAACCACAAACACCTAAAATGGACAGAGGACTAAGAACAAATGCATAAACACGTCAAGTGTTTATGAAAATTATGATGACAACTCCGGGAATATTGGTGGATTTTTCACTGCTATCCTTTGCTTTCTATGTCCTTAGCGCACTCACGTCAAGTGTTTGTCAAGTGCACTAACAAATCCTAAGGTTTCCAGCTCCGCCAGGACTCGAATCCACGCCGGCGAACATCATGATGACAACTCTGGGAATATTCACGAGGACAATATCAAGGCACCAAGCAAAGCAACCGAAAGTTTTAAGAGATTCGGAATCGATGGGAACGAAATTTTTGAATGAGAATGCACTCAATGATCAAGAACAATCGTGCACTGAAAGGAACAAACTCGAATGCCCCATAAACAAGTCAGAGTCTGAGACCAAGATGGACGGACTTTGTTCGGCATTTCTTCGAACGCGTAATGGGCAGCGCGTTGGAGAGTGAATATGGACTTCTTCGGAGCTCGAACTCACATCCAAACTCGAGAAATCAGAGAGCAACGTTCGAACTTAAGAGAAACCGACTCATTCGGGTCTGACGCGGTTGAGGGCTAAGAAAATCGAGCTTGCTTAGCTCTTTAAAATCAAGCGGGACGCAGCTGAAAAAAAAGAAGAAGGAACGAGCACTCAATCGCAGGCCCCTACCTGGCTTGGCGACGACGTCCGGAAGCCGGTCTTAACAAACATCTAGCTATGGCCGGCCGTCTTAGCGTCGCCAAGCCAGGATCCTTGGGAAAACAACGGATCGAAACCAGAACTCAACTTACCAACGTCGGAGGACGTGGAAGAAGGGGGAACCGCAAGCTCCGTTGCGCCGGTTTGCGTCGGGGACGGCTGGACGACGCTCAGCCGGGGCTAAATTTCAGCCCTCTCGCTCGAACTCCCTTTCGGATCTCTCTCTCCGACCCCCCTCCCCTACGTCCGGTTTTCCCCCTCTGTCCTTCTCCGGTCTCCCTCCTTCCTCCCCTTTTCTTCTGCTTGGCTGGTGCGCGCGCCCCCTGCGATGCTGGCTGCCACTGCCGGCCTGGCCCCGACCACCAGCTCCCGGTCGACGCTCTGCCTCGTCTGTCCCTGTTCCCTCTGTCATCTTGCCGCCTTCCTGTTTCCTTTCTATAGGTTCCACGCGCGAAGGACGGCCAGGAGGAGGAAGACAAGTTTGGGGGGAGGCCGGGCTGAAGGGGCAAAAGGCCTGGGCCGCGCGGGGGCAAGGAAAGAGAGGCGGGCTGGGCCAAGGTCGGATCCGGCCCGACCCGGCCTCTCCATCCTTTTTTTTTTTCTTTTATTTTAATTAATTAATTTTTTTTTATTTATTTTTAAAAAAACAAATTAGGCGTCAAAAAGTGCCATCGGAAAAAAAGATGCTAGGTTCATAAGTGGATTTAAACATTTGAAATAGCAAGGAAGTTGTAGTACTACAAATAAAGCCACGGGAAGAGGTCATCAGAGTAAAGGGCATGATAACCCACTCTAACCTCTTATCCAGCACAATTATGAGTGTTGCAATGAAGGCCACCAGCATGAAAGCCAAGGAGAGGAATAGAAACAAAAGGCCCATTATGATCTTTTTAGGCAAAGAGTCAAGAAAATCTTGTGGCTCATACTGCGAAGTCAAGATTGCTAGAAATAGCAAGATGGCCATCACAGAGGAGAGCAAACCTAATGCATCCGAAATTACGAAAACCAAGAGAGAGTCCTCCCCTAACAACAATGGGATTCCAATACTGCCATTATTACTTCCAAGCACAATGAAAGTAGTAGCGAACAATACTACGGTAATTAGAATTAAGACAAGCATACACGAATTTGCTATGTCCTCCACCCACTTCTTTCCAATATGAAGCAACTTTTCGTGCTCATCCACGAAAGTTTGCCAGAATGTTTTGCCGTTTTGTTTGCCAATTCTCAGGTTAGGGGTAACCCAACTTTCCATGGCCTATGAATAAAAGTCACAAACATGAGTTACAATAAGTGAATAAACTATTGTAAATTATAAAAATCTGACGAAGGAACATCTCAAGGAGATTAAGACTTATCCAACTTTTATTGGGAAGTTAAATAGAGGCTAAGTCCATCTTCTTCGATGATGATTTTGTGCTTCAATATGGTCAATTTTTCTACTTCCCAATGAATCAAGCTTGATCCAATTCGGAATCTTCTTCAGGAATTCATGAAAAAAATATTATGAGTTGGCCAGGAAATCCGAGAATGTGTCTTTTGGTATCTCTATGTGCTTTGTTGAGCCCCGTGCATTATATTTTGTTTCCATAGTTATCTGAGTCAAGTCTCGACCATAAACGAAGGACACAAAAGAGCATCTAACTTAGGCATTTCATCGAGCAGGCGGCGTGCACCATCTGAGTAACGAGCAAAAGCTCTACCGGGACCTCAATTGAAGACCGAAACAGACGCCAAGGGACAAACAAGGACCTAATAGCAACAAAGCATAACATAGTCGGGATTGGAACTTGCGCTAACTGGGACAACAAAGCACCGCTGCCGGGGTGGTTTGCGGCCTGTGGAGGCGTTGCAGGAGTTGCCACGGCTGTAAGGAGCTCGCCGGGTGATCTGGGCACTACAGCAATGCACTGTTGAACCTGGTGCCTGGTCACTTCTGATGATATAAGCCTAATCACTTCTGATCACGAGATCGACTTTCCTAGTTTAGCGCCCCCGCCCGCGCCCCCCGGGCCCCCGACACGCGGTGCAATTTTCGGTTTACCGTCTTAGTTAGCGGGCCTGACCGGATTCTGTATTATCTTAGGCTTGATCCAATCAAGCTCACAACCTCCTTACTCAATTCAGTTCAATGATAATGCATTTTATGTGGGTTATAATAAAAATGCTCCTAAAATGCTAATGCAAGTTACAGATATGTTTTTAGGGGTTGGGGTCAACTACTAATTTTCAATGCAATAAATGACTAGATTGAGTAGCCAAAATTTAAGTGTTAATAATAAGAAAAGTTAAATGTTTAAAAAGTTATATTGTACAATTGCGCATATTTTGTTAATATATGTTTGAAATAATTTTTTCTGTAACATATAGAGTCTATTTTGAATTAATTGAAGGCTGAATATTTTAGTCGATGAAAAATATTCTTGTGTCTAAATTATTAAAGAAAAATCTAAAGAATAATTCCATGATTGAGCATATTTACGTACTAGTGTTTACACATAATTGTTTATGCATTATATATATGCTAAAACTTTAAATTGATAAAATCATACTATAAATAGACCTTGGTAACGAGATAGGTCATTGTTCATAAACTCCAAGAAAATACATTAAGCATCACACAACCATTTACAACCAGTTATAAAGAAGACCTATACCCTCAAATCAGATTCACCAATCACTTGATCTCGTCCAATAATCACGCCTCACTTCTAAGTGCCCTTGGAACAAAAGATGCTAGGTCCATAAGTGGATTTAACCATTTGAAATAGCAAGGGAAGCTGTAGTGCTACGAATAAAGCCACGGGAGAGAGGTTAGCAGAGCAATGGGAATGATAACCCACTCTAGTCTCTTATCCGGCACAATTATGAGTGTTGCAGTGAAGGCCACCAACATGAAAGCCAAGGAGAGGAATAGAAACAAAAGGCCCATTATGATCTTCATAGGCAAAGAGTGAAGAAAATCTTGTGGCTCATACCGCGAAGTCAAGATTGCTAGAAATAGCAAGATGGCCATCACAGAGGAGAACAAACCTAATGCATCCGAAATTGCAAAAACCAACAGAGAGTTCTCCCCTAACAACAATGGGATTCCAATACTGCCATTATTGCTTCCAGGCACAATGAAAGCAATAGCGAACAATATTGTGGCAATTAGAGTTGAGACAAGCATACACGAATTTGCTGTGTCCTCCACCCACTTCTTTCCGGTCTGAAGCAACTTTTCGTGCTCATCCACAAAGGTTTGCCAGAATGTTTTGCTGTTATGTTTGGCTGAGGGATTCTCAGGTCAAGGGTAACCCAACTTTCCACAGCCTATGCATAAAAGTCACAAACATGAGTTACAATAAGTGAATAAATTATTGTAAATTATAAAAATCTAATGAAGGAACATCTCAAGGAGATTAAGACTCATCCAACTTTTATTGGGAAGTTACATAGAGGCTAAGTCCATCTTCTTCGATGATGATTTTGTGCTTCAATGTAGTCAAATAATAAATGTATGGAAATCACTATTTTTCTACTTCCCAATGAATCAAGTTTGATCCAATTCGGAATCTTCTTCAGGAATTTATGATAAAAATATTATGAGTTTGCCAGGAAATCCGAGAATGTGTCTTTCGGTATCTCTTGTGCTTTGTTGAGCCCCGTGCATTATATTTTGTTTCTATAGTTATCTGAGTCAAGAGCCTATGTTAATATTATGATTTGTCTCGGGGATGTTGGTCTTTTCTTGGGAAATTAAAGATTTCTATGTTGGGATTTGCCTATACTTGTAAGGTTGTTCAAGTTGTGCATCTATATTGACCACTCCCAAGGCTTTGCTGAGGGTAGTCAAAGGAATCTTCCTCTAGGTCCCATGTATGTAACTCACCGCCCTAGGAATCAACCAAAAGATGCGAAGTTAGTGAAAATTTGATTCCTAAGAAATGAGGTGTTCTTCACTTTTTTATATTCCTAAATTACCCTTCTTATATCTCAATTATGAAAGTTCACGACTTAGGGGCACAACTCTCGAGTTTCAAATTTAATGTAATCATCATTTAGTTTCCTTGGATCAACAACCTTTCAATCCCGCCTCCCTCTCTCTCTCTCTCTCTCTCTCTCTCTCTCTCTCTCAAAATTCATTATCCAATCGAAGGTCTAAAGTTCTCTACGTCGCTTTCCTCACTTCTTCACCCAATTTTTATTAATCACGGGAGTAAAATTCCGTGCACCAGACTAACGTGGCAAGTGCGCCCTTCAAATGCTCGGATGAAGTAGATGAGGTGCATCAAAACTGGCTCAAATATTGCCGTATACTATAAGAAAAAAGATTTTATGTATATTCTCAAGACTTTATTCTCAGACTATCCAAATAAAGTCCTATCCATCATATTTTAAGAAATTTGTCAAGAAGATATGATAGTCATCATTAAGCGCAGTTATCAAATGTATGAAAGGAAAAGCGCTTACCTTAAACCATTGGAGTTCTATTTGCATTTGAAATACTGCTCCAGAGACATTAATTACAGTATTGGAACTAGGATTGTACTTTGCTGCAGCGATCATCTTCTCTTCGTTTGAGAATCAGAGCATATTTTTATGATATAACATGTGGTCAGCATCAATGAGAAGTCGTCAACAATGGAAGAAGACAATTTTGCGTGCTCTAGATCAACTTATCAGTTAAATTATGTTTCAAGTTTATGAAAACCTCCCCCATTCGGAGGATTTTGAACAACTTGACCTGGATTATAGTACAACTCGGGCGCACCATTGAGGAAGGGGCCTTGACGTCATATGCTAAGATTCTCCTATGTTTCTAGGCGGCTCTGCATGGGAATCCCACTGGGAAATTGCGCAAATAGCTAACTAAATGCATACGTCTTATTCTCAACCAAATTCTGATGTGTCATTCCGATATTTTATCTTCAACGCATGCATGTCATTTAATGAATCAGATGTTGATCTTCACTTCTCCGAAATCTTTACAGCAGCTAAGAAATTGTTTAGATTTTATGCTTATTCAACTCATCGTTAAAGATAAATGAGAAAAGGAGACGATTCGCGAATCTTGTTTGGCTTTTTGGGTGATGGATCCTATCCCTTGGCCAAAAAGAACTTGTTTTGCTGACTTGAATACTAGTATGCTTCCGGTCTACGCGCTTATTTTTTTTCAGAATATATTCTTACGATATACCATATGGTTAACATTGACGAGAAGTCATCGGTGATGGAGAAAGGCAATTTTGCGAGTTCTGTATGAACTTCTCTCTAGCTAGAGACTCCACTTGTCATGACAGTGATTCTATATGCAGATGATAACTAAAGGCTACCCGTCAATTATTTCCGGAGTCCTGAAAATATTATCCTTGAACCACTTGACCAGTACTATGGTGGTACGTGACATGCGCACTAACATGGAAGTTTCTGCGATGTTTCTCGGTCACTCCCATACGTGAATCCTATGGGGAAAGTCCAAAATTTACTTTTTAAATGTACTTGTCCCATTCTCGACCTAACTAAGTTTCGACTCATTCTCATGTTTTATCTTCCGTGGATAGCAACTTATGATTCCCATAATTTCTGTTTAGTCTATTCATTGTCTAAAACAAATGACAACAGGCGTGTTTTGTTTTGTAAATTATCCCTTCGATACCATTTAATTGATAGAGGTCCATAGATATACAAGAGAAACGATATTCAGGTCCTATGCCAAGTTTCTATGATGTTTTCTTTGGAAAAATGTTAAATATTATGAAAAAATAACAATTGTCAGAAGTCTATTGAAAAATATGACAAAATATTATCAATTATCTGAGACGTACAAGCACCGTCCTTAGGAATAACTTCGCCCCTCAGAGTACGAAACTCAGTGTATAAGACTCTAGCTAGCTGTTCTTTAAAATACAATAGATCTTCTTCTATACTTCGCACCGAGTGTTAGAATGAACATGAACAACGTTATATGTATAACCTAACAAAGAAAAAAGAAACATATGTAAAGAGAAGAATGATTCTCGTTTTGATATATCAATATCTTTTTTCAATTATGTTCAAAGTAATGAAAGAGAATATGACTAATGAAGAGTACATGAAGAAATAAATCAACCTTACAAAACCATTATATATCCATTATAAAGCCGACCGCTGGAAAATCATTACACAATGATGGCCTTCATGGCGGTCATAATTATTATCAAAGCCATTGCTTTTCAATATTTCAAAACCGATGAAATATGTAATGGTTTCTCAAAGACTCATATATGAATGCCGTAGGGGAAGTGCAAAAATTGCTTATTAAGGACTAATTTGGAAACTTGCCAAATAGTGTTTGATTTAGTTCTTTTGTTATCAGGAATAGATTTGGAATATAAATCTGTTAGTAAATTTTTTGTGTGCCGGAATAAATTTTGTTATTAGAATTAGATTTGGAATAAAATCAATGAGTAAAAAAAAGTTGTTTTTTTGGTTCCTAAGAACAATTCTAGAATCAAGTCAACCCAAATTTCTTATTTCTATTTAGTCTTCTTCTTTTCTTCTTGTTCTTCTTCCTTCTCTCTTCTTCTTCACCACTATTGCCGCCACCATCCACCACCGCCAGCCATTTGTGACCAATTGAGCGATATCCGACTAGCTTGCCAGATGCTCGTCGAGTCGGGGCGAGGTCCGCTGAGCTCGTTGGTAGCCAAGTAAGCATTGCTTAGGCCTCCCTTGGCCACCGACGAGACTCGCTTAGCTAGGCGAGACTCGTCTAGCCACTGGCAAGCCTCACCTGGTTGGGCGAGGCTCGGCCAAGCCATGGCTATCTAGTGAGGTCGAGCCTCGCCGGCAACAACTAAGCCTTGCCTAGTTGCCAACGAGGCTTAGCCAACGAGGCACAATCTCACCAAGGGCCAACGGCGCTTCGAGGTCACCGACCCTTGTTTGGTTGGTTATCAGTCATATCGAGACCAGCAACTAGCCAAAGCTTGAAGAAAAAAAGAAAGAAAGGAAAAAAAGGAAAGAAGAAAAAAGTAATAAAATTATTTAAAAAATTAAAAGAAAATGATTTAGATTAGAAATTTTAAAAATGATACCAAACACAATTTTTTTCCAAAAATGAAAATTTTGAATATTATCAAATGCCTTAAAATACTTAGAAATTGTTTCTAAAAACAGAATAAAAAATAATTATTTATGATTAGAAATTATTCTTGGAAAGAGAATGGTTACCAAACATATCATAGGTGTACTTGTTTCATTCCCATATTTTATTTTCTGTGGATAGCATTTTATCATTCCCATATTTTATGCTTATTCAACTCATCGTCGAAAACAAATGAGAACAGGAGTGTTTTGCAAATTTCCCCTCGGATACCATTTCGTTGGTCAAGTTACGTACATATACAAGAGAAACGATAATCTCGTAATTCTTTTAACATTCAAATTCTAAAAACAAATCAAACAACTTAAATTATAGAATCAATTTCCCATTAAATTTGCCATGCGTGGTTGTTATCAAAACCCTCTATTTGGCTTGGGTTTAGCCTGAGATTGAATGTGCGGATCAAAATTTGTTCAATTCAAAAGAGTATAAGGATCAAATTGAACAAAATCAAAAATTAAAATTTATAGTAAATATTTGCTATAAGTCCATCAACTATTTTTAATATTGTATTGCTTAGTAAAATTCAAGCACGTGAATAAAGTGTTGTCTCGTTACACATGCAACTTAGGAAAATTACTAAAAAAATCATAATCCTATTGTATGGATGCCAATTCAATTTTAAACATTTTATTTTAATCAATTTAATTATAAAATTTATGTCAATGTGGTTCTTCCGATGTGATGAATTTTGGTTGGAAATTATTGACATGAACACCGACCATCCTACGTGGCATGAGATCCTTTTCTTTTCTTTTTCTTTTCCTTTTTTAGCTTATGGTTGATCTTAGGCCACAAGAGAGGGCTAGCCTCACTTAAGCGATGGTTGCCTTTTCCAGCCACAAGCAATGGCCATGATGTCCATGCTACCCAATGTTCCTAAATTTCTATAAAATGTTCAATCAAGTCTTTAAATTATTTTTTGTGTCATGAGATCCTTAAATTCTCCATTTTTTTTTTTTTGTTTGTTTGTTCGAGTTGATTCTTCTATTAAACATGCGGATGGAATTGCTAGGTGGAGTGCCATATTTTTTTTTTCGAATTTTCAATATTTCACTAGTACACCATCAAGTATCTTTGAATTTTATGGGCCTTTGCACCGGCGAGTGTATTCAATCAAACAAACCAAGATAGCATCTCTTCTTTTTGAAGGTATAGTACCAAGGAATAAACTTTAATTTTCTCGAGTGCATGACAAGCAAAAGAAGTGACAGAGTTTGGTAAGTCGATAACTATACACGTTCCTCTCAGAGACAAAAAGTTCAAACTGCAAGGTCACAAGTTTCCCCTAATCTCATATCGCAAGCAACAAAGTTAAAAGACACGTTTGCTTAGCTAATAATCCCCCAAAGGAAGGTACTTTCCGACGAGGTAGTTATCTATAGGTTAATC
This sequence comes from Eucalyptus leucophloia subsp. euroa, assembly GCA_017140325.1. Taxonomy (NCBI): domain Eukaryota; kingdom Viridiplantae; phylum Streptophyta; class Magnoliopsida; order Myrtales; family Myrtaceae; genus Eucalyptus; species Eucalyptus leucophloia. Next base: position 49,974,959 of record CM029470.1, read on the forward strand.
AAATATGAGTGATTTTTTTTTTTGTCAGTCTTCATTCTAATTTTACTCTAACTCTCATTTTTTAATTTTTGCCTTATCTTACAAGGAACGTGAAAGTCGAAATCCATACCTAAAACTAAATCATCCCCATCCAATACCCTTTAGAAAACAGAGATTTGAACCCCCAGCTCCTCTTCTCATATAGGAATGATGGTCATTAGGATAAATCCCAATGATTAAATACAAGTCATATTACACACACAAAAAAATGACATAGAAGATAAATCTTATGGCGTTAAGAAAACAGAACCACCTAGCTGGCTTCGTCACCAAGCAATCCAATTAAACAGAACCACCTAACTTTGAAAATTTTGAAACTCCATGAGCTGAAACCGGGGTGTTTCAGATGTGATTGATAATTTTCAAAGTTAATCGTAATTTTTCCAAATCTGTTAGTACTTCCACAATGGTAACCGCCGTCATTTCGTTAGTAAACAGCAAATCGTCCGGCGTGAAAATGGATATTTATCTAACTTTTTTTCATATAATATAATTTTCCCTACAATCATGATCCAACCACGATGTCCATCATCCCACCCACCATCATCTCCACCACCCAGTTCCCCTCGCCGCAGCTACTGCCACAAAAGCCACAGTAAATTCATCGCCGCCATCAGCAGCCTAGTTAAGATCACACTTCTCCCAGAACATTTCATCAAACGCACAAAATGCATTCTTCGAAATTTTTCCAGTAACTCGGCACGGGACTGCCAACGAACACCTATTATCTGGGACAACAAAAAGTGTTCCTAAAACATCTATTACAGCATGATGAATAATTTTTCAGTATTGGGTTCTGCGGAAATAACGTGGACAACTAGTTCTTCCTCTGCATCCGCGAATGTCAAACCATCAGAATCTACGTGATGAAAGAGCGTATTACCAAAAAGCTCGGAGCGTTCACGTTGCTGCTTCTTCACTTTGAAAGATAGCTCTTTCCCATTTCCACGGAGAGGGAGGGTCTTACCATGTCGGAGTCGATGAAGACGCGGAAGCAAACGGGCGTGGGGTGACAATTGCAGGAAGCTGAAGAAATGGAGGGCCGACGAGGCCAGGGCTGCTCACGGGCCGGGCTTGGAGTCAACACGATAAAGAGCCGGAAAAAGGACACTGGGCAAGCCCAAGACCAGTTTTCCCAAGAACCAGACATCCGGGTTCCACTAATTCATCATAATTCAAGTGTTGGGATAATGACACAAACAGTCCTTAACTTTGGCCTAATAAATAATTTGATCAATGAATTTTAAATTTGTTTGATATGGTCCCTGACTTTACCCCAACGTGCATACGTTGAATATTTTCATACTGCTCAGGGACTATATTAAACATACATTAAAAGTTCATGGACTACATTAAACAAATTAAAAGTTCATGGACCACAATGCATGTTAGGCTAAAATTCAAGGACTACATTGAGCAAATCAAAAGTTCATAAGCCAAATTACATATTGGGTAAAGTTCATGTACTATTTGTGTCAATTTCCCATCAAATGTTTTCCATTTTTCGAAGAAAACTAGTGAAATAGAAAGAAACAAGAGGAGATGGTGGAATGACATTCTTGATTATGATTCTTCCTATAAGGAAACTATTAAAGTAATCAGATTTGGGCAAGGCTCATGTAACATACAAGGTTCCAAGCTACTCGTGAATGCCTCAGGTTTGACTTGGTGACTGCTCGAGATCTACTCATGAGATTTCGGGTCAAGCTCAAGTTTGAACTACTCAAGTTTTTTATTCGTGCCAAGCTCAAGCTTGTAGTAACCAGCTCAATAGGCTCACGAGCTTAGTTGTTAAAATATATGTAATTGTTATGAAAATCGATACTTAACAAGATTAGTTGTTGAAATATATGTAATTGTTATGAAAATAGACACTTAACAATACAAAATTTTCAATCTTATAAAAGTCAAGCTCGAGCTTGTAATTTTCAGCATAATAGGCCTGCGAGCTTAATTGATGAATATATGTAATTATCATGAAAAATAGGCACTTAAAATTGCAAAAAGTTCGAGCTTATAAAAGTCAAGCTCGAGCTCACATTCGAGTTTTTTTTATAAATTGATCATAACTAGGCTGAGCTCAAGTATCTTAATTTTCCAATCATGTCCAGCTCAAGCACGATAGTTGATATTGATCAAGCTCGAGTCAGATTTTGAGCAATGAGTATGCGGGCCAAGCTTAAGCTTATAGTGTATTAGCTCGATGCAGCTTGATTATACCCCTAGTGGTAGGTAAGTGCAAGTCTCTTCATTAAGACAGATCAGTATGACTACGAATGTACCATTTTCCTAGTATTTGTCAAGTTATTTTCTTGATTGTTCAAGGGGACACTTATTCTCTTTGATGTGCTTTTCATGTCATGAATCTATTGACTAAGTCTAAAGAAAAAAAGTCACTCTTGGCAAATGACATTGTTGTAAACTTTGGTGCCAATGCCATGTCTTTTGGGTCATGATAGAATATTGGGAACATGTCCTTGGGAAGTCAAACACAATCTCCTCTTTTTCTACCCCCCACCTTAATTTTGACTTTTTGACTGATGCTTTTTTTTCTTCTTTTTTTCCGTTTGCTTTCCTTTGTTGCTTTTGACTATTTCATCTTTACATGCTGGTTTTCTCTTATCAACACTCTTTCTTCGTTAAGTCATCCATTACAATTAAATTAACGGATCAAGTTTTAAACTTCTTTAGTCAATGGCCCTCCTAATCTTTTTTTTTTTTATGCAACGGTCAAGAGGTATTCTCGACCAATTTTCTCACCCCTCCTAATCTTTTACTCAATATAGCAGCTTTAGGACCATATTTCTAGATACCCTTCACATTCTTCTCTATAACATCTCCATGTTTTGACCATCCCTTTCTTGCTTTGGTAGATTTTTTTTTTTTTTTTTAACTCAAGCCGTCCTCTTTCTCCTTTTCTGCAATGCTTCTCTTCTAAGCTTTGCTGATGAAGTGTACATGGCGAAGTTGTCCTAAAGCTGCTTAAGCCATCATAGTTGAGGAAAGGACATATGTAAATCTCAGTTCATCCAAAGATGATACCTTGCCAATTTTATTATTATATTATTATTATTTGGTGGTTTGATGCCTTGCCAATTGGCTTTCTCTATCATGCAATACAGGAATCTAAATGGGTCACCACTTCCGGATACCATTGGCACAAGGCCCATCGTTTCACTTGCCCCAAGTTTCCAAAAGCTGCTTAGACCAATGAAATTGGGTTTTCATTATCCAACAGTAATCTTGACGGAGAAGAGTTGAAATTATGAATCAGAACAAATTGGCTCGCATCCAATGACTCGATGGTGATATTGCTCTTGTCTTTGCACATCTTAGTCAATAACTATTCAGGAATTTCTGCACTGATCCATGCTAACTTGGGCAAATCAAAGACCACCAGAGCATGCTTCCTTCAAAAATTAATATAATAAACATTGTGCAGGCATAATTATCATTAGTTGTCAATGTTAATTGAAAGAATGTCAAAGGTTATGGTTGAGGTCAGCGCAGTCATATATTCCCTTGTTTTAAGGGTTATGGAATATTTTTTTCATTTAAATATTTATGTAAAGTATAATTGATGCAATCTCATGTACATTCACGAAAATCTCACAAGAAATATAGCAATTGCTTGACGACATGGTGATTTTCTATCATATACATTGGCAAGGCGAAATTCATGCAACCTTACGTGCACGCTTAAATTCATTTTCCCACGTTATCAATCACAAATAATTTCAGTTTGAATCAAATTATTCAGGATTCGACTCACATCTTATCTAATCCATGAAAAGTGGGTGTGTAAAAACCAACACAAACATCACATCGACTTTCTTTCGCCCTGCTTCTAAAGATAAATAGAAAGGGGTTTGAGACCACCCGCTGCGGTGGCTTAGCTAGGTAGGCGCTACACTTCCATTGAGAAGGTCTAGTGTTCAAAGCTCCTACAACTTGCGTTGCAGGAAGGCTAGCTTGAAACTCTTGGCGACTTACCCGGTGGCACGTGTGTGGTGGTTAGTACGTGTCGCCCCCAGTGGTTTACCTCCAGTTGCCGGCCGTGCAGGGTTCCTTGAGTCACCAAAAAAAAAAAAAGGGGTTTGAGAGACTTAAAATTCTCTCCTTTTTAAAGTTGCGCAAGTGGATCAAACAAACTAAAGAAATGAGTCATGGCGCAATGAACATACTCGCTAACAACTAGGTCCACTCAAACTTTTCCATTCTTATCGTTATTATTCGATTCGCTTAGAAAATGGACTCCTACTATTCCTCGTAGATCCTCCTCGATTCTTTATTACATAATATTATCAACCACTTCTCATCGTGAGAAATGAGAAACGCAAAAACGGGTCTCGATCATTATCCTTGTTGCGTAAAAAAAATCTTCACCCTCTTGCAAATTTTATAATGTAATAACAATCCAATCACATGATCCTTGCATTGTCAAATTGCATGGACCCTCCTGTCTCTACGGATAAATGTTCCATGTTCATGTTTATCCTCTATGCCAAAACCTATTCCTATACGCCAAAGGAAAGCAATAAAGTACAACGATTTTCATAGCAAGATACTCCACGTCACGTGACCACACGGGCCAAGAAGTCATGCTTTATGCAGTTAGCCCCTATTTTACTCGAACCAAAAATTGGACTTGGAGACCTCTTCTCACGACCCCAACTTGTCAACACTTTGAAAACCCTGTCGCCATTAGAGGCGACATAGGTTGAGCACGAGAGCGTATTTCGCGCTCCGAGGAGATTTGCTGGTTCAACAACTCCATCAAACGTAAAGTTAATAAAATCCTTAACATAACAAATAATCATAAGCACTTTTTCTCGCCCCCAATAACTGTTCAGCGACAAGGACAACCTAACCCGCAAGCTTTATGTAAAACCATGATCGTCCACTTGGATTACTTGTATAAAGACGTGCAAGACAAGTTGAGAGAAAGATAATCTCGCAAGGGATAAAAGGCCATGCCCAACTTGCACTTAAGGTGAGATTTCATTCTTCTTTTTTTACCATATATCTTTGTGAAATTTCATTGGACCGACTGTGATTATTCTAAAAATTCAAATTGTTAGATAAATAAATTGTTGTAAAGATCTCTCTCATGCTTAGATTGGATTTTGATAAAGAAGGCAAATAAAGAATTTAGAAAGATTTGGACTTGAACCTCCTTATCTAATATTATATAAAATTTTGTAAAACCACAGTTAACTGTCTAAAAAACTTAAATCATCAAATAAAAAGGTTTGATTATTCAAATATTGTAACACTTCCCCTATAGGATTTTGGCCCTATATTAAGCGACAAAAATATATAATGAGGGAGGTATATGAGGGGCTTTGAAAGATTTGGACTCGGATCTCCTACTCTTGTATTATATAAGATTTTATGAAATCACTATCAATTGTTTTGAAAACTTAAACTTTTAGATAAAAGCATAGTTTAATATTTTAACAATGTAATATTGTTAAGGGGGTGTGAATTGGGTTCTTAAAAAGTTCAATAACTACTTCAAATAAAATATGATTTTTTAGAGATTAACTTTGCCCCATTAGAGAGAGAGAGAGAGAGAGAGAGAGAGAGAGAGAGTCCAAGATTTAAAAAAAAAAATTGATAAAAAAGCAAAGTTACTATGTCTCCTAATTGAAAGCAAAAACCAATTCTGGGGGTCAATTATTAACAACATTAAACCACTAATGGAATGCCCGACTTTTACTTTTATTAAGGTAAAATTTCATTCTTTTTGGTTAAATACTCATGAAATTTTGTGGGACTGCCATCAATTACTTAAAATACTTGAACTGTCAGATAAAAATATGATTAAATATTTAAATATTATAATGTTACCCTCATGTGTAGGCAAAATTCTAGCTACGTATCAAGTGCAAAGATATATAGCAAGGAAGGCGAATAAGGAGTTTGGAAAAATTTGGACTCTGATTTCCTACTTTAATACTATGTAAGATTTCATGGATCGCTACCAACTTAAGGTTTTAAATGAATGCGTGATTTCATATTTAAACATTGTAACACTCTTGAGAGAGAGAGATAGTCCAAAATAAAATAAAAAAATAGAATAAAAAGCAAAGTTACTCTATCTCTCAAAATTGAAAGCAAAAACCAATTATGGGTGCTCAATCATTAACAACATTAAACCACAAATGTAATGCTCAACTTGCATTTTATTTAGGTAAAACTTCATTATTTTTTTATCTGATACTTTGTGAAATTTTGTGAGACCGCCACCAACTGCTTAAAAAACTCAAACTATTATATAAAAGTGTGGTTAAGCATTTAAATATTATGATGTTCCCTCACTAGCGTAGGCTGGATTTAAGGGAGGCACATAAGAAGCCTAAAAGGATTTGGACTTGGACCTACTACTTTAATATTATATAAAATTACTACCAACTTGAGTTTTTAGACGAAGATATGGTTTAATATTAACCATTGTAACAATCTTGAGTGAGAGAGAGAGAGAGAGAGAGAGAGAGAGAGAGAGAGAGAGAGAGACCATGATAAAATAATAAATAAATAAATAAAGCAAAGTTACTGTATCTCATAATTGAAAGCAAAACCCAATTCCAGGGGCTCAATTATTAACAAGTGAAACCACAAATGTAATGCCCAACTTGCACGGGTCTAGAAACTTTGTGAAATTTTATAATACTGCCACCGATTGTTCTAAAAACTCGAATTGTTAGATACAAACGTGATTAAAAGTTTAAATATTGTAGCTTTACCTTACATGCGTAGGACAAATTTTAGCCTAGTATTGAGAGTGAATATATGGTGAGGAAGGCAAATAAAAGAGCCTGGAAATATTTGGAGTCGAATCTACTACTCTGATGCTATGTAAAATTTCGTGATACCTTAATCAACTATTCTAAAATATCAAACTATTATATAAAGGTGTTGTTGAAACATTTAAATATTGAAATGCTCCCCCTTGTGCCTAAGTTGGATTTTTGCCTGAGTGCGAGAATATATAATAAGAGAGGCGAATATGAGGGCTAGAAAAATTTAGATTCGGACCTCCTACTTTGATACCATTTAATATTTGATTGGACCATTGCTAACTTAAGCCTTTCAGTGAAAGCATGGTTTATATTTAAGTATTATAACAATCTTGAGGGGCATACCGGCTGTGTTTTCAAAGTTCGATAATTACTCCAAATAAAGTATGATTAACTAAAGATTAACTTTGCCCCACTCTGACCGCGGAGAGAGAGAGAGAGAGGTAGGCTCCCTATGATGCAAGCACCAAAAAAAAAAAAAAAGTAAAATAGCAGCAAACCACAAATGGTTTGGTTGATTTGCTTTCATCTCTCTATCAATCACATTAACTTTTACAACTTGCGATTTAACTATCAATTTTTTTTCCTTGCATACACGCCATATATAGGTGACAAAAATAGGTATGGATTTTTCAACCAATTAATGTGGGCTAGAACGTGGATTTGCAGTCCTTTCGAGTGACGGGACCGAAAGATGGTCGGCTGAGAAAATGGATTTTATGCATGTTTTTCTAGGCAAGGCACCAATTGGAGAATGTATCCGGTGCAAGTAGGCCAACTTGTTAGCATATTAATTAAATATAAGGGGGTGAACATTATAAATGTAAAACCCAAGCATGGGTAGCTGCGCTAGATTAGAGTATTTCCCTTATCGCTGATGTTAAGGGTTCAAAACTCGTAGTTGCTGAAACATTGTAAGTAGGGGCCATGGTCTCGGAGTCTTGTGCTAATCTCCCCTGAGATATAGTGATCTGGTACTAGGCGTTCCATGCACTATAGGGCCATGGGACCTCGAGCGTCAACACGGGCTCCCCCTAAGATATAGTCATCCGGTACTAGGCATTCCATGCGCTGTAGGGCCATAGGACCTTGAGCGTAAACACGGGGGCCCGGCAAATCCTTGATTACCAAAAAGAAACATTATAAACATAAATTAATTCGAGAGGAAGACCCCGATCGATAAAATTGAAAAATTAAGTGCTGACAATATAAGTAAAAACATTTGCATGGTAAGTTGGTAGAAAGTTGTCCGATTATGATTGAAATTGTCGCTCAATACTATTAGTTCCTTACTAGACATGGAACTGTGATCATTATTTGTAAGTTTTAGTAGTTAGAGTTGGTAAAATAATACTTGGCTCACACTATTTTCATCATGTAAATGGCTATAACACGCATTGATTTTGCTGAGTTGACGAGAACAACCTCAAAAGAACTAATTAGTCGAGAGCACAAATTGAATGGTGAAAGCCGCTATTCATTAAAAATGCAAAAGTTGCACATTATCATGGGAATACAAGACTGTTTGTATTAATTAAAATAAAAATGTTTTATTCCACTGCATTATTTTTTGTTTGTGTACGAATGTTATTTCCTCTTTTCTACTCAATGATGTCCTCAGAGCTGAAGAATTGTACATCGCAAGGAGTTATTAGAGATTGATGAATTTTAGGGAGACATTGTAATAAATGTACTTTATTATTTTTAAAAAAATTAAAAATCCCCATCATTAAATTTATTGAAATACTCGAATCCTAAATGATTATTGTAAAAAAGCACAAACATGTAAGCTTCTTCTATTTGAACACAAAAGAAGAATAAACAAGGGTTTAGGAAAAGTTGATAAAAATCAACAGATCGATTGATCTACATTTAAGGCACATTTTTTCTCCTTTATCAATCTTACTAAAACTAAGGTCCCAAAGGCTATTTTAGATCATTTATATTTTAGTGCCTGTAAAGCTATTTGAGGGTAGAAATATCGCAAGCCTAATAATTACCGTTTGCTAATATTTCTACTGAAAGAATTAATTAGGTCATTCTTCAGTTAATGCATGGGGTGATTTTTTTACTTGATTGAATCTTTTGAGCCAATGCTAAACAGAATTACAAGACAATTTTTTATTTTTTTTTTTGGGAAGATGAGTATCTCTATCGTCTAATAAATAAGTGTTAGCAGGGTTTTTGGGGGTAGATCTAACATTCAAAAAAAAAAAAGTAAAGGACTCCGCAAGTGTCATATAAAATGGGCCATAGCAAATATGGCTAATGAAAACCCCAACAAAAATAATTAAGCAACTGCTTAACTATCTCCATCCTATTAATCGAATTAAGGCAGCTCCCGGTTCCTAAATTTGGAACTAGTGATTGTCAATTCGATTTTTGCGAGGCATGTCACCCAAACTAGTATTTTTTTTTTTTTTGTTAGCAGGTGAATGACGCTTGATCATATTTTATCACGCCTTACCATTTTTTCATCTAGATTTTCAAAGAATGAGAACTTAGACTATACAGCAACACTTGTAGTTTTGCAGGGAGTAGGAAGGAAAAAGAAAAGAAAGACATCACCATTGGTTTCTAGATTCATCTAAGAGTTGAACCATACCAATTTTAGGATCATGTGGGCCAATTCTCAATTCCACATAAGGGGAACAGACCAATTATGGTCTGATTCCTAATTCTAGGGTGAGAATCAACCCACATTAAAATGGATTGTCCTTAGAAAACATCTGCCCTTAAGAGTTCATTAATATAGCAAATAATAAAATAAAAAATATTTTCCTACTTTCTCGTATCGCTTAAAATAATTTGTTAATGAAATATTTTTTTTAACGATAATAATTTATATTTAAATATTTTCTTCAATGGTGGAAATTATTTTTTTAAACTTTCATAAGCGGCACAATAGATTATAGCATCAAATATTTTTTAAATTATTTATTTTTCCGAAATAAATGAAATAGCAATGAACTCAATGTAAACTCACCCAAGTGAAACCTAAGCCACCCAAAAAATACCATTGGAGCCCACCTTCTCATATGGGAAGGTGGGGAATGGGGATGTTAAGCCACGGATGTAGGGCTCTTACGTTATATAAAAAAAAAAACTAAGCAAAATAAAGAAGAACCCCAAAACCTAAAAAGGAAAAAATAGAAGACCAAATCCTATCCACTTGCCACGTCACAGGGAGAGAGCGAGATCAAAACGAAGTCGGCAGGGAGAGCAAACCGGGAAGAGGCCCACGCCCCTGGGGACGATCCTTATCCGCCAACCACGTGGCGCGCGATGCGGGGGTCTTCGGGACGATCCCGTCACGTGACAACCCCCATCATCCCACATCGATTACACACGTGGCGGACCGTACGGACTGTCCGCACCGCAGTGGTTGGGGGGGATATTTATTTTGCTCCCCGCGGGGGCGTCCGCCTCTCTTTTGTCGCGTAGCTGGGGGCCACGTCGGATTGGGGGCAGTTGGAGAGATCTCGGCCCTTGGCTCCCGAGATGGTGGAGCTGATCACGGGGGCCCCACCACCAAATAGACGAGATCGTACGGCTCCCCCACAGCGATTTTTGTCTTCGCTTTTTAACCGCTCACTACGTTGTCCGCTTGCGTGGGGCACCGAACCAAGAGGGCCACTCGCGGAAATTCCCTATAAGTCACGGCAAAATTGCCTGTAGCCCCAAAACGGGGTTAAGTTCAGTCCACCGCGGCCTGAAAATGAGAGTTATGATGGAATGTCTTCATCAAGTGGACACTAGTTCTCCCTCCTTAACAGCCTCTCTCTCTCTCTCTCTCTCTCTCTCTCTCTCTCTATAAGTTATTTAAGGTGTGGAAATATTTTCACATAAAATTCAAGTAATAAATTTTGCCAAAAAATGTCAACTCAAGTGGGGTCTCCCACCTCGGGACAATTCTTTCGCTTGTCTGGAAAACCCTTGAGCGTTTTAAAGACATGTTCAAATCTAAAGAGATTCCCTATAAATCACGAAAAATTCCCTATAACTCGAAAATGAGGTTGAGTTCAGTCCACCGCCACTTGAAAATTTGAGTTATGATGGAATGTCTTTATCAAGTGGACAATAGTTCTCCCTCCTTAATAGCCTTTCTCTTTGAGCCTTCTAAGGACATGTTCAGATCTAAGGAGATTTCCTATAAATCACAACAAATTCCCTGTGACCCGAAAATGAGCTTGAGTTCAGTCCACCGCCACTTGAAAATTTGAGTCATGATGGAATGTCTTTATCCAGTGGATAATAGTTCTCCCTCCTTAATAGCCTCTCTCTTTGAGCCTTGTAAGGACATGTTCAAATCTAAGGAGATTCCCTATAAATCACGACAAATCCCCTGTAACCCGAAAATGAGGTTGAGTTCAGTCCACTGACACTTGAAAATTTGAGTTATGATGGAATGTCTTTATCAAGTGGACAATAGTTCTCCCTCCTTAATAGCCTCTCTCTCTCTCTCTCTCTCTTGAAAAGATTTTCACGTAAAATTTAGGTGATAAATTTCACCAAAAAATGTTAACCCAAGTGGGGTCTCCCACCCTAGGGTGATTTTCCGACATGTCTGGAGGACCCTTGAGTCTTTTAAGGACCTGCTAGACCAAGGAGATTCCCTATAAGTCACGGCAAAATTCCCTCTAACTCAAAAACAAGGTTGAGTTCAGTGCACCACTGCTTGAAAATTTGAGTTATGATGGAATGTCTTCATCAAGTAGACAATAGTATAGATTTCACCAAAGAATATCGAGAATAAAATGAGGAAGGATATCAAATAGCATGGAAGATAATTGCGGGATGGAAGGGTTTGAGACAAAACTTTGTGATTAATATCTAACAAACGTAGAATCTAGCAAACCAAATTGTGTCCCTTTTGTGTTTTCCCATAAAAACCCTTCAAAACTTGTTTTTTTTTTTAATAAGTATACATGAAATTAAAAAAAAAATAAAGGTTAAATTGATCAAAGGAAAGGGAGAAAAACGAGGAGGTAAAACAAAAAAAGTTAAACTATTCCACCTTCTCACTACTATTCTATCAAGAAAGCGCATTGCATGAGATCAGTTAATTGTTTTTCTAGTGGATTTAAACCTCATTCCAACATTCTATGTCAGAAATTTGAAATGCTTCTCTCATTTAATTTTACTTTTTAATTTTCAAATGTATGTTTTTTTTTTTTTGTATTAAAAATTGCATGGTGTTAATCTAATATTTTCCTTTATGAAAAAATTTGTATCATTGAAGAAATAGAAAATGATGTCAAATTCATTTGATTTCCTAGTGCAATTAGAAGTCATGAATTTTGATTTTAGCTTGTAATGTTGCGTGATAAAAAGAACTAATCTCACACAAGGGTAAACCATGGCGTGTGTATCAAGACTAATTGCTTCAATTGAGTCTAACATGATACGATTAATCGTTTGGAATCAACCATTATACCTTCATAGTCACTTCCATATTTGACTCCTCCTAAAATACTTTCCTTTCTTCTAAATTACTTCAATTGCCAAATTCTTGGCTAAAAAATATCCTTTTTTCTCCTTTCTTCTTTGTCTTTACTTCTCCCTCCCTCTATTTCTAAAATTGGATTCTCATTAATGTCTTCAACAATTTCACATGTTGAAATCACATTGAGTTAAAATAACATTATACGTTCATCAATTGACCGAAAAAGACTCTAGATAAAGACAAAAAGATCTCATCAAAACACGCCAAACGAATTATTGTCATTTTGTAAATTTACCCTTTTCAACCCCTAGATATGGCTAATTGAGCATGTTTAATAGGCTTTTATAAAAATGCTAAGTTTTGTGATTATGCCATTCAACAGATAGGGTCTTTGCTCTCTAAATATGCGACCTTTTTACTCCTCAACAATTTGGGATGGAGTTTGACGTGGACTTGTAGACCCGACAATGACTGTACCCATGAGCTTACAGGTTGAGCTTCTTATATGATGAGAACGGCATCTTCTTTTCTCTCTAATAATCTTTTATCCATAGTTTAAGAAAGAAAATAGCAGCAACAAAGTGCTATTTGTTTCCTACGTTGTCCGTTTGCGTAGGACATCGAAACAGAGAGCCACTCGCGGAGATTCCCTATCACTCACGGCCAAAAACCCTGTAACCCGAAAACGGGGTCGAGTTGAGTCCACCACCGTTCGAGCTCCACGCTTTTGGAAATTCGAGTTATGATGGAATGTCTTCATCAAGTGGTATATATATATGATATGGTTTAAGATATGAAGAGATTTTCGCATAAAATTCGAATGATAAATTTCACCGAAGAATGTCGAGAATAAAGAGAGGAAGGATATTTGGTTCATAACCATGCCAAGATAAAATGGAAGGTATCATGGGAATGTGAGGTTTGCTACAAAACTTTGTTATTAATATTTAACAGGTGCATGCTCTAGTAAATCAAATTGTGTCCCTTTTGTGTTTTCCAATTAAAACCCTTCGAAACTTGTTTTTTTTATAAGTACAGATGAAATAGAAAAATAAAGGTTAAATTGATCAAAGGAAAGGGGGTAAAACCAGGAGGTAAAACAAAAAAGTTGAACCATTCCACCTTCTTTCTACTTTTCTATTAAGAAAGTGCACTCCATAAGATCAATTAATTGTTTTTATAGTGGATTTAACCTCATTCCAGCATTCTATGTGACAAATTTTAAATGCTTCTCCCATTTAATTTTACTTTTTAAGTTTTACATAATTTTTTTTATTATTAAAAAATTGCATGGTTTGATCCAATGTTTTCCTTTAGGAAAGAATTTGTGCTGCTGAAGAAAAAGAAAGTAATGTCAAATGTTTTCAATTTCCTAGTGCAATTAGGAGTCATGATTTTTTTTTTGTTGCTTGTAATGTTGCACAATGAAAAGAACAAATCACATGCAAGGGTAGATTGTAGCGTGTGTATCAAGACTAATTGCTTTAATTAAGTCTAACATGATATGATTAAATGTTGGAAATCAACCATTCGAACTTCATAGTCACTTCCGTATTTGATTCCTTCCATATTACGTTCCTTTTTTTCGAATGTCTTTTGATTGCGAAATTCTTGACTAACAATGCACTTCTTTTTTTCTTTCTCCTTTCTTTTTATGTCTATTTCCCTCTGTATTTACGGTGGGTCACATTTAAGATGGAGATATTTCATCTGAAATTAGATTCTCATTAATGTCTTCAATAATTTCACATGTCAAAATCACATATATATTTGAGCTAAAATGTTATATGTTCACCAATTGGCTGAAAAGGACTCGGTATAAGGACATAATTATCTCATCAAAACATCCAAACGATTTATTTGTAAAAATGCTAAGTTTGCGACTATGCCATTCAACAAATAGGGTTTTTGCTCTCTAAATATTCGACCTTTTACTCTGCAGCAATTTGGAATGAAGTTCGATGTGGATTTGTACACCCGACAACGACTGCACCCACGAGCTTGCAGGCTGAGCCATTTATCGGATAAGAATTGCATCTTCTTTTCTCTTTAATAATCTTACATCGAGAGTTAAAAAAAAAAAATAGCAGCAACAAAGTTCTATTTGCTTTTGTCGTTATAATATAGGTACCGATCCCTCAGTGTGATGTAAAGTTTGTTCTAATAAATATGAAAATACTAATGGTGCCTCGTTTCACACAAAATTCAAGATTTAGAAAATAATAAAAATAATAGCTTGTATTGTTTACAAAATTGGATAAATGAAAAATATTTTCATCACTTATTAAATAGTTAGTCATAAATTATCATCGATAAAGGAAAACATTTTCCTTTAACTTATTTTTCCAAACAATATAACCAATCATTTAGTTAAAAAGAATTTTCAATTCATTCTTTTTTCTCCATGAAACAAACGCATTTACGAAAAAAATTAAGATTTGGAAAAAATTTTCTTGTAAAATGATTGGTTACATCTTTTAAAAATATAGTAACTGAAAATATTTTTTTACCATTGAAAACAATTTATGATTAAATAGCTTCATATGATAAAAAAATGATAAAAAATACTTTTATATATAAGCAATGCATGCGATAATTTTTTTAAGAGATTCAAACTATCATTTTTTATTTTTATTTTAAATGTTGTCTATGTCATAGGTTTTCTATAAAACAAGCACACTCTAAATTTGTGATTCATATAAAAAAATTAAGGTGTTCATGAACAAATAAGTAATCATTCAAAAGATAAACATTTTCGTTTTGACAACACAAACATAGTAAGGGCCTCCATTGAATGGGAATCAATATGATACTCGAAAGGGATCGAACCACATTAAAAGTAAACACACACAAACACACACACATATAAAGGTGGTAATAATTAGGAAAAATGACACAAATGACCTTTGAATTTTGGCTTAGTATACAATATGATTCCTGAACTTTTAATTTGAACTTTAATCTAATTCTCAATGTAATCTATGAACTTTTAGTTTGTTTAATGTGATCTTTAACCTTTTTGTTACATGTTTAAACTAGTTCTTAGACTATATAAAATATTTAATTTGTCATTTCATATTCAAAATAATCCCTAGAATATATAAAAATATTTAATATTGTCTAATTTTTATATAGTTTAAAGACTAGTCTGAACATATGCAAAAAATTCAAAGATTACGTTAAAGAAATTTAAAACTCATGGATTACATTGAGCATCGAGTTAAGTTTAAAGATCACATTGAATAAATTGAAGTTTAAAGATCACATTGTATATTGAATTTAAGTTAAGAACCATTTATATCATTACTCCTAGTAATTAACCTAACAACCGTTGCAATGCATTTATTTACTAAATTAACTTCCCAAAAATGCTTTCTTCCCACTTTTTCCTCTTAAAAAAAATGTTTATTATCCCGGTATCCACGTCACATCTGCCCCTCACCCCCTCCCACCGTTTATCCCGTGATTTCGACACCCATCACGCCTCCCCGTATGAAATCCGAGTGCCACGACAGCAGTCCCTCTCTGTCTTATCCACAGACTCCTCCCATCTCACCCGCCGTCACCCCCGCCCCCGTCACCCGCCCGCCCATCCGCCCTCCACGTGTCCCCCGGGGCCCGGGCCCCGTGCTCGCCCCGGTGACCCGATCGCCCGCCCCCCGCAATATCTTAACCGCAGTAGGAAGTGGAGGCGGTAGATTTCAAGACCCAACCAGGGTTAACAATTAACCCAACCACGGTTACTTCCTCTCTCATAAAAGAAGCCCTCCCACTCCTCTCAGACCATCGCATCGCCTGCGAAAACTCCGAACTGGAGTCCCATCTCCGGCGAGGAAACGATCGAGGAGGAGGAGGAAGAAGCGACGATGATGATGATGACGATGGCCGCCGGCGGCGACCACCACGCCCGCTCCACCCCGACCGTCCAGATACCTCCCGTGTGGGACCCACTCGACGACCCGGCCCCCGGCGGTGGCGGCGGCGGGCCGTACTCACCGTACTCTCCGTACTCACCGTACTCTGGCGGCAGCAATGCCGGCGGGGCGGCGGGAGGAGGGGAGTGCTGCAACGACCTGACGGCGCTGCGGCGGTTCCTGCCGTCGAACCACCACCAGGACGAGGAGGACGAGGAGGACGGGCGGGCGCCTGGGGAGGACGGCGTGCTGGGCTGCGACGAGTTCGAATGTACGAGTTCAAGGTGCGGAAGTGCGCCCGCGGGAGGTCGCACGACTGGACAGAGTGCCCGTACGCGCACCCCGGCGAGAAGGCGCGACGCAGGGACCCGCGCCGGTTCTTCTACTCCGGCACTGCATGTCCCGATTTCCGCAAAGGTAAGGGGAAACAGTAACATGCGATGCAGAAGAGAAAAATGGAAAAAAAAAAAAACTGTATTTTCTCGCGTGGTTTTGTTTGGATCTGTAAATTTATCTGGATTTAGGGGGTGCCCAGGTTCTCCATTTTTGGTATTCCGCGATTTGTTTAAAAGAAGATTAAGTTTTTTACCCATTTTGGATTATTTTAAGGATTCTCGGTTGGATTAAGGAAGATGGGCGGTTTGGCCTTTTTATTTTATTTCATTTTTATATTATCGATGCGAAATATTTAGTGAATATTTGCACCATTCCGAGATTTACCAAACGAAGAAAAATGATGTCTTTTGGTTAATTTCAGATCGGTTTCGATCTGGGTGAAATGGAGACATTTTCGGCCAAAATGTCGATTCTGATTGTTTTACATCATATTAAAGACTTTCATAGTGAATTATGCAGGATTTTTGGGTTTTCTGGGCGACGAAATTTGAGTGAGTTCCTCTTTGATTCGAGTGAGATTTTCTTGATTTCGTGCAGGCGCGTGCAAGAAGGGTGATACATGCGAGTTCGCTCACGGCGTGTTCGAGTGCTGGCTCCACCCGGAGCGATACCGGACGCAGGCGTGCAAGGACGGGCAGAGCTGCCGCCGCCGCGTCTGCTTCTTCGCCCACTCCCCCGACCAGCTTCGGGTCCTCCCCGCCCACCACCAGCAGCAGCAGCAGCAGCAGCAGCAGCAGCAGCATAGCCCCAAGAGCGCCACCGACTCCGAGTTCGGGTCCCCGGTCCGCCCCTCGGCGGCGGCCTTCGACTCCTACTTCACCAAGCCGTGGTCGGCCTCCTTCATATCCTCGCCCACCTCGATCCTGACCACCTCGTCGCCCCCGATCTCGCCCCCGACCAACTCGCCCCCGATGTCCCCGAACCAACGCGGCGGCTGCTGCGGTCGCCCGGATCGGTGAGCGAGCTGGTGGCCTGCATGAGGAACATGCAAATCGCCAAGATGAAGATGAGCCCCCGCGGGCAGATGGGGGTCTCTCTTCGGGTCCCCGCTCCGACCCGGGTGCCACCTTCCGGCGCCGGTGACTCCGAGGGCCGAGTCTTCACCGCGGTACGGGCAACTCGGCGGTGGAGGCGGGCTCTTTGATCTGTGGGAGTCTCACCGTCGCTGCGAGGAGGAGCCTTCGATGGAAAGGGTCGAGTCCGGGAGAGATTTGAGGGCTAAGATGTACGCCAAGCTCAGCAAGGAGAATTCCCTCGAAGGAACCGACCTTGTTGGGTCCGGAACCGGAACCGGACCCGACGTGGGTTGGGTCTTTGAGCTGGTCATGTGAAAGGCCGAAGAAGCAGCAGCTTCGAGTCCTCCCCGAGTCCGACTCGGAGCTCGAATTTTGTTTGGGTCGAAAGAAGTAATTTTTTGGGGCTGGTGGGCGGTGTTCAGCAATCGGGTGGCCTGTTGATTAATCTCTGACTCGGATGTGTGAATATATCTCGTGTTCATTTCCATTGTTGATGATGATTACCTTCCTCCTTCTTCTCAAGGTGTAAATATTGGCTGGCGGGAGAGATTTCAAGTCTCTGTTTTGTGGTTCGATGACTTTCCAGTTCCTCTCTCTGTAAATGAAGTTTCAGTAATCATTCTTAAAATATTCGCAATGCAATTGCAGATTTCTGTATAGGAAGAAACTAGAACGTGGAAGTTCGATCTGGGGTTGGCTTTTTGGGGCTTGTATTGTTGATTATCGTTTTTTGGTCAAGTCCTTGAAATCTCTGTATCGTCTCATTTTCTCGGATTATAAATGCTAATTTCCCTTTCGTGAGTGCTCTGTTCTTTACTCTGTTCTTGGCTCTGTTCATGCTTTCTTCCTTCTTCGGACTACAGTGACGGGAATTAGTCACATCATTAGCACAGTGATTACGAGATCAAGAGTGGGGATTAAAGAAACATATCTCTCCAACCGACTCTGTCCCCAGCATGCGGAAAGACCGGTTCAGCACCCGGGTTTATCTTCCAAGTCGGCATAATAGATGAAGAAAAACCGGATGAGGTTCTTGATGTGGACGTGTTTGAGTTGAGTTGATAAGAGCGGATGATCCCCGTCCTTATCTGCTAAAGCTTTTTCTCTCCTTTTCCTGGTTTTGAAAAATGGAAGATTTGATCACAGTAATAAGGAGATCTTCTTTTGTCGTGCCACTTGCGTTTTGACTGGAGTGTGTTGATGATGATGATGAATTAGGTGGGGGAATGGGACAAGACATGGTCAAGTAGCGACCGTGTAGCATTGGCTCCCCCACCTCGCGAAACGGTCTGCTCTGCGTTATCTTTTGTACATTGGTTAATCTCGTCGTTTGAAATGGGTTTGTAATATAAATTCAATTGGATTGTGTTTTAGAATCCGAGTGACTCGAGTGATTGTTAATCTCATATTCAAGTCGGAAGTCGGAAAACATAATCTTATGAATGGATGTATATCCATAAAAAAGTAAAAGCTAGACTCAAAACTCAATACTTGGATCACGTTGAATCAACGGATTCAAGTCAAGATTGCGTGTTAAACGAGTTGGCTTGACTGAGTTTTGATTGCTTGACTTGATTAGATTGCAGTTTTAATTATTTCAAATTTTGGTTCAATGTGACAAAATTGAACTAGAAATTTTTTTCCCTATTTTCCAAGAAAAATAGAGCCATGTATTTTTTCGCTCAAATTTGCCTCAATGATGAAATCCCTCATGAAGTGGTTCTTCGATTTTATTAAGAAGGATAAGTTTTGTAGCGGTTCCTTATAGGAAGTATCGCAAGTATACTAGGAAATCAATGATATACTTTAAAATGGAAATACAATATCGGAACTCATGCAAACACTTGTATTTATAGAGTGTTGGAAAGGCATGGGGTTCCCGCTCCCCAATGAGCCGCCAAAGGGCTCTTATAACTTTAATTTATACTATATCGATAATTTTAGTTTGAGCCCATGAATAGTTTACTTGTGATATATAATTTTTCTCTTGCAATTGAGGGTTGAAACAGAGATGTGGGATGTGCTAGTTATAATGGAATTCTCTATTGGACTCTACCGGATGTGGCCTTAATTTATTATGAATTGGAATAAACCTTATATTTTGATTAATCTTTCTTACATTTATTCTCTATTTCATTGTGTTTGAACACATAACCCTAACATAGTTTTCACAGCATAGTTGCCTACGATTAGTTCTTAAACAATTTTAATCATGCCTTCACATCTTCGTATCTTTATGTCACCATGACTTCTCATCTCTAGGTGGTTGCTAAATTTTGATAAATGCTTAGCTTCAGAATTATAAGAAGTTACAACAACACTTCTCCACAATAAGCTTAGGTAGTGCATGGGAACATTTTTGTTTCTCTATTCTTTTGTTCTTTTGCTCCTTAGAACAAAAAAAGAACATAAATCTGTTTGGTAAGGTTAACTAATTTTTCTTTTTCCCTATAATAGAAAAATAACTGGGAAATAGATTTGGAAAAGAAAAAAAAGTAAAAAAAGCTTTTTGTTCTTGAGAACAATTTCTAAAAATAAGCTTTTTTTTTTTTTTTTTTCTCCTTTTCTTTTCTTTTTCTTCCTTGCCACTCCATGCAGGTTGCCATTCGCCGGCTAGTTGCCTCTCACCACCGTTGGCTTAATTAAAAATAAAATAAAAAAGAAGAAAAAAGAAATGAAACAAAAACTGATCGATTCCCGTGTAAACTCTAGAACCAACTGAGAATTGATTGACAAGATAGGTTCTAGGGTATGTAGGTTCTAAATTCAAAAAACTGAGGAACCGGTTCCAATTGATTTGGAGCAATCCTAAAATCGTTCACTCCTAGTTACATGTCAATGATTTCATCTCAAGACACCAAATTTTGTTGTCGATAGCTTCCTTGGTTATCCATGCTCTTCAAGCTATCCACATTTATCTAAAGGGGCTTAAATACATAAAAATATTTCTATTCATCAAGTTGTCGGCTGTTCTTTTCATCAATGACTTTTGCTCTTTACCAATCTCTATTCTTATCAACTAAGTCTTATCATTTTTTAGTGTAAACAAATAGTCGTATCTATAAAGTGATTTATGCGATTAGTATTCTAAACTTGTAACTGATGAAAGGATGACTTCCTTGTTCTCACCTTTCTCTTTAAACGACATTTAAAGGGGGTAGTAGAGAGAGACATGCCATGTAGGGACAAGACTTCAATTTCAAGATTCAATAAAGAATCAAGGAAAAGGCCGACAAAGTAGGTGGCAGTTCCAAGATCTTGGGTTAATCTTTAATCCTTCTCCCATCAAACTCACCAAACCAAAGGCCCTAAAAAGCAATATACATGCACCCGTAGCCTCCTAAAGATGTCCCGATACAGCTTAATTTCTCGCACTTCTCGCATAAATGTCGCACTGCACAAAAACTTTTGTATTTCTTTTGTGTAATACGATCAGTTGAGACTTGTTCTCTCACGGACTCTCCTCGGTTATCGGTATCTGAGAATTTGATACTTGGGAACTTCTGAAAGTGTCAACACCTTTACTTGCTGGACGTACATAATTATGCGCTTCTACCGAACTTTGTTTTTTATTTTTTTTCAATCACTCGTTACTTGAGTGATCTTTTGAAAAAATAATTCCTGTGGAGCCGAAGAGATCAAGGGCGCAGGCTTGAACACTGAGGTACAGTCAATTGGAGTTTCTTTTTCATAGTGGCGACGAATCATTATCAGCCGGAGGAAACTGAGGAAGAAACACTATCAAAGCAAAAGAATAGGATGCCGTGTCTAACCAAATATAGTCACGATTTCGCGGCTCGAATCGATGCTACGAGTGCGTAAAGCTAGAGGACGATATCCAATCCGTGATCGCATTATTTCCTTCATCAAGAGCAGCTGAATGGCAGCGTCCGAAACGTGTGATGGCCCCAGTTGCCTTCCTTCTCGAGAAAGCAAAAACACGAAGAAGACGAAGAAGAATCGAATTCAAAACTCCACCAACAGTAGAGACGAGTCCAAATCGTGGGAGGGCATCGCACGTCCGCGGGCGGTGGTTAGGCGACAATATCCAAAGCTGCTGTCAACTCAGTGGGTACCAAAATTATGGATAAGGGAGTCGCGACCACCTCTCTCCCGTCCCTTTCATGGGACTACAAACGCCTTTGTCGTTTTTGGACGGCATTGTCTCTCCTTTCCATGACACTTGCGATAAATCTATTAAAATCTTAGGATAAAATTGGATAAATGTGACATGTTTGTAGTATCTTAATATTTTTTACGACATGAAATTTAGTTTAGAGTGAAATGCGATGAGAATGCATCAATTTGAGATTTTTTATGATGTTGATCTTATGTAATTATTTATGAATATCTAGATTTTATCGATAACTTTTTTTATTGGTTTTTTGTTTGGAAATTTTGTGGTGCTCCTTTCTTGAATTCCCATTCAGCTCTTCATTTTCCAAGTTGCTGTCCATTGAAGCGAACACCTTCAATGGCCACGTGGGAGATTTGGGATTCGGATAGGATCAAGAAAACCCCAAGAGCATATTTCGAGTGGGGTTCTAAATTTTCCTATTCTCAGATTTCATTTTTCTTATCTAATCTCGATTGCATATCTTGATTAGAGAGTCTCAAAGATTGATTGACTTTGAAGCTAGCAAATGATTGATGGACATGTCGAGAGTTTCATGTGATGTCTACACGTGGGGATTTTATCATTCTCTTGGATAGATATCATGTGGAACCCATGTATTATTTTATATATTGGGCCTGGATTTTATGTTTATGTTGGAAAAAGATTAAGTGTGAGAGTTCTCTTCTTGTTTTTGCTATCTCGAGGACTGGGAGGAGAGAGGTTGTTGTTGCATCTTTGTAGGAGGGGGCCAGATCTCTGAATTTTGTAAAGGAAACCATCAATGAGGTGGGGGATGAACATGGAGTGTGTGGTTTGCCTCCAAAATGGCCATGGCTTTGTCTTGATGGACCTAGTTGTGAAATTGATTTGATTGAATGAGATGGGATAGGACTAGGGTAGGATAACGTTTTGCAAATCAAAATGTTAAGGATATGAATTTGACGTGTCAAAAAAAAGATTACTAAAATATGTCACTAATTGTAAGTATGATGGATAAGGAAGTGGCTTATGTTCAAATTAAGAAACCCAACAAATTCGAGGTATTATTTAGTGGACTGATAATGAGCATACAAAATTTGCAATCAATAACTTTGTATTTTAAAGTACCTATAATATTATTAAGAAAAAAAACACTATTGGACACCAGCTGAATGAAAGATTGGCAATATGTTATGATATCTCAAGAAATATAATATATCTATTTTGACATACAATATTTACTTGAGATAGTATTGTGACTGGAATATACGTCTTTAAAGAGAACAATATTGATGCTTTGGACTGTAGATCATAGAGAAAGTGACTTTCCAAAAGACTTTTCCATCGAGTCATTTGATTTCGACATTACTAACCCATCTTTGATAAAATCGAGAGAAGGAGAGATGTGGTAGGGCTAGATCTATCATCTAGAGGGGGTGAATATGTGACAATGCGAAATTGAAATAAAATTAAGATTATTGCGAGAGGACAACGTGTGGAGACAAGCTATGCAGTGCTCATATCTTTTCAATGTGCAACAATCTATCACAAAATATAAGCAAGAGATAAAGGGCTAGAATAAAGGGCTAGAAAAATTGTACACAACAAGTTTATAGTGGTTTGGTTTTGACAAATCTATGTCTACTCTCCCATGCTGACAATTTATCAGCTAGATTTCACTATGATGAATCAATAAGAAGTTACAAGGACTGAGTATTCACTATTCAAAATCGTGTGAAAAATTATCTGATCTCACACTCATGATCTCTAAGAAATTACAAACTATAGCTCACACAAGACAAATGTATTTAAGCAAAAGACTATGTTGAATTTTGGAATTCAAAACTTTGATTCTCTCTTGGCATCCTTTAGCATTACAAGTTTCTTTTATATTCCTTAATATCCAAGTTGATTGTTTGACCCAAGCTCTAAGGATCATTCATCTAATCAGCCCTATTGAACTTGAATGTTGAAGATCTAATTGCTTATTGCTAAGAATGAAGTTTCTCGAAATATCTACTATCTAGGAGATAAGGTTTCCATAAGTTGAGTCAATCCTCTAGAGAACATTCCGTTTACAATTGATTGTCTTGTTGATAGATTGAGATATTCCAAATAAGTAATATTGTATTTAATATATTCCTTTCGACACGGTTGTATTTATAAGGTGAGGAATCCATGCTAATTTTCTAGCCATTAGCAAATGATTCATAGTTGAACTAATATCTTTATTCCATTGAGATTGAATATTAATGATAGGATCTTCAATGCATCCTTGAGTCTAATAAGTAAAGTTTGATGATACATATCAAAGTTTCCACCTAGAAAAGCTTACCTTCAGAATCAAAGGATAACTAAGAAAGATTTTGTCAATCTTCAAAATTAATATGGGAGTTTTCCTCAGCAAGATGATCCTCGATAATCAACCAAAATACCACTCAATGCAAATGCATAAAAGAAATGTCATGTAGATCTACGAAGTATCGATACTGTCCGGGAGTTTTTGTGTTGTGTATGACACTTATCCAACATTCTTCGACATTTTTTCAGCACTATGTTAATATGTGTCGAAAAATCCGACATCTGATCAACTCTTCCAATACTTTCGGACACTCAAGTTTGGAATTCCGACATGTGAGTTTGAAATTCCGATAGGCATAGGGTCAATCATAAAAAATTTCAATAAATGAGGGGTCAAAATGTAAGTATGTAAAAAAGGTAAAAATAATAAAGAGAGAAAGAAGAAAAACCTAGTCTTCTCTTCTCTCTTGACTCTCACTTCCTATAACATACAATTTAGCCCCAAGTTTGTTTGTTTGTTTGTTTTTTTTTTTCCTCTTCTCTTATCTTCTAACATGCCTTGACATGCAAGTCTAGAATGTCGATAGCTTATTTTTTTTTTCACCTTTAATTTTTATGAATTATTTGAATGGAGTTGAATTTGTCAAATAAACTATAAATGATATTAACAAATGGTAAATTAATGTTTTTAATGTAAATTCATTTTTGGCTCCTTTTGTTATTATTTATTTATATGTGAATTTGAATCAAATTAATTTGATTCAAATAATCATGAAAATGATAATTTAACACGATATATATAAAAATATACATTTAATACACAACATGTCTCAACGTGTCGGAATTATCTAATTTTTAGAAATGACGTGTTGGCGTGTCATGTTGTGTCATGTCGTGTGTTGATATTGATGTTAGTGTTTATGCTACTTAGATGTAGATTTAATGCAGGCTTCTAATTGCACCATGCCGTCGTTCCTAGATTTGGCCATTTTGGAACTGACATACCGTGCTCTACAAATCGACAATGTGGTCTATCATGCGCATTACAAGTGGACGCAATCGATACTCATGCTTTTCAGTTTGTATTGCTAATTTAGGGGGGTAAACAAGACGATGCAACATGGGCGTTGACCGTTAAAAACGGGAACTTCTGCTCGTTGTACGTCGTGCACTGGACAGAAGAACTATTCATGTGACCAGGCTAATTGAAGCACTTGGGTTCTTAACTAGTAGTCCAACAAGGTCGGGCTTTCTCTGCTAAAGCAGCTGTTCAAGCCCATGTAGCATGGAAGATGTCATGTTTTAGACACGAACTTTCTTTCAGGTCGTCCTGCTTCTCTCCATATAAGCAATAAGAGATCTCTATTCTCTATCGTCGCTAAAGCGAAGGGATAGAAAATGTATGTAATTGAGTTGTTTTCACTTACCATACTTCAATGTTCTCTGCTCATAAATTTTAGTTTCTCATGGGGAGATACTTCTGATTGAGTTTATGTAAAAGTTTCCTTTTTTTTGGTGAAATGTAAATTTATACGGGTCGTTGACATAACATGAAGAGGAATAATGCCACATAAAACTGTCTTCAGCTTCTCTAAAAGCTTTGTGAGCGAGTGGAGAGGATCGAGGTGAGCAAAGAATGCAACTGCCTAATTATGGGCAAAACTAGAAGGGCACAAATGCATTTCTCACGAATTTCATGGATTAGTTTGGTTTCTTGCGGATTGAGTTCGTCTTCAGGCAAAACGAATGCAACCCATTTCAAAACTACTTCATGCATTTCTCCAAATATGATTTTCTACTTGATGTTTCTTTATAATTTTTCAGATTTTTCGTCCTTTTCTAGATTTTTACTTGTTGAAATTTTGATAATAACCTTTTATATTATATGTGCAACATGACGTTGTTTTGTTGCTGATGTGGCTAAATAAGTAATATAGAAATTAATTAAATTAAATTTAAAACCAAATTTTACAAAAAAAAAAAAAAAAAAAGGAAAAAGATGAATAGTGGTTGAGAGCTCAGCCCTCGTTGCCCTTGCCTCCTAGCCCTCGTTGCTGCCGCCTCCCAGCCCTCGTCGGGAAGGGTCGGCCACGGTGTCAGCCACCGTTGCCGACCCCCCGGTGATTCTGGGGAGGCGACGATGGCGAAGGTTGAGCCCTCGTCGCTCTTCACTTTCTTCCTTTTCCTTATTTATTTATTTATTTATAAATTTGGTTGTTAATTTAATTAATATTTAAATTTAAATTCAAATCTGTACCAAAACAACATCGTTTTTGCATTTCTTTACTGAGTCATCTCTCCGCACGAGCCACGTAAGTGAGCCAAATTAATAGAAAAATTGCCATGTAGGATTTTCGGTGGGGTTCGGCGGAAATGATACTCAAGTGTTCCATTTTTTTTTTTTTAAAATGATACTTAAATATTTCTTTTCTAATCTTTGATATTTTAATATCTCTTTGTGTCAAGTTATGATACTTGAACTATTCTTTTCTCTGTATCCAAAGAAGATCACTGCCTAGTGAAGCGGCAAAAGTTTTGTGGTGCAAGCTAAAAGGTGTGTGTCTTCCTGTCCCATACATCATTCTCTCAGTCTTGACAAGTCAAAAGTACGGATACAGCATGTATGCCTTATGCCATCACCCTCTGCCACGTCCAACTCATGTGTTACATGTGGGCCCACACACTTGTCTTCGTGCATGCTATATTCTCCTTTGTGTTGCCAGCTTCTTTCCTAGATCAACGTGGGCTTCTTGAAGACACCTATCTTTGGCAGTTTGAGAGCTTCATGCATCATGCTTACTCTAGGCCAAAAAACTAATAAAAAAACAAAATAGATTTTACTTATTTTCTAACAAGGGGAAGGATAGTGCAGTCAGACAGCAAGGACCCCGGCCCTCCTTCCGAATTTCAGCGGAAAGACGGCCCTCGCCCAAATATGAGGCCGAAGGTCGGTGGCCTTCGTTGGTTCCATCTGTAGTATGTTGGAGAAAGATCAAAGAGGGCGGCGGTGATGGACTGTCGGGCGGTGGAAGTCGCAAAGCTTGGGGACTCGGAGAAGCACGGGTTAATGGACAGCTTGTTGAAGAAGATCGAAGAGGACGATCTTCCACTTCTCCAAAAGCTTCTGGAGCGAGTGGAGAGGACCGGGGTTAAGTAAAGAATGCAAATTGTCTT
Source organism: Eucalyptus leucophloia subsp. euroa (assembly GCA_017140325.1). Taxonomy (NCBI): domain Eukaryota; kingdom Viridiplantae; phylum Streptophyta; class Magnoliopsida; order Myrtales; family Myrtaceae; genus Eucalyptus; species Eucalyptus leucophloia. The sequence goes on from CM029470.1 coordinate 50,002,144, forward strand.
AGTATAGGCAAATCGAAAAGGAGACGAATGCACTTCTCAGGAATTTCGGGAACTGATTTGGTTTTATTGCAGAAGGAATTAGCTTTTGGGCAAAAACGAATGCTATCCAGAATGTGGTAACGAACGCGAGCATTTCTCCAACATGATTTTTCGTTTATCTTTCAGATTGTATAAAAAAAATTGATTTTTCGCGGCCATCTTAAAGACAGATGCTATAAGCAAAACACAGTTATGAAGCTCGGAATCGTTTCGGAGTGAAAATAGAGAGGAGGCTTTGCAAAGGAGCAGCTGAAAGAGATGCGACTTCTTTACATCTGACGACATCTCGACTACACCATGTAAAGAATGAAACTCACAGCAATTCATGGGACTGCCCAGCAGTGCCATCTGCAAGCGAACCAGATAATGCAAATGTCGGTTTTGTTTTGCTCTGAAAGCTATTGGATTATCCGATCCATGAAACAACATTGTTTTTGTACGCTTCAAGTGGGCATCGAGTACCACGTTCTGGGACAAGCTAGCAATTCAAAAGCATTCTCATTAACTAACCAAGATATATAATCATCAGTTGTCAGGGAATACATATATCTAGCCACTACAGTGTTATTGCTAATTCGATGATTTGGTTCCATAATCATATTCAGTATTCAGATCCTAAATTGATTACATTGCATCAATGTCAAAACAAGAACTGAGGCAATCAATAGAAAGAGGAAATGTCTCATAAGCAAAATAGTGGCAACACCTAGCTAGCTCAATCAACTGTTCACCAATTGAGGAACACGGATGATCAGGCGACACATCTGGGAATCACCTTCAATGCGAACGTGGAAATCTATTTGTTGATTCCAAACCACCGATAACAAAGGGCTAACTAAGCACAACCAATTTGAAAGTAAGTGGGATTCTAAAACCACATTCACGTAAAAAGCACGGAAGGGTTTTGGACGTCATCTTCTTCTCCAAGCCGCCAAGACTAGTATTTTCTATGGAGTTTCCAATTTTATGTTTCCTTTTGTCTGTGTCGGTATGTAGGAGCATAAGTTCTTGATTTGTCTCTCATTTATTGCTGTACATTTTCAATGATAGAATAGAGTGGAAAAATGAATTTCTGTATATTGCGGTGTGTGTAATACTGATAATACAAGAGTCTATTTATAGGCCGTTCTAGGGAACTATCTAAAGTAACCAAATATTACAATACCATAATCAAATCAATTATAATCGATATGAAATCAATTATAATCAATTAGGAAAATAAATATCTCTAACATCCTAAGATAAATATCTCTAACATCCCCCCTCAAACTCAAGGTGAGATAAAAGAGGTCAACTGGAGTTTGGAGAAAAAATCTTTAAAACGCCCAGGTGGATGTGCCTTCGTGAAAACATCAGTCGCTTGATCAATTGAGGAGGTGGGAACAAGACGAACATCGCCATGAAGCACATGAGAATGTATGAAATGACAATCTATTTCAATATGTTTGGTACGCTCATGAAAAACATCATTATGAGCTATTTGGATGGCACTTCGGTTATCACAATGAATGACCGTTCCACCATTACGATGAACTCCCGTGTCTTCTAGCAACCACTATAACCATAATAATTCTGAAGTTGTACGGGCAAGGGCACGATATTCCGCTTTCATACTCGATCGAGCGATAGTAGTCTGTTTCTTACTCCACTAGGAAATAAGGGAGTTCCTTAAGAAAAAGCAATAGCCTGTAGTAGAGCGACGATCAAGAGGATCACTAGCCCAATCAACATCAGAATAAGCTATTAACTCTAAGGTTGAGTTAGCAGAAAAGTGAAGACCATGGAATAAGGTACCCTTGATGTTGCGAAGCATTCGAAGAATCGCGGCAAAGTGAGTCGTCCACTGCCTAGTCATGAATTGACTCACAATATGAACAGCATAAGCGATGTCAGGGCGGGTAACAGTGAGGTGAATCAGATTGCCAACTAACTGTCGACAAAGTGTAGGGTTTGGGAGATGAGTCCTATCTTTTTCATCAAATTTGGCATTATTCTCAATGGGAGTCGTAGTAGTCTTGTTATCGTAAGTCCATTTCGAGAAAGAAGATCAGTGGTATATTTTGCTTGAGAAAGATAATAGCCAGAGGAATCTGAAGTAACCTCCAATCCTAAAAATAACTAAGCCGTCCAAGATCCTTCATTTCAAATTGTTGACTCAAGTACAGCTGTAGTTTTGTAATGCCTTCATGATTATTGCCAATAATAACCATGTCATCCACATATAACGATGTGAGAATACTCCCACGAGATGTTCGTTGAACAAATAAAGCGTTATCATAGGGACCGTATACAAATCCAAGGCGTTCCATAGTAGAATTAAACTTGGAATACCATGCACGAGGAGCCTGTTTTAGTCCATATAATGCTCAACGTAGATGACACGCTTTACCAAGAGTATGAGTATATCCGGGAGGTGGCTCCATATGTACTTCTTCGGTGAGATCTCCATTAAGGAATGCATTTTTGACATCCATTTGAAATAGAGGCCATTGCTTAATAGCAATGACAACAAGAAGGCTACGAATAGAAGTAAGATGTGCAACTGGAGCAAACGTCTCATCATAATCAATGCCATACTCCTGGGTAAAGCCTTTTGCTACTAGTCGAGCTTTATAATGTTCCACTGTACCATCTGCCTTGGTTTTGATTTTGTACACTCATTTACAACCTATAGTCGACTTGTTAGAAGGCAAATCAACCAAATCCCAAGTATGAGAGTGTTCTAATGCTTGCAACTCATATGCCATTGCTTGCTGCCAAAGAGGATTAGTATGAGCTTCTTTATATGTGCGAGGCTCGTGAAAACAAGCAATTGTGGAATAACAGTGAAAATCACGAAGCCGAACAGAAGGTTGACTTACACGAGTGGAGCAACGAACAAAAGAGGAAGGAACTTCCGAAGGTGGATCTGCGAATGGCACAAACATATCAGGAGCTGCTGAAGTGGGATTTCCAGAGATACTCGCATCAAGATTTGGAGAGGACAATTCTAAAGAGGAAGATTTAGGAGTGTTATCTTCGAGGGGAACGGTTCGACGAAGGATTTGTGAAGAAACGAACATTTGGAACAGTGGGAGAAGATGCAAAAGAATGTAAAGATGAGAACATTTTATAAGGAAACATGGCGAGACACACAAAGTCGATTGGATATAGGGTCCCAACATCTATACCCTTTATGCTTAATGCCATAGCCAAGGAAACAACATAGACGAGCACGAGGTTCTAACTTCGTGCGTTCATTTGGAAGAAGATGCACAAAACATGCACTACCAAAAACTCAAAGTAGACGTAATTAGGAATATTGTTATACAAGCGCTAATACGAAGAAATGTTACCGATAATAGGTGATGGAATACGATTAATAGTGTAGACAGCAGACAGGCCTCCCCCAAAATTGTTCTGGACAAGATGTTGAGATTAGAAGAGTGCGTACGATATCTAAGATCTGTTTGTGTTTACACTCGCTCGACCATTTTGTTGGGAAGTTCCTGGACAAGAACGATGAATAATAGTACTGTTTGAAGAAAGAATTTTAAGAAACTCTCTGTCCTTATATCTCGAGAAAATTGTGTTTTGATCATGGTAACAAAATTGCCATAGATATGGGCAAGTTCGATCGATTTTTCATGAGATAAAGCCATGTATAATGTGAATAGTCATCAACAAAAATCACAAAATAACGAGAGCCTCCCATAGTGGGAGTAGGAGATGGTCCCCAAATATCCGAATGAATTAGATCAAAGGAAGTATAAGAGATAGATTCACTAATATTGAACGGTAAAGCATGATGTTTTCCTAACTTACAAGATAGACAATCAAAGATTTTATTGTCAACGAACCTGGATGACCACTTGAAAGCAAATGACTTAAACGAGAAAAAGTAGGATGACCTAAACGAGAATGCCAAGTTTTAGATGAAACTGTGGCAGAATGAGTTGGGAAACTTTAAGGAAACAAGCTCAAACAACCGTCCCACTTTACGGTATGTCCCAATTGTTTATCTCTCCTTGGATCCTGCATGAAACCATTCGAAGAGAAATGAATATCAATACCAAGCTCACATAGCTGACCCACATATATCAAATTTAAAGAGAGTTGGAAACCATAAATGTGACATCTTGAAATTGAACCCGTTTCGATAAAATGAAATGTGCATTTCGTCGACGTGCCTATGGTCTTTTTCTCTACGAGCTGATCACTCACGAGTTAGCTAACCTATTGAGTGAAGCCGTTAAGGGATATAACTATGGTAAAATCCCTAAAAGCTACCTAATTGGTTGGATTGGACTAAATCACGTCCGATCGATTTTAATCATGAAATTTGATTTGGTTTAGGAATCGAATATTCAAACGTGTCACAATTCAAATTTTTGGACCTCGTCTCGCATCGTCCGTCAAATTATCGACGGGTCCGAAATTTCAAGAAAGAAATTATCGGAGGAAAAATCGAAGACCAAAAGAAATTAGAAAAGAAAAGGAAAAGAGAAAAGAAAAGAAAAAGAATAAGATTATTATTTAAATTCTTCTCTCTCTCCCTTTTCTCTCTTTTTCTCTCTCTTCTCTCTCCTCTTCCCTTCCCCCTCGTACGAATTCTTTTTCCCCCACCGACTCACCCTTCTCTCTTTCTTTTTGACTAGTCAAAGCTTATCTCTTCTTCTCTCTCTTCTTTCTTCTTCCCCTCAACCCCACGCGACCCAACCCCTTCTTTCTTCTTTCTTCTTCGTGGAAACCAGAAATGGAGGAAGGACAGCAGCTCGCCTAAGACCACTACCCGCTCGTCGCTCGTCCAGCACGCCCGCGCACGCCCGCACGTTCGCCACTCGCCGCTGTGCGCTCCGCTGCCACCCCTTCGCACCTCGTCATCCCCGCCGTGCGCCGTCCAGGCCGTTCGGCCTCTGTTCAGCTCGGTTCCGCCCTTGTCTAGCCACCGTGAGTGGCCGAGCAAGCCGCCGGAGCCGCCGTGCAGCCTTGCCGGACCCCCTACCTTTCCGACCCTTCTCCGCCCCTAACCATCTCTGTTTTCCCCTATTTCGCAGCCGAACCAGCAACCCACCGTGTGGGTTTCCAGCCAGTTTGTGGGCCGTTTTGGGCCGTTTCGGGCCTCGATCCCGAGCCGTGCTTTGGGAAGAATCGTTCCTCGCGTCGTCCCCGTCGGATTGGTCCGACTTGCGTGCGATTCCGGTGAGTAATCTCACTAATCCTGGATTAGTTGGTTAATTATGCTTAAGTTTGGTTTAGTTTTAATTAATTATGTTTAGGTTGTTAGATTAGAATAAATTAGCAATTATTAGTCAATTGTGATGCGATTTAGATAAATTGATTGCGCAATTAGTAAGTAGACGTGGTCTACTATTTATTGGAAGTATCTCGAAAATTTTCTGACCCCTAATCGGGCTTCAATTTGGTGATTCGGCCTAAGTGAGATTATTGGCATTTAAATATTATTTTTCGGAATTAAATTAATTAATTATTTATTTTTCGAAAATTCAACAGTGATGGCCAGTGACCGGAATATTATGCTGATGACTGTGTGGTGAAGTTCGTTTATTTAATCGGGCTTTATTTTAAGCTAAATTGAATTTCTTGTATTTAAATATTATTTTTCCAAATAAATTGATTATTTATTTATTTTCTGGAAATTCAACTTGGATGGCTAGTGGCCGAATTTTTATGCTGATGATCATGGTGCAGGCTCGTTTATTTAATTGGGCTTCAATTTGAGCTAAATTGGATTTATTGAAATTAATTATAATTTTCGAAATTAATTAATTATTTATTTATTTTTCAAAAATTAAGATTGGGATGGCCGACGACTGAAATTTCGTGACGATCGTGGTGAAGTCCGTTTATTTAATGGAGCTTTATTTTGCGTTGAATTGAATTATTTGCGAAGGATGAGAACTATTCTTTAATTGGAAAATCATTGGTTATTAATTGAAAAATAACCGGGCATCAGTTAATAATGCCAAAACTATTTGAGCGGACTATGGAAAATGTGGGAGTTATGGAAAGGAAAATATTAGATTTTGGCTAAGGCCAGCCGTGTGCCCACGCACGATATTTTATTGGATATTTCTAATACGAAGAAATGCGGCCAAGACATTACTTTAATTGAGAAAGTTAAGTGCGAGGCACAATGTCATTGGGCCGTGATGGATTAATCGTGTGTTGGCTTATAGTTGAAGCAAGATGATTATTGGAAGTTGATGTGATGTGTGTTGTGTTGAGGGAAACCAATGGGTTATGAGCAGGTAAAGGACTAAGTACTACACAAGTAGAAGACTTCGTGTGAGTTACCCTAGCGCCTTATACCATTGCTTATTGTAGTTAAGGACTAAGTATTACATAGTGACCTGAGTTGCACGGGAATTACCTTTAGCGCCTTGCTGCATTGTTATGCATAGTGGAGGGCTAAGTGCTACACGATGGAAGATCTCGTGTAAGTCACCTCTAGCGCCTTACCCTATTGCATTTTGTAGTGAAGGACTAAGTACTACACGATAGCGAGATTTCGTGTGAGCTACCTCTAGCGCCTTATACTATTGCTTTTGTAGTGAAGGACTAAGTACTACACGATAGCGAGACTTCGTGTGAGTTACCTCTAGTGCCTTATACTATTGCTTTTGTAGTGAAGGACTAAGTACTACACGATAGCGAGACTTCGTGTGAGTACCTCTAGCGTCTTATGCTATTGCGTTGTGTAGTGAAGGACTAAGTATTACACGATAGCGAGATTTCCTGTGAGTTACCTCTAGCGCCTTATACTATTGTTATTTGTGGTCAAGGACTAAGTACCGCACAATGGCGAGACTTTGTGTTGGGGTCACCTCTAGCACCTTGAGCCTATATTTGAGTGGGAATGTTGAATTGGAATATTGAGATTAATTATCGAGTATAGATGGAATCATTGATATGATTTGATCCGTTTGTCATAGATTGATTGATTGAACTGAATGGGCCAGGGAATGGTCTTCGTTGACATGTAATCGACTAGGTCGATTGATCATTGCTTTGATCTGATATTGTGAAATGATTGATTGAATGGAAATGACCGTGAGTGGTCTTGTTGGCATGTGATCGACTAGGTCGATTGATTGAGATATCGATTTGTGATGTGATTGCTTGGGTGCCTATTGAACTATGCTAATATGCAGGTGGGATTTGAGGCCAACGTAAGTCCTATGCCCTGTGCGTGTTTAGGCAGCCTATAGTATAATGGTTTACTAATCAGGCTTAGTAGGGTAGAACTTGCTGAGACGTAGTCTTATCCCGATTTGGGGAAAACATTTCAGGATCCCGATGATAAGCTGAGGAGGAGGAATCTGAGAAGGAGAACTTTGAATTGAAACCTAAGGAGGAAGATTTTTGAAAGAAGAAGATAATATCGAGAGAGATTTCATCTTCTTTTGTGAACTCCAATTGATGTGAATAGTTATGGAGTTCTCTGGTTTGTGTTTTGTATAAAAGTTTGGTTATAAATTTCAATATGAAAAATATGGCCTTGCTTTTCTATCCCATCGTATTTATTGTTAATACAGGATTATAATCGTTTCCGCATGTGCTTAATAAAAGAAAGGGTCGGCGATATATAGTCCGGATATCGCATTATGAAATCGACCAAGTGAGAAGGATGTGTGCGTGCTTTTGAGGATCGGGCGTGACAATAAAAGTATCGGGTAAGGACAAGGTTGGCATTGAAACATTCCTTGTATGACTAACTATCATTTGAGAGTTATCAGCTGTGTGAATAATAGTTGTTTATGAATTATATAATTTTGACTCAAATAAATTGGAATGGGAAGTCATGTGATTACAACACGCAAAATCAAAGAACCATGAATCAGGAGTACCTAGAGTGACCGAGCGTAGAATGACTAGAAGTACCAGTTTCTTGAAGAATGTAACAAACTATGGATCAAAGATCATCTAAAGATAGTGTGACAGATGAACTGTTAGAAGAATCCTCTATGACAGAAGCAGCAATGGATGGGCGGCGTGCAGCTGAATCTCTAAAACGGGATCGGTTGTTTGTTCCTGTAGGTTGCTTGGATTGTAATTGATAACAATTTGATGCATGGTGACTAGGTCGATGACAGTGCGTATAATAAGGTTTGCACCATGAGGATGAGCCTGAAGTAGCAAGTACTACATCTGTAGGAGTGGAAACCAGTGGAGTAGCACGTTGTGCTTTTAAAGTCACAAGGCAAGTTTCCTTAGTTAATAACTCTAAAACAACTACCTCAAAATGAGGTAAAGGATCCCGATGCAAAAGTGAGACTCGCACAGGTTCTTACTCATCATTTAGAGCCATCAGAAATTGCATATCCCGCATATGATCATGATATTCAGCAAACTTACGAGCATCAATAGTTGAATCCCATGCTGGTTCAGATAAAGCAAGTTGGTCCCATATGGCATGCATGGAAGAAAGAAATTCATAAATAGACTGATCTGTCTCTTGACACGTGCGATGTAAGTTCCCTAATAGTTGATATTGATAAGCAATATCTGATGTGGAATAATGACCAGCAAGAAGATCCCAGGCTTCCTTTGCTGTATTTAGACAACCGAATTGAAGTTTGATAGATGGAATCGAAGTATTTCAAAACCACATGAGTATCTGGTGATTTTTGCTCTCCCACTCCTCCAATCGTTTAGCAAATTTATCATCATCCTCTTCGACGGCCTGATAAGGCTCGTGGAAGACTTCCAATGACATAATGCCAAAGCTTACGTCCCCTTAGAAAACTGGACATTTCTTGAGCCCATTTAATATAATTTGGTCCATTTAGGATGGTCTGAATAGGCGTTGAGATTTATAATTTGTCCATGATAGGCTATATACTAGTAAACTCAATCGATTCTTGAATGAATTTGAGAAAAACTGATATTTGTAGAGCTGATATGAAGAAAATAAGGCTGAAAATAGACTAAGAACGTCGAAATACCTCAAGAACCGGTCTGGAAATGCCAAGAACTGGTTGGAAAATGGCCAAACCAGTCGGAAAACCTTGAGAACCGTTCGGAAAATGGATGAACCGGTCAGGAAAGAGAGCTAATTGGTTGGAAAATGGCCGAATCGGTCGGAAAATAGCTTAACCGGTCGGAAAACGCTGTAAACCGATTGGGTCAACATCGGTCAATGGATGTCAGCAACGAGGTCAACGACTATTAGCGACGAAGATGATGTGGGCTGACGTCACTGCTTATCAGGGACGTTGCACATGCAATGATGACATCACTGATGCACGCATAGGTCACGTGCGAGCTGTGGCGTGTGTACCTCACGCTTGCAGAGGGTTGATTGGCACATGAGGGCGTGAGGATCTCATGCATAGAGGCTTTGGGTGGCTCATGAGGGCGCGTGGATAACTTTTCGGTGATGTTCGTTGCTGTTCTGGACTCGTGGGAGAATGTAGAACTTGTCTATGGTGGTTTTCGGTTGAAAATTAGAAGAATTGTCTTCAAAAGTTCCACCTGCAGTTGACGTCGTCGGTGGTCGTCGGTAGTCCTGTAGCACGGCAAAGCGTGGTGGCGCGTGCGACTTCTCTATGTGATAGATGATGAATTTTCAAGGTGCTGCGACAATGGCGATCACTTTCTCAAACAAAACCTCGCTCGATACCCTGATAGAATAGAGTAGAAAAATGAATTTATGTGTATTTCAAGGTGTGTAATACTCATGATACAAGAGTCTATTTATAGGCTGTTCTAGGGATCTATCTAAAGTAATAAAATATCACAATACCATAATCAAATCAATTATAATCGATATGAAATCAATTATAATCAATCAGGAAAATAAATATCTCTAACATCCTAAGATAAATATCTCTAACATTCAAAATGGGGTTCAACTGGGCTGAGTTTGACCATTTTAAAGTTCTAGGTTATGGAGTGCGTACCAACAGGGCACATGGTGGTTGAGAGTGAACAAGATGCCTACGATTTTCACAACAGATAGCTGAAGTAAGTAGGGTTTAATATGATTTATGTAGCGCCCTTCCTTTACCGAGTGCTTTTTTATATTAGTAATAGTAAATATTACTTTGCGGAAACTCAGTAATTTCACACATCGTAAAATTGGCTATCATTTACATCTTTTTTTTCTTTTCAATGCAAATTGAATGTAGCTCAACAGACAATGTGCAAAATCCCACAATTTTCATAAGAAGAGAAGAAGAATTGGATTAGATTCTCCATGGTGGATCAAATTGTTAAGAATGATGAAACTGAGAAGACGAGTTTTGAGATTTCCTTTTGTTGCTTCGTGATGCAAAAAGTTGAAGAGTTTTACAGGCAATGCGATTCTGATCAGCTTTTCATTTCTTCTGCCTCTTGGGGTTGTGGTTTTACTAAATTTTTGTGTCGTGAATTTGTTCGTTGATAGGAATTAGCCGTACCGCTACTTTTTTATTTTTTTGCTGATGCGACCTTATAGTAACTTGAACTTGGAGACTTTGGTATACGTGTTTCGAGTGAGTTTCCCTTTGCAAATGCATGACAGGCTAAAAAGGAAAGGGGAGTTTGAGCTTTTTGTTTGGTCTGTTACTTGATTTCATGCAGTGTGTTTGCTAACATAACATGAAGACGTGTATTCTCAAGAAACTTCTCATTAGCGTTCTTATGTTTCTCTAATTTCCCACCTCTGCAAAGTGACTCTTTTTGGATTTTCAATTTGCTTTGGATCATTTGAATTCTGCAACTTCCCTTTTCTTTGTTGTGAGACTACTGGGGATAGTTGTTTCCCTGCACTTTAATGTGGAATCATTTTAACGAAGAGTCCGTTTAAACATAGAAGATCAGTTCCAACAATTCATAACCCCTTGCTTTTTTAGTTTCATAGCAACGACGACGACCAATTTTGGCATTAAATGTCTTAAAACATCTTCTTTCTTTCAGTTGTTTTTTTTGGTAATAATCTTTCTTTCAGTTGTTACTTACTGGTGAGCAGATAAAAACTTATTTTGCCACTTATTTACTTGTAGAGTTGCTCTCAGTTGAAATATTTAAGCTGTAAGGAGGCTAAGCGGTACACCTGTATGTCTAGTTTTCCGATAAGCGATGCAATGACAAAACCAGCCAATATATAACCCTTGTTGGCAAAACCCTTGATTGATAAAGCTTTTCCCAGGTTATTTCTATATGATGCTGTTCCTATTAAGAATCGGCAATATTACTTCTTTCTCGCTAATACATTCCAACCAATAAAGAACCATACGTTGGGGCAGAGTAACTCTTGTCGCTCCTCTTACATGACAAATATTGACTCAAGAATTCAAACGGACATCGACAAGTTAAGGTACATTGCTTTATGGCTTGTACTAAATGCCGCAACTCTAGCGTGTCGTTTGATTGCTCACTCTTGAATTTAGCTATGACTCATTGGCCCCCACTGTATTTATTGTTGGTCATCAAAATGTTCTGTGAAAATAAACAACATAAGCTAGGCCTGTGCATCTTCTGTAAAATAATGTGCTTTATCCGCCACTTGAATCTGAGGATGATTTTTTAATGGTTCTTATAAGCTAAAAGAATCTGATGCTTTCTGTTTATGAAACTTGGATGGACAGCAAAACATGTTATTTGATGCGGCAGCTCATTAGAAGGAGGATATACTATCAACAATACCATTCGATTCCGTTTTCTGTATCTAGATTTTGTTGAGCCCTTTTTTTTTAAAAAAAAAAATCATTGTGCTTTCTGGACGTTTTCTTGTTTATCTACATGACCCAACTAGTGATTTCAATCTTCCGATGTACTTGTACATATTCTGTTTGGTCTTCTGTATAACTCCTCCTCCTCCGCTTTAGAGAAGGAGAAGATTTGCCTTTACGGATTTCCAAGTGAGCAATGGGAAGTCAACACACCTGCGGAAGACGTGCCACTTGGGCCTCCAGAACTTGCCCTCGGCATCATTTTTGCCAGAGATGGATGCAAGAGAAGGATTGGTTGTCGTTGGTTGCAGTTCCAGTGACACATGGCTACCTCTTGTTAGAAAGCTGCGGAAAATCAAGATCCTGATTATCAGGATCGAATGCGGAAGCGTGTAAAATTCTGTGCTAACCTCCAGCCATTGATGAAGTCGAGAATAGAGTGCCTGTCGAACCACCACAAGGAGGAGGAGGAGGAGGACGCGCGAGCGCCGGGGGAGGATGGAGTGCTGGGCTGCGACGAGTTCTGGATGTACAAGTTTAAGGTGCGAAAGTGCGCCTGCGGGAGGTTGCACGACTGGACAGAGTGAGAGTCCTTGGAAAAAGAGGTGCCAGCCTACTTCCATTGACTCCCGTGATCGAGGCATGTCTTTGCTTGCGGAGTTTTGTTTTTGAAGTGGGTTTTCGATCTCATTCAAGCCTTCACCTATTTAGACATTAGGTTGATGTAGTAGGATGGAATATGATAAACCAAGTCATTGTTGAATCTATTCAACTCTTTGCTTTTGGGTGAGTTGTCGAGACATCAAGTGATTAGTATTGCATGACATGATAATTCACATGGAGTTACTTTCCATTGTAAGTCACTTTCTTTTGCAAGTTCTTTCTTCCACTGGCATTCTCCAATATGTCGAGATCTTGTGGTAATTAATAATATACATCATTCTTCTTTTGCCACAGATGATCTTGCCATGAAAGATGCTATGCACACAGAAAGAACCAAAGGAGTTGTTGGACCTCCCCATCAGCACTTAAAGGAGGTTGAATTTCACAATTAATATGGTCAACCTTGTGATCTCAAGTTAGTGAATTACCTTATCAACAATGCCATTGCTCTTGAGAAGTTAATGGTAAATCCCTGTGACGAAGAATACTTCTAAGACTTGGATGAGTTGAAAAAAGTGAAGGAACCTAGAGAACATGCTCTCCAATATCTCAAGGGAAAGTTATCTTCAAGAATTGAGTTGGTAATTAATTAACAAAACCAAAGCCTCATTCACTTGGCATCCATAGTACCGTCATGGTTGACTATTATTCTGCATTTTAATCCTCTTCTCCTGTTTAGTCTTATTTTTTTGACTGTGGATATAATTTTGCTTATTAATTATTTTTTTTCCTGATTTTGTAATTTGGATTTTTAAGTTATGGAATTGACTCGTTTTTACCCAATATGGGAAAGTGGCAAGGCCACGAATAATAGATGTTTCTAGTTTTTATTTTCACTTTACAAATGGCTAATATCTTTTAAACATGAGGGAGGTAGATAGATCACATGCTCTTTCAAACTCTGCTTTGTTTATATGTTTTTTTGATTACATTCAAAAAGACCACAACAACTCAAGCACAAATGGCCAATATCGCTGCACTCTTATGACAAGCTTACAATGCATTCGTTGAAGCGGAGGGTGCCATACATATGGTCCATAGAAGACAGAGGCGCATGTAAGTATCTACAAGACATTATCCAAATTCTTTATTTGTGTTTTGCTCTAATAGATTTCGTTTATGTTTTCAGCTCTAGTAAAGTAAATGAGGCCACAACCATTGCAATGCCGCTCGAGCAGAACTGGATGGGTTACTGAAATGATCCGACAAGTGGACACGTTGGTGCTGCATACCATTGGGCAGGCAAAGGCCTTCGTCTGCTTCATTTCAATGTTCAATAATCGATGCAATCTACAGAGTGTGCAAATATCGAACAACATAGCTGTGCACTGTAAAACAATCATCCTCTCTACGGTTTGGGATCGTTGGAGTGCCTAAGTCAAGCTTTCTTGGGAATTGCCAAGGCTAGCTCGGGCTCGCATAAATGTACTCACAAGTATCGCAAACATTTTGAATATAGTCCAAACCATGACCTTCACAATCGTCAAATCGAGATTTAAAGAGATTTAAAATATTTTAGATAAAGGAGTATCTAGAAATTATTTTGGAAACATCTCTCGCTCACTTGGATCGTAGAGAGACAAATTTGTAGAGAGGCAAAGTTTTTGGAGAGAGAAGCTCTGAACGAGAAAATAAAAATTTGATTATGAAGTAGTTGAATGGATACAATGACGAGAGGGCACCCCTTCTTATACTAGTAGCCTTTGGATTACAACCATTGATTGTTCTTCGATCCGGTGGATGAGATTGTACCATCTAACCTACCACCTATAGGCATTTATGTTGAGAGAGTTCTAGATCCTCGCACAATTACCATCTTGCCCGTGGGAACATTCCGGAAGCTCTTGGGAAAATTTGCATTGCATTTTCCGATTCATCGAACTCGTCGTAAGCCTGCTGCAAATGTGCAATGATATTCATGTTGTTGGCCATTTGTGTTTGGGCTATAGTGGTCATTTTGAGCATGATCAAAAGAATGTATAAATAGAGCAGAGTTTGAAAGAGTTCGTTTTAAGTGTGATCTACTGGACTCCCTCATGTTTAAAAGATGTTCACCTAATCTCCTCATGAACAATGAACATCTCTTCCCGGTTAAATTCCTCTTAGTTTCTTCAATTTTAATTTGAGCAAGGGAGTGTCGAATGGATAGGTCGGAGTCGGGTGGAAAATGGTCAAATCCAAATTGACCCATTTAATGTTATATTGATCAATCCATTTTTATGTAATTCAATTTTGATAACTCATACCCGACCTAATCACAACCCAATCCATATTCAACTGGACCCATATTATCAAAATATGATAGTAACTTACACCCATGCACTTGTATTCTTATGCAACCCGCTATAGCCGGTAACAATGTCCAAGGGAATTCCCACGTTAATCTAGGCGCAACGTAGTAGTATGATCAGGTGAATGTTTGTACCAAGTGAAGTGCACTATCATTTAGGCACACAAAAATTTGCTTTTGACTAGATTGAGTAGACCGTAATTAGATAAATACATTCTCCTCCTACTACCACTTTAATCACCAACAAAAGGGTAGAAGCACAAGAGAAAGATACACTAAAAACTAGAAACATCAATTATTCATGGCCTTGACACTTCCCATATAACTTAAAAATCCAAATTAAAAAAATCAGGAACAACGAATTATTAATAAGCAAAATTATATCTCCCATCGAAAAAATAAGTCTAAACAGAGGAAGATGATCAATGCAGAATAATAGCCAACCATAACAGTACTAGAGATGCCAAGTGAATGAGGCTCTGGTTTCGTTAATTAATCACCAACTTAATTGAAGGTAACTTTCGCTTGAGCTGTTGTAGAGCCCGTTCTCTAGGTTCCTTTACTTTTTTCAACTTGCCCAAGTTGGAGACAAATTCTTCGTCATAGGGATTCTCCACTAGCTTCTCAAGAGCAATGGCATTATCGATAAGGCAATTCACTCCGGCACTGCATGTCTTGATTTCCGCAAAGGTAAGGGAAACAGTAACATGCGATGCAGAAGAGAATAAAGGAAAAAAAAACTGCATTTTCTTGCGCGGTTTTGTTTGGATCTGTAAATTTATCTGGATTTGGGGGTGCCCAGGTGCTCCATTTTCGGTATTCGGCGATTTGTTTAAAGAAGATTGAATTTTTTGACCCATTTTGGATTATTTTAAGGATTCTCGATTGGATTAAGGAAGATGGGCGGTTTCTGATCGATGCGGATATTTAGTGAATATTTGCACCATTCTGAGACTTACCAAACGAAAAAAAAAAATGATATATTTTGGTTAATTTCTGATCGGTTTTGATCCGGGTAAAATGAGAGATTTTCGGCCGAAATGTCGATGTCTGATTGTTTACATCACTTTAGAAACTTTCATTGTGAATAGGATTTTTGGGTTTTCTGTGCGACGAAATTTGATTTGAGTTCGTCTTGCTTCCAGTGAGATTTTCTTGATTTCGTGCAGGCGCGTGCAAGAAGGGTGACTCGTGCGAGTTCGCTCACGGCGTGTTCGAGGGCTGGCTCCACCCGGAGCGATGCCGGACGCAGGCGTGCAAGGACGGGCAAAGCTGCCGCCGCCGCGTCTGCTTCTTCGCCCACTCCCCCGACCAGCTCCGGGTCCTCCCCGCCCAGCAGCAGCAGCAGCACAGCCCCAAGAGCGCCACCGACTCCGAGTTCGGGTCCCCGGTCCGCCCGGCGGCCTTCGACTCCTACTTCACTAAGCCGTGGTCGGCCTCCTTCATATCCTCGCCCACCTCGATCCTGACCACCTCGTCGCCCCCGATCTCGCCCCCGACCAACTCGCCCCCGATGTCCCCGAACCAACGCGGCCGCTGCTGCGGGTCGCCCGGATCGGTGAGCGAGCTGGTGGCCTGCATGAGGAACATGCAGATCGCCAAGATGAAGATGAGCCCCCGCGGGCAGATGGGGGGGTCCCTCTTCGGGTCCCCGCTCCGACCCGGGTGCCACCTTCCGGCGCCGGTGACTCCGAGGGCCGAGTCTTCACCGCGGTACGGGCAACTCGGCGGTGGAGGCGGGCTCTTTGATCTGTGGGAGTCTCACCGTCGCTGCGAGGAGGAGCCTTCCATGGAAAGGGTCGAGTCTGGGAGAGATTTGAGGGCTAAGATGTACGCCAAGCTCAGCAAGGAGAATTCCCTCGATGGCGCCGACCTTGTCGGGACCGGAACTGGTCCCGACGTGGGTTGGATCTTTGAGCTGGTCATGTGAAAGGCCGAAGAAGCAGCTTCGAGTCCTCCCCGAGTCGACTCGGCTCGAATTTTGTTTGGGTCGAAAGAAGTGATTTTTTGGGGCTGGTGGGCGGTGTTCAGCAATCGGGTGGCCTGTTGATTAATCTCTGACTCGGATGTGTGAATATATCTCGTGTTCATTTCCATTGTTGATGATGATTACCTTCCTTCTTCGCAAGGTGTAAATATTGGCTGGCGGGAGAGAGATTTCAAGTCTCTGTTTTGTGGTCCGATGACTTTCCAGTTCCCTCTCTTTGTAAATGAAGTTTCAGTAAGCAATTCTTAAAATATTCGCAATGCAATTGCAGATTTCTGTATAGGAAGAAAAAACAACGTGGAAGTTCGATCTGGGGTTGGCTTTTTGGGGCTTGTATTGTTGATTATCGTTTTTTGGTCAAGTCCTTGAAATCTCTGTATCGTCTCATTTTCTCGGATTATAAATGCTAATTTCCCTTTCATGAGTGCTCTGTTCTTTACTCTGTTCTTGGCTCTGTTCATGCTTTGTTCATTGTTCGGACTACAGTGAGGAATTAGTCACATCATTAGCACAGTGATTACGAGATCAAGAGTGGGGATTAAAGAAACATATCTCTCCATCCGACTCTGTCCCCAGCATGCGGAAAGACCGGTTCAGCACCCGGGTTTATCTTCCAACTCCGTATAACAGATAAAGAAAAACCAGGTGAGGTTCTTGATGTGGACGTGTTTTAGTTGAGTTGATAAGAGCGGATGATCCCCGTCCTTATCTGCTAAAGCTTTTTCTCGCCTTTTCCCGGTTTTGAAAAATGGAAGATTTGATCACAGTAATCAGGAGATCTTCTTTTGTCGTGCCACTTGCGTTTTGACTGGAGTGTGTTGATGTTGATGATGATGATGATGATGAATTAGGTGGGGGAATGGGACAAGACATGGTCAAGCAGCGACCGTGTAGCATTGGCTCCCCCACCTCGCGAAACGGTCTGCTCTGCGTTATCTTATGTACATTGGTTAATCTCCTCGGTTGAAATGGGTTTGTAATTTGAATTCAATTGGATTGTGTTTTAGAATCCCAGTGACTTGTCGTTTGAAATGGGTTTGTAATTTGAATTTAATTGGATTGTGTTTTAGAATCCAAGTGACTTGATTGTTAAATCTCATATTCAAGTTGAAAATGTAATCTTATGAATTGATGCATATCCATAAAAAGTAAAAGCTCGATTTAAAACTCAATACTTGGATCAAGTTGAATCAATGAATTCGAGTCAAGCTAGCGTGTTAAACGAGTTGGCTTGATTGAGTATTGATTGCTTGACTTGATTTGATTGCAATTTTAATTTTCCCAAATTTTGGTTCAACGTGACAAAATTGAACTCGAAATTTTTTTCCCCATTTTCCAAGAAAAAAGAGCCATGTACTTTTTCGCTAAAATTTGCCTCAATGACGAAAATCCCTCGTGAAGTGGTTCTTCGATTTTATTAAGAAGGATAAGTTTTGTAGCGATTCCTTATAGGAAGTATCGCAAGTGTACTAGGAAATCAATGATATACTTTAAAATGGAGATACAATATTGGAACTCATGCAAACACTTGTATTTATAGAGTGTTGGGAAGGCATGGGGTTCCCGCTCCCTAATGAGCTGCCAAAGGGTTCTTATAGCTTTAATTTATACTATATTGATAATTTTGGTTGGAGCCCATGGATAGTTTACTTGTGATATATAATTTTTCTCTTGCAATTGAGGGTTGAAATGGGATGTGCTAATTATAGTTGAATTCTCTATTGGATTCTACCGGATGTAGCCTTAATTTATTATGAATGGGAATAAATCTTATATTTTGATTAATCTTTCTTACATTTATTCTCTATTTCGTTGTGTTTGAACGCATAACCCTAACATAGTTTTCATAGCATAATTGCCTATGATTAGTTCTTAAACAATTTTAATCATGCCTTCACATCTTCTTATCTTCATGTCACCATGACTTCTCATTTCTAAGTGGTTGCTAAATTTTGATAAATGCTTAGCTTCCTAACTCTATCTACAATTACAAGAAGTTACAACAACACTTATCGACAAGAAGCTTAGGTAGTGCATGGGAACATTTTTGTTCCTCTACTATTTTGTTTTTTTGCTATTTGGAACAAAAAAAGAATAAAAATCAGTTTGGTAAGGTCAATTAATTTTTCTATTCCTATAAAATAATCAAATAGATTTGGGAAAAAATGAGAAGTAAAAAAAAAAAAAAAAGTAGCATTTTTTCTTGAGAACAATTTCTAAAAATAAGTCATTTTTTTTTATTTTGTCTTTTTCTTTTCTTTTTCTTCCTTGCCGCTCCCTGTAGGTTGCCATTGGTCGGCTAGTTGCCTCTTATGACCGTCCGGTTGCTGTCGCCACCGCCACCGTCACTACCAACCGTCAACACTCGCTACGGCCAACCCGGCGACCTTTGGCTGGCAGCGGTTGTAGATGGCGACAATGGGCTGTGAGTGGCGAGTGGATGGCGGCGACGGCGATCAAACGCGTTCCTTTTTTTTTTTTTTTTGTGGAATGTACCAATCACATTTCTATTCTTGTTTTATTCTGATAATAAAAAATTTATATAATTACTAAACTCGTTGTTTTACTCAGAAATTATTCCAATGAATGGCAACAGAAAAGAATTATTTCCGAAAAGAAATTATTCCCCTGAATAGAAATGTTACCATTTGCACCATTAAATATAAAAACTATTACTACTCAATAAGCATGGGTTTAGGGTAGAATCGGGAATTTCTATTAAAACCTATATGTTCTAGGTTCTTACCATTATCGATCTGATTCCTAATTCCAAAAAAAAAAAAAAAATAGAAATGTTACTATGTGGTTTGGTTCTCAATTCTTGGGTAAGAGCAAAATTGTGAATCGAAGAGTTGATCGGGAGCTAGGAATTAATGAAGTGGAATGAGTATATGTGGTTTAACTTAATTTAGAATTATTATTAAGTGATTAACTATGTTGTTGTTTTTTTTTATTTCAGGTGATTAAAATTTGGAGACATCTTTTTTATGGATGATAGAAGGCTAAAGTTCTATAATTTAAGTTTTATGTTACGTGTTATGAACTTTTGATTACTTATTTTATTTTGTGTGTTCATCTTTTTATGGATTGTTGTTATTGACAAATGGAAATTTTTATTGTTACATTCACTTTCATTTTGCTTAATTAAAAATAAAATAAAAAAGAAGAAGAAAGAAATGAAACAAAAACTAACCGATTCCCGTGTAAACTCTAGAACCAACATGAGAATCGACTGACAAGATAGGTTCTAGGGTACGCAGGTTCCGGATTCAAAAAATTGAGGAACCGGTTCCAATTGACCTGGAATAATCCTAAAATCGTTCACCCCTAGTTACATGTCAATGATTTCATCTCAAGACACCAAATTTTGTTGTCGATAACTTCCTTAGTTATCCATGCTCTTCAAGCTATCCACATTTATCTAAGGGGCCTTAAATATATGAAAATATTTGTACTCATCAAGTTGTCGACAGTTCTTTTCATCGATGACTTTTGCTCTTTACCAATCTCTATTCTTATCAACTAAGTCTTATCATTTGTTAGTGTAAACACATAGTTGTATCTATAAAGTGATTTATGCGATTAATATTCTAAACTTGTAAATGATGAAAGGATGACTTGTTCTCACCTTTCTCTTTAAACGACATTCAAAAGGGGTAGTAGAGAGAGACATGCCATGTGGGGACAAGACTTCAATTTCAAGGTTCAATAAAGAAGCAAGGAAAAGGCCGACAAAGTAGGTGGCAGTTCCAAGATCTTGGGTTAATCTTTAATCCTTCTCCCATCAAACTCACCAAACCAAAGGCCCTAAAAGGCAATATATACATGCGCCCGTACCCTCCTAAAGATGTCCCGATACAGCTTAATTTCTCGCACTTCTCGCATAAATGTCGCACTGCACAATTTTTTTTTTTATGTCTTTTGTTTAATACGATCAGTTGAGATTTGTTCTCTCACGAACTCTCCTCGGTTATCGGTATTTGAGAATTTGGTACTCGGGAACTTATGAAAATGTCAACACCTTTACTTGCTTGACGTACATAATTATGCGCTTCTACCTAACTTTATTTATTTATTTATTTTTTCAATCACTCGTTACTTGAGTGATCTTTTGAAGAAAATAATTCCTGTGGAGCAGAAGAGATCAAGGGCGCAGGCTTGAATTCCAAGGTACAGTCAATTGGAGTTTCTTTTTCATAGTGGCGACGAATCATTATCAGCCGGAGGAAACTGAGGGAAGAAACACTATCAAAACAAAAGAACAGGATGCCATGTCTAACCAAATATAGTCACGATTTTGCGGCTCGAATCGATGCTACGAGTGCGTAAAGCTAGAGGACGATATCCAATCCGTGATCGCATTATTTCCTTCATCAAGAGCAGCTGAATGGCAGCGTCCAAAACGTGTGATGGCCCCAGTCGCCTTCCTTCTCGAGAAAGCAAAAACACGAAGAAGACGAAGAAGAATCAAATTCAAACGCCACCAACAGCAGAGACGAGTCCAAATCGTGGGAGGGCATCGCACGTCCGCGGGCGGTGGTTAGGCGACAATATCCAAAGCCGCTGTCAACTCAGCGGGTACCAAAATTATGGATAAGGGAGTCGCGACCACCTCTCTCCCGTCCCTTTCATGGGACTACAAACGCCTTTGTCGTTTTTGGACGGCATTCTCTCTCCTTTCCACGACACTTACGATAAATCTATTAAAATCTTAAGATAAAATTGGATAAATGTGACATGTATGTAGTATCTTAATATTTTTTTTACGATACGAAATTTAGTTTAGGGTGAAATGCGATGATAATGTATCAATTTGAGAGTTTTTATGATTTTGATCTCATGTAATTATTTATGAATCTCTAGATTTTATCAATAACTTTTTTTATTGGTTTTTTGTTTGGAAATTTTGTGGTGCTCCTCTCTTGAATTCCCACTCAGCTCTTCATTTTCCAAGTTGCTGTCCATTGAAGCGAACACCTTCAACGGCCACGTGGGAGATTTGGGATTCGGATAGGATCAAGAAAACCCCAGGAGCATACCTCGAGTGGGGTTCTGAATTTTCCTATTCTCAGATTTCATTTTTCTTATCTAATCTCGATTGCATATCTTGATTAGAGAGTCTCCAAGATTGATTGACTTTGAAGCTAGCAAATGATTGATGGACATGTCGAGAGTTTCATGTGATGTCTACACGTGGGGATTTTATCATTCTCTTGGATAGATATCATGTGGAACCCATGTATTATTTTATATATTGGGCCTGGATTTTATGTTTATGTTGGAAAAATATTGGTTACGAGAGTTCTCTTCTCGTTTTTGCTATCTCGAGGACGGGAGGAGAGAGGTTGTTGTTGCATCTTTGTAGGAGGGGGCCAGATCTCTGAATTTTGTAAAGGAAACCATCAATGAGGTGGGGGATGAACATGGAGTGTGTGGTTTGGCTCCAAAATGGCCATGGCTTTGTCTTGAATGGACCTAGTTGTGAAATTGATTTGATTGAATGAGATGGGATAGGACTAGGGTAGGATAACGTTTTGCAAATCAAAATGTTAAGGATATGAATTTGACGTGTCAAAAAAAAGATTACTAAAATATGTCACTAATTGTAAGTATGATGGATAAGGAAGTGGCTTATGTTCAAATTTAGAAACCCAACAAATTTGAGGTATTATTTAGTGGACTGATAACAAGCAAGCAAAATTTTCAATCAATAACTTTGTCTTTAAAGTACCTATAATATAATTAAGAAAAAAAAACACTATTGGACACCAGCTGAATGAAAGATTGGCAATATGTTATGATCTCAAGAAATATAATATAGCTATTTTGATATACAATATTTACTCGAGATAGTATTGTGACTGGAATATACGTCGTTAAAGAGAACAATATTGATGCTTTGGACTGTAGATCATAGAGAAAGTGACTTTCCAAAAGAGTTTTCCATCGAGTCATTTGCTTTCGACATTACTAACCCATCTTTGATGAAATCGAGAGAAGGAGAGATGTGGTAGGGCTAGATCTATCATCTAGAGGGGGTGAATATGTGACAATGTGGAATTAAAATAAAATTAAGATTATTGCGAGAGGACAACGTTTGGAGACAAGCTATGCAGTGGCTTAGATCTTTTCAATGTGCAACAATCTATCACAAAATATAAGCAAGAGATAAAGGGATAGAAAAATTGTACACAACAAGTTTATAGTGGTTTGGTATTGACAAATCTACGTCCACTCTCCCATGCCGACAACTTATAAGCTAGATTTCACTATGATGAATTGATAAGAAGTTACAAGAACTGAGTATTCACTATTCAAACTCGTGTGAAAGATTATCTAATCTCACACTCATGATCTCTAAGAAATTACAAACTATAGCTCACAAATGACAAATGTATTTAAGCAAAAGACTATGTTGAATTTTGGAATTCAAAACTTTGATATTCTCTTGGCATCCTTTAGCATTACAAGTTTCTTTTGTATTCCTCAATGTCCAAGTTGATTGTTGGACCCAAGCTCTAAGGATCATTCATCTAATCAATCCGTTGAACTTGAATGTTGAAGAAGATCTAATTGCTTATTGCTAAGAATGAAGTTTCCCGAAAGATCTACTGTCCATACAGCAGATACGGTTTCCATAAGTCGAATCATTCCTTTAGAGAACATTCCGTCTACAATTGATTGTCTTGTTGATAGATTGAGATATTCCAAATAAGTAATAATGTATTTAATATCTTCCTTTCAGACAATCGGTATTTATAAGGTAAGGAATCTATGCTAATTTTCTAGCCATAAGCACAATGATTGATAGTTGAACTAATATCCTTATTTCGTTGAGATTGAATATTAAGGATTCAATGCATCCTTGAGTCTGATAAGTAAATTCTGATGATACATATCAAAGTTTCCACCAAGAAAAGCTTACCATCGAAATCAAAGGACAATTAAGAAATATTTTGTCAATCTTCAAAATTAATTAGAGAGTTTTCCTCAACAAGATGATCCCCGATAATCAACCAAAATATCACTCAATGCAAATGCACAAAAGAAATGTCATGTAGATCTGTGAAACGTCGATACTTTTCAGGACTTTTCGTGTTGTGTAGGACACTCCAACATGTATCCGATACTTTTCAATATTTTTCAGCTCTCGGTTAATATGTGTCAAAAAATCCGACATCTGATCAATTCTCCCAATATTCTCCGATACTCAAGTCTGGAATTCTGACATGTGAGTTTGAAATTCTGACAAACATCGGGTCAATCATAAAAATTTTCAATAAATGAGAGATCAAAATGTAAGTATGTAAAAAAATAAAAAATAATAATAACAAAAGGAGTCAAAAATGAATTTACCCTAAAAATATTAATTTACCATTTGTTAATATCGTTCATAGTTTATTTGACAAATTCAACTCCATTCAAATTATCCATAAAACTGAAAGGTAAAAAAGCAAAAAAGAAAAAAAAAAGAAGCTATCGACATTCTAGACTTGCGTGTCAAAACATGTTAGAAGAAAATTATAATTTAGCATGTATATATAATATACATTTAATACACAACGTGTCTCAATGTATCGGAATTCTCTAATTTTTTAAAAATGAAGTGTCGACGTGTCATGTTGTGGCATGTCATGTGTTGATATTGATATTGGTGTTGGTGCTACTTAGATGTAGGTTCTATGCAGGCTTCTAATTGCACCATGCTGTCGTTCTTAGATTTGGCCATTTTGGAACTGACATGCCGTGCTCTACAAATCGACGATGTGGTCTATCATGCGCATTACAAGTGGACGCAATCGATACTCATTCTTTTCAGTTTGTATTGCTAATTTAGGTGGGTAAAACAAGAAGATGCAACATGGGCGTTGACCGTTAAAAATGGGAACTTCTGCTCGTTGTACGTCGTGCACTGGACAGAAGAACTATTCATGTGAACAGGCTAATTGAAGCACTTGGGTTCTAAAACTAGTAGTCCAACAAGGTCGGGCTTTCTCTGCTAGAGCAGCTGTTCAAGCCCATGTAGCATGGAAGATGTCACGTTTTAGACACGCACTTTCTTTCCGGTCGTCCTGCTTCTCTCCATATAAGCAATAAAAGATCTCTATCCTCTATCGTCGCTAAAGCGAAGGGATAGAAAATGTACGTAATTGAGTTGTTTTTACTTACCATACTTCAATGTTCTCTGCTCATAAATTTTAGTTTTTCATGGGGAGATACTTCTGATCGAGTTTATGTAAAAGTTTCCTTTTTATTTTATTTTTCGGGTGAAATGTAAATTTATACGGGTCGTGACATAACATGAAGATGAGTAATGCCACATAAAACTGTCTTCAGCTTCTCTAGAAGCTTCGTGAGTGAGTGGAGAGGATCGAGGTGAGCAAAGAATGCAACTGCCTAATTATGGGCAAAACTAGAAGGGCACAAATGCATTTCTCACGAATTTCATGGATTAATTGGTTTCTTGCAGATTGAGTTCGTCTTGAGGCAAAACGAATGCAACCCATTTCAAACTACTTCATGCATTTCTTCAGTATGATTTTCTGCTTGATGTTTCTTTATAGTTTTTCAGATTTTTCGTCCTTCTCTAGATTTTTACTTGTTGAAGTTTTGACAATAACCTTTTATATTATAATTGCCACATGAGATGCCATGTCGGTACTATGTTTAATGGAAGAACCGACTCGATTCCTCCATCTTCACCAAGAGGTCCTACAGTGGGGTCTCCATCAAGATACCTTTGGTAAAAACTATCTTTTGACCATTCTCAAGACAATTGACACCAAACTTTCAATTGTCTAAACTCGTCTTGATCATTCATTATCTATCTTTTTCCCTATACGAGGAATTTCCAAAAAAGCTAATTGGAAAATTTTTTAGAGACTCGCCTTCCGCTTATAAATCCACATTATGCTTTTGCAATGTTGAGAAATCTGATTGAATATTTTGCAATAGTTTAGGGACTCTCAAAACCTTCTCCCTTTTTATTTCCCTGTGCGGGGATTGTCAGTCAACTCACACAAGGTTAATAGGGCCATGCATCGCCCAGCAACTATTTCAGGCATGATATTTTCTGAAGCTTTGAAACTTTGACAACTACTTGTAAATATTACTGATTTTGTAAGGAAAACATTTTGCATTAGAATATTTTTTACACACTGAAATGATAGAAAAGCTGTCCATAACATCCTTAATAGTAAAATAGCTGTAGCTTCACAATTTCTGTATTCATATAGCTAACAAATTATGACAGGCAAACGAAAACGAATACCAACAAGAAAGCCGATTCAAACTAGTCCTGAAATTACTCCTTTACCATCCCGAGTTAGAACAACTCGTCCTGATGTTTTCGTTTGTGATCTTCTAGCCATGCCACCACCTTGAATTTCCTGTAACATGTTTTTGCCTTGCATCTGCAACAGAAATTACCCAAACATAGTTTCATAAGCACATGTTAGTTTTGAGTCTCTGAAAAGAGAGATGGAAGAACATTCGAGGAAACTTGTACTTTACCTTGATTTAGTTTATCATGAACTAGATGTTTGAGGCTTAGTCTTGGCCAAGCTTGAACCCTTGTCCGTTCCTGATCTCAAATTTGCACCCGTTCTACTTGTGCCCCTTTCTAAACTCACAGTTGCGCCCTTCACAGAATTCACAGTTATGCTATTTCCTGAAGGGGAACCTCTGCCCCGTTCTGTACTCAAAGTCCTGCTGCTTCGTGAACTTGACGCTATGCTCCTGCCAGAACTTGAACTTGCGCCCATATTAGTTGTGCCCCTTTTTGATCTTGGACCTCTACCCCTTCCTAAAATAAAATTTATGTCTCTTCCCGAACTCAAAGCTGTGCCCCTTCCTGAAGTTGAACCTCTGCCCCATCCCAAACTCGAAGTCACGCTGCTTTGTGAAATTGACGATATGCTCCTTCCTGAATTTGATGCCGTGTACTTTCCTGCTATGGAAGTTGTGTCCTTGCCCGGCCTCAAACTTTTGTTGTTTCTTGAACTTGAAGTTATATCCCATCCTCTGCCTCTTTTTGCAAGATCCCTTACTGGGGATGACGCACATATGGCCCCACTTCCTCTGCCTGTTTTCTTAGGTAGTTGGTTAGTTGCCACAGTTCTATCTCTCTTGACCTGGACCCCGTTAAAAATTCTACATAAGTTTTAAGGACTACACAATTAAGATAATGCAAATCTTGGGAACTTACAGGAGAAAGGTGTCTTTGATCCTCAACTTCAGTTTTAGCTTTGCAGGATTTCTCATCATGTTCAGCTCCTTGGCACCTTTGGCAACTCGACCGGAGAACATCATTTTGGTTGGCAGGTTCCCAACTCTCATCATTGTCCTTCTTCCGATTTTCCATTCTGGCCGTTTTCCTTCTGGCGACACCGCCATAGTGCCTAATCCTTCCGTCCCTCATTTGCCTTCTATTTCCTGTGTCCCCAAAACATTTAGTATTACCCGGCTCTGACTGGAAATCATCAATGGAGGAGGTGCCATCGGTTTCGCTATTACCCACAGATGCAAGTCTGAGTACTCATCGGGACCTGAAACGTCCCACTCAGCCCCATCATCGTCGGAATACACATCAATCTTCATTCTCCATTCCTCTCTTAACATCTCCATCATCTCGTCATCGTACTCTCCCTCCCACTCACTGTCAACCCCTCCCTCAACGTATAAATGAATCAATCCCCTTGTAGACGCTAACTGCGCCATTCCCTTCACTTGCTCATCACTCTTGATCTCTATGATCAACTCATGGTATTCAC
The DNA here is from genome assembly GCA_017140325.1 of Eucalyptus leucophloia subsp. euroa. Lineage (NCBI taxonomy): Eukaryota > Viridiplantae > Streptophyta > Magnoliopsida > Myrtales > Myrtaceae > Eucalyptus > Eucalyptus leucophloia. The sequence continues at coordinate 50,029,552 of CM029470.1, forward strand.
CGGAGGTCTCATACCACATTCTCTTCGTACGAAAGCCGAAACCTTTAACGACAGCAATCAATCCTTTATATGTCACTGAATCTGAAGTGACATCTTTTTTTTCTCTTAGTATTCCACCAACAAACTCAAACCCCTCACTAGGCTTCTTTACTCCAAGGTGGAATCTGATTGTGAAGGGATGTTCCATCTATGATGTAATAAGTTCAACGTGAGCCCCCCAACAACATATATATCGGACATATTAAACGTTTGTGCATATTAATCATAAATCCAACATGACACATACATCATTCATTAGTTATAGACAGATCTAGTATTAAATACTTAATGTCTAGTGAAAGAGTGAGTCATACTTATTTGGTTTTTCTTTTATTAATTGAATTTGAACTTTAGCTAAGTACTTGATATAAATTTAAATTAAAATCTTAGGAAGACTATCTCATCAGAGATTCCTTTTTTAATGGGACAAAAAGAAGAAGTATTATAACGCCAATGTAAATAAAGCTTTCCAACAGCCTTTTTTTTTTTTTGGGTAAGGGATCCAACAGCCATTTTTTCTACTCTTGATTTGAGAATTGTAACTCCTCATTTTCTATATGAACGTAGATATTAGTTAAACTTCGAATTATTGTTTTGTTTCTCTATATCCAACTATCACTAGACAATCCTTCGGAAACAAGAAGTAAATGCATTAACAGAGTATAAATTTTATCTGATTTAGTGATAAAAAATAATCTATACATAAAAAGGTTGGTCTGCCAATCACAAATTGTAAATACATGCATAATACATATCCAATTGCTTTTCATTTTGTAATTAAAAAGAGTTCTATTTTATACTTTTCGAAAGAAAAATCCATAAACATGGAACACATTGTTTCAAATCATTTTATCAAAGTCTGTATGTTGTTGTATCCTTTATTAATTTAAAGTCATATCCTTCAAAATTAATAGGTGTCTTGCACTTTTTAGTGAAAATAATCTGTTCACTTGTATAAAAGTTGCATTGTGACATGACATATGACTATTTGTTCAAGCAACGCATGCTTTAATTTACTTTGAAATAATCATGCACTATGCAAAAGACTTGAACCCCCCTGGTGGCAATATGCTATAGTACTAAATATGCATAGTTGACTAGTCAGGCTCACCGGTGGCCAAAAATAGAAAACTATTCAAGCCCATTGTAAATGCACACACAAGCAATCAGCTCTAATTAAATTCAGTCTGATAGATTTAATAAAGAAAGAAGCAAAAAAAACATTCAAATTAATTTTACTCGTGAGGCCAACAACAAATTCATAGGAGAAGAATCATCATAGCATCAAACATATACATACAACCAAGTATCTGCCCCTTGTTCATGGTTCATTTTCTCATGTGGCGGCTCGTGCTAGAATTTACTGAATTCCTTTTTCTCTTCTTTTGTGTAGCTATGATCAAATCGTTTGACATTAATATCTTTACAACTCATTGATGCAATAACCGAATCAAATAATCCATAATTACTACTATTATATGTTTAATATCAAACAACTTTACTGGCAGTACAAAGAACCAAAACGATCCAACACCAAAAAGGCAAGTTGAGATAAATGACTATAATAGGAAAAAAAATGCTCTATTTATTTACCACAAAATGTGATGTTTTTGAAAAATGCTTTTTAGAAAAATGATAATATATTCCAGTATTTGGCTAAAACTTGAAAATGAATTAGAAAATATTTTTCACCATTTGGATGAAAAATTTGACTTATACAATTTTTATTTTTTCATTCCTTTTTTTCCTTCTTCCTTGGCTGGTCGCTCGCCTATGGCTAGTTGCCGATTGAATTCAAGCATAAGTTTTTCATTGACTCATTTTTCTAAACAAACCAAATACTAGAACATGTTTTTCCGGAAAATATTTTCCACGAAACAAGCGGAGTACAATATAAGGATCAACCACATAAGAAAGTTATGGTGCAACCAAAAAAAATAAAAAATTACAACTTTAAAAGGGCGGATTTTGTTTTGCTAAAGAAATGAGGATATTTGGCCTAAAAAGGAATTAAACAAAAGTCTCACACATTGATAAAGATGTCGCACTTTATTTGACGTACTCAGAAGAATCTCCTCCCTGTAATGCTTCATGGACATACCGAATGAAGATGTATTAGAATCTTTCAAGTAGGCTCCACACCACTTTATTTCGACCAAGCAATCATCTGGTATTTTTTTTGCAAGATGCATCGATCAACCATCTTAATGACATGCAACTTTCGACCTCCAAGGATGTCAAGGACTCTAGCTCGTCGAGGCCCTCAACATTCGTGAGTACATAGCACTGTTTGATTCTCAAAGTCTTCAGGTTCTTCAAGTATGATAATCCACTTATTCTTGTTAGATTTTTGCATTCATAAATGTATAAAAATTCCAATGATTTCAAAAGACCCACAACTTGTATTTCAACTAGCTCTTGACAATTTGACACATCCACTTCCCGTAGCTTCTCTAGTTCCAAAGGAATGAATAATCTTTGTAGCCGTACACAAGTATCAACAATGAATTTCTCCAGTCGTGGAAATCCCTTGAGTGGAATGTCTTCCACTTCACAACAACCAATCTCTAATGTCAACAAATTTCGCCAAGTCCAATCGGAGGACGGAAGTTGCAAAATGGGTTTTGGGTCTAGCTGTCTCAAAACAAGCTCTTCTAGATAAGAAAGAGAAGCCAACTCTGGAGGTGTAGGGACATTTAACAAGCTTAGTCGTAACTTTTTTTAATCTAGATAACTTCCCAATCCATCTTAAATTACATACCGTAAGCGGGTTTGATTTCTTTGCATGCCAAGAGCCACCATGGAGATGTAGTTTAACCAAATTAGTAAGATTGGACAGATTTGGGACCAAGACCAATGACATAGATTCAAGAAGTAAACAGGTCAAACTTGCGGGAAGCTCTGGCAACACTTGAATCGAATGACAACCCCATAAATTGAGTGTTTGGAGGTGATGAAGCCTACTGATTGTCGTTGGAATTTTGCTAATACCGGTGTGATTTAAATTTAGGATTCTTAAAGATGACAGTTCTCCAATTTCAATAGGAATTTCATCTCTCATTTCATTATGCCAAGAAAGATCTAGAACTTCAAGATTTCCCAACATGCTAATGCCACTTGGTAAGTGCCAAACATGATGCTTTGGAGAAGATGATCCATATTTTGGTGAAAGTAATGTGCGTAATGATTTTAACTTTTCAATGAAATTGGGAAGTTCCCTTATTCTCGTATACGATAAGTCTAACTCTATCAATGAGGTTAAATTCCCAAGTGAGCTTGGAAGCTCTTTTAATCCATAACATCCCCATAATGTGAAGTGTTTAAGCTTCACTAGTGCCCCCACTTCTTCAGGCAAATCCGTAAGGCTCACACAATCGACAATCTCTAACTCAATCAACGAGTGTAGCATTGCAGTGAAACTTTCAATTCTCTTCACATTGTTGCAGCCTGTAAGAGTCAACCTCTCTAAATCCAAGCATTTAGAGAAGTCTGGGATTGTAGTTATGCCTTCACACTCAGTAAGAGATAGAACTTTTAAATTTTGTGCCCTTTGTAAAAATGGATGGCATGTCAAGTGTAAGAAGCCATGCATAGTAACACCGAAACCATTAAACTAGATTCTAAAAATGTGACTTACCTTGATCAAATCCCATTCTTTTGAATCATCAGCAAAGAAATTCATGCCAAGTTTGAAGACAACAAGATGATCCAAGTACATATTGTCCGCCTGGAAATCTCCAAAAGGCTGCCAAGAAATCCATCTCAACTTTGAATGACACTTTGCAAAGTCCCCAGCATAAGTTCCATTGCATAATTTCAAGAGTCTTAGGTTTTGCAACCTTTCAAACTCTTCATTTGTGATATGTATGTAGCCATCCCATTCATTTATCTCAAGTGCCTGAACCTTGTCCTTCCTCTGTAGGAGAAATTTTGCAAACGTGTGACGAAGTTTGTCTACTGCCGACCACTATGCTTTACAGCTTGAATGGGCAGGGTAAAAATGATACGAATCCTAAGTCAAACAGAAAGCCTTACTCAAGATATACAACTTCTATAAAAAAATCAGACTTTTCTTAGTTACCTCTTCAGTTCTTATTATTTCAATGGCCTCTTTTGCAATCCACAGTCTACTTCGCTTGCTAAGGTCACCTGGACTTTCTTGACGGATGATTTGCCTTGCCATGTCTATAAGTTGATTGTGCATCCAAAATTTATCATTGTCCACAATCTTTATCAAGCACTTATTGGTAAGGACATCAATTCCTCTTTCGGGATATAATTGACAATCAGTCCACATGTAAATTGCATCAGTCTTACTCTCATTGAGAAAGAAGCATGCTATATCAAGAAAAATTTGTTGTTGATATTCATCTAGGTCATCATAGCTAATCCGCAACTTCTTTAGAATCTCTTCTTCAGGTACATTCCTTAACTTGACTAGAGTCTCTTTCCAAAATGCTTTGTTTTTCCGATTAAGTAATGAACCTATCACTTTAATTGCCAAAGGAAGCCCTCCTGTACTTGAGACAATTTCATTTGACAGCCCAAGATAATCATCCGAAGGAAAGTCTTTGCCAAAGGCATGTTGAGAAAAAAGCCGAAGGGCAAGAGCATCATCCATCTTAAGCATCTCATACGATATAATGATATCTTTGAATCCTTGAACTTGTAGAATAGTTATGTTTCTTGTTGTAATGATTATCCTAGATCCTGAATGTAATGATTTATTTCCTATTAGTTTCTTAATGTGGTATTTATTATCAACATCATCCAGAACCACAAGGATCTTTTTAGTGCTAAGTGTTTCTCCAATCATCCTCATTCCTTGCTCACCATCCTTGACTCCTTCTGCATATTCATAATCAACAATGTCAAACAATAATTTTTTCTGCAATTGGAGTATGCCATCCTTCGTTAACATGCTTTCTCGAACGTCCTCAAGGAAACTACAACACTTTCCAAAGTGGGAAGATAGTTCATTAAAGATGACTTTGGCAATAGTTGTTTTACCAATGCCACCCATTCCATAAATTCCAATGAGCCGTGCATCACGATGGTTAACATCTAATAACTCTATTAAGTGCTTTACCCGATCATCAAGTCCGACTAAATGTTCAGTCACTGATTTTTGTTTTAGCTCCAATTTCTCCAAAACCTTTTTAACAACCGATTTGATAATTGTTGCATGGCTACAATGCACAAAAGCATTTTCATTGGTTGAGTAGATTAATTTCATACCCATGCATCACACGTTGGATTCTCAAAATTTAACTTGAATAGATTGAAGTACAACACGAACGAGATCTCAGTACAATGAATAATCAGAATTGACTAATTTAGTAGAACTCACTTGACATGTATTTTGTATGTAATTATAGAAATGTCTGAAGACTAGCTTACATGATAGCCAAAGTTACCAAGTGGCTACTATATCGTGCATAAACAAAAATTCAGCATTTATAGCTAAGCCTAGAAAAAAATTCAGCACTCGTAATAGGAGAATCATGAACCGAGACAACGTCGACAAATGCAACGTTGAATAGTGTAGTTTGTTCTGGCTTCTATTAGATATTTAGACACAATTTTTCTTCACCGAGTATTAGTTTCCATCTGTAATTGGTGTTCTTTGTAATGGAAAATGGAAACTGAAATTCTTATTAGAAGGGTAAGTAGATTTTTTGGATTTGAAATACTTGAATGAAGATGGAGACTGTATATTTTGGTAAGTGAGGATGCAGGGCAAATTAAGATATTGACATCGCAGATGGAAAATTTAAGGAAGATGTAAGTTGAATGAGGGCAGCAATTAGAGCTAGTTTCCGATATTTTCTTCTTCTTCTTCTTCTTTTTGTTGAGAAAAACAAAAAGAAATCATTTGACAGAGCAACCTTGTATCACCTAAAACAGGAAAAGAAGAAATGAGTAAGTGTCTTAATAGAGTATTACCTTTGGTCCATTTTCACATTCCATCCCTTGATTTCATCGACCTCTGCAAGTGCCTTTCTCCACACCTCAACTTCGTGGGGAAACTTGTTCGCATGTTCCAAGAAAGCATTGGCATATCGTGGAGTCTTAAGTTTAACATCTTTAGGTTCCACATCGAGAAAAATGGGAAGAATACTTTTTTGACCCTCAAACTTGGACACATTGTCTACTATGTGTGTAAGCTCACGAAGGCACCATTTACTAGAAGCATATGTTGCAGAGAAGATGGGTATATAGATTCTGGAGAAGGTTTCCACCTATCACTTCACCAACCCGGAGTTCATCTTCATCCTTGAATACGTGGACTCCAGCATCTAGCAAGCCATGGTAGAGGAAGTCTGTAAATCCATGGCGAGTGTCGGGTCCTCTAAAATTCAAAAATACTTGGTACTCACATCCTGATGCCGGTGCAGCGTCACTACTCATTCCAAACTCTAAGTTTGTCATAGCCTATGAAGTACGGTCACGTTATATGTGCTTCCGTGTTGTGTCCGACACATGTCTGATTTGTTGACACGTGGTCAACTTTTGTTGACACATTTCGACACGCGTGTCCGGTGAGCAAGCAGAGAGAAGGCCGCGAGCGATGGCGAGCCCGAGACGACTAGAGAAAGACTCGAATAGAGAGAAAGCAAACACTCCTGCTGGCGAGACAAAGCCGCGTAGCGGACCACCGCGACGGCGAGAGACGGCCAGAGACAAAGCAGAAAGTGAGGCGAGGGCTCGCCACAGTGATGTTGCGATGGATCGGCGACGTGAGGCGATGGCCCGCCACTGTGATGTTGCGGTGGATCGGTGACGAGGGTTGTAGTTGCAAGGGAGGAAAGGGCCGAAGGCGAGGCGGTGAACGATTGTGACGAGTACCGAGAGCAAGCAGAGATCAAGAGGAAGAGGAGAGGAAGGGGTCGTGCGGTGAGGAGAAGGAGAAGAAGGGCGCTGTTAGGGTTTTGAACTTTTGAGAAGGAAAATTAAAAGAAATTCAGGGGTCATGTGGTGAGGAGAAGGAGAAGAAGAGGTGAGGCAGACTTGGCGTGTTGGAGGGAGGGGGAAGTGACAGGAGTGACAGGAGGGAGGGTGAAGTAAAAAAAAATTGGGGGAAAGAGACGAGGGAAAAAAGGGAGTCAGGGGGAGGAAGCGACAGGCGAGGGACTTTTTATTTAATCGAAAATATAATTTAATGAAATTAAAAAGTAATTGTGAAAAATTAAAGTATTAAATGTTGAATGATTATTGTAAATTCTAGGTTCTTTTTTTGATTAATTAATCATTTATAAATTTAAAGTAAATTAATTAAAAATAAAAAATTATTTGATATACAAAGCATCCTAATGTGTCAGAATTTTTTACTTTTAAGAAATGAGGTATCATGTTTGTGTTGTGTCGTGTCGCGTGTCGATGTTACTTAGATCATAGCTAGGAAGCTTATTTCTTCCAAATCTCTCTCCCCCAAAGACAAAATAGGTTTGTGTGGCCTGGCCTAGCTTTAAAAATGAGCGGAGGCTTACCTAAAAGTCAGATTTATTTGTCTACTGCCCACCTAACATTCTCCGTTAGCAAAGTGGATACCAGTGAAGGTGTTCGAGACTTCCTTGACAAGTTCCGAAATTTTAAAAGACTCGTTGGGAGACCATAAAAGACCACCAGCAATAAATCTTTTTTTTTTTTTTCCTTTGATAAAGGCATCTAATCCCAAAACTAACGAAAAACCTTCAATCTAATCTTGTTACTTTTTTTTTTTTGGGGCAACTAGGTTCCTAAACATATACCCTTTTTTTTTCGTTTAATTTGGCTATTCTATCAAAACTTTAAACTGGGATGCTGACATGGCCATTAAATGCTGACATTACACATTATGAGGCAATTATAGTGCGTAATTTTTTTTTTCAAATGTTAAAATATAAAAAATCTGGGAAAAAAGACAGTAATCTATAAAAAAAAATAGAAAAACCAAGAGGAGAAGGGGTGTTGGAATCAAAAGCATAAAGGTTTGTAGAAGCTCGTATATAAAATACAATAAAGAAGGAGATGAATGAAAGAGACCAATAAAACAAGACAAGAAAGTGTCTAGTATATAGTCAAGTGCATCACAAAGTATGGAAAAACTGAGAAAAGTTTTCTCTCTTTCTATTCCCTATTCTCTTGTACCATGATGGTTTTATATGAGATGGGCTTAAGGCCCGTCCGCTCATGTTGGACCCAAAAAGCCCGGCCCATAGGAATAGGGCCCGTGGATGGAGGGACATATAAAAGGGATGAGAAAGAGGGAGAACACACCACTTGGAAACAACGTACGTACGTCTTCTCCCGCGTACTCTCTCTCTCTCCAAATAGAAAAAGAAAAACAGTAAGCATTTATTTTTCCTTCAAGGCGTCATCGGATCGAACAGAGGCAGATTCTCTTCCTCTTATCGGCGTCGGTGTCTAATATGTGGCTAACAAGGTACGCTCGAATCCGTGGTGTGCTTTACGATCGGTGATAGGTGTTATTCCCGAGCTTTGACTTCCGCATTGCTTTAGGGGTTCGATTTAGTGTCGAATCCATTATTTGGGGATCCGTTATTCCCAACATTGGTATCAGAGCCCGAGTTCATGTTTTCCCGATCCTTTTCATGTTTTTCTATTGAATTTTCGCGAAAAAAATCGGCCGGCACGGATCGGGGCGAGAAATCCCGACACCTAAGCACTGTTCATCGATTTTTTCGAGTTTCCGTAAGTCGAAATCGATTTCTGAATGCATAGGGTGAAAGGGCTAGTCGAGGCGAGTCTGGCGACATGTCGTGCGCCGCCGGACAACGCCGCACGTGCCCACACGTGCGGTCGGCCGCTTCGCGTGGGCGCGACGCACCTGAAGCGCCGGATCGCCGGGCCGCGTGCACCCCACGCGTCGGTCGGCGAACCGGCACGTGCGTGACGCGACCGTGGCGACCGGCACGCGCGGTCGGCAGATCGACGCGTGCTGATGTCATCACCGACGGCGGTTGGCCGGGCGATCACCGGCCGACGACCCGATCGGCGACCGTGACCCGACCCGACCGCGGACGCTCGCACGCGTGCGGCACGTGCCGGCCGACGTTTGCGTGACATCGCCCGCGCACATGCGCGTCACGTGCGGTCGGTTCATCCGACTCGGCTCGATCGGCTCGACCGGCCCGACCAGTCCGCCGGTCCGACCGGCCCGACCGGCCCGACCAGTCCATCCGGTTCGACCGTTACGACGACCTGACCGTTGACCCGTTGATCGACGACCGTTGACTGTTGACTTTGACCGTTGACCTGAAAAAAAAAAAAAAGAAGAAAAGAATTTGTTTCTTTTTTCAATTATGTTTGTGTGGGTTAGAGGTAATCCATTTTTTATTCTGCATTTGTTGCATGAATCATGGAAAATTATGTATTTTCCATTTTGTTTATTGTGGATTATAAGTGATCCATTTATTGGTTTTGCATTTGTTGCAGGAACTATGATGCGTTATGCACGGATACCTGCAATCCCGAGAACGGACGAAGGAAGAGCTAGACTGAAAAGGCTGATGAAAGAGTTAGCTGATTATCGGTGGCTTGATAGTGATTTAGTATCACACATGGTCAAGGTCAATCAGATGATACAAGAAATCATATGGAATAGTTATCTTATGCCAGATTTTGAGAAGATGCTGGCTTTGATGAACACTCTTTCACCTGAATGGCAAGCAGTGTTAAATCGGTTATGGGAGGTCAACGTGGTCCCAGATTATAGGAGGCTAGTGGAAGCTTTTGTAAGAGAGTACTATATGATTGAGTTGGCCAAAACTTCAACCCTTAGATTGAGCGCCACATGGCGTAAAGTAAATGCGCCTTGGTGGCGACATGAAAGCTTTCCAAAAGTTTTTCCATGGTTAGCAAATGTGCCTTCAGTTTTCTCAGATACTTTGACTGATAGATTAGAAGGGACTTTCCCTATTTATTTCTTAGATTAGTTTGAGATGTTTTTGAGTGTTGAATATCTCTTTCTATGTTGATATTTCTTTTCGGATATATTACTTAGTGTAATGGATTGTTGTATTAGTTGAAAGCATTATTATTTTATTGGATGTCAATTATCTGTTGCTTTTTGTTATTGCTGATTGCTGTGGGTAGTTAGCTATGGGTAGTTTGTAGAAGTTTTTGTAACTTCATAGAATTTATTTTGCATAAGACAATTATATTAATAATAATTTTAAGTTGGGATTTTTGGAGGATGATTGGAAACTTAGTGACCTTTTGATTCTGAAACCTACTTGAAATTATTCATTGATATGATGGGTCTGTGCAAAGTGGATGCATAAATGATAGGCATTAATTATTCGTGCATATATGTCTGATGTGTTCAGATTGATGGATTCATCAACTAAGAACGTAATTGCTGATGTGAACGGCAACAATTGTGAAATATTGAATATGAAGATTCAATATGTGCTGGAAAAGCAAGAAACACTAGAAGCTCTTGACCATATTATGGAAGATCTTAAGGATACTGTGCGCCACCTTGAGCTAGTAGAGGACCGCTTAACGGCATGTGAGCCGAAAATAGATATTTGCAATGCTGGTTCTAGCTCAGAAAGGGCTTTGAGCTCTAAGCGCAAGCGTATTGATTCGTTCAATATGTGGGAATGCAAAGGATCAAGTCCTTATTGCAAGAGATCAAGAGTTAACCAACACAAGAGAGGAAAACGTCCTCAAGTAAAAAAAATGTCAAGGGTGAGGTGTTACAATTGTGACAATAGAGGTCACTATGCTCGCGACTGTCGTGAGCTAAAGAAGGTATATACCTCTTGTACATTTGAGAACTTTTCTTTAGTGTCAAGTTCTACTTTATAGACTGAATCCAATCCTTTGTGGACTGTAGATTCAGGAGCAACAGATGATGTAGCGAAGGATAGAGGATCCTTCGTAGAATTCCAACGAATACCAATTGGAACTAAGTGGATCTATGTGGAAAACAACTTCAGAGCTGAAGTTAAAAGGATTAGCACCTGCCAACTGAACATGTGTGGTGGACGCACCTTGTTCCTACATGATGTTCGAAATGCTCTGGAGATTCGTCAAAATTTAAGTCTGTTTTGATGTTGGTTAAACTTGGTTTTAGTGTGAACTTCCATAATAACGGTGTAGATTTGTATTTGGATACAAACTACCATGATTGTGGTCACTTTCTAGATGGTTTTATTGTACTAAATGTTGATTGTGGTGATGTCAATATATGTTATTCCCTTGTTTCACGTCTTCTACTTCATATGATAATGATGTGATTGTGTGGCATGCTAGACTTGGTCATATTGGCCAACAACATATGAATAGACTGGCCAAAAATGGCTTGTTGCGCAATATTGAAAAAGGCGATTTACTAATATGTGAGCATTGCCTAGTAGGGAAAACGACAATGAAACCATTTGGAAAAGATAAAAACCTGATTTTCCTCTGCATTTAATCCATTATGATGTCTGTGGTTCAATGAATGTGAGAAGAAGGCATGGGGCTGTTTATTTCATCACTTTTATAGATGATTATACTCGATTCGGATATGTCTATTTGATTTCTCATAAATCTGAAGCATTATGTTGTTTCAAAAGGTTTATGAACTTGGTTAAAAATCAATTAGACAAGAAAATAAAAGTATTTAGATCCGATCGAGGTCGAGAATATTTATCTGATGAGTTCAGAAAATTATGTGATGAAAAAGGAATAGAAAGACAGTTGTCTATTCTATATACTCCTCAACAAAATGATGTTGCAGAGAGAAGAGACAGAACCCTAATGGAAATGGTTAGATCTATGATGGCGCATGCTAACTTACCTATCACCTTTTGGAGTGACTGCTGCCTATATACTTAACTGGATGCCTTCCAAATCAGTTAATTCCACTCCATATGAGTTATGGACAGGTAGAAAATCGGACTTAAGTTTTCTTAAGCCATGGGGTTGTACTGCCTATACTCATAAGTCCTCTCACAAGTTTGGGAAATTAGGTCCTAAAGGAAAGTAGAGTATTTTAATGAGATACTCTGAACATTCGAAAGGTTATGTGTTCATAGGTGAGCAGGAAAATGAGAGTATAACTGAATTTGAATCACGGGATGTCACATTCTTAAAGGATGAATTTCCTAAGAAAGGAGAAATAGGGGAAGATTGTTCCCTATTTGAGACCTCGGATCAGGATAATGATGTTAGTGCAGTTCGTCCAAGTGGGAGTAATATGAGAAGTGATGAATTGAATTCAACTCATTCTCAATTACAACCACATGATGAGATGATATCGTCATTATCTAATCCTAGTGGGAGCATAATGGGGAATGATGTGCTAAGTGTACAATCTCCCATACGATGAACAAGTCGCCAAAGTATTCCCCGTCGACGTTTTGACATTGAAGGGGAAACTTTTATGATTACTCCGCAAGATGAGGATGAGCCAAGAAATATTAATGAGGCTCTAAATTGCCCTAGTAAGGAAAAATGGATTTATGCAATGAAAGAGGAAATTGAGCCAATGAAATCAAACCAAGTCTGGGAACTAGTTGATCTTTCAAAAGGGACGCAGAGCTATTGGGAACAAGTGGGTTCTCAAAATAAAGCGAAAGGCTGATGGCTTGATAGAAAGGCATAAGGCTCGCCTTGTGGCGAAGGGGTATAATCAACAGGAAGAAATTGATTATGAAGATACATTTTCTCCTGTAGTGAGATTTACCTTGATTCGCATAATTTTGGCAATAATGTTTAGTATGGATCTTGAGTTACATCAAATGGATGTAAAAACTGCTCCTCTCAATGGAGAATTAAAGGAAGGAACATATATGGAACAACCTGTTGGTTTTATAGTGAAGGCCAAGAAGAAAAGGTATGTCGACTTTTAAAGTCGATATATGGCCTTAAGCAGTCGTTAAGACAATGGTATATACGATTTCATAATGCCATAATGGCATATGATTTTACAATGATAGATGAGGATCATTATGTATATATCAAAAGATCCAAGGATCAATTTATGATCATATCATTATATGTTGATGATATACTAATTGCCGGAAGCAATATGGAGCTTGTCAATATTGTCAAAAGTTGGTTGTCTTTCGATTTTGAATGGAAGGATATGGGATTGTAAACTCATTGACACTCCTAATGCAAAAGGTGAAGGATTGAGTCATAGACTGTGTCCAGGGACTCCACAAGAGAAGGAACAAATGAAACATGTTCCTTATGCTAGTGCTGTTGGGAGCTTGATATATGCTATGATGTGTACAAAACCTGACATATGTTATGCAGTTGGAATGGTGAGTAGATACTAATCCAATCTAGGTCAAGCACGTTGGAAAGCCGTTAAATGAATACTAAGGTATCTAAAGGGGACTGCTAATTATACGTTGAGTTATTATGGAAAGAATCTGCAACTCAAATGCTATTCTGATGCTGATTGGAGAGGAGATTTAAATGAAAGAAAATCTACCTCTAGATTTGTTTTCTTACCGAATAATGGCACCATATGTTGGAGCAGTAAGAAACAAAAGTGTATAGCTTTGTCCACGATGGAAACTGAGTTCGTGGCATTATCAGTAGCAATAAAAGAAGATGTTTGGCTTAATAGATTATTGGATCATTTAGATGTTATTTGAAATGCTGCAGATTCATTGTTGGTTAACTATGATAGCCAAGCAGCAAAAGCATACACCAAAGATCTAAAATATCATGGCAAGACCAAACATATAGATACCAAGTATACTTTCGTCAAGGATATGATTGCACGAAAAGATGTGAAGTTAGAGTACATACTACGTATAAAATGGTAGTAGATCTTATGACAAAGCCAATACCTAGAGATGTGTTTTGTGACCATATGAAATCTCTAGGATTGCGTAGAGTCTGATATACTAGATTGTAATTTCCCTGAAGCGTTCACATTTAATGAATTTGTATTTTTTATCATTAATGCCTATGAATCTTTGTTTGATCTTTATGTATCTTAATGCTCAGTGCATTATTTTAAGTTGAGGAAGTATGTCGAACAGATATAAGATTAGCCCACTTACACGGGTAATTGCCTCTATTTACTGTGTAATAAATAGAGATGAGACTGTTTTTAAGCTTATTATCTAAGTGATAATCGAGAGCTCAAGCTTAAAATACGTATGTCGCCTTAACTGGGTGTTAAGATGAGGACATAATACTTACTATGTCCGAAAGTAAAATACCCCACATATTTTACTTTATCTGTCTATGATGCCAGATGTGAGTTCTGATGAATTTTGTGAATGAGTAGATACGTGAACTTAAGTTAGACATTGGGTATGTCTGAACTATCATTTGTACGGTATTGAAGGTGTAGACATACACTCCATGGGAAATGAGTTATTACCGTAATATGTATTTCATACTACGTATGCATGAGACGACCAATAAGAGTGACAAAAGTTTGATTTCAACTTTTTATGTCGTGTGAGACTCTTGAGGAAAAGAGTTCCTCATTTTTTTTTAGTCCCCTCATGACTCTTACTCATTCTCAAAATTTCTATTCCATTGATACAGAGCCAATTCCAATAGACTTATTGTAGGGTCCCATTAGTGTTTGCTATCTTAGGATGTTGCCAATGGTCATGAGTTTGATTCGATCTAATGGGACATTTCTAGAAAAGCAAGCTGAACTGAAATTGAGAGTTTGAAGGGAAGAGGAAGATTGAATTTGGAGAATCACATTGTAGTTTTGTATTCACCGGTTAACCAATTATGACTGTCTTTGTGATAATCATAATTATGAATACAATATATATATATATATATATATATATATATATATATATCATTGTTTGAAAGAGATCAAGAGAGATATAAATGTGATCAATCGATCTACGATCGCATACTAAATCTACTCGGAGTGTGATGCCCATTATGAGCTGCTTTATATTCCTAATGTATGTATGACATCGAGTTTTCAAAGTATCTTTGTCGTCGGATTATTCACCGTATGAATGTTAAACAGGTAAAGAGAATCCTGTTTAGCCCACCATGTGCGAGTGAGAGATGATGGTTTTATATGAGATGGGCTTAAGGTCCGTCCGCCCATGTTGGGCCCAAAAAGGCCGGCCCACAGGAATAGGGCCCGTGGATGGAGGGACGTATAAAAGGGATGAGAAAGAGGGAGAAGACACCGCTTGGAAACAACGTATGTACATCTTCTCCTGCGCACTCTCTCTCTCTCTCTCTCCAAATAGAAAAAGAAAAACAGTAAGCGTTTTTCTTTCCTTCAAGGCGTCATCGGATTGAACAGGGCCAGATTCTCTTCCTCTTATCGGCGTCGGTGTCTAATCTGTGGCTAATAAGGTACGCTCGAATCCGTGGTGTGCTTTACGATCGGTGATACGTGTTATTCCCAGGCTTCGTCTTCCGCATTGCTTTAGGGGTTCGATTTAATATCGAATCCGTTTTTCGGGGATCCGTTATTCCCAACAAAGTAAACGCAGCGTACATACAAGGAGAAGACCACCGCCAAGTGAAGCAGCAAAAGTTTTCTGGTGCAAGCTATCCTCTCAAATTGTGAGTCTTCGTGTCCCATATTTCATGCAGAAGTCTCTCGGCCTTGACAAGTCAAAAGTAGAGATATTGACATGTACGTTTTATGCCATCGCCTTTACCACATCCAACTCATGCATTAAATGTTGGGCCCACAGACTTGTCTTCATGCATGCTAGTCTCTTTTGTGTTGCCAGCTCCTTTCCTTTATCAACGTGGGCTTCTTAAAGACACCCATCTTTGATGGTTCGAAGAACTTCATGCATCATGCTTACTCTAGGCCAAAAAACTAATAAAAAAACAAAATCAATTTTACTTATTTTCTAATAGCCTCCCTTAAAATTGATTTTGAAAGTCAACAGCACCAAGCATTATCTTCAATTTTTCCAATGAATCTGCCTTCAATAATTTTGTCAGGATATCTGCAATTTGATCTTCGAATTTATAGAAATTAAGCTCAACTTCACCATCTTTGATCAACTCATGAATATAATGATACTTAATGTCGATGTGTTTACTTTTATCATGAAAAACAGAATTCTTAGCTAATGCTATTGTTGACTTGTTATCGTACATCAATTTCGTAAGACCTTTTTGTTCATGCATCGGTTCAAAAAGCATCCTACAAAAGTATATTGCTTAATGTGCTGCCGAAGCTATTTCTATGTATTTCGCTTCGACAACTGAGAGTACAATAACTTGTTATTTTTTCGAGGACCAAGCAATTACTCTTGATCTAAGAAAGAACGCATATCCAGAAGTACTCTTCGGCATCTCAGTATCACCTGCCCAATTACTTTCCATATACCCCACTAAATTGAAATCGTTAGTGTAAGAAAATAGAATTCCATGATCACGAGTTCCATTGACAAACCGTTGAATTCTTTTTATCGCCAGTAAATATGATTGGTATGGTTTCTCCATGGACCGACTAACAATTCCCATGCCATAAGTAATACTTGGCCTAGTGGAAGTAAAATATCTTAAACTACCAATAATACTTTTAAAATAAGTGAGATTTACCAATTCACCGATTCCTTCTTTCTTTAGCTCCAACTGTTATGTTATAGGAGTTCGAATTGATTTGAGGGATTACATATTCAGTATCTTCAAAATATTACTAGCATATTTCTGTAGTGAGATAAATATGCCTTCATTTGCCTGCTTCACTTCAAGGCCTAGAAAATAGGACATTAACCCCAAATCTGTCATCTCAAAATGACTAGTCATGACCTCCCTGAATTCTGCAAACATCTTTTCACAGTTTCCTATAAACATCAAGTAATCAAAATAAAGGCATATAATTATAATATCTTCGTTAGTATTTGATTTAATATGTAGTGTATGCTCATTTTGGCACATTTGAAAACCGTGTTCTAATAAGTATGTGTCAATCCTCATGTACCAAGTCAAGGTGCCTGTTTTGGCCCAGACAATACTTTCTTAAGTTTGAACACTTGATTTTCATACCCTTTCTTCACATAATCTTGTGGTTGCTCCACATGTACTTCATAATCAAGGAAACCATTAAGAAATGATGATTTCATATCCATTTGATGGCTTCCAATGGTTATGAGCTGCAAGTGCTAATATCATCTGAATGTATCTATTGGAGCCACTAATGCAAATACTTCAAATAATCAATACTTGGCTTTTGCTTGTAGCCTTTCATGACTAGTTTGGCTTTGTAACGGTCCACCTAACTGTCGGGTTTGTATTTCCTCTTGTACACCCACTTGACACCTATGGGCTTCTTACCGGGTGGTAAAGAAGTTAGCACTCATGTGTTATTCTTTTCAACGGAGTAGATTTTTTCATCCATTGCTTGGATCAACTTCTCATCTATAGCTATATCATCATAGGATATGGGGTCACATTCTGCAAATAAACAAAAATCTATCATTGTTTCATTAGCGATTTCGTCACTATCACTATCATCATCTTTTGTGACCACATAATTCTTAAATCTAACTGGCGTCTTCTGCAATCATTGTGAACGATGAATCAACGGTTCTGAAACTGTTGTTAGTGAAGAAGATGAACTTTCGGGTGAAGCTGACGGATTTTTAGTTGAAGATTAATCTATCTCTCCCAAAAAATGGTTCATCTTCAATAGGGATACTTTTCTGGTCAACCTTTTGGTTCTAGTCCCTGGCTTCATATTCAAAAAATGAGACATCCCTACTGATAATTACCTTCTTTGTGATTGGATTATTTAGTCTATAACTCTTAGTCACCTCACTATAGCCAATGAAAATGCACTTCTGGCTTTTGTCATTCAACTTTTTTCTTCGTTCGTTTGGTATATGGGGATATGCCACATACCCAAATACTTGTACGAATGAAACATTTGTCTTGTTGCTGCTCCAAGCCTCTTCTGGAGTTTTTCCAAAGACGCTAATTGTTGGACATTTGTTTAGCACAAATACAGTACAAGCAATGACTTCTGCCCAAAACTTCTTTGGTAATGCTTCAACCTCTAGCATACTTCTTGCCATTTCAAAAATTGTTCTATTCTTTCTTTCTACTATACCATTTTGCTGAGAAGTAAGCTAGGAATCAATTGACGTTTTGTTCCATGAATTTTACAATATTTGTCAAATTCATTGAAAGTAATTCTCCACTTGTATCCAATCTCAACGTCTCTAAATCAAAGCCACTATGTTTATCACCATAGACTTTGAATTATTTAAATTTGCCAAAAGCTTCAGATTTTTCACTCAAGAAATATACCTATGTTTTTCTAGTAAAATCATTGATAAAAATTAGTGCGTGTCTTTTTTGTCCGACTTATTCCACCTCAACAGGGCCTTAGATGTTTATATGTACCAACTCCAAAGGTTGCTTGGCTCTTCTAGCCTTTTCAATTGGAAAGGATTCTTGATGTTTTCCAACGAGACATCACACAGGTGGTCTGGACTATCGATCAAAGGCATGCCAATCACCATCTTTTTCTGGACAAATAATTTTAGTCCACAAAAATTTAGATGACCAAATTGAAGATGCCATAGCCATTTGCTATCTTTTGTCATCGCTTGAAAACTCAATAGAGTCTTTGTTTGAAGGGATAGAGGGAACATCCGATTCTTCGTCATCTGTGCTATCGTGATCAACATATTATTTAACTTATGATGATGCAAACTCCATTTTCAATGTTAACGTTGTGGCCTTTTTCAAAAAGTTGCTCAACACTTAGCAAATTTCAAAAAAGTCCCGGCACAAAGTAAACTTCTACAACAGTAACATTAGTACCGATTTTTGAGTTGATATCAATGTTGCTTTTGCCTATCATGGGAATTTTTTTTATTTATTCCAGAACTTGACTTTACCACGAAATGTCTCGTCTAACAGCGAAAATAGCTCCTTTTGGCCAAACATGTGATTACCGCACCCGGTCTCGAGGTACCAACTATTGGCGTCCATGGCGCTTGAGTCATCCATTTTGCATGTTAACACCACGTTCTCATTAGCATTGACAGCATGTACATGTTCTAGTTGCTCTTGCCCCATATTTGCTTGGAATTCAGATTTGTAATGTCTGAATTTGTTACACTTAAAACACTTGACTTTTGACTTGTCATGTGTTTTATACCTTCTAGTGGAATTCAGATTTGCACCATGACCTCAGGCAATTCCACGACCTTGGGCACCATGACGACCTCCTCAATTTGAATGAGTGACCCGACTCTACAATGCTTGCTCGGAATTCGAACAGATGGACTTCTAATTCATTCTTTGCTCATGCGAGCATAATGAACCCATCAATTGCTGCAACATCATGGTTAATGTATCTTGGCCTTCTTTGATCACTGCAACAACATAGTCAAATCTTTAAGTCAAAGTTCTCAAGATTTTTTCTATGGCTCGTACCTCCTAGATTTCTTTACTATTAACCCTCAGTTGGTTAACGATTTATACATGATCAAAGTACGCCAAGATAGATTCCAAGGCATTCATGCATAAAGACTCAAAATCTCCTCAAAGTGTCTGGAGTCGCACCCACCTAACACGATCATCACCTTTGTAGGATTTTTGTAAAATATCTCATGCTGCTTTCGTAGTCTCCATGCTCAATATTTTTTCAAACATCGATTCCTTTACAACTAAAAAGATTGCATACAAAGCTTTATGATCTTTCTTGGAGGTTTCACCAATAATTCTTTCTTCTCCTTTCTCAAAGCATCGAACGCTTTAGGATCAAACTACTTCAGTGTAGCCATTCTCCATTAGGTTCCATAAATCTTGCGATTTGAAAAGAACCTTCATCTGGATGGACATAGAACTTTCATCTGGATGGACATTGAAATTCTTTTCGTTCAACTTTGGAAATTGCAATTGAACGAAACTGGTGAATACAATTGCTAGCTCTGATACCAATTGTTGGAACCAAAAGGATAAAAAATTTGTGAAAGCTCATATATAAAACACAACAAAGAAGAAGATGCATGAAAGAGACCAATAACACAAGACAAGAAAGTGTTAAGTATATAATTGAGTTCATTAGAAAGCATAGAAAAACGGAAAAAAGTTCTCTCTCTATTCCCTACGTATATATAAGGAACAAAAGGATACCTAGAGTGCCAAGACTTAGCACGGGAGGACACTTAATTACCAAAAGTTAGGAAAGTGACACTTAAGTGCCAAAATCGGAACAAAATGGATTAGTTAAGTGCCAATGGCGAGAACATCTAGCCAAAATACTGACATGACAATTTTGCGACGAGACAAGTGCAAAACAACATTGTTTTGCATGCCGATGTGGCTTGATAAGTGCAAAAACGACGCCGTCTTGTTGCTGATGTGGCTAAATAAGTAATATAAAAATAATTAATTAAATTTAAAATCAATTTTTATTTTTTTAAAACATAGAAAGAAGATGAATAACGGCTAAGGGCTCAACCCTCGCTACCATTGCCTCCACATCGTCACCGCGAAGGGCCACTGTCGCTGTTGACCCTCCCCCACCGTTGCTCGGCGACCGCGGGGAGGCAGCAATGGCAAGGGCTAAGCCCTTAACTGCTGTTCATCTTCTTCCTTTTCCTTTATTTATTTATAAATTGGTTTTAAATTTAGTTTAATTAATTTTTAAGTTAAAATTCAAATCCGTACCAAAACAACGTCGTTTTTACATTTTTTTTTTGGCTAAGTTAGCTCTCCGGCGAACACGTAAGTGAGTTAAAAGTAATAAAAACAAATTGCCACATAAGATTTTTGGTAGAGTTCACCGGATGTAGCATTTAAGTGTCTCATTTAAAAAAAAGAAGAAAAAAGGCACTTAAGTATCGCTTCCCTTACTTTTGACATTTAAATGTTTCGTTGTGCCAAGTTTTGATATTTGAGCTATTCTTTTCACTATATCACGAGAAGATCACCGCCTAGCGGCAAAAGTTTTCTGGTGCAAGCTATCCTTCAAAGTGTGAGTCTTCGTGTCCCATGCATCATGCATAAGTCTCTCAGTCTTGACAAGTCAAAAGTAGAGATATGGCATGTATGCCTTACACCATCACCCTTTGCCACGTTCAACTCATGTGTTAGATGTTGGGCCCACACACTTGTCTTCATGCATGTTATATTCTCCTTTGTGTTGCCAGCTTCTTTTCTTGATCAACTTGGGCTTCTTGAAGACACCTATCTTTGGCAGTTTGAAGAGCTTCATGCATCATGGTTACTCTAGGCCAAAAAACTAAAAGAAAAACAAAAAAAATCTACTTATTTTCTAACAAGGGGAAGGATAGTGCAGTCAGACGGCAAGGACCCCAGCCCTCCTTCCGAATTTCAGCGGAGGGACGGCCCTCGCCCAAATATGAGGCGAAGGTCAGTGGCCTTCATTGATTCCATCTGTAGTATGTTGGAGAAAGATCAAAGAGGGCGGCGGCTGGAAGTCTCAAAACTTGGGGACTCGGAGAAGCACGGGATCGTGAACAGCTTGTTGAAGAAGATCGAAGAGGACGATCTTCCACTTCTCCAAAAGCTTCTGGAGCGAGTGGAGAGGACCGAGGTTGAGTAAAGAATGCAAATTGTCCTAGTATAGGCAAATCGAAAAGGAGACGAATGCATTTCTCAGGAATTTCGTGAACTAATTTGGGTTTATTGCAGAAGGAATTAGCTTTTGGGCAAAAACGAATGCTATCCAGAATGTGGTAACGAACGCGAGCATTTCTCCAACATGATTTTTCGTTTATCTTTCAGATTGTATAAAAAAAGGTCGATTTTTCGCGGCCATCTTAAAGACAAATGCTAAAAGCAAAACACAATTATGAAGCTCGGAATCGTTTCGGAGTGAAAATAGAGAGGAGGCTTTGCAAAGGAGCAGCTGAAAGAGATGCGACTCCTTTACATCTGACGACATCTCGACTACACCATGTAAAGAATGAAACTCAGAGCAATTCATGGGACTGCCCAGCAGTACCATTTGCAAGCGAACCAGATAATGCAAATGTCGGTTTTGTTTTGCTCTGAAAGCTATTGGATTATCCGATCCATGAAACAACATTGTTTTTGTACGCTTCAAGTAGGCATCGAGTGCCACGTTCTGGGACAAGCTAGCAATTTAAAAGCATTCTCATTAACTAAGCAAGATATATAATCATCAGTTGTCAGAGGATTACATATATCTAGCCACTACAGTGTAATTGCTAATTCGATGATATGGTTCCATGATCATATTCAGTATTCAGATCCTAAATTGATTACATTGCATCAATGTCAAAACAAGAACTGAGGCAATCAACAGAAAGAGGAAATGTTTCATAAGCAAAATAGTGGCAACGCCTAGCTCGCTCAATCAACTGTTCACCAATTGAGGAACACGGATGATCAGGCGACACTTCTGGGAATCACCTTCAATGCGAACAAGGAAATCTATTTGTTAATTCCAAACCACCGATAACAAAGGGCTAACTAAGCACAACCAATTTGAAAGTAAGTGCGTTTGTTTCATGGAAAACTCAATGATAAAGGAAAATGTTTTCTAGGAAAGCATTTTCCAAGAATACAGTTTATTTTCCTTTGTTTGGCGATGTATAATTGAAAATATTTTCTGCCGTTTGTATTCCATTAAAAAATAATCACATTTCATCACAAGAAAAAAAAAATGAAGAAGCAAAAACTCACTAGCCGTCCTTGTGGCCGGTGATGGGTGAAGAAGAAGCAAAAAGAGAAAGGAAGAAAAGAAAAAGAAAAAGAAGCAAATTCGAATTTTTTATTTTTATTTTAAAAATGTTTTCCAAATTTTAATTTAAAAAATAAAAAAATTCAAATTCAATTTTTTTAAATATATTTTTATAAGAATAATTGTTTGTAAACCAAGCATCAAATCTAAGCTTTGGTCCTTTCAAAAAGGAAATCATTTTCCTGAATTTAAACTTTGCTAGGAAAATATTTTCCGTTATTTTCCGTTGACTAGGAAAACATTTTCCGTTGACTCATTTTCCTAAGTGACCCAAACACCGAAAAATGAGGAAAATGTTTTCCCCGAAAATATATTCCGCGAAACAAACGCACCCTAAGTGGGATTCTAAAACCACATTCACGTAAAGAGCACGGAAGGGTTTTGGACGTCATCTTCTTCTCCAAGCCGCCAAGACTAGTATTTTCTATGGAGTTTTCAATTTTATGTTTCCTTTTAAAATTTTTTTTCGTCTGTGTCGGTATGTAAAAGCATAAGTTCTTGATTTGTCTCTCATTTATCGCTGTACATTTTCAAAATGGGGGTTCAACCGGGCTGATTTTGACCATCTTAAAGTTTTAGGTCATGGAGCGTATACCGACAGGGCGCCTGGTGGTTGAGAGTGAACAAGATGCCTACGATTTTCACAATAGATAGCTGAAGTAGGGTTCGATATGATTTATGTAGTGCCCTTCCTTTTACCGAGTGCTTTTTTATATTAGTAATAGTAAATATTACTTTGTGGAGACTCCGTAATTTCACGCATCGTAAAATTGATTATCGTTTACATCTTTTTCTCTTTTCAATGCAAATTGAATGTAGCTCAACAGACAATGTGCAAAATCCCACAATTTTCTGAAGAAGAGAAGAAGAATTGGATTAGATTCTCCGCGGTGGATCAAACTGTTAAGAATGATGATACTGAGAAGACGAGTTTTGAGATTCCCTTTTGCTGCTTCGTGATGCAGAAGTTGAAGAGTTTTACCGGCAGTGCGATCCTGATTAGCTTTTCATTTCTTCTGCCTCGTGGGGTTGTGGTTTTACTAAATTTTTGTGTTGTGAATTTGTTCGTTGATGGGAATTAGCCGTACCGCTACTTTTTGTCTTTTTGCTGATGCTACGTTATAGTAACTTGAATTTGGAGACTTTGCTTTGAGTGTTTCGAGTGAGTTTCCCTTTGGAAATGCATGACAAGCTAAAAAGGAAAGAGGAGTTTGAGCTTTTTGTTTGGTCTGTTACTTGATTTCATGCGGTGTGTTTGCTAAGTAACACAACATGAAGACGTGTATTCTCAAGAAGCTTCTCATTAGCGTTCTTATATTTCTCTAATTTCCCACCTCTGCAAAGTGACTCTTTTTGGATTTTCAATTTGCTTTGGATAATTTGAATTCTGCATGAGACTATTGGTGATAGTTGTTTCCCTGGACTTTAATGTGGAATCATTTTAACGAAGAGTCTGTTTAAACATAGAAGATCAGTTCCATCAATTCATGACCCCTTGCATATGTAGTTTCATAGCAATGACGACGACCAATTTTGGCATTAAATGTCTTAAAAACATCTTTCCTTTAGTTGTTACTTACCGGTGAGCAGATAGAAACTTATTTTGCCACTTATTTACTTGTAGCGTTGCTCTCAGTTGAAATATTTAAGCTATAAGGAGGCTAAGCGGTACACTTGTATGTCTAGTTTTATGATATGCGATGCAATGATAAAACCAGCCAATATATAACCCTTGCTGGCAAAACCCTTGATTGATAAACCTTTTCCCAGGTTAATTCTATATGATGCTGTTTAATTTTAAGATTCGGCAATATTACTTCTTTCGTGCTAATACATTCCAACCGATAAAGGACCATACTTTGGGGCAGAGTAACTTCTGTCGCTCCTCTTACATGACAAATATTGACTCAAGAGTTCAAACGGACATATGTTCTGGACAAGTTAAGGTACATTGCTTTTGTACTAAATGCCGCAACTCTAACACGTTGTTTGATTGCTCACTCTTGAATTTAGCTGTGACTCATTGGCCCTCCACTGTATTTTTTGTTGGTCATCAAAATGTTCTGTGAAAATAAACAACATAAGCTAGGCCTGTGCATCTTCTGTAAAATGATGTGCTTTATCCGCTACTTGAATCTGAGGATGATTTTTTAATGGTTCTTATTAGCTAAAAAAATTTCATGCTTTCTGTTTATGAAACTTGAAATGGACTGCAGAACATGTTATTTGATGCGGCAGCTTGTTAGAAGGGAGGGATATACTATCAACAATACCATTCGATTCCTTTTGCTGTATCTAGATTTTGTTGAGCCCTTTTTTTAAATCATTGTGCTTTCTGGACGTTTTCTTGTTTATCTACATGACCCAACTAGTAATTTCAATCTTCTGACGTACTTGTACATGTTCTGTTTGGGCTTCTATGTAATTCCTCCTCCGCTTTAGAGATGGAGAAGCTTTGTCTTTATGGATTTCCAAGAGAGCAGTGGGAAGTCAACTTACCTGCGGAAGAGGTGCCACCTGAGCCTCCAGAACTTGCCCTCGGCATCATTTTTGCCAGAGATGGGATGCAAGAGAAGGACTGGTTGTCGATGGTTGCAGTTCTAGTGACGCATGGCTACTTTCTGTTGTTAGAAATTTGCGGAAAATCAAGATCCTGATTATCAGGATTGAATGCGGAAGCTTGTAAACTTCTATGCTAACCTCCAGCCATTGATGAAGTTGAGAACAGAGTGCCCGTCGAACCACCACGAGGAGGAGGTGGAGGAGGACACGCGGGCGCCGGGGAGGACGGGGCGCTGGGAAATTCTAAATGCTGTCCAAATTTTTTGTTCTTCTTGTGCATAATCAAGAAAGCAGATGGCAGGGAAATTCTAATCACACGAAGACAAAGTTGCATGTCGAGACTATTCTTATTCTCCCCCTTGAGATTTCCTACATGAGATGTCGATGGCATAGTCGAAATTGAAATCTAAATGCTGTCCAAATTTTTTGTTCTTCTCATGCATAATCAAGAAAGCACATGGCAGGGAAATTCTAATCACATGAAGACAAAGTTGCATGTCGAGATTATTCTTATTCTCCCCCTTGAGATTTCCTACATGAGATGTTGATGGCATAGTCAAAATTGAAATCTAAATGCTGTCCATATTTTTTGTTCTTCTTGTGCATAATCAAGAAAGCATATGGCAGGGAGATTCTAATCACACGAAGACAAAGTTGCATGTCAAGACTATTCTTGTTCTCCCCCCTTGAGATTTCCTACATGAGACATCGATGGCATAGTCGAAATTGAAATCTAAATGCTGTCCATATTTTTTGTTTTTATCGTGCATAATCAAGAAAGCACATGGCAGGGAAATTCTAATCACATGAAGACAAAGTTGCATGTCAAGACTATTCTTATTCTCCCCCTTGAGATTTCCTACATAAGACGTCGATGGCATAGTTGAAATTGAAATCTAAATGCCGTCCAAATTTTTTGTTCTCTCGTGCATAATCAAGAAAGCACATGGCAGGGAAATTCTAATCACACGAAGACAAAGTTGCATGTCGAGACTATTCTTATTCTCCCCTTGAGATTTCCTACATGAGACGTCGATGGCATAGTCGAAATTGAAATCTAAATGCCGTCCAAATTTTTTGTTCTTCTCGTGCATAATCAAGAAAGCACATGGCAGGGAAATTTTAATCACACGAAGTCGAAGTCAAAGAGTCCTGGTCACCCAAGAAAGTCAAGAGAAAAATGTCATTATCATTATTATAAATGATATAACGCAACATATTGTTATTTATTAATATTAGATTCTCCCGACAGGGAACATAGACTGATTGCTCTATATGAACGGGAACGAACCGCTCACCGACTTTGTAGCAGCCCAGCAGGCGATGAAATGTTGAACGGTCAACGTACGAACCCCATTGGGTAATAAAGAAAATAAAGAAACGTTAGAACCACATGTTCTATTCGTCAACGTCTTTAAAACAATTTTGCAAGGAGAAAAGTGAGGTTAAAAAAGGCAAATTGCAATTCGACCTTCCCAACATGCGACGACTTAGTCATAATAAAATTAAACCTTGCCATGTTCAAACTGAATGACGGTGAATCTTCCCAGTTCTTGCTGCAATGTTCAAATGGCAACACCAAACTATAAAAACCTATGAGCAATATCGATCAACCTCACATTGCACCGTCTTCAAATCTTCACCATTATATTCTTAGTATCAATCCTTGTTGTTCGTTCTTAACAGAATCGAGCTACGAACGAAATGGCCGCGAACCTCTTCACTCCATGCCAGATGGGCAAGTTCGATCTCTCTTACAGGATAGTGCTAGCGCCTTTGACGAGATGCAGAGCGATCAATGGGATTCCATTGCCGGTGCATGCAGAGTACTATGCGCAAAGAACGACCAAGGGTGGTTTTCTCATCACCGAAGGGCCGCTGGGTACGTCCTTTTGTCCTGAGATCAAGCTGTCTTGTATATATCACGCAGAAAGGAACTGATTTTCTACATACCGATGTACACCTGAGCACCGCAAGCTATTTATACCCTATTCATTGCTTGACAGCAAGTAATATGAACTTCGCTTTGGATCATAGGAGAATCTTTAACTTTGAGAAATAAAATGTTGTTAAACCAGGTTTCCAGGTACTCCTGGGATTTACACTGAAGAGCAAGTCAAAGCATGGAAGAAGGTGGTGGATGCTGTTCATTCCAAGGGCGGCATCATCTTCTGTCAACTTTGGCACGTTGGTCGTGCCTCCAACCGAGGTACTAAATTCATTTTCTCAAACCGATGTCACAAAATATCTCTGTAGCTCCCCCATATATCACATAATCACGACCTGCACTATTTGAATTCGACAATCTATTTTTGCTGTTATACTTTTTTCCTACTTTGGCAATGTTAACTTATTAAATTTCACCTTCTATACTTGTTTCTAACAACAATTGGTATTATATTATGGTGATTGTATTAGTTTATCAACCCGATGGAGGTGCTCCGATTTCATTGACAAGTCAATCCATCTCCGATAAATGGAAAATCATCATGCCCGGCGGGACTGTCGATGTTCCTCACAAACCAAGAGCTCTCCAAACACACGAAGTATGGCAGGTTATCGAGCAATATCGCCAAGTAGCTGCAAATGCCATTCGAGCAGGTTAGTCCCATGAACTATAATCATATCGTGATAGATGCTAAAATTACTTGTATTTACTTTGTTTGTTGCACATAAGTATTAATAATCAAGTTGATTTCCACTTTAGGTTTTGATGGTGTTGAGGTGCATGCAGCACATGGCTATCTCATTGATCAATTCTTAAAGGACTCAGTCAATGATAGAGTAGATGAATTTGGAGGATCAATTGAGAATAGATGCAGATTCTTGATGGAGATCATCAAAGTGGTAGCAGGAGAAGTTGGCACTGATCGAACGGGAGTTAGAATCTCACCAGCGATTGAACACATGGATGCCACAGACTCCGATCCACTCAAGCTAGGCCTATCGGTCATCGAGAGATTGAACAAGTTCCAAAATGAGATAGGCTCCAAACTCGCATATCTCCATGTGACTCAACCTCGATACACAATCAGTGGCATGAAGAATTACGGCAAACAAGTGGAGGATGAAGAAGCTCGATTGATGAGAACTTGGAGGAGAGCTTATCAAGGTGCTTTCATGTTGAGCGGTGGCTTCACACGAGAGCTCGGGATGAAGGCTTTGGCTGGAGGAGATGCAGACTTGATATCGTACGGTCGACTCTTCATCTCTAACCCTGATTTGGTCTACCGATTCAAGGTGGATGGACCATTGAATGGTTACAACAGAGATACATTTTATACTCAAGATCCAGTTATTGGTTACATAGATTACCCATTTCTTGACCAAGAAAATGGGGAAGTGACACACTAGTAAATGAAAATGCTACTGGTGTGTTTGTACTCCTAGGAACTTTGGGTTACATTGTACAAGTTAAAGCACCAAGGAGGATCGAAGAAATAGTACAACTAGTTCATTGCATATATCTTATGTCCGTGATAAGAGGGAACATGGTTTGTACATTATAGAGTCAATTACATAGAGTCTGTTGAATAATTATATCTCCTTGTTCAACAAACTATAATTCTCTCTTGTATTGTACTTGTTCGTATATTTTGATTATTAATAAAAATACGTAAAATAATATAATCAATTATGGTGGAAACTGATGTTCATGTTCTTTTTTTTTTTTTTTTTTTTTTTTTTTTTGGGGGGGGGGGGGGCGGTAAGCCGTGACACCCATTTGGGTTGTTGTAGAGTTTGTAGCGGAAACGTGGAGAAAAGAGTCCAAGGGAAAAACGGAAGGGAACTATTTATTTGAAATATAAGAGCGCCATGTAAGTGTTAAAAAATGAGCAATGCGATGAACCCAGAAAAGCTTTGAAAGAAGTTGAAGAGAAAATAAAGAAGATGAAAAATGGAGATCGAAGACGTAGAGATTTGTGTGTATTCTATTGTCTTCAATAATCAATCTGATGTACAGCCTTAATAGTTACAATACAAGGTGTATGAATGAAAGGAAATTAATGATCCTATAAATCAATCAATTTAATCTAGATCTAATCTTAATTGTTCAGTACAAATCATAATCAAATCAAAATTGGATCAAATCCTCTGTCAAAGTCGCATATCTTCCAACACTCACCCTCAAGCCGGTGGCTTGTATATGTCTAAGACACAAAGTTTGTTCAATAGATATGTGTGCTGTCTTTGACATAGAGATTTGGTTAAAATGTCTGCAGGCTATTCTATCATCACAATCCCTCTTGTTTCAATGACTCCTTCTAAGATTTTATCTTGTGTAAAGTGATAATCCATTATGCTTGGTTCTCTCATGCTCGCTGCAAGTTTGAGAGCCGCATCGTTATCACATAATAGCTTTGTTGCCCCTTTACCTATATTCCAAGATCTTTAAGAAGACCTCATATCCATACTATTTGACAGGTAGTTCCGGATGTACGAGTTCAAGGTGAGGAAGTGCGTGCGCAGGAGGTCGAACGACTGGACGGAGTGACCGTAGGCGCAGCCCGGCGAGAAGGCTCGCCGCAGGGACCCGCGCCGGTTCCTCCACTCCGGCACTGCATGTCCCGATTTCCGCAAAGGTAAGAAAAACAGTAACATGCGATGCAGAAGAGAAAATTAAAAAAAAAAAAAAAAAAAAACTGCATTTTCTCGCGCGGTTTTGTTTGGATCTGTAAATATATCAGGATTCAGGAGGTGCCCAGGTGCCCCAGTTTTGGTATTCGGCGATTTGTTTAAAGAAGATTGAATTTTTTTTACCCATTTTGGATTATTTTAAGGATTCTCGGTTGGATTAAGGAAGATGGGCGGTTTTGCCTTTTTCTTTTATTTTGCTTTATACTATCGATGCAAGATATTCAGTTAATATTTGCACCATTCGGAGA
Organism: Eucalyptus leucophloia subsp. euroa; assembly: GCA_017140325.1. Lineage (NCBI taxonomy): Eukaryota > Viridiplantae > Streptophyta > Magnoliopsida > Myrtales > Myrtaceae > Eucalyptus > Eucalyptus leucophloia. Next base: position 50,059,705 of record CM029470.1, read on the forward strand.
TTTACCAAACGAAGATAAATGAAATCTTTTCGTTAATTTCCGATCGGGTTTTGAGACGGGTCAAATGAGACATTTTTGGCCAAAATGTCGACTCTGATTCCGGGCCTTGCATGTTGGATGCATCATTTTAAAAAAATTCATCGCGAATTATGCGGGATTTTTGGGTTTTCTGTGTAACGAAATTTGGTTAAATTCAGCTTTTATTCAAGTGCGATTTTCTCGATTTTGCGCAGGTGCGTGCAAGAAGGGCGACTCGTGCGAGTTCGCTCACGGCGTGTTCGAGTGCTGGCTCCACCCGGAGCGATACCGGACGCAGGCGTGCAAGGACGGGCAGAGCTGCCGCCGCCGCGTCTGCTTCTTCGCCCACTCTCCTGACCAGCTCCGTGTCCTCCCCAGCCACCAGCAGCAGCAGCAGCAGCAGCAGCACAGCCCCAAGAGCGCCACCGACTCCGAGTTCGGGTCCCCGGTCCGCCCCTCCGCCGCCGCCGCGGCCGCCTTCGACTCCTACTTCACCAAGCCGTGGTCGGCCTCCTTCATATCCTCGCCCACCTCGATCCTGACCACCTCGTCGCCCCCGATCTCGCCCCCGACCAACTCGCCCCCGATGTCCCCGAACCAACGCGGCCGCTGCTGCGGGTCGCCCGGATCGGTGAGCGAGCTGGTGGCCTGCATGAGGAACATGCAGATCGCCAAGATGAAGATGAGCCCCCGCGGGCAGATGGGGGGGTCCCTCTTCGGGTCCCCGCTCCGACCCGGGTGCCACCTTCCGGCGCCGGTGACTCCGAGGGCCGAGTCTTCACCGCGGTACGGGCAACTCGGCGGTGGAGGCGGGCTCTTTGATCTGTGGGAGTCTCACCGTCGCTGCGAGGAGGAGCCTTCCATGGAAAGGGTCGAGTCTGGGAGAGATTTGAGGGCTAAGATGTACGCCAAGCTCAGCAAGGAGAATTCCCTCGATGGCGCCGACCTTGTCGGGACCGGAACTGGTCCCGACGTGGGTTGGATCTTTGAGCTGGTCATGTGAAAGGCCGAAGAAGCAGCTTCGAGTCCTCCCCGAGTCGACTCGGCTCGAATTTTGTTTGGGTCGAAAGAAGTGATTTTTTGGGGCTGGTGGGCGGTGTTCAGCAATCGGGTGGCCTGTTGATTAATCTCTGACTCGGATGTGTGAATATATCTCGTGTTCATTTCCATTGTTGATGATGATTACCTTCCTTCTTCGCAAGGTGTAAATATTGGCTGGCGGGAGAGAGATTTCAAGTCTCTGTTTTGTGGTCCGATGACTTTCCAGTTCCCTCTCTTTGTAAATGAAGTTTCAGTAAGCAATTCTTAAAATATTCGCAATGCAATTGCAGATTTCTGTATAGGAAGAAAAACAACGTGGAAGTTCGATCTGGGGTTGGCTTTTTGGGGCTTGTATTGTTGATTATCGTTTTTTGGTCAAGTCCTTGAAATCTCTGTATCGTCTCATTTTCTCGGATTATAAATGCTAATTTCCCTTTCATGAGTGCTCTGTTCTTTACTCTGTTCTTGGCTCTGTTCATGCTTTGTTCATTGTTCGGACTACAGTGAGGAATTAGTCACATCATTAGCACAGTGATTACGAGATCAAGAGTGGGGATTAAAGAAACATATCTCTCCATCCGACTCTGTCCCCAGCATGCGGAAAGACCGGTTCAGCACCCGGGTTTATCTTCCAACTCCGTATAACAGATAAAGAAAAACCAGGTGAGGTTCTTGATGTGGACGTGTTTTAGTTGAGTTGATAAGAGCGGATGATCCCCGTCCTTATCTGCTAAAGCTTTTTCTCGCCTTTTCCCGGTTTTGAAAAATGGAAGATTTGATCACAGTAATTCAGGAGATCTTCTTTTGTCGTGCCACTTGCGTTTTGACTGGAGTGTGTTGATGTTGATGATGATGATGATGATGATGATGACGAATTAGGTGGGGGAATGGGACAAGACATGGTCAAGCAGCGACCGTGTAGCATTGGCTCCCCCACCTCGCGAAACGGTCTGCTCTGCGTTATCTTATTATGTACATTGGTTAATCTCGTCGTTTGAAATGGGTTTGTAACTTGAATTCAATTGGATTGTGTTTTAGAATCTGAGTCGTCGTGTGAAATAGGTTTGTAATTTGAATTCAATTGGATTGTGTTTTAGAATCCAAGCGACTTGATTGTTAATCTCATATTCAAGTCGAAAACGTAATCTTATGAATTGATGCATATCCATAAAAAGTAGAAGCTCGATTCAAAACTCATTACTTGGATCAAGTTGAATCAATAGATTCGAGTCAAGCTAGCACATTAAATGAGTTGGCTTGACTGAGTATTGATTGCTTGACTTGATTTGATTGCAATTTTAATTTTCTCAAATTTTGGTTCAATGTGACAAAATTGAACTAGACATTTTTTTCCCCATTTTCCAAGAAAAAAGAGAGCCATTTATTTTTTCGCTAAAATTTGCTTCAACGACGAAAATCCCTCATGAAGTGGTTCTTCAATTTTATTAAAAAGGATAAGTTTTGTAGCGATTCCTTATAGGAAGTATTGCAAGTGTACTAGGAAATCAATGATATACTTGGAGATACAATATCGGAACTCGTGCAAACACTTGTATTTATAGAGTGTTGAGAAGGCATGGGGTTTCCGCTCCCCAATGAGCCACCAAAGGGTTCTTATAGCTTTAATTTATACTATATTGATAATTTTGGTTTGAGCCCATGAATAGTTTATTTGTGATATATAATTTTTCTCTTGCAATTGAGGGTTGAAATGGGATGTGCTAATTATAGTTGAATTCTCTATTGGCTTCTACCGAATGCGGCCTTAATTTATTATGAATTGGAATAAATCTTATATTTTGATTTCTCTTTCTTACATTTATTCTCTATTTCATTGTGTTTGAATGCATAACCCTAACATAGTTTTCGCAGCATAATTGCCTACGATTAGTTCTTAAACAATTTTAATCATGCCTTCACATCTTCCTATCTTCAAGTCACCATGACTTCTCATCTCCAGGTGGTTGCTAAATTTTGATAAATGCTTAGCTTCCTAACTCTATCTATAGTTACAACAAGTTACAACAACACTTATCGACAATAAGCTTATGTAGTGCATGGGAACATTTTTGTTCCTCTATTATTTTGTTCTTCTGTTCTTTGGAACCAAAAAGGAATAGAAATCTATTTGGTAAGGTCAACTAATTTTTCTATTCCCTATAATAGAAAAATAACCGGGAAATAGATTTATAAAAGAAATAAGAAGTAAAAAAAATAAAGTAGCTTTTTGTTCTTGATAACAATTTCTAAAAATAAGTTTTTTTTTTTATTGTCTCTTTTTCTTTTCTTTTTCTTCCTTGCCGCTCCCTATAGGTTGCCATTCGTCGACTAGTCGCCTCACGACCGTCGGCTACCGCCGCCACCGCCATCGTTGCTACCAGCCGTCAACGCGCCGCAGCCAACCCGTCCGCTAACCTTCGACTAGTGGCAGTTGTCGATGGTGACAGTGGGCTGTGGGTGGCGAGTGGATGGCAGGACGACGATCAAACAGGTTCTTTTCTTTTTTTTTTTTTAATGGATTGTACCAAACACATTTATTTTTTTTATTCTGATAATAAAATTTTTATATAGTTACTAAACTCGTTGTTTTACTCAGAAATTATTCCGAGGAATGGCAAAAAAGAATTATTTCTGAAAAGAAATTGTTCCCTTGAATAGAAATGTTACCATTTGCATCCTTAAATATAAAAAGATATTACTGCTCAATAAGCATGGTCCAGGGTAGAATCGGGAATTTCTATTAAAACCTATATGTTCTAGGTTCCCACCATTATCGATCTAATTCATAATTCCAAAAAAAAAAAAAAAATAGAAATGTTACTATGTGGTTTGGTTCTCGATTCTTGGGTAAAAACAAAATTGTGAATCGAAGAGCTGATCGGGAACTAGGATTATGAAGTGGAATGAGTATATGTGGTTTAACTTAATTTAAAATTATTATTAAGTGATTAACTATGATGTTATTTCTTTTGATCTCGGGTGATTAAAATTTGGAGACATTTTTTTATGGACGATAGAAGGCTAAAGTTCTATAATTAAATTTTATGTTACGTGTTATGAACTTTTGATTACTTATTTTATTTTGTGTGTTCATCTTTTTATGGATTGTTGTTATTGACTAATGGAAATTTTTATTGTTACATTCACTTTCATTTTTCTTAATTAAAAATAAAATAAAAAAGAAGAAGAAAGAAATGAAACAAAAACTAACCGATTCCCGTGTAAACTCTAGAACCAACATGAGAATGGATTGACAAGATAGATTCCGGTGTACGTAGGTTCTAGATTCAAAAAATTGAGGAACCGGTTCAAATTGACCTGGAGCAATCCTAAAATCGTTCACCCCTAGTTACATGTCAATGATTTCACCTCACGACGCCAAATTTTGTTGTCGATAGCTTCCTTGGTTATCCATGCTCTTCAAGCTATCCACATTTATCTAAAGAGGCTTAAATATATGAAAATATTTCTACTCATCAAGTTGTCGACTGCTCTTTTCATCGATGACTTTTGCTCTTTACCAATCTCTATTCTTATCAACTAAGTCTTGTCATTTTTACGTGTAAACACATAGTTGTATCTATAAAGTGATTTATGCGATTAGTATTCTAAACTTGTAAATGATGAAAGGATGACTTCCTTGTTCTCACCTTTCTCTTTAAACGACATTCAAAGGAGAGGCATGCCATGTGGGGACAAGACTTCAATTTCAAGATTCAATAAAGAAGCAAGGAAAAGGCCGACAAAGTAGGTGGCAGTTCCAAGATCTTGGGTTAATCATTAATCCTTCTCCCATCAAACTCACCAAACCAAAGGCCCTAAAAAGCAATATACATGCACCCGTACCCTCCTAAAGATGTCCCGATACAGCTTAATTTCTCGCACTTCTCGCATAAATGTCGCACTGCACAAAAACTTTTATGTCTTTTTTGTAATACGATCAATTGAGATTTGTTCTCTCACGAACTCTTGTCGGTTATCGGTATCTAAGAATTTGATACTCGGGAACTTATAAAAGTGTCAACACCTTTACCTAATCGACGTACATAATTATGCGTTTTTACCGAACTTTGTTTTTTTTTTTTTTTTTCAATCACTCGTTACTTGAGTGATCTTTTGAAGAAAATAATTCCTGTGGAGCCGAAGAGATCAAGGGCGCAGGCTTGAATTCCGAGGTACAGTCAATTGGAGTTTCTTTTTCATAGTGGCGACGAATCATTATCGGCCGGAGGAAACTGAGGGAAGAAACATTATCAAAGCAAAGGAATAGGATGCCGTGTCTAACCAAATATAGTCACGATTTTGCGGCTCGAATCGATGCTGCGAGTGGCGTAAAGCTAGAGGACGATATCCAATCTGTGATCGCATTATTTCCTTCATCAAGAGCAGCTGAATGGCAGCGTCGGAAACGTGTGATGGCCACAGTCGCCTTCCTTCTCGAGAAAGCAAAAACACGAAGAAGGCGAAGAAGAATCGAATTCAAACGCCACCAACAGCAGTGGCGAGTCCAAATCGTGGGAGGGCATCGCACGTCCGCGGGCGGTGGTTATGCGACAATATCCAAAGCTGCTGTCAACTCAGCGGGTACCAAAATAATGGATAAGGGAGTTGCGACCACCTCGCTCCTGTCCCTTTCATAGGACTACAAATGCCTTGTCGTTTTCCAACAGCATTATCTCTCCTTTCCATGACACTTGCGATAAATCTATTAAAATCTTAGGGTTTGTATAAATGTGACATGTATGTAGTATCTTAATATTATTTTACGACATGAAACTTAGTTTAGGGTGAAATGCATCAATTTAAGATTTTTTATAATATTAATTTGATATGTAATTATTTATGAATTGCTAAATTTTATCAGGACTTTGTTTTTTTGGTTTTTTATTTGGAAATTTTGTGTTGCCCCTCTCTTGAATTCCCACTCAGCTTTTCATTTTCCAAGTTGCTATCCATTGAAGCAAACACCTTCAACGGCCGCGTGGGATATTTCGGATTCGGATAGAATCAAGAAAACTCCCAGGAGCATATCTCGAGTGGGCTTCCGAACTTTGCTATTCTCAGATCTCATTTTTCTTATCTAATCTCGATTGCATGTATTGATTTGAGAGTCCAAAGATTGATGGACTTTGAAGCTAACTAATGATTAATGGACATGTCGAGAGTTCCCTGCGAGGGGCTTTCATCATTCTCTCGGATAGATATCATGTGGGCCCCACGTGTCGTCTTATACGTCAGGCCTGAATTTTATATTTATGTTAGAAAAAGATCGGTTGGAGAGTTCAGTTCTTGTTTTTGCTATCTCCAAGGGCCAGGAGGAGAGAGGTGATTGCTGCCCCAATGTAGCACCGACATTCTCCGGGAGCTTTCGTGTCATATCCGACACTCCAACACACTCCGACACACGATCAACGAGTGTCGAAAAATCCAACACGCTATTTCTTTCGACACGATTCGACACGCGAGTCCGGAATTTTGACACATGATTCCGACATGCATGGGATCGATTTTAAAAATTTCTAATACTTGAGGATCAAAATATAAATATACAAAAAAAAAATAAGTAATAAAAGAAGTAATAAAAAATGCTATAAATATATACGCATGGAGTCAATTTTTTTTTCAATTTTTTTTAGAATTGTTTTAGTTTATTTAAAAGTCTTTTACTATGAAAGAAGTAATAAAAAAATGCCATATATGATAAATAAATAAATTTAAAAATATTATTTCAGCATTTTTCTTTAAACAATGTTTTTTCCTCTAAGTTTTATGTATTATTGTAACAAATTAAAATAATGAATGATATTATTTAATATTTTTCTTGTAAATTAATTCTAGGCTATTTTTACTATATTTATTTATGGAAAAATATATTTAATATATAATGTGTCGGAACCGTGTCGAAATTCTCAATTTTTAAGAAATGACGTGTCGGCGTGTCGTGTCGTGTCGTGTAATATCACGTGTCGTGTGTCCGTATTGGTGCTACATAAGCTGCCCCTTTGTAGGAGGGGTCAGAACTTAGAATTTTCTGAGGCAAACCGTCCATGAGGTGGGGGATGAAGATGGAATGTGGTTTGCCTTGCAAATTGCAGTGACTTCGTCTAGAGTGGACCTAGCCGTGGAATTGATTTGATTGAGTGAGATTGGATAAAATTAAGGTAGGATGGCATTCCATTTGAATCAAAATGTTAAAGATTTTAAATTTGACATGTCAACAACAAGATTACTAAAATATGTGACTAATTGTAAGTAGATAGATAAGGAAGTGGATTATGTTCAAATTTAGAAACCCAACTAGTTCGAGACATTATACATGAACTGATTTTGGGCATATGAAATTTACACTCAATAGCTTTGTATTTCTAAAGTACCTATGACATAATGAAAAAACATTATTGAATACTAACTGAATGAGAGATATGTATTATATTATGATATCTTGGGGAATATGATATAGTTAATTCGGCACACAATATTTGCTCAAGATAGTATTATGATTGGAACATATGTCTTTTTTTTTTTTTTTGGTCGAAAGATAACTTATATTATATTAGAGATCAATACAAGCAAGTGCCGAAGCATCCGAAGAGAGAATATTTAGGAAAACAGAAGGAGGGAAGAGAAGCCAGTTTGTAGGTGGGCCTTGATCCCTGTGGGCTTTAGCGGCCCAGTCAGTTGCTAGGTTTGCCTGACACCGAACATGTTGAAGCGAGAGATTAGGGCATTGCTGAAGAAGATCGCTGAGAATTGCGAAGAGATGGCGTTCCATCCATGGCGGCCGCTGTTTCGTCTGAACTATCTCCACCAACTATAAGCAATTAGATTCGATCACAAAGTGCTGAAGATGGAGACCCTGCTGGATCAGCCGTTGAAAGAGCGGATATGAGGGCATAGATCTCGGCTTGGAATGCCGATTGGGCAGGCACGGATCTGGTAAGCACATCCGTTAAAATACCTTTACTATCTCTGTAAATACAAGCGATTGATCCTTTCTCCGATTCTGTGCGGAAAGCCCCATCAATATTACACTTTATATATCCCTCCGCAGGTGGTTTCCATCCCTGTTCTAAACTGACCAATTTGTTTTTAATCTTCTGTGGCGAGGGCTGGAAAACCTTGAAGATGGTGCTTTGGGTAAGGGCATCATTGACGACTTGGAGAGGATCCAGTGGGATCTGACGAAAAACAGCATTATTTCGTTGGCGCGGATCTCCCACGTAATATGAGCGATCACTTCAAACTCGGAGACGCTTGTGGAGGGAAGCTCGTCAACAATCCAGGCATCGAATCGGCTAACTGAGGTAGGTGATATGTTGACTCTAATTGCTTCATGATTCCAAATGTCGTTAGTCCAAGGGCAGAAGAAAAACAGATGCTCTATTGATTTTGGAACAGAATTATTGCATAGAGAACAGTAGGGATGCGGGATGATATGGCATTGATAAAGATTGTGTTTTGTAGCAATTGCATTTTTGCAAGCTAACCAGAGAAAAACCCTAAGCTTTGGAGCTGTACACATATGCCAAATTTTTCTCCATAACAGGGGCGGGTTAGTATAAGAGGATGAGGGCTTATGTATTGGTTGCTGATATTGTAAAGAGAGATAATGAGAACAACTTTTCACTGTGTAGATACCAGAAGGTGTTTCTATCCAAACAAGTTGATCATGAAGGAGAGACGGATTGATAGGAGTATTGAGGATTGCTGCACTGACCTGGACATCGAAGAATGCAGTAACAAGGGAGGACTTCCATTCAGAGTGCTGTAAATCAATGAGATCAGAAACTAGTTCAGGTTCTCCCTCCTCTGGTAAGCCTCTTATCGGACCTATTGGTAACCAATTATCTTCTCTGATATGTATCTGCGATCCATCCTCGACTAACCAACGTAGTTTAGGAGTAATTGCTTCACGACCTTTCAATAAACTGTGCCACCCCCAAGAAGGACGATGTCCTGAGGGAGCAGTTTGAAAGGAGGAATATCTAAAATATAAACCCTTAAAGAGCTGACTCCAGATAGCTTGAGGTTGCTGAAAGAGACACCAAGCTTGCTTTCCAAGCATAGCTTTGTTGAAATTAATTAAATCTCTGAATCCCATCCCCCCTGAAGCTTTTGAAAGCTTTAATTCTGACCAATTTTTCTAGTGAATTCCGGATTGACTGTTATGTTTACTCCACCAGAATGCTGAGATCTTCCTTTCTATCAATCTGCAGAGAGACAGCGGAAGCTTGAAGATAGACATGGCATACTACGGTAAGGCCTGAATTACTGATTTCAGTAAGATTTCCTTGCCACTTTCGATAAAAATCGTCCCTGCCAACCTGCTAACTTAGCATTTACTCTTGCCAGGATCCAGGAGAACATCTCCCTTTTGGAACAGCCCCAATTCGAGGGAATGCCCAGGTACTTACCATACTTACTAATAATAGGGACTCTGAGTTCTTGTGCTAGATTATGTTGTAAAGAAATAGGACAGTGTTTGCTAAAGAACACACCGGATTTGTTTCTATTAATGAGCTGGCTTGTAGCGAAACAATATTGGTTTAGGAGATTGGCAAGGTTATGGCATTCAGAAAGTGTGGCTCTAAGGAAAAATACTGAATCATCAAGAAAAATAGGTGAGATAACTTAGGACAGTCTCTATTAAATTGAATCCCCTTTATATGACCCATGGCCACAGCTTGAGTGAGAGTAGTGGATAGGGCATTGGCAAGTAAAATGAAGAGATATGGAGAGAGGGGATCACCTTGGCTCAGCCCTCTAGTAGGCTTAAAGTAAGTGAGTTGTTCACCATTAAAACGAATACTGAAAGAGACTATAGTAACGCAAGCCATTACCCGAGTAACCCAACTGTCATTAAAGCCCAAATGCTTCAAATAGGCTTCCAAAAAGTCCCATTCAACCCTATCGTAGGCTTTCTGCATGTCTGTTTTGAGAATAAGGTTGAAGCGTTTCTTGCATGCTCGCACTTTAAATTGATGCATGACTTCTTGAACCACCATAATTTTGTCCGGTATCTGTCTGTCACTAATAAAAGCTGCTTGCTCTTTGGAAATCAAAAGAGACAGCCAAGGTTTAAGTCTGTTGGCCATAATTTTTTAAATGATCTTGTAAGCGAAATTGCAAAGACTTATGGGTCGGTACTATTCAATACTTTTTGGATGTTGAACTTTAGGGACTAGGGCAATGATTGTTCTGTTTAGTCTAGGAGGCATACAACCTGTGGTAAAGAACTCTTGAATTGTTTGAATAACGGTTGTTTTGATAACATTCTAGTGATGCCGATAGAAGAGGCCATGAAGACCATCAAGTCCAGGAGCCTTTGAAGCTCCCAACTGGAAGGTAGCTTGGTAAATCTCCTCCTCTGTTACCCTACTCATCAAGTGGTTATTCATTTCAGGTGTTACCACTCGTGGACATTGCTCTAAGAAAGGACGAAAATCCCGGTAGCCCACAGATCGGTATAGCTGAGAGAAGAATCCCTGTGTTAGTTCTTTGAGCTGTTCTTAAGTTCTCTGATCCATTGCTAGTGAGTATCCACGAGCATAGTAATTCTATTACGTTGTCTTCTTTGCATAGTGTAGGCATGAAAAAACTTTGAATTATGATCTCCCCATTTCAACCATTGAATGTGAGAACGCATAGCCCAAAATTGTTCGTCTTGAGTCCATAGTTTCTGAATTTCACATCTAATAGCATTGGCTTGCTCCTTATCCCCTTCCTGATAGGATGTTCGATTTATAATTGTCTGCAGTTGAGATTGCAAGTGAGAGATTTGTTGATGACAATTGCTGAAACGTGCTCTGCTCCAGCTTGTTAATCGAGTAGCAACTGCCTGTAATTTGGAAATCAATGAGGTACTACTGTTTTCCCATGCCTATTTAACCATGTCGTGACACTCTTTATCTTGATTCCAGAATGCTTCATATTGAAAAATCTTTGCATGCTTGACAGATGGTGGACGAGCTTGCAGCAATAGAGGACAATGATCCGAGCCAACGGGTGGTAGGGCAAATACTTCCAACGAAGGGTAAGACATCAGCCATTCCGTGAACAAAACACACGATCGAGCTTCTCCTTTACTAGAGCATCCCCTTCGCGATTATTTGACCGAGTAAATTCGCATCCTTTACTTTGTAGTTCTAGTAAGGCACAATCATTGATTACATTCCGAAAGGAGGTCATGCGCGAAGTGATTGCAGGTCTCTTGCCCATTTTCTCCCAGGGAGAAAGGAAGTCATTGAAATCACCTATACATAGCCAAGGTAAATGATTTGCAGCATGGATGACTCTAATTGTATCCCAAAATTCCTAGCGAAGCTGATATGTTGAAGGTGCGTGCAGGCACGTGATATGCATCGAGGCTGCTGTCCTAGGCTCAAGGGCTATGAAATCAACAAACTGAGCATCCGAATGTACAATAGTAATTTCAAAGGTATCATTCCAGAACAGAGCAAGACCACCCGTTAAGCCAAGAGGGTCCTTCAAAAAAGAGTGAGGAAATTTAAATTTACGCTGTAACCTATTCACAAGAGGTTGAGCATTCTTTGTTTCCATTAAAAACACAATATCGGGCTTGTCAAAGGCTAACATCGCCTTTAATGCTTGAATTGTCAGGGGATTGCCCAACCCCTGACAATTCCAACTTAGGAGTTTCATTGGGAACATGGTGGCTGTTGAGGGCCAGCCGCCAAAGCCCAAAGATCAGGGATATCTGCCTCCAAAACCGGAGTATCCATAAGGAGGGACTCATCAAAAGCTGTAGAGGATGGAAGTTTAATGTCATAGGGTGAATATCTTTTCGTTTTCTTACTGGAACCTTCAAGTGGCATGGGGCGAGGAATCTTAGATCTCTTTTGTTGTTGCTTATCCACTAGAAGGGCCTGAGTGTTTTTCATCTTTGCAGCTGCAGGTACTAAATCCGTAGTGATAGCAGTTGGAGGTACAGGATTCAGGTGCTTGGAAGTCACTTTAGGTATAACAGGGATCGAAGGAGCATCCTCTATTGCAGGGATAGGAGGGAGAGCTGGGAGGGCAGGCTGCATTTGAGGTGGAGTTTCAGGTACTGTCTCTTCCATTGGCTCGATTGGTACTTTAGGGTGATAAAAAGCATCCCAGTAAGGGCTAAATTGTTAATCTCTGCTCTGAGCCAAGGTCCATAGATCATCGTGTCACGGCCATCAAAATGTGCTTCATCATAAGGGTACTCTGGACATGAAGCTGCATAATGACCAAGCCTTCCACAGGAATAGCAATAATGGGACAGTCTCTCATACCTAAAATCAAGCCATAGGGTTTTGCCTTCAATACTAATAAGTTTTCTAGTTTTCAAAGGTTCTTTTAGATCTAATTCGATCCGTATTCTTGCAGAGATGTCAGTTTTCACTTCCAGAACTTTACCTATCTGGGATACAGCTCTACGCAAGATGGGAGGCGAAGTCCACTCCAAAGGTAAGCCGATAACATGCACCCAAAACATACATTTTCCAAAATCATAGCGTTGTAAGGGAGTATTAGGTTGCCATGGTCTTAGGTTAACCAATTGACCTGAAAATAACCAACGGCTACCGTCCAAAATGCGACGTTTTTCCACTTCAGTTCTAAATTTGATTATATACAGCCCTGTATCTGCCGAAGTAATCTCTACATGATCCACTCGCCAGGCTTTCTTCATCGCAACTTGAAAGGCTGGTAAATTCACAGTAGGATTTGTAAAAATATTACCCACCAGTATAAGGTGACAATCCTTGATTTGGCCGACGCAGAATGTCATCCCAAACCTCCAACTCATTACGAGCATAAACGACCCGTGCGATGGCATAGGGAAGCAATTCTCGAGGTATTGTCACTTTCATCCATTAGTAAAGTAACAGTACACTAGTATGGATAATTTGAAGAGCAGATGACCGAAACGAGATTTGCAGGGGTTGCATGTTACAGATCGGCAACATGCAAACCAGGAATTGCTGGTAATTGAGAGAGACGGAAGAACGGTGGAGCCGGGGAAAGGTGATGGTTGGAGGGGATGGAAGAAATTGCGCATACGGAAGAATTAAAGAGAAGGAGAAACAGTTAGGGTGGAATTGGCGAGGAACTCCAGTGGTTCAAATGAAACGCAAAGATCGGAAGAAGAGCTGAGGAAAACGAAGGCATGGCAAAAAACTCGAGCATCACGCGAGAGGAAACTCTAACATAAACGAGATAAAACTATAAGCAGATACATATTGGCACTTTGGATTATAGATCAAAGAGAAAGTGATTTCTAGAAGCGTTCCCATCAAATCATTCAATTTCAAATTAATAAATTATCTTTCATGAAATCGAAAGCAGGAGAGATGAACTTCACTCAGCAAGTGATAATGGACCAAAATACAACTCTATGCAAACACACAAAAGAAATGTCACAATGGCTATTACGCCATGCCATGGTTCTAATCACACCATGCCATGGTTCTTAAAGTTGGCTATTTTAGAGCCGGCGTGCTGTGCTCTACCGGTCGACAACATGGTCTATCATAAGTATTTCAAGTGGGCACCATGGATAGTCATGCTTTTAAATTTGTATGGCTAATTTAGGGGGGAAAACAAGAAGATGCAACATGGGCGTTGACTGTTGATAAAAATGGGAACTTTGCTCGTCGTACGTTGTCCTTAACTAGTAGTCCAACAAGATTGGGCTTTCTCTGCTAAGCAGCTCTTTAAGCCCATGTGGCATAGAAGATGTCATGTGTCAGACCTTTCAGATTGTCCTCCTGCTACTCTCCATATAAGCAACAAAAGATCTCTATTCTCTATCACCGTCAAAACATGGATAGAAATTCTATGTAATTAAGTGGCTTTCAATTACTATATACTTCATGTTCTCTGCTCATATATTTTAGTTTCTGGTGGTGAGATACTTTGGATCGAGTTTATGTAAAAGTTTCCTTTTCTTTCTTTGGGTGAAAAAATGAGTTTACATACGTTGATGACGTAGCAGAAGAGGAGTAATGCCTTATAAAACTGCATGTGCTATCAAGGTTAGTGAAGAATGCAACCGCCTAATTATAGGCAAAACTAGAAGGCAGCAAATGCATTTCTCATGAAATAATTTGGTTTATTGCGGAATGACTTCGTCATAGGCAAAACGAAATGATAGAAAGCCGATGATAATATCCTTGTTAGTAACAGAGCAGTAGCTTCGCATTTTCTGTCTTCCTTCAGCTAACAAACCGTGACAAGCAAACAAAAACCAATATCAACAGGGAACCGCGGTTCAAACTAGTCCTGAAATTGCTCCTTCACAATCCTGAGTTAGAACAACTCCTCCTGATGTTTTCGTTCGTGATCTTCTAGCCATGCCGCAACCTTGAATTTCTCACAACGTGTTTTTGCCTAGCATCTTCAACAGATATTACCCGAACATAGTTTCATAAGCTCATGTTGATTTTAAGTCTCTGAAAAGAAAAATGGAAGAACATTCGAGGACACTTCAACTTTACCTTGATTTTGTTTATCATGAAATCGATGTTTGAGGCTTAGTCTTGGCCGAGCTCGAACCCTTGTCTGTCCCTGATCTTGCGCCCATTTCAGTTGCGCCCCTTCCTAAACTTAATGTCGTTCCCCTTCCTGAATTGATAGTTGCGCCCTTTTCTGAAGTTAACCCTCTGCCTCTTCCTATACTCAAAGTCATGCTGCTTCGTAAATTTAAAGAACCTTTGTTCGCCCCTGATCTTAAACTTGTGTCCATTTCAGTTGTGCCCCTTCCTAAACTTACAGTTGCGCCCTTTCCTGAAGTTGAACCTCTGCCCCTTCCTGTACTCAAAGTCGAGCTGCTTCGAGAACTAGACGCTATGCCCCTTCCTGAACTTGAACTTGTGCCCATATTAGTTGTGTCCCTTCTTGAACTTGAACCTCTACCCCTTACTGAACTCAAAATCATGTCCCGTCCTGAACTCAAAGTCGCACTGCTTCGTGAAATTGAAGATATGCTCCTTCCTGAATTTAATGCCTTGCCCTTTCCTAAAGTGGAAGCTGCGTCGCTACCCGACCTTGAACCTTTGCTGTTTCTCGAACTTGAAGCTATACTCCTTCCTCCGCCTCTTTCTGCAGGACCCCTTCCTGGATTTGAACCACGTCCAGTTCCACTTCCTCTGGCTGTTTTGGCGGCTATTCGGTCAGTCTCCACAGATCTATCTCTCTTCACCTGGACCACGTTGAAATTCCACATTAGTTTTGAAGACTGCACAACTGAGATAATGCAAATATTCATTACTTACAGAAGAAAGGTCCCTTTCATCCTCAACTTCAGTTGTAGTTTTGCAGGTGCTCTCATGATGTTCAACTCTTTCGCCCCTTTGCCAACTCGACTGAACAACATCACTTTGGTCGGCAGGTTCCCCACTCTCGTCCTTCTCCTCCTTTCTATTTTCCATACTTGTCGTTTTCCCTCCATCGACAGCGCCAGAGTACCCAACCCTTTCGTCCTTCATTTGGCTTCTATTCCCTGGGGCCTCAAAACATTCAGCATTGCCTGGCTCTGATTGGAAATCATCAGTGGAGGAGTTGCCATCAGTTTCGCTTTCATCCACAGATGCAGAGTCCGAGTCTTCATCAGGCCTTGAAACGTCCCTTTCAGCCTCATCCTGAACATGGAAATGAAGAGCAGATTGGAATCAAGAGCAGACGATTAACTCAACATGCTTTGTTCCGCTATAATTTGGACGGTTTAATTATAAAATTGATTTGTTAGCTTTCCTTCTTTAAAATTTATCATCGCTTGCTCTAATCATTCCATACCATGCCCAGTAAAGCCTAAAAAAAAAAAAACAGAAAAATAATAAAAAGGAGTAAGTCTTGCCATCCTAATTCCTCATCAAGTTCCGTTTCTGTTTCTAACTTTAATACTGTTATTTTAGCGAACTTAACCTTCATATTGTATTCACTTTAATTACAATAGTCTTCTCTTTTTAAGTAATTTTATGTACTTCACGTATTACTATATTTTAATCGTTAGATATTTATTTCAATTATAATACTGATGTAAATTCATTTTTTTTTTTTTTTTTGCATTTTGAAAGTAAAAAGGAGTTCTATTTTCTACTTTTCATATTCGTATGAAAATCCCCTAACAACGGGACACATTGTTTTAAATCAGTCTAAGAAAGTCCGTATGTTGTATTCTTTTGATATGTAAAAAAAAATATGCTTCAAAATCAATTAGTGTCTCTTTTCGTCCATAAATTGCATTTTTTAGAGAAATAATTCATTTGCTCATATAAAAGTTACATCCCGATACAATATATGACTATTTGTTCAAGCAATACACGCTTCGATTTACTTTGAAATAATCATGTACTATAAAAAGATGACAATCTTGCGTGTTCGCGATTTGCAGTGGTGCTAAAAATGCATGGACAGCTACTCAAGCCCACTGGTAGCCGAAAATACAAAGCGAGTCAAGCCCACTATACATGCATGTTCCGACAAAACAGTACATAAATGTGACTCACAGTTATCGCTCGAACTACAAGTGGATAGATCAGCTCTCAATTAAATTGCATAAACATTCCAACAAAGTTACTGAAGAAAGAGACAAAACAAACATTCTAAGTATCTTTACTCAAGAGGCCAATACAACAAATTCATAGGAGATGGATCATCATGATATCAAGGGTTAATACCCTAAAAAACCTTAAACTAGTACATTTGTGACAAATTTACCTTAAACTATTTTCTTGATCATAAAAAACCCTAAACTAGTACACATGTAACAAATTTATCCAGGCTAACTATAAAAAACCATAAACTGGTACATTTATGATAAATTTACGCCAAACTAATTTATTCGACCGCAAAAAACCCCAAACTGATAAATTTGAGACAAATATACCCTTCACTAAATTGGATTAATATCATAAAAAAAATCACAAAAATTGTAAACTAAGACAAACGGAGCATAAAATCTCAAATTTGTATACTAATCAATTATCACGTGTTATTTAACTTTATAATTTGACAATAAAATTTAACAAAAACTAATAGATGGTAAATTTATCATAAGTGTACCGGTTTGAGGTAAACTTGTCAAAGGTATACCGATTTGATTTTTTTGGTGGTAAAAAAAAATAGTTTGGGGTAAATTTGTCACAAAAGTGTCTGGGTTTCAGTTTTTTCAGGATATTAACCCTAATATCAAACATATATACCACGAATCAACTGCCCTTTGTTCATCATTTATTTTTACATGTGGTGACGTATGGTAGAATCTAAAGAGTTCTTTTATTTTATTTTTTGTACAGCTATGATTGGAGTAGTATTAGAACAGCGGTGTAAATAAAAGTTTCCGGTAGCGGATTCTTCACTCTTTATTTGAAGATTGTAACTACTCACCTTTCTATTTGAATGGAAACATTAGCTAATTTTTGAATCATTATTTTGTTTTTCTATATCTCACATTCACTAGACAATCCATTGGAAACAAGACATAAATGCATTTAATAGAGTATAAATTTTTACTCTGAATTAGTGATAGAGAATAAATTTACATATGAAAAGTTGAATCTACAAATCACAAAAATGTAAAGACATAAAACATAAAAACATAATATGTATGTCTATATAAACATATGATTGATGGCCAAAAATGGAAAGCTAGTCAAGTCCATTGTATATGCATGCACCGGAAAAACAACAATAAATGCGCAACGCAATTTTTGATTGATCTGCAAGTAAAGGGATTAGCCTTTTATTAAATTGAATAAATAGTCTAACATAAATGACAAAGAAAAAGGCAAAACAAACATTACAATTATGCTTACTTGAGAGGAAAGCAACGAATTTATAAGAGATTAATTATCATAATATCAACATATATACCACAAACTATCGGCCTTCATCATTTGCTTTCCCATGTGGCGACACTTGGTAGAATCTAACGAGTTCTTTTTCTTGTTTTTTTTTTTTTTTTTGTACAGCTATGAATTTGACATTAATTACTCCGTAGCGCATTAACGAATTAATCGAATTAAATAGTCCATAATTACTTTTATTACATGTACGTTATTACATTTGTGCATCAATAATGCCTATTGCACAATTTAAAAAAAAAAAAATTAGTTGCAAAGGAATCATATAATGTTTTTGAAATCAATAATTTGTGATCTATTATCGAGCGTGTTATCAGTAAAAGCAATTTTGATGAATTAATATTCAGAGTGGTTATATTAGTTTGCTAGCAATACTAAAGAACTAAGACTATCCAACACCCAAAAAGGAAGAAGAGATGAGTGACTAATGTAAGGAAACAAATTAGCCACCTACGATATTATGATGCAACCAAAAAATGGCAACTTTGAAAAGGCGGACATTATGTCACTAAAGAAAGGAGGATATTTGGCCCAAAAAGGAATTGAACAAAAGTCCCACACATTAATGAAGAAGATATCGAACCTTGTTTGATGCATTCTGAAGAATCTCCTCTCTATAACTTTTCAAGGACATTCCCTCTTCAGAATCTCTGATTGAGTTCCCACACTCCACTATATCGAGCTCACAATCATCTGGTATCTTTGTGAGAGATGCATCAATAAACCTTCTCAATGACGTGCACTTTGTAACCCCCAAGGTTTTCAAAGTCTCTAACTCGTCCAGGCCCTCAACATTAGTAAGTACCTTGCACCAGTAAATTTCCAATTTCTTTAAGTTCTTCAAGTATGATAACCCACTTATTCTCGTCAAAGATTTGCAATATTTAACGGTCAAGTCTTCCAACGATTTTGAGAGACTCCTAACTTGTATCTCGACTAGCTTTGGACATCCTGACACATCCACTTGCCGTAGCTTTGTTAGTTCCGAAGAAATGGATAATCTCTGAAGCCGTACACAATCCTCAATAGCGAATTTCTCCAGTCCCGGAAGTCCCGCGAGTGGGATGTCTTCCACTTCACACGAATAGAGCCCTAAGGTAGACAAATTTCTCCAACTCCAGTCGAAGGATGGAAATTGCTTGAGGGGTTTTAAGTCCAAGCCTTTCAAAACAAGCTCTTTTAGATGAGAAAGAGAAGCCAACTCCAGAGGTGCAGGGACATTTAGTAGTTTTAAATCCAACTTTTCTAGTCTAGATAACCTCCCAATCCACCTTAAATTGCATCCTCTGACTAGGTTTGATTCCTTTGTTTCCAAAGAGTCATCCCATAGTTGCAGTTCGACCAACTTAGTAAGGTTCGACAGATCAGCGATTGAGCACAATGATTTAGATACAAGTAGACGGGTCAAATTAGTGGAAAGCTCTGGCAATTCTTGAATCTCATTACACCAGCTAAAGTCTAGGGTTTGAAGGTGATGCAGCATGTTGATTGTGCTCGGAATTCCACAAATACTGGTGCATGCTAAATTTAGGATCTTTAAAGATGACAATTCTCCGATAGAGTCAGGAAGTTTTCTTATCCTCGTACCTGATAAGTCTAACTCTATCAATGAGGTTAAATTCCCAAGCGAGCTCGGAAGTTCTCTTAACTTGAAGCATCCCTGCAAAGAGAAGCGCATAAGCTTCGCTAGTGTCCCCACTTCTTCAGGCAAATTTGTAAGACCCTTGCAATTCACAATCTCTAACTCAATCACAAGCTCTGGCAATTCTTGAATCTCCTTACACCGGCTTAGGTCTAGGGTTTGGAGGTGATGAAGCATGTTGATTGTCCTCGGAATTTTGCAAATACCAGTGCCTACTAATATTAGGATTCTTAAAGATGACAATTCTCCAATGGAGTCGGGAAGTTCCCTTATCCTCGTATTTGATAAGTCTAACTCTCTCAGTGAGGTTAAATTCCCAACTGAACTCGGAAGTTCACTTAACTTAGAGCATCCCCGCAAGGAGAGATACTCAAGCTTCACTAGTGTCCCCACCTCTTCAGGCAAATTTTTAAGACCCTTGCAATTCACAATCTCTAACTTAATCAATGACCGTGGATCTCTAATGAACTGCACCTATCCAACACAAGAAAACAAAGGAGATAAATCAGCCACCTAAGAAATTATGATGCAATAAAAAAATGGCAACTTTAAAAGAAGTGCATATTGTGTCGCTAAATAAAGGAGGATATTTGACCTAAAAACGAAGTACACAAAAAGTCCCACACATTGACAAAGAAGGTGCCGCACCTGAAGAATCAATTCTCTATAATGCTTTAGGCGCTTTCCTAAAAAATCACCAAAATCTATGATATAGTCTCCACAACTATTTATATAGACGAGGCAATCATCTGGTATTTTTGTGCAAGATGCATCAATCAACCTTTTCAGTGACTTGCACATTTCAACCCTCAAGTATTCCAGAGACTCTAGCTCATCAAGGCCCTCAACATTAGTAAGTACATGGCAATCTTGGATATTCAACTTCTTCAGGTTCTTCAAGTACAATAGTCCACTTATTCTTGTCAGAGATATGCATTGATTAACACCCAAGATTTCCAATGACTCCGAAAGATCCGCAACTCGTATCTCAACTAGCTCTTTACAACCATATAAGGTCACTCGTTGTAGCTTTCGTGATTCCAAAGGAATGAATAATCTCTGAAGCCGCATACAATAGGAGATACTTAATACTTCCAGTCGTGTAAGTCCCTCAAGTGGAATGTCTTTCACTTCACAATCACTGATCCCCATTAACAAACACCTCCAATTGTGGGTGGAGGATAGAAGCTGCATGAGGGGTCTTAAGTCTAGGCCTGTCAAACGAAGGACTTCCAAATGAGGAAGAAAAGCCAACTCTAGAGGTGCAAGGACGTCATGCAGACCTAAATCTAACTGTTTCAGTTTAGACAAACTCTTAATCCACCTCAACTTGCATCCCGTGAGTGGTTTTGAATTCTTTTGAGCAAATCTCTTTTTACTTAGTAGCAGTTCCTCCAAACAAGTAAGATACGACAAATTAGGGACCGAAAGCAATGATTCAGATTCAATACGTAGACAGGTCAAACTTGTGGGAAATTTCGGCAACTCTTGAATCTCATGACAATTTGATAAATCGAGCATTTGGAGGCAATGAAGCATGTCGATTGTCCCTGGAATTCTACAAATACCAGTGGATTTCAAATTTAGGATTTTTAAAAGCGACAATCCTCCAATTCCATCAGGAATTTCACCTTTCATTCCTTTATGCCCAGAAAGATCCAGTTCTTCAAGCTTTACCAACATGCTGATGCCACTAGGAAAATGCCAAGCATGATCCTCCTGATGACGTATTGCGAAATGCAAGACTCGTAATGATTTTAACTTTTTAATGGAGTTAGGGAGTTCCCTTATCTTCGTACGAAATAACCACAACTCTTCTAATGAGGTTAAATTCCCAAGTGAGCCTGGGAGCTCTCTTAACCCAGAACATCCCCGCAATGAGAAGCGCTGAAGTTTCCCTAGTGCCCCCACTTCTTCAGGCAAATCAGTAAGACCCCTACACTCTTCAATCTCTAACTCAATTAACAATCGTAGTTTTCCGATGAAACTTTCAATTCTCTTCAAACCCTGGCAATATGCAAGAGTTAACCTCTCTAAACTCAGGCACTCAGAGAAGTCTGGGATTCTCGTTATGCCATTACACCCACTAAGAGATAGAACTTTCAAAGCTCGTGCCCTCTGCAAAAAAGGATGGCATGTCAAGTGCAAGAACCAATGCATAGTAACACCGAGATTATTACACTAGGATTAAAACATATGATTTACCTTGATCAAGTCCCATACTTTTGAATCATCTTCGAATTGATTGCAGACAAGTTTGAAAACAGCAAGATGCTCCAAATACATATTGTCTGCTTTCATATCAAGCCTTGAAATAGCCTTCAAAGGACCCTCCATATAAATGCATTTCACATTTGAAGGACAATTTGCAAAGTCCCCAGTAAAAGTTACTGAATCTAACTTGAGGAATCTTAGGTTTGGAAACCTTTCAAACACTTCTTTTGTGATCGCCAAGTTACCATAACCATTTATCTTAAGCGCTTGAACCTTGTCTTTCCTCTGCAAGTGAAATTTTGCAATGGTGTGAAGAAGTTAGTAAACTTCCAACCATGATGTTTTACAATCTTGAATGGATAGGGAAAAAATGATGAACATCCTAAATTAAGCAGGAATCCTTTATTGTAGGACATACAACGTCGATTTGAAAAATGGACATTTCTTACTTACCTCTTTGGTCCTTCTAATTTCAAGGGCTTGTTTGGGGCCAATCAACAGCCTACTTCGGTTGCCAAGGTCATTTGGACTTTCTTGATCGACGATTCGCCTTCCCATGTCTTTGAGTTGATCATGCATCCAGAACTTATCATTGTCCAATATCTTTATCAAGCACCTACTGATAAGGACAGGAATTCCTATGTTGGGATAAAATCCACAATGATCCCACACGTCAATTGCATTGGTCTTCTTCTCATTGAAAAAGAAGCATGCTATATCGAGAAAAATTTGTTGTTGATATTCCTCTAGGTCTTCATAGCTAATCTTCAACTTCTTCAGAATCTCTTCCTCAGGTACCTTCCTTAACTTGATCTTAGTCTCTTTCCAAAATGCTTTGTCTTTCCCTTTAAGTAACGAACCTATCACTTCAACAGCCAAAGGAAGCCCTCCCGTCCTTAAGACAAGTTCCTTGGAAAGCGCATGATAATCATCCGAAGGAAAGTTTTTTCCAAAGGCATGCCGACAAAAAAGCTCAAGTGCAGGAGCATCATCCATCTTAAGCATCTCATACGGTATAATTTCATCTTTAAATTCCTGACCTTGCAAAATAGTCTTGTTTCTCGTTGTAATAATTATTCTAGATCCTGAATGTAACGAATTGTTTCCTATTAGTCTCTTAATATGGTCTTTATTATCAGCATCATCTAGAACCACAAGGACCTTCTTAGTGCTAAGTACTTCTCCAATCCTCCTCATTCCTTGTTCAACATCCTGGACTCCTCCTGCAGATCCAGAATCAACAATGTCAGACAATAGTTTTTTCTGCAATTGGACTATGCCATCCTCGGTCGACATCTTTTCTCGAATGTTCTCAAGAAAACTAGAACACTTTCCAAAGTGGGAAAGTAGTTCATTGAAGACGACTTTGGCAACGGTTGTTTTACCAATGCCACCCATTCCATAAATTCCAATGACCCGCACATTACGATGGTTGACATCTAATAACTCTGTCAAGCGCTTTACCCGATCATCAAGTCCGACTAAATGTTCAGGCACTAATCTTTGTTTCAGCTTCAGTTTCTCCAAAACCCTTTCAACAACCAATTTGACAATCGTTGCTTGGCTGCCATATACAAAAGCGCTTTCATTAGTTGACTAGATCTACCCACGCATCACACTTCGGATAGTGAAAACTTTAACTTGAATAAATTGAAGCACATCAAGGACGAGATCCAAGTACACCGAATAATTAGTATGGGCTAAATTAGCATGATTCACTTTATATGTTTTTCATATGTAGGTTATAGAAATGTCTAAAGACTATAGTATTCCCTTACGCAGTAGCCAAAGTAACCAAGTGGTGGATACTATATTGTGCATCAACAAAAATTTGACATTTATAGCTAAGCCTAGAAAAACTTTCAGCACTTGTAACGGGAGAATCATGAAGAGAAATGCAGCGCTGTACATTGAAGCTTGTAGTTTGCTCTCGCTTCTATTGAATATTGAGACATTATTTTGCTTCACCAAATCTTAGTTTCCTTGGGTAATCATAGACAAAGCAGAGGATGTAAAGTTGAATGAGAGCAGCGTTAGGTAGTTTTCAATACTTCCCATTACAAAAAGAATAAAAGAAATCTTTCTACAGGAAACACCGTATTCCATACAACAAAAGGAAAAGAAGAAACAGGTAAAGAGTCTTAAAAGAGTAAATTACCTCTCATCCTTTTTTACGTTCCATCCCTTGATTTTACCTACCTCTACAAGAGCCTTTCTCCACTCGACTTCTTCTACAGGAAAATTCTTCTCAAGTTCCAGTAAAGCATCGCTATATAGTGAAGTTCTAAGCTTAACGTCCTCAGGTTCCACGTGAAAAAAAATGGGGAAGGATGCATTTTTCACCCTCTGATTTAGACACGTTGTCTCTTATGTGCGCAAGCTCACGGAGACACCATTTGCTGGAAGCATAAGTCACAGAGAAGATGGGTATGTAGATCATGGAGCTGTTGATAGCACGTAGAAGGTTTCCACCAATCACTTCACCGACGCGGAGTTCATCTTCGTCCCTGAATACTCGGACTCCCGCATTTACCAAGTCGCAATAGAGGAAGTCTGTGAATCCATGACGAGTGTCAGGTCCTCTGAAATTCAAGAACACTTGATACTCACCCCCTAATGCTCGTGCAGTGTCGCTACTCGATCCAGCCTCCGAGTTCGCCATAGCTAGGAAGCTGATTACTTCCGGATCTCTCTCTCCCCTGTAGAGAAAATAAGTTGGCGTGGCATGGCCTAGCTTAAGAAATGAGCAGAGACTTTTGAGGCAAGTGATAAAAAAGTAGACAACAGTGAAGGTGCGCAAGACTTTTTTAACAAAGTTTCGAAATTTTAAAAAGACTCATGGGGAGACTAGGGGTAATCGGGTCCAGGGTGTGTAGGGTCTAGACCTGAACCCTGTACCCGACCCTGTTATAACTGATTCTCTTTTTTTGGACCCTATACCCAACCCTGTTTCCGACCACCCTGTTTTTCTAATCCGGGAACAGGGTTAACCCTATTAATATTGGAACCTGTTTTGCATAAAAATTGCTGTACAGCACTCATATGTAAGATAAAGCGTTGGTGGTTATGATGATGATAAGAACCAAAGGTCACTATATAAGCATTCTCAAGGGAAAACAGAAAAGAGTTCATCTTTCAACATGAAAATTTTTTGGGCACGTAGAGGACCATTCTAGACCAATATTACAAATCCAAGAGCAACTTGGCACTTTAAAAACATCAAGCCTGATTAAGCCTTAAACATGTAGCAGTTAAAACGTCGTTTATTTCCAGTTGAACAAAACAGCCCTGCATCAGATAACTGTTGTAGAATTACAAATTAAAAATAACAGCACCCTATCCATAACCACGATACATACATGGCAAACAACAGAGACCAATGCATCACTTCTTCCAGGATGAAAGTTTCTTGTTATATATAATACCTTGAACTATACATTCATTTCCATGAAAGAGAGGTGAACTATCATTTCTAGCTTGCAAATATTGACAGTTTAGAAGTCAAACACGAAGATGACCGTTGTAGTACCAGGTGCATACCTCAGAAATGAAAGCAGCAACCCAACGCAACTACTGAGGAGCTAGGCAATAAAACCATACTGGGGAAAAACCAATGTCCATGAGAAAAAAACCAGCATTTATTATAAAGTATTGAAGAGATACATGCAGAAAATTCATAGACCAACAACCGACATTAACATAAAAATAGCGCAAAACCCTATAAGTATGCCAGTCAATGGAATCAATCTCTAGTTCAGCACTCAATAACAAGCTAAAGTACATGGTTACAAAAAATTCTAGAGACAATATGCAGTAGATAAAAAGCACTATAGCAATAATCAAGTTCAAGAAAAACCCATCTAGCTTCACAGGATAGAAAGAAACTCAATATAACTAGTCACCTCTGTTCTTACTCTTTTTTTTCCCTTTCCTCTGCCGAGCTCTGGACAACAACTAGCTCACCCCCAACGTCTCACTAGCGGTTCCTTCTTAGAATTCCAAGGAAAACCCAGAACTCAAGATCCAAACTTGGATCAAGTTCAAGAAAAACCTAGAACTCAAAATCCAAACCTGGTTCGAGTTCAAGAAACACCCAGAAGTTCAGAACCCAAAAGAGAGGAAGGTAACCAACAAGTTTTAAAAACTCAAGGGTATCATAGGACGCGACGAGCGAGCCATGATCGAGGGGGCAAGTCAACACGGGGCAGCTGGGATGCAGCTCACCAACCCAGGAGCCGAAACGTACACTACCAAATTCGACCCACCATTTCAACGCAAACACTTTCAGCTCATAGAGAGAGAACCTCGGAGCGAGCAATGGTGAAGAGCACCAAGGCAGTGTTCCTGTACGTCGGGAGGCACACGAATCTACCGCCATTCACTGCGTAATCGCACGAACGAATCCGTATCAACCCAAAGCAAACTCCAAAAACTCGACACAAGCTGGAACACCCGAGAGAGACCTTGGAACCGGGTGCAGACGACGTCGAGGGGGTGCGTGGCGACGATGGTGGCGAACCCGGCGACAGCTCCGGCGGTGGCGTTCTCCCACTGACAGATCTGGCAATGGCACGACGAAGGAAAAGCAAGTCTGCAGGTGAGAGGTAAAGATAGAAAGGAATTAGGGTTTTGGATTTTAGGTTGGTTTATAAACCGATTCTCAAACCGGTTTCCAAACCGGTCCAGTCGATCCGGTTTCCGGATGGGTAATCTCTCGGAACTGGTTTCAATCGGAACCGGTCCCCGATCCTGTTTTCCGGGTGGGCCGATCCGGGAACCAGGTTTATCCGATCCGGTTGCCCACCCGTAAGGGAGACTATAAAGACCACCAATAAAAAAAATCCTTTTCTTTTCCCTTAATTAAAGCATCCAATCCCTAAACTGTCGAGAAATCTCCAATCATGCCCATAACCTTTTTTGGTTCTAACAAAAAAAAGTATAATATTTAGGAACTTAATAGAACGATCATTTTTTTAAAAAATTTATGGGGCAATTATAATGTATAAAAAATTGTTTTCAAATTAAAAAATAGAAATCTGGAAAAAAAAAAAAAAAAGAGCAATCTAAAAAATTTGTTTCTAAACGTTTTTCTTTCAGAAATACACTTCAAATTAAAAGCGCGCCTATATTTTAGCACTTTAAGCCGCTTACAAATTGCGTATTCATATATATTTGGATGTCGAATTATTAAGAAAAAAAAAATTGGGCTAAATTACCTGCGGCGAACTTTGAACCCAACCTCGAAGCCTCCTTCCGGCGTCGCCGCCGGCAGAGTTGTCCGCGCCGCGTCTAGGCTGAGGCCGCTGCGTGTCCAGGCCGAGCCGCCCCTCCGTGTCCAAGACGGAACGCTTCAGATCTGTGGACCAGAAGAAGACGACCGAGCTGTCATCGTAAGTGACGAGCCGTTCACAGATCTGAGCGCTCAGATCGTCGCTAGCAAAGACGGCGGCGCTTGTTACTCACGCTGACGTCCGAGGGGTGGGCGCGGAGGTTGGAGCTCAGATCTGCGGAGGAGAGGCCGTCTTTGGCTGACCACCGCTATGCGTCTCTAGGTCTGTGGACTAGCAGCTCTATCGGCCAAGGCACAGTCGCCGGGACGACGGAGGGGTGGACGCAGCAGTCCGCCGTCGCTCAACAGCCAGATCTGGAATTCTATTGCCGGGCGAAGTGTCGGGCGAAGAGAGAGAGAGAGACACCGAGAGACAGTGAGAGTTTTTATATCCTTCATTTTTTAAAACCCTTTGTCCTTTCTTGTCTTTTTCTTGTTCTTTTTTGAAAATGGGTCTGTCTCACCATCAAAAATAATCTTTAATGCACTTATTTCTTCTCGTAATTCGGATTATGATATGGAGAAATTCTGCTTATAGTTTGGGAATTTTGGCAACCTGAATTCAGTGGATTCATTTCCTTTTTTATTTAAATTTAATTTTTAATATGCTTCAAATAAATGTCTCGTCTGTTAGTTTCATTTAGATATAAGATACAAGATCTATTTTATGTATAGTTCTCGCGTGTTAAATACCCTAATTTAAAAATATTAAGTAGAGGCTTTTTCACATGCTACTAGGGGTGTGCAACCGGACCGGGTTTACCCGGTTCCTAGTCCGGCCCACCAAAAAACAGTCGAGAACAAGTTTCGGTTAAAACGGGACTGGGGAACCTAGGTTCTTAAAACTCGAGACCACTGTTTAAACCGGTGCGGAGCTGGTTCCGAGGATTACCCACCCGGAACCGGTTCGACCAGACCGGTTTGGGAACCCGTTTTACCCCCACAAAACCCTAATTTTATTTCTATCTTTACCTTCGAGAGGCGCAGACGACGAGAGAACCAAACTTCCCCGAGCTCCTCTCCGGTTCCCCTCGCGCTCGCACCACCGCCGCCAAGCTCCTCCTCCTCCCCCCGCCCCGCCGCCCTCGCCGTCACCATCACCGTCATCATCATCGTCACCCCCGACAACCTCCACCTGCCGACCCCTTCCTCGCCTCCTCCTCCTCGCTCCAACCTCTCGTCTTGCCTTCCCAGGCCCCGCGCCACACCCGCCGCGGTGCGCTTCGGGCTCTGTTTTCATAGCCTTTTTCCAACGTGGATTTCGACTCATAAAGGTGGTTTTTGTTTGGTTTTACGGGTGATGGGGTGGAGCAGATTTGGAGTTTGGGTGGCGGGTGGTGGTGGCCACGGTGATCGGTTTTTAGGGTCGGCGTGCGGGACGGTGGGTGGCGTCGGGGCAGCCCGGCATTTTCGTGCCCATGCTCACCCTCGTCGTCGGGTTCGACACCAAGTCTCTGCTGCCATCTCCAATTGTGAGTCGGACAAAATTCCTCGGAATATCATAATCTCCTTCTCAATCACTTTTCTGTTTCCTTCTTTTAGTGCCGTTGCAAGTGGTCATTTGTACGGGATTCGGTGCCTACCATAGGTTGCAATGAGATTATACTAGAGTTGGAATGAGATGTGACGTGACGGTGGTGAACACTTTCCTTTTTACCTTGCCACACGCGTTGAAGAGCACACAGAAGTAACCAAAAGGAAGGAAATCATTTTTTAACGAGCTTAGATTGATAATTACGCTTGAAAAGTGGAAACTTTTTTCTCTGTGTTCATTGTTTCAAGTCCAGTGTTTTTTTTTTTTTTTGTTGATTTGAGGTTTGTTTATGAATTGTTTCCTTTTTTTTTTTTGGCCTTTCCTTGTTTCTCTAGCTAAAAGAGCTGGGAAGAATTATGCCAACTTCTCAGCAAGGACTTTTGTTAATTAAAAGTTTTGGTATTTGTGCAGGTATGATAATGGGGGCATCCACGGCCTCTGTCTGGTACAACCTGAGAGTACCCCATCCGATGAGGGAAGTTCCCATCATAGACTATGATTGGGCCCTTCTGTTCCAGCCCATGCTAATGCTCGGCATCACCGTCGGTTTAGCGCTTAGTGTGGTCTTCCCTTACTGGCTCATCACCGTTTTAATCATCATACTCTTTTTAGGTTTGTCACTGGAAAATTATGTTCAATTCTTTCTCGTTCTGCTTTCCACTATGATTTCTTTAGCTCCTCCTGTAAGTAGAACAATTTAGTTATTGACCAAAAGACTGTCAACATTTTTCTTGGCCATTTGAATGATTAGGAACCTCTTCAAGGTCGTTCGCAAAGGGGTTGAGATGTGGAAGGAAGAAATAGTCTTCAAGGTTAGTTTGATTCGATTAAGCAAGCAAGTCAATGGTAGGGGTTATTTAACGCACCCGACTAATTTTGATCTTGATATTTTTGCTTTGGGGATTGCAAAAAGAATTGGCCAAGCAAAGCAAGATAACTCATCTAGACTTGCTTTTCTAAGGTTAATTTTTATGCAAAATAAGTTCCAATATAAACAAGGTCAACCCCGTTTGGAAAAAACGGGTGGGCCGAGAAACAGATCCAATAAAAATAGGGTAGGGAACAGGGTCCAAAAAAGGAGAACCGGTTATAACAGGTAGGGAACAGGGTTCAGGTCTAGACCCTACCCATCCTGGACCCGCTCACCCCTACATGCTACGGATCTTTGCCGCGGAAAATTATATGCACTCGCCACTAATTTCATGAGTACATCTAATATATGTTAAGCACCTCTAACGGCCACGTGGAGATTGGGATTCGGATAGGATCAAGAAAACCTCCTGGGGGCATATCCCAAGTGGGGTTTTGAGTTTTGCCATTGTCAGATCTCCCTTTTTTTATTTTTTTATAATATAAATCTCGATTGCATATCTTGATTAGAGAGTCTAATGCTTGATTGACTTTGAAGCTAAAAATGATTGATGGACATGTCGAAAGTTTCATATGATGTCGTCATGCGTGGGGATTTTATCTTGTATAGAAATCACGTGGGCCCCACGTATCATTTTGTATATTGGGCTCGGATTTTAGTATATGTTGGAAAAAGATAGGTTGGGAGAGTCTAGTTATTATTTTTGGGGTAGGAATAGTATATGTGCGAATACTTTTATACGGCGTCACTCGAGTGTTAAAATCTTCTTTCTTCTTCTTTTTTTCTGCTTATTTAAATATCACAAATTTAAAAAATCAATCACTTAAGTGTCACTTTCAATTTACCTCGTCGAAGAAGCTAATGTGATTGCATAAAATATTTTTTAAAATCTTAAAATATTTTAAATATTTTTTATTATAATTTTTGAATTTTTTTATTTTTATTTTTTGCCTCTTTTTTTTAGGGTCTACGAGGGTCACTAGCGATCCTTGTCGACCATAACCACCTCGCCCTTGGCCATGAAGGCCCTAGGCGAGGCCATCACTTTGGGTGACATCTAGCTTTGGGTGGTCACGAGTAACGTCACCCAAAGTAGGCGAGGGTCGTCGCAGCTTGGCCTAGAGCCTTCGCAACAAGGGTAAGGTGGCCCTTGCCCAGATCTGATTGCGAAGGCCCTGCGCAAGGCCATTGGGGCCTTGTCAACCGCTAGCGAGGCCGCGATAGCCCTTGCTTGCTCTAGGTGGTGTTGCTTGTGGCGTAGTGTCACCGAAGGCCTTCATGGTCGAAGGCAAGTGAAAAAAAAAAAGAAAAGAAAGAAAAGGTTTTGACACTAAAAAGCAAAATACAAAAAAAAACTAAACAATTCAAAAAAAAAATCACATAGGACATTTGTTGGAAGTAGTCAAGTGATCGATTTTTTTTCGATGTGATACTCAAGTGAGTGAAAAAAAGTTTTTGACATTCAAGTAAGCACCGTGCGAAAGTTTTGGTACCACTGTCTTATGCCCTTTTTTTTGCAACCTCCAAGACCGGGAGGAGAGAGGTTGTTGTCGCATCTTTGCAGGAGGGGACCAGGTGGGGGGATCGGGGACGAAGATGGAGCGTGTGGTTTGCCTTGCAAATTGCAATGACTTTATCTTGAATGGACCTAGTTGTGAAATCGATTTGATTGAGTGAGATGAAATAGGATTAAGATAGGATGGTGTGCATTTCGAATCGAAATGTTAAGATATTGAATTTGACATGTCAAAAACAAAATTATTAAAATATGTGACTAATCGTAAGTAGATGGATAAGGAAGTGGATTATGTTCAAATTTAGAAATCCAACTAGTTTGAGGTATTATTTTTGTGAATTGATAACGAGCATACAAAATTTAGAATTGATAGCTTTGTATTGCTGAAGTACATATAATATAATGAAAAAACTCTGTTGAATACTAATCAAATGAGTGATATGTATCGTGTTATGATATTTTTGGGAATGTGATATAGTTATTATGATATATAGTATTTGCTCAAAATAGTATTGTGACTAGAACATATGTCTTGAAAGAGAACAATATTGGCACTTTGGACTATAGATCAAAGAGAAATTGATTTTTAGAAGTGTTTCCCACTGAGTCATTCAATTTCAAATTGATAACCTATCTTTGATGAAATCAAGAGCAGGAGGGATGAACTTCACTCAGCAAGTGATAATTGACCAAAATATCACTCGACGCAAACGCACAAAAGAAATGTCATGATGTAAATTTAATGCAAACCTCTGCATGAGTCGAAAGTTGGCTAATACACCATGCCATGGTTCTTAAAGTTGGCTATTATGGAGCTGGCGTGCTATTCTCTACAGGTCCACAACTTGGTCTAGCATCAGTATTCCAAGTGGGCACCATGGATAGTCATGCTTTTCAATTTGTACTGGTAATATAGAAGAGGGAGAAGGCAAGGGGGGGGGGTGGTGTGTGCGGGGGAAAGGGGGCAACTTTTGTTCGGTGTACGTTGTACATTGGACCGAAGAACTATTCATGCGGACGGGCTAATTGAAGCACTTGGGTTCTTAACTAGCAGTCCCAACAAGATTGGGCTTTCTCTGCTAGAGCAGCTGTTCAAGCCCATGAAGCATGGAAGATCCCATGTTTCAGGTTGTCCTGCTCTACTTTCAATATAAGCAATAAATAAAAAGATCTCTATCATCCCCAAAATGAAGGGATAGAAAATGTATGTAATTAAGTGGTTGTTACTGCCCAGACTTCAATGGTCTCTGCTCATATATTTTAAGATCCGTTCATTTCGTGGAAAATTTCTAGAAAATATTTTCTCAAAAATGACAATATTTTTTTGTGTTCGGCTAAAACCTGAAAATGTTTCGGAAAATATTTTCCGGTGTTCGGTAAAGAAAAATATTTTTTAAGACTTCACCACTTAGGCATGCATCACTTACCGATCTATAAAGCCATCAAATATAAACTTGTCTTTAAATCCAAGCAAACTTGCTTCATATCTTTGTTCCCTCATTGTCGTCAAACACTCATCTACTCTAAAAAAATGTTCATATGGATTTTAAAAAGAAACAAAAGAGAAAAGAAGTAAAGCATGTATAACCCTAATGAGAATTCTCTAGTTGAGTGGCATGTTCTCTCCTTATGTCTTTTATGTTCTAATAAACAAAAGAAAAAAAAAAGCAAAGCATGTAGAGCCCTTTACTTAACCAATGTACAACTATAGGGTAGAGCAAATAAAGAAAATGATAAGCAAGAGTGTAGAGTGCGAGCTTGAGATCGACGAGCTCAAGATTTGCCTAGCAACGGTCGACGACTAGCCAAGAAATAAGAAGATGGGAAACAAAGAAAAGAAAAGGAAAGAAAAAGAAGAAAAGAAGAAAAAAATAGAAAAGAAAAAGGAAATAAAAAAATAATTTGAATTAAAAAATAATTCGAATAAAAAAAGAAAAGAAGAAGAAGAAAGGGAAGGAGGAAGTGAGGCTTTGTAGAGATATGGAATAAGAGAGATCAAGTGAGGAAAATATTTTTCACTTTTGAAAAAGTGAAAAATATTTTCCCTTAATTTAGAAGACTTTTTTTTTCCTTTTATGGAAAATATTTTCCCCTAAGGAATTCATTTTCCGTGAAAACGAACGCTGGAAAATCTGAAAAACGTTTTTCCGGAAATTATTTTCCGCAAAATAAACGGAGCTTTAATTTCTCTGGTGAGATAATCCCAATTGAGTTTCTGTTAAAGTTTCCTTTTCTTTCTTTGGGTGAAAGAATGAGTTTACATAAGTTGATATTATAACATGAAGAGGAGTAATGCCACGTCAAACTGTATGTACTATGGTGGACAGCCTGTTGAGAAAAATCGTAGAGCATAATCTCCAGCTTCTCCCGAAAGCTTCCTGAGCGAGAGGAGAGGATCGAGGCGAGCGAAGAATGCAACAGTCTAATTATAGGCAAAATTAGGAGTAGATAAATGCATTTCTCCTGAATTTTGTGAATTAATTGCTCCATTGCAGAAGTTCGTCTTTAGGCAAAAACGAATGCAATCAGGTTCAAAACTAGTTTTAGATGGAGACCCATGCATTTCTCCAAATTGAATTTCTGTTTGATGTTTCTTTTTCATTTTACATAATTTCGTTCTTTTCTAGATTTTACTTTTTAAATTTTGAAAATAAATTCTTATATTATAATTGCCACATAAGAGGCCACATCGACATTAACGGCCACGTCAGTATCTATATTTAATGGAAGGACCAACTCAAACGATAAAAAAAAAGGTTTAGGGATCTAATTATATTAAAAAATGTTGAGAGATCTGATTAAATATTTTGCTACAATTCGGGATCTTCGAATTTCTTATTCCTTTTTTTCTTTTCCGTGCACATGATGGGGCACGTCAATCAACTCTCACAAGGTCGATAGACTGTGCATCGCACGAAATTATCATGAACTATTTTAGGCACGACATTTTCTAGAACTTTGAAGCTTTGATTACTGCTTGTAAACACTACTCATTGTTGCAGGGAAGACATTTCGCATTAAAACATTTCTTACACGCTGAAATGATAGGAAAGCTTCCCATGAGATCCTTATTAGTAACAGAGCAGTAGCTTCACATTTTCTGTATTCATTCACCTAACAAATCATGACATGCAGAATATCAACAAGGAGCCCGATTCAAACTAGTCCTAAAATTGCTCCTTCACAATTCTTGAGTTAGAACAACTCCTGTGGATGTTTTCGTTCACGATCTTCTAATTATGCCGCAACCTTGAATTCATAGTAACGTGTTTCCGCCTTGCATCTGCAACAGAAATGACCCAAACATAGTTTCCTAAGCACATGTTGGTTTTGAGACTCACTAAAAGAAAAATGGAAGAACATTCGAGGAAACGTGAACTTCACCATGACAAATTAGTCTTGAGTCTCCTCTTCTTGAACTTGAACCTCCACCCCTTCCTGAACTTGAAATAGGTACCCTTCCGGAACTTAAAGCCATTTCATTTCTTGAACCTGAAGCTGTGTCCATTCCTGGACAAAAAGCCCGTGCCATCTTGTGCATTGGAACCTTTACCGCTTCTTGAACTCAAACCTGTGCCCCTTCCCGAACGGAAAGTTGTGCCCTTTCCTGAATGGGCCTCTGTATCATCCTGAACTCAAAAGTCGTGCCCCTTCTCGAATCCACATCTGTCCTGTCTTGGGAACTCGAACCTGTGTTCCTCCCTGTATTGAAAAAAACGCTCTTTCCTTAATTTGAAGCCGTGCCTCTTCCTGAACTCAAGGCCATGCCACTTCTGGAACTCAAACCTCTACCCCTTCCTGAACTCGTCGCTATGCCCCCTCGTAAATGTGAAGCTATGCTCTTTCCTCTACTTTCATTAGCTGGACAGTTCCCTGAGCTCGAACAACCTCTAGCTCCACCTCCTCTGCCTCTATTTGCAGTTACTTGGTCAGTCACGACAGTCCTATCCCTCTTCATCTGGACCATATTAATCTTCCTGTAAGTATGTATACGTTTGGAGTCTATTTGCTAGTAACAGGTACGGAGAACTTAATTTCATCCCATCATTCTCAATCTGACGTGATCTGCACTGAAAGTTTAGAGAAGACAACGACAATATTCGTATCGAGAAAGTAGTCTTTTGCTGATTTGCAAGCTTTTCTTTGAAGCAAGCATGATATTGAACTTCCAAATTAATATGACGAGCTAAATGAACCAATGGAAAATTTAGAGATGGCGTTGAATGTTTTTTTTTTGGGTAACCGAGAACTCTACCACGGGCCCCTGCGCCCGGATAGCACCAAAAGGCCGGGCCCCTATATCTCGGGCGTTGAATGTTTGTTAAAAGTTCAGGACCTTATTGCACCAATTAAAAATTCAAGAACGAAGTTACATATTGGAGAAAGATTCGAAAATTAGTAGTGTCATTATATCTATAAAAAAGAAACACACAATCAAACGCACTAGACCACAAATCCGATTGTTTTTGCTTATTCTCTCCTAAGATTGGATTATTGTTCCACCAAGGAGTTTCCTCTCCCTCAACTGAGCTCATGATTATTTCTGAAATTAGTTAACGCTCGCTTTATGTGTTTTGGCCCCTAGTGTCTCTTCGCAGGTTATGGGGTAAAAAACAAACAATTCTTGTTAGTTGACCTGCACGTGGAAAGGTGAACTCCGAACCATATCGCATTAACATTCTAACGCAAAATCGAAAGAAAGAGTACAAAAACAAATCGTAATTTCATGAGCAATATGAAAATGGATTCATAGGACGGACCCAGAATACGCATAAATTAACGCAAATTTGATGGAAGAAAATGTCCGCACCTTGTGTGACTTGGATCCCAAGCGTGATGTTTTGCTAAGAATGTTCTCTATCTAGTTCTTCAAAGAGACTGGAAAGAAATTGCCCGAATCTTTGATAAACTCTCCGCGCGCACTCTCGTATTTTGACGCGGCAATAATCTGGTATATTTGTGAGAGACACATCGATCAACCTTTCCAATGACTCGGCATTGCAAGGCTCCCAAGAATTCCAGTAACTCTAGCTTGTCAAGGCCTCCGGCATCATTTAATCCATCAAACTCTTCGGGTTCTTCGAGTTTGACAGCCCAGCTGATCTACCTGGAGAAGCGCAGCCACGAGCACTGATATATTCTAAAGTTTCCAGAACACCCAGAATCACGAATGGATAAAAGTCAGACGAATTTCTCGAATCTCAAGGTGGAGCAGAGGGACCCTGCCGAGCGAGAACATATCAAACAGAGAAGACCGGGAGCTGTACAAGGAGTCGTAGGTCTAGTTCAGAGAGAGTAAGCTTTTCAACATGCGAAAGAGAACCCAATGCTGTCGGCGGCGCAGCGATGGTCATTGGGTTTGATGCCTTTGCACAAATCAGAGAGTCCTGCACAACCTATATGAAATATAATAAGAACTCCGTTGTACGCCAAAAAAGACTACGAATTTTTGCTTAGTCGAGCGCAACGACAGTCTCTAAGAGAAAAAAGGAGGACTTGAAAACGTGCCACTAAGTGTTGTGATACAAAGAACATTTTAAAGAGTAATTTTGTCCGAGAACTGCACCAGAGAAACCCAAAAAAGAAAAGAAGAAAAACAAAAAGAAGCATGCCAATATAAAAACTGAAGCACGAGTCTAAACTCTTTTGAGTGTCTAGTCATCGGCATGAACATGTATGAGTATACGTTCTTGACTCGTCTCTCGTTTTTCATCTATATATTTTTGAAGTGTGACTCAACTGGCCTGATTTTGACCCTTTTAAATTTCTAGGTCATAAAGAATGTACCAACAGTTGGATGATATTCAAGAGAGAACAAGATGTGTACGATTTGTACAATAACAAATGCCGAAAAAGTAAGGCTCAATGAGATTAATTCACATGGAGCTTGAGCTTTTAATAAGTTTTTTATGCACAGAATGACAAACTTGTCCCCCTAGGTCAAGCCCACCACAAAAGAGGTCACCACAACTTGAAAGTTCACAAATAGATGGTCACTTTAAAAAAAAAACTCTGGAGACACGTGTCAGCAGCCCCTTTCTTGGAGACAGCACATTGGTCAATCGAATCCGCGCCCCATGATCACTTGTTGGTTTTAAGTCTACCTAATAAAAATGTAGGAAAATTTAAGGAAAATAGAATTTTACCTTGACACGTTGAGTCTCCCCCGAAAAGTCATTGGTGTCGCCCCCAAAGAATGAAGAACGTGGATACCTACTAAACATGTCATATTACCTTAGATCTTCCGCTTGCTTCAGGGCTCGTTCGTCCCTGCCGTATTGTCCTTATCATGATTTCGACGTCTTAGACTCAGTCTTGGCCAAGCTTGAACCCTTGTCCATCCCTGATCTTAAACTCGTGCCCATTTTAGCCATGCCCCTTCCGGAACAAAGTCGTCCTCCTTCCTGAGCTCACAGTTGCACCCCTTCCTGAGGTTGAACCTCTGCTCCTTCCTGTACTCAAAGTCCCGCTGCTTCGTGGACTTAAAGAACCTTTGTCTGTACCGGATGTCGAGCTCATGCCCGTTTTCGTTCCACCCCTTACTAAACTCAAAGTTGTGTCCATTCTTGAACTCGAAGTTGGTCCCTTTCCTAATCTGCCCCGTTCTGTACTCATAGCTACGCTGTTTCGTGAACTTGAAGCTATATGCCCCTTCCTAGACTTGAACTTGCGCCCATTTCAGTTGTGCCCCATTCTTGATCATGAACCTCTACCTCTTTGTAAACTCAAAGCCCTGACCCTTCCTGAACTCAAAGTTGCGCCCTTTTCTGAGGATGAACCTCCGCCCCTTCCAAAACTCAAAGTCACTCTGCTTCGGGAACTTGAAGCTATGCCTCTCCCTGAATTTGATGCCATGCCCTTTCCTAAAGTAGAAGCTGTGTCCGTACCCGACCTCGAAGCACTGCTGTTTCTTGAAGTTGAAGTCATACCCCTTGCTTTGCCTCTTTCTGCGAGGTCCCTTCCTGGGCTTGAAGCACATCTAGTCCCACTTCCTCTGCCTGTATCACTCTTCACCTGACCCACGTTGAAGTTCCACATTAGTTTCGATGGCTGCATAATTTATTTTATTTTATTTTATTTTATTTTTTTGGAATGTAAGGACTGCACAACGTAAATAATGCAAATATTCAATACTTACATAAGAAAGGTCCCCTTCATCCTTTTAGCTTTGCAGGAGATCTCATGATGTTCATCTCCTTCGCACCTTTGGCAACTCGACCGAACATCATTTTGATCAGCAAGTTCCCCACTCTCATCTTTCTCCTTCTTTCTATTTTCCATAAACGTCGTTTTCCCTCCATTGACACTGCCAGAGTGCCCAATCCTTTTATCCCTCATTTGACTCCCATTTCCCGTGGCCTCAAAACACTCGAAATTGCCTGGCTTTGATTGGAAATCATCAATGGAGGAGGTGCCATCATTTTCCCTTTCACCCCCAAGACGCAGTGTCAGTCTTCATCGGGACTTGAAACGTCCCGCTCAGGCCCATCCTCGTCAGAATACTCATCAGTCTCCACTGGCCATTCGTCCCTCAACATCTTCATCATCTCGTCATCGTATTCTCCCTTCACTGCCCATTCGTCCCTCAACATCTTCATCATCTCGTCATCGTATTCTCCCTCCCACTCACTGTCAACCCCTCCCTCGACGTACAGATGAATTGATCTTCTTTTAGATGCTAGCTGCATCATTCCCTTCACTTGCTCTTCACTCTTGATCTCTGTGAGCAAGTTGCAGTATTCACCAGGTCTCTCGTACCACATTCTCTTCAAACGAAAACCGAAACCTTTAACGTCAGCAATCAGTCCTTTATATGTCACTGAATCAGGAGTGACATTTTTGTTTTCCCTCTTTATTCCACCAAAACAGTGCGACCTCTCACTAGGCTTCTTTACTCCAAGGTGGAATATGATTGTGAAGGGACGCTCCAACTGTGATTTAACAAGTTCAATGAGAGAGCCAAACAACATATGTATTAGTTATATATTAAATCCTTATGCTTATCTACCTAAAATCTAATAGGATACAGACATCATTCATTAGTTAGAGACAGGTCTAGGATTAAGTACTCTGATGTCCAGTGTAATATTAGTAACACTTATTTGATTTTTCTTTTATTATCTAATTTTGAACTTTTAATAAGTATGTGATGTAAATTTAAATTAAACATAAAATAAGTTAGATAATTATCTATCTGGGAGTACTATTTTATCACAGATTCCCTCTTTAAGGGGGGGGAAGGCATTAGAATGCCAATGTAAGTGAGACTTTCCAGCAGTGGCTTCTATACTCTTGATTTAAGGATTGTAACTACTAACTTTCTATATGAATGGAAACATTAGTTAATTTTTAAATCAGAAAGACATCCCCTGGCATGCGTTCCGAAGAAGCTTTCCCCTATACTGAACCCTACCGAGAAGTAGAGGGGCTCTCGCTCGAATCGGAACCTTTATGCGTTAGTAGGCTTTCGACTCAATCTAATAGCCTACCTATCGGGCGCCCATAAGTATATGAATCTATTCATAGAAAAAAATCAAGAGCCTATTGATTGCAGCTTTCTCCAGACCTCTGGGAAACCAGATTTGAACTGGTGACATGAGGATTTTCAGTCCCATTATTTTTCTTTTCTATATCTCACATTCACTAGACAATCCTTTGGAAACAAGACATAAAGGCACAAACAGAGTAGAGATTTTTACTCTCATTTAGTGATAAAAAAAAATAATCTAGATATAAAAAGGTTGAATCTACAAATCACAAAATGTAAAGACATCAATCATAATATATATAAATTCAATTGTTTTGCGTTTTGCAACTAAAAAAGTTTTGTTTTCTACTTTTTCGAATGAAAAATCCATAACCATGGGACACATTGTTTCAAATCATTTTATACAAGTTCGTCGGTTGCTGTATATTTTCTTAATCTAAAATCATATGCTTCAAAATTAATTGTTGTCTTTTTAAATTGCACGTTCAAGTGAAATAATATGTTCACTTGT
Organism: Eucalyptus leucophloia subsp. euroa; assembly: GCA_017140325.1. Lineage (NCBI taxonomy): Eukaryota > Viridiplantae > Streptophyta > Magnoliopsida > Myrtales > Myrtaceae > Eucalyptus > Eucalyptus leucophloia. Next base: position 50,099,719 of record CM029470.1, read on the forward strand.
ATGAAAGTTACATTGTGACATGACTTATAACTATTTGTTCAAGCAACATGTGCTTTAATTTACTTTAAAATACTCATGTACTATGCAAAAGTTATGAATCTGCATGGGGTGGCAATATGCTATGGTACTAAAAACGCATAGTTGACTAGTCAGGCTCACCGGTGGCTAAAAATAGACAACTAGTCAGGCCCATTGTAAATGCATGCACCAGCAAAACAACAAATAAATGTGTAACACAGCTAATGCTTAATTTGCAGGTAATTATATTAGCTCTAAATGAAATTGCATAAACAGCTAATATAATTACTAAGAAAGAAGCAAAACAAACATTCAAATTATTTTCACTCAAGAGGCCAACAATAAATTCATAGGAGACGGATCATTATGATTTTGAACATATATACCACAAAGTATCTGCCCCTTGTTCATCATTCATTTTCACATGTGGCGATTCGTGCCAGAATCTTCTGAGATCTTTTTTTCTCTTCTTTTGTACTGATCAAATCATTGGACATTAATTCCTTCACAACTCATCGATGCAAAAATTGAATCAAATAATCCATAATTACCACTGTTATATGTATAATTTCAAATGACTTCACTGGCAATATAAAGAACCGAAACTATCCACCAGCAATAAGCAAGTTGAGATAAAATAGGGAAAAAAAACGTGCAACCTAAGTAATTGAAGTATAACAGAAGCTGGGAACCTCAAAAGAGGGAGGAAATATTGCTTTAGGAACCGCCAAAATCCAACAACAAAAAAGGAAGTAAAGATGGGTGACTAATGTAAGGAAACAAATCAGCCACCTAAGACAATTACAGTGCAACAAAAAATGGCAACCTTTAAAAGGGCGGATATTTCGTGGTTAAAGAAAGGAGCATATTTGACCTGAAATGGGAAATTAAAGAAAGTCCCACACATTGATGAAGAAGATGTCGCACCTTATAGAGAAGAATCTCCTCTATGTAGTGCTTCATGGATATTATAGTAATCTGATTGCCAGTGTCTTTTACGAATTCTCCGCATTGCAGTATACAGACTTGGCAATCATCTGATATATATGTGCAAGATGCATCAATCAACCTTCTCAATGATGGGCTAGTGAAGACCTTCAAGGATTTCAGAGACTCGAGCTCTCCTACGCCCTCAACAAGTGAAAGTACATCGCACCATCGGATTTCTAATGTCACCAGGTTCTTCAAATATGATAACCCATCTATTCTTCTCAGAGATTTACACTCAGAAATACACAAATGTTGCAATGATTTAAAAAAACCCACTTGCATCTCAACTAGCATTGGACAATATTCCACCTCCACGTCCTGTAGTTTCATTAGTTTGGAATGAATGGAAAACCTCCTAAGCTGTTCACAATTGTAGACAGATATCTTCTCCAGTTGCGGAAATCCATCTAGCGGAATGTCTTCCACTTTACACAATCTAATATGTAAATTTGACAAATTTCTGAATTTTGAGTAGGGGGACGGAAGATGCACGAGGGATTTTAGGTCTAAGCCTTTTATTTGAAGAATTTCCAGATGAGAAAGAGAAGCCAATTCTAGAGGCACAGGAACGTCTAGCAGATTTAAAGTCAAACTTTTCAGTATAGATAACCTCCCAATCCACCTTAAATTGCATCCTGTGATTAGGTTTGGTCTCTTGCTTTCCCAAAAGCCATCACCTAGTTGCAATGTAACCAAATTAGTAAGGTTCGACAGATTAGGGACTAAGCGTAATGATACAGAACTAAGAAATAGACATGTCAAACTTGTGGGAAGCTCTGGCAATTCTTCAATTGAATCACAATGTGATAAATCGAGTGTTTGGAGGTGATGAAGCATGTTGATTGTCCTTGGAATTCTGCAAATGTTGCTGTGTTCTAAATTTAGGATTCTTAGAGATGACAATTCTCCAATTTTGACAGGAATTTCACCTATCATATCAAAATGCCCAGAGAGATTCAGCTCTTCAAGATTTACCAGACTGTTGATGCCACTAGGAAACTGTTGAACATGAAATGACGTTGTTTTTATAATTGCGAAACGCAAGATGCGTAATGATTTTAACTTTTCAATGGAGTTGGGAAGTTCACTTATACTTGTATCAGATAAGTCTAACTCTATCAATGAGGTTAAATTCCCAAGTGAGCCTGGAAGCTCTCTCAACCCATCACATCCCTGCAATGAGAAGTACTCAAGTTTCACTAGTGCCCCCACGCCTTTAGGCAAATTTGTGAGATCCTTGCAATTTACAATCTTTAACTTAGTCAACAACCGTAGATCTCCAATGAAGCTTTCAATTCGCTTTAGATTGCTGCAATTTTCAAGCGTCAACCTCTCTAAACCCAAGCATTTAGAGAAGTCTGGAATTGTCGTTATGCCATGACAACTCATAAGAGATAGAACTTTCAAATTATGTGCCCTCTGTAAAAAAGGACGGCATGTCAAGTGTAAGAACTAATGCATAGAAACACTAGGACCATTAGACTAGAATTAAATCATGTAGTTTACCTTGATCAAGTCCCATGCTTTTGAATCATCCACGAAGTGATTTTTGCCAAGTTTAAAAACAACAAGATGATCCAAATATATATCGTTTGTCCTAAAATCAGCAAAAGGAGGTTGACAAGAAATCCATCTCAACAAAGAAACCCATCTCAATTTTGAACGATACTTTGCAAAGTGCTCAGCATCCCTAGAATTTTGAAAAGGAGGCTGCCAAGAAATCCATCTCAACTTTGAAGGACATTGTGTGAAGTCCCCAGCATAAGTTCCATTGTGTAACCTGAGGAATCTCAAGTTTGGTAACCTTTCAAGCTCTTTATTTGTGATCTCTATGGAGCCATCCTGTTCATCTATCCCAAGCGCTTGAACCTTGTCCTTCCTCTGTAAGTGAAATTTTGCAATTTTGTGAAAAAGTTCGTCAACTTCCAATCTTTATGTTTTATAAATTGAATGGGAACCAACAAAATGATAAGCATCCTAAATCAAATAGAATCCTTTATCCTAGAATATACAACTTCTATTTAAAAATCGGAAGTTTCTTACTTACCTCTTCGGTTTTAATGATTTCAAGGGCCTCTTTTGCAGTCCACAGCCTGCTTTGCTTTCCATGATCACCTGGATTTTCTTGATGGACAATTTGCCTTCCCATGTCTATTAGTTGATCGTGCATCCAACTTATCATTGTCCAGTATCTTTATCAAGCACCTATTGGTAAGGACATTAATTCCTCTTTCGGGATAAAATTGACAACTAGCCCACATGTAAATTGCCTTGGTCTTTTTCTTATTGAAAAAGAAGCATGCTATATCGAGAAAAATTTGTTGCTGATATTCATCTAGGTCGTCATAGCTAATTCTCAACTTCTTTAGAATCTCTTCCTCAGGTACATTTCTTAACCTAGACAATGTCTCTTCCCAAAATGCTTTGTTTTTCCCATTAAGTAATGCACCTATCACTTTAATAGCTAACGGAAGCCCTCCTGTACTTGAGACAATCTTACTAGAAAGCTCATGATAATCATTTGAAGGAAAGTCCCTACCAAAGGCATGTCGACAAAAAAGTTGAAGTGCAAGGCTGGTATCCATCTTTAGCATCTCATACGATACAATTTCGCCTTCTAATTCCTCAACTTGCAGAATAGTCATGTTTCTTGTTGTAATGATTATCCTGGATCCTGAATGTAATGAATTATTTCCTATAAGTTTCTTAATGTGCTCTTTATTATCAACATCATCCAAAACCACAAGGACCTTCTTAGTGCTGAGTACTTCTCCAATCCTCCTCATTCCTTGTTCACTATCCTCGACTCCTCCTGCAGATCTAAAATCAACAATGTCAGACAATAGCTTTTTCTGCAATTGGACTATGCCATCCTCGGTCGACATCTTTTCTCGAACATTCTCAAGAAAACTAGAACACTTTCCAAAGTGGGAAGATAGTTCATTGAAGACGACTTTAGCAATAGTTGTTTTACCAATGCCACCCATTCCATAAATTCCAATGAGCCGCACATCACGATGGTTGACATCTAATAACTCACAGTCAAGTACTTTACCCGATCATCAAGTCCGACTAAATGTTCGGCACTAATCGTTGTTTCAAATTTCCGGTTTCTCCAAAACCCTTTCAACAACCAATTTGGCAATCGTTGCTTGGCTGCCATATACAAAAGCGCTTTCATTAGTTGACTAGATCTACCCACGCATCACACTTCAGACAATCAAAACTTTAACTTGAATAAATTAAAGCACATCATGGATGAGATCCAAGTACACCGAATAATTAGTATGGGCTAATTTAGCACGATTCACTTGATATGTTTTTCATATGTAGGTTATAGAAATGTCTGAAGACTATAGTATTACCTTATGCAGTAGCCAAAGTAACCAAGCGGTGGATACTATATTGTGCGTCAACAAAAATTCGACATTTATTCTGATAGCCTCCTTTCGTGTCCCACATCGTCTAGGGAGGGAGGTCTTAGTCAGCTTATAAGACTTGGGTGTCTCTAACCTATATAACGTGTTTTAAAGCCGTGAGGGAAAAAACCGTGGCTGGGATGGCGGTTCGTCCGTACCAGGGCGGGTGACCCAAAGCAGACAATATTACACAGTGGTTTGTCCGCACCAGGGCGAATGATCCAAAGCAGACAATATTACAAAGTGGGGCCCGGGATGTTCCATTTATAGCTAAGCCTAGAAAAACGGGAGAATCATGAAGAGAAATGCAGCACATTGAAGATTGTAGTTTGCTCTCACTTCTATTGAATATTGAGACATGATTTTGCTTCACCAAATCTTAGTTTCCTTGGGTAATCATAGACAAAACAAAGGATGTAAAGTTGAATGAGACCAGCGTTGGAGATAGTTTTCAATACTTCCCGTTACAAAAATAATAAAATATAAATCATTCGACAGGAAACACCATATTCCATACAACAAAAAGAATAGACGAAATAGGTAAGAGTCTTAAAAGAGAAAATTACCCTTCATCCTTTTTTACGTTCCATCCCTTGATTTCATCTACCTCTGCAAGAGCCTTTCTCCACTCCTCAACTTCTACAGGAAAATTCTTCTCATGTTCCAGTAAATAATTGTTATATCGTGGAGTCTTAAGCTTAACGTCCTCAGGTTCCACATCGAGAAAAATGGGAAGGATACTTTTCTGACTTTCTGACTTAGACACATTTTTTACTATGTGGGCAAGCTCACGGAGGCACCATTTGCTGGATGCATAAGTTTGAGAGAAGATGGATATGTAGATCTTAGAGTTGTCAATAGCACGTAAAAGGTTCCCACCAATCACTTCACCGAAACGGAGTTCTTCATTGTCCCTAAATACTCGGACTCCCACATCTATCAATCCTTGGTAGAGGAAGTCCGTGAACACATAACGAGTGTCAGGTCCTCTGAAATTCAGGAACACTTGATACTCGCACCCTAATGCTTGTGTGGCGTCACTACTCGATCCAGCCTCTGAGTTCGCCATAGCTAGGAAGCTTATTATTCCGGTTCTCTCTCTCCCCTGTAGAGAAAAGAAGTTAGTGTGGCGTGGCCTAGCTTAAGAAATGAGCGGAGGCTTTCGAGGCAAGTGATAAAAAAGTAGACACCAGGGAAGGTGCGCAGGACTTTTTTTAACAAGTTTCCAAAATTAAAAAAGACTCATCGGGAGACCATAAAGACCACCAATAAAAGAATATCCCTTTTTCTTTTCCCCTTAATTAGAGCATCCAATCCCCAAACTGCCGAAAAAGGAAGTATATTATTTAGGAAGTATAACCTTTTTTGGTTCGAACAAAACAAAAGGAAGTATATTATTTAGGAACTTAATAGAACGATCATTTTTTTAAAAAAAAATTATGGGGCAACTATAATGTATAAAAATTTGTTTTCAAATTAAAAAAATAGAAATCTGGAAAAAAAAGTAATCTAAAAATTTGTTTCTAAACGTTTTTTCTTTCAGAAATACACTTCGAATTAAAAGCGCGCCTATATTTTAGCACTTTAAGCTGCTTACAAATTACATATATATGTATATATTTGGATGTTGAATTATTTAGAAAAAAAAATTGGGCCAAATTACCTGCGACGAACTTTGCGCCCAACCTCGGAGCCTACTTCCGGCGTCTCCGCCGGCAGAGTTGTCCGCGCCGCGTCTAGGCTGACGCCGCTGCGTGCCCAGGCCGAGCCGCCCCTCCGTCTCCAAGACGGAATGCTTCAGATCTGTGGACGAGAAGAAGAGGAACGAGCTGTCATCGCAAGTGACGAGCCGTTCACAGATCTGAGCGCTCAGATCGTCGCTAGCAACGACTGCGGCGGCTTGTTACTCACGCCGACGTCCGAGGGGTGGGCGCGGAGGTTGGAGCTCAGATCTGCGGAGGAGAGGCCGTCCGTGGCTGACCGCCGCTTTGCTTCTTTGGATGAGTGGACTAGCAGCTCTATAGGCCAAGGCACAGCCGCCGGGACGACGGAGGGTTGGACGCAGCAGTCCGCCGTCGCTCAACAGTCAGATCTGGAATTCTATTGCCGGGCGAAGTGGTTGGCGAAGAGAGAGAGAGAGATATCATGAGAGATATCATATTCTTCCTTTTTTAAAACCCTCTGTCCTTCCTCTTTTTTTTATTGCCTTTTTTTTTTTTTTTGAAAAAAGGTCTGTTTCTCCATCTAAAATAATCTTTAATGCACTTATTTGTTCTCGCAATACGGATTATGATACGGAGAAATTCTGCTTATAATTTGGAATGTTGGCGAGTTTAGTGGATTCATTTCCCCTTTTTTATTTAAAATTTAAATTTTAGTATGCTTCAAATGAATGTCTCGTTTGTTAGTTTCATTTTGTTTTTTTTTTTGGTAAATCTTGTTAGTTTCATTTAGATATAAAAAATAACATTTATTTTATGTATAGTTCTCACTAGAGATGAACATGGTGCGGATGGACGATTTTATGGATCCACCAGAAAATCAAACCAAAATTGGAATCTGAAATTGCATTTGGTTGTATGGATCTACCCAAAAATCGAACCACCAGTCGGGTTTAGATCCAAAGTAGGTCCATGGAACCAGTTCCATCAAGTTTCACGTATTCAGTGCAACATTTTTTTAAAACCAAAAATAAAGAACTTCCCAATTCTTAATTGCAAGATTAGTAAAAAGATTTGGCTCATATTAAAAATTGAGAGTTGATGCCTTGAGTTGATGGGTGTTGAGCTTAATAGTCAAGGTTGCAAGTGAGAGATAGAGAGATGATTCATATGACGTTTCTCACAATCTAAATAATCTTTGGATAATATCATGGAAAAACTCAAACTGATGTAAACGTGACAAATTTAATCTAAATTAATTTTTTGACTACTAAAAACCCAAAATTGATATGCACGTGACAAGTTTTACCTCAATCTAATTTTTTGATCACCAAAAATTCTAATAGGTACATTTATGATAAAATTATTTTTCATTAATCTTTACTAAATTAGATTAATATCGCAATAGCCACAAATCAGGACAAGGGATAAAACTATAAACCAATATACCAATATATCTGTCAATTATCATGTGTTATTTAATTCAACAATTTGATGGTAAACTTTAACTTAAACTGACGAAATTTTAATTTATCACAGGTGTAATAGTTTATGATTTTTTGTGATATTAACCATTATATTTAATGCACATTTTATGGATTATGATATAGGGTTACTAGTTTGGGATTTCTTATACTCCTTTACCTTTATATGTGTTCTTTTATGTTGTGTCCGGACTCTTCGACCACCAACTAATTTCATCACGTTAATTTAATCCTTCACATGTTTAGAAAAATGTGAAGAAGTGTATTTTTTTTTTTGGCGGACTAAAGGAGTTTATATGAGCATGTTTAATACCAACTACCTATAAAAATGAATGCGTGTTTTGAATATTTTCAGCATTTTCCAATTTACCATTACCTATGTAGATGCCACAATCACAAGGATTAATGTCTTAAATCGATTACCCCCTTTCCATCGTGATAGAGTTATCCAAATTGGTTTTCTCGACAAGTCGAATAGAAAGAAAGTTAATGATTGAAATCGATAGTGAAAAAAGAGATTGGTCGTGCTTTGGTTACTATGAAACTTTTCCTTATTATTATTATTATTATTATTATTATTATTGTCCATCCAATTAATTGGTAGAGTGGTGTCTTTTGATCAGGAGTTATATTTATATTAATATTTTGTACATTCGTACAAGTGTCGCATCATTTTGTAAGACATTAATATATGTGTAATTAATTTTTTTTTTCAATTTACTGTTAAATGAATAACTGTGAGAAAATCTTTTATATTTAAGTCAAATTCGCCCAGACGCGTTTTAGATATTTTATCAAAATTCTAGTTGACTTCTTCTCTGTTGCCATGAGTTTAAGGAGATGTTAGGAAAAATTAGGAGATTCTTTATATATTCTTTGATTGTGCATATCTATAATCAATTGTAATTAATATTGCGATGTCCTGTTACATTAGATGATCAATTGTGATGGACACAGAAATTTACAATTCTCTTTTGTTCTTATCTTTGAGTATACAAAATTTAGAATAACTGGCATCGTACTTCTTGAAAATCAACGTTTCGAAGCACATATAACACAGTTGAAAACTGCTATTGAATATTGACCAAATAAAAGATATGTGTTGCATTATGATATCTCGAGAAATAGGATATAATTATTCTAATATACAATATTGCCTAAGTTGGTATCATGACTTTTTTTCTTGGTCAATAATATGCCAACTTATTCAGCAATAATTTTTCAATTTATTTTAAGTTTACACGCCGTACATTAAAATGGACTATACATGTAAGATTACATATATGTCACTATTGTTTGTTCCCGCGTTTTTTGGTGTTAACCACTTGACGAAGACCAATGATTACTTTTAAATTGAAATTTTTAGTCTCCTTGGAAGACCATAAAGGCAAATCTGTTGCCATTTAGATAAATTTTAAATTTTTTCTTTTTTGGCCTGATTAGATATGTGCAACCCCAAAGGTCCAAGGTTGCATTTCCTGGAAATGAATTGAGGTCCCACCATCTTAGAATCATGTATAACGTGCTATAGACGACCCTAGAGTTAAATATCTTCATGGGCATCCATTGTTGACCTTTTTGGCAAAGGACATCAAGGTGATAGAGGGAAGGAACATGAGAAATTCGACATATATTATATTGTATTATCCCAATTGACTAGAGTACATAAAGTCACACAAACTCGGCATTTTTTCCTGTGTAGTAGATTTAATTTTTAAGATGGCAGGATATCAATTGAAGATTTTGTTATTGTTAGATTAATAATAAATTATTTATGCACATAATTAATTCAGCTGCATAGATTGCGAGATGCAATTCAGTTCGCACCCAATAATGAGCTGAAAATTTCCTCGATATTGATGGGCACACTGCAATTGTCATGTCAGTGCAGGAATCTTTCTCAGAAAAGTAAGAGAAATTTGTTTTTGGTCTAGTCTAGGGTAGAAACAAAGTTTGAACGCCTCATTGAACTTTGATTATGAAGTGTGGAGTTTATCTGTCCACGCGCTTCAAGCATGTTCTGCCTTTTGCGCGTATTTGCAAGTCTCTGCACGTGCTGTGGATTGCTATTCACATTAATCTCATTTCCCCTTCGTCACTCTATCTTACCTCCTCTGTTGAAGAGGTCAAAAACACAACGGATTGGCTACTTTGGACCGACGTAATTGACCCGGTGTGACATGGGTCACACTCAATGACGCAAGCAATGGACTATTTATAGACTTAAAAATAGTGGTCGTAGCTGAAATTTCCAAGATGGCGCCTCGCCGGCCAACGCGTAGGGAATCTTTCGTTGACTAGACTGGGGAGCTACATTCTCTGCAACACCAACGTTAACCAACTCTTAAACTGTAATGTTTCCACGGGTTCTCGGGCTAGCTTTTTATTTTTATTTTTTTCATGAGGAAGAAAGAATTTTTTTTTTTTTTCTAATTGGAGAAAGTGACATTTATTGCATATGTTCATGTAATAGATCTTGTCATTTGACTGAGCATATTAAATTCGCCTAAGATGGGGCTCCATGGTGGCTAGTGGCCTGGTTTCTCAAAATTGTCAAAGCTCTGTCCTCCTAGCGAAAACAGATATTAAAGATGAGGACCTAAATTTAATGACATAGAGAAGATACTATTTTGGGTTAGTGGACTGGTCCAAAGAGGTTTTTTTTTTTTTTTTTTTTTTCCTTTTCTTCTTTTTCTTGGGACAATTTGAATTGATATCATTTATTAAATGGACTAGGTGTTGATAGTTCAAAAGTCACATGCAGGCTCAATCCTCAGACAGTATAAACATGTCTATTCAGCCCGTCGAAATGCCAAGCCAATTCTTTTTTATCTAATAATTTGTAGTAAGCATCCTCAGGAACTTACTGTGGCATTGTCATTCTTGCTTGGCATCTACTTTTACTTTCTTCTTTTGAAGGATCAATTCTTCTTTTGAAGGATTGATTGATATTCTTCATTGACCTAGCTTACCACAATTATAAAGATCAATGCCTTTTCTTGATTCGGATCTTCCCTTGGATCTATCACGGCCGTAAGAGTGTCAAGATATACTTCTTCCTCCATGCTCTAAGATAACAAGTTGTAGTTTAGATAAGTCGGACACTTTTCTCCCACGCCTCATACTCAAGCAAGCTAGATTTCACCACATCCAACTTTGCTTTTTCATTAGTGATGATAAGATGAGAGTTGTCATGAGTGTCTCATAACTATCTGGAAGCAAACTAAGGAAGAACGATGCTTGTAACTCATCATTTATCAAGCTTTGCAACTCATTCAAGAGATCCGCCATTGGAGTGCCCTCTTGATATTTCAAGGCATCAAGCTTCTCGATATTGTTAAGCTTGTTATTTGCGGTTTCCTTTCATACAACACTTAAAGTTTTGTCCAAAGTGTTTGTTAAATTAATATCTCGAGTTTGAATTCGAATAACGATTTGTTAAATTGAATTTGTTGGTAGATTTCAAATTGGATGAAAAAGCTTCGTTGGACTCTATGAAGGTTTATAAAAAAAGGAAATAAAATAGAATTTAAAAAAAAGAAGGAGCAAAGTTCTTTTTTTTATGTGAATTAGGTCATCTACGTGGGGCCCAAAGTCAAAGTCTTGCTTTGGGCACATAATATAAATATATATATTAATAAAGGAAAAAAAGGAAGGACTCTTTAGCTTACCTGCAGTGTCCCACTTCCCATTGAAGAAAGGAGCACATGGTGGGGCCCATAGTCAAAGTTGTTGAATCTGAACACACATATAAAACGGAACATGTTTTTCAAAGGGTACGGGTGAAAACCCTACAAGAGAAAAATAGGAGTCGCACGATGTCAAGTTGAAGAGGAGCCACCCATGCTATCAAGAAAATGAGAACGCAAATCCATACGTACGCGAACTAGGCGTACATAGAGCGTTATACTTTAAGCTTGAATGCGCGATGATTTTTGTGCAGTAAGTTTATGACTAAATGAGTTATTTATTTATAAACACTTTGGGGTTGGGGTTAAATTTAGATGTGGGAAACACTCGAGTGTGTGAACAAATTGTAAACTCTGATTCTCCAATTATAGTGGATTATTTGCTGCTAGCTCTCCCCGTGGATGTAGGTACCGATACTCAGACCAAACCACGTAAATTTCTAGCATCCTTATTATTTCTCGTTTATTTCTCTGGTGATTTTGCGTTGACGTAAATTGTAAGATCATGTCATTTCCACGTATTATATTTCAACAATTGGTATTAGAGTTTGGAATCGGATTTCTTGATTGTGATTTGTAACTTTTGCTTGTTTGATTATTATCTAGAAATTTTGTTATTGCAATTATGTCTGAGAGGAAATTTGAAATTGAGAAGTTTAACGGGAGGAATAACTTTGGGTTATGGAGCATCAAGATACGGGCATTATTGACAACTCAAGGTTTGGCCAAGGCTATCTTCGTATATTGAAACTTAGGGAAGTGCTTTCTAAAAATATGTATAAAAAGAACACATTTCATTTTTCTCCTTCGTCTTCATGCTTACTATAACTAGTTATTTCGGTTTTCTACTAGCAGCTTTAACTATACCTCAGCTCTCTTTATTGGTCTGACCAAGATACGACTTATTTGAAATTAATTGAATGAACACAACACATAAAAAGAAATCTTTCTATGGTATTGATAGACTCTATAGTTCCTTAGAGAGTCAATTTCCAATTAGTGGTCAATGAGATTCATGGGCAATGCGGATTAATATGTAGGGATAGATATTACCTCTCCTTTTTCCCTTTCAAAAAAATTGAAATGATTGAAGTTTTTCTATTTGGAATTGTCTTAGGTCTAATTCTGATTACTTTAGTTGGATTATTTGTAATTTTCGATTATAATGAAAGCCTCTGAGATGGTAGAATTAATGGAAAGAGTAAATAGCACAATCCTGTTAAATTTGTCGAATAAGGTTTTAATAGAGGTTGCTGAGAAGAAGGATACTGCAGTATTATGGGCAAAACTTCAAGCACTCTATGTGAAGAAAGGTTTGAACAATCGCCTATACATGTTGAAAATGATGTTTCAATTTAGATATACTGAAGGTACATCTATCAGAATCCATCTAGATTGCTATTGCTAGTACGAGTACCTAGATGGGGGTGAATAGGTATACAAAGATTTTTCTTGATAATTTCTATATACTTGCGCAATACTTAGACAGTTGAAGGATTTGCGAAAAGTAATAATCAACGTAAGACTAAGTAAGGAAAGAGAGAATTAAACACGCGGTTTATAGTGGTTCGGCTTGATTCAAGCATACGTCCACTCTTCTGCACTGACAGCCAATTTGACTGGATTCCACTATGAACAAAGAGATGTTATAGTGTTGATCTTCCTTGATTTCTCGATGTAGATGATCTACCATACTCGCTCAAGGTATCACCAAGTATAGACACTCTCTGTGTATACAATTTTGCTCAGATCAGATCGACTAATAATCAAGGTGCTTCGTGACTGGAATTTTTCTATCAATCACGTACTCAAACAACTAGAACGTCTTCCTTTTTATACTCCTTTATGCCATCATACCATTGGCACTTACCAAAGGAATTCCTCCAATCTACCCGTTGGACGGAATCAATCAAGAAGATCATTCGAGCTATAAAAGGAACCTGACGATAGCCCATTAATCCTGTTCGCCCATACAATCAAGATCTTGGTTTCCAAGAATAGAACATTCCAAGAATACTTCGTCGACCATCGGATCTTCAATTGATCTAGATACGAACAAAAGAATCCGTTATATTTATCCAACCAAAAAGATATTCTCCAGACGATAGGATTAAATCCTCAACCATATACTTCGACTCTTGGATTTCCTTCGTCCATGGATCGAAAGATCACAATGAGAATAGTCTTGAGTCTTGAGTCTTAAGTCTCGAATCTTGAGTCTCGAATCTTGAGTCTGGTAGTCGGAAAGTCTTCGAGACTTTAAACTAGACGATATGCGAATACCCGCACTAGGCGAAGGAAATGTTTTGTCAGCTTCAAAATATTCTGGAACGATTTCTCCAACAATCTCCCCTTTTTTGATGGTGACAAAACTTTCCTGTAGATTTGAACCACTTTGACCTGCAAAAAAATTTCTCAAGCAACATGGCTATCTCATAAAAATTAACAAAACAACCAGACTCTGCATCCACAGAAAATTGGTTAGTCTTTCATGAGTAATACCATATAACAATACTTGAAATAAATGCAAACGAGTTAAGCATCTAAATCCACAGCCAATTCAGTCAAGTTCAAGTTTACACCCAAGTTCACTCAAGTCATAAACAAACATATTCAACCACAAAAAATAAATTTAAAGTCAAAGAAAGTTGGTTGGTTAGTTGGTTGGTTCAAATTGCTTCTCCCCTTTTTGTCATTATTAAAAAGGTGAGAAAGGAGTCATGTCTGCTTGGGAATGCGCACGATCTGGAAATCTCCCATGGACTGGACTACTCCTTCTAGCCTCTTCAAGTCCTCCCTTAGTTGTGTTACCTCCTCTCCTTTGGCATTGGCTTGAAGTTGTAGAGCGAGGTCTTTCATTTTATCCTCTAGGGTAACTGAAGATGCTTGTCCAGCATTCTTCATGGCTTGAATTTCACAGTCCAGAGCATAGATTTGGCCACGCATTTCCAGAAGAATATCCATAATACGATGAAAATCTGCAGAATTATCCGTCTGTGTACTAGCATTTGCTTTCTCAGATGGAGTGAATGCAGACGATGGCGCTTTTGTATAGTCTTGCAGATTTGGTTCTTACGTATCATGACCTTCTTCAGGCAATTGAGAAGCCTGAAATTCTTCTAGGGCTGCTGGAGATTGTCTTAGACCTTCACTATTGGCAGCATGAGGTGATGACCCTTCTTGCTCGCCAACTCCCCCTGTCTCTAGGACATCAAGAGGGGAAGAGTGATGATCATGCTCTTCTGTATCCTTCTCTCCAGATTCAGCTGCAGACTTTTCTTGCTCTTCTTCTCCTTCTTCTTCAGCTTCTTTCTCCTTCTCTCTCTGCTCTTCTTCTTCTCTGTTCTTGTCTTTTTCTTCTTCTTCTCTCTGTTTCTTCTGCTATTCTGTTGATTGGGGAACATAACGTTTTGTCCTTATCAAGGCAATGATTGTGAAATCTTCCTCCTCATCTTCATCCTCCAAGATGAGAGTTCTCTTCTTTTTGGATGGGGCACCAATGGCTTCCTTTCCCTTTCTTTTTGAAGCAGACGGAACTGGAGTCTTCACTCTGAATTTCTCCATTGCCTTAGAAAGTTCTTTCAGACGCATCTTTGTCAACATCTTTAAACCTACCACCATCTTATCGCACGGTTGAACACAAAGAGTGTGTGGAGGTTCAATATTCATGTGTCTGAAGATCTTGGTCACCAAACCTGGATAAGGCAATTGTCCCTTGTCTTTCGACATTGCTCTGTACATGTGAAAGAGAATAGTGTGAGGGAGAGAGAACTTCTTCCCTGAATTGATTGCGTACATCAATTTTGCTTCGAAATTAGCCACATCAGTCTTTGATGTAGACTTTGGCCTAATGCAATTGATAACAATTTTGTGCAACACAATATTGATGCCACGCATCCTTGAATAGATGATTTTTCCCTCAATATCTCTATCTTCGACAAGGTCCATTGTGGCACGAGCAACCGAGACTTTGATCGGTTGATAACGTCCTCGTTCAACTCCAATTATGTCCGCCAACATGTCCACATCCAACACATAATCCTGATCTCGAACACTGAAAGATATTCTATTTGCATCAATAAAGCTAAGATTTGAATAGAAATATGCAGTCAGTTGTGCATATCCGTCCGTGGTGTCGGTGCAAAAACGTTCCAGTTGAAGCGGCATCGAACTTCTCTCTCAAGTTCACATTCATAGCATCCAAGAAATCAAAATCGACACTCCTAGGGTTTATCACCCCTCGTTTCAAAAGTTTGAAGAACAAATTTTCCTGTTCCTTCGATTTAAATAACTCCATCCTCTTTCCCTTTACCTTCGCAAAACACCCATTCTCGGTTGAAAATCAGTGAACATTTTGTCATCGTCGTTCCCATCAGTCAAATTTGGGCCCGACATACGAGGGTCACTGGGAATATTCGCAAGCGCTTCCTCTGCTTTACCCTTGGGAGCAATTCCCAAATCCTCCATTTTCTTCAGAAAGATATACTCATTCCCATAATTCTTGTCTTTAAGAAAATCATCCACATATTTCAACGGAGTCCCAGTACTTTTCAAAGCACGGTAAAGTTTGTAAATAAACGAGGGTTTTTGGACTCTTACTGGGTCTGCGTCCTCGATTATCTCTTCCTCCGGATGTTGACCCACACCTTGTGGGGTAGAGGGCGTTGAGTGACGTGGTGGAGAATGAGTTGGGTTCTGATGCTGACTCGATAGTTCTTCCTCTTCTGTGAGATTGAAGTGGGTAGGTCCCTCCTTCATCCTCTATGGTCCCCTTGTCGCAATTCTTGAAGACTTCCTCGAAGAAGACATCCTTCTTGTCGCTGAGAGATTCCTTTGCTTGCTTTCCCAAGAAAAGATGACAACTTTCTCGAGGATGAACTCGAAGTAGAAACCAGATTGAGAGGAGAATGCTTTTAGGGTTTTGAAGATTGAAAGTGAAAACTGTTAAAAAGGGGAAGTTCAATCGGTACAAGGAAAGTGTACGAATACCTCTTTTCGAAATCAATAACTGCCAAAATTAATCCTTTTGAAAAGACAAGTTTTTCGATTTTCACGGAGACTACAAAATAACTGAATGAAAGATCATACCTTTTCGAGTTTAGATAAAGTAACAACTTACAGTCTATAGTCATCAACGTCTGAGTTTGAGAGATTTGAGTCTGACGGTCATCAACTTTCTGAGTCTGAAGGTTGGAGAGTCTCTAGACTTTAACTTCTTCGAGCTTCAAAATGTTGAGTCTGGAGCGGATAAAATCAAATTGATTTTTCTCCAAAGGCTTTGTGAATATATCCGCTAGTTGACTTTTTGAATCAACAAATTGAATCGAGATTTCTCCACTTTGAATATGATTTCTAATGAAGTGATGTCGAATTTCTATATGCTTTGCTCTTGAATGAAGAATTGGATTTTTGGTGAGATTGATTGCGCTGGTGTTGTCACATTTGATTTCTGTGCATGAGTCTTCAATCCCAAAGTCTTGTAGCTGTTGTTTTATCCATAGAATTTGTGAACAGTAGCTTCCAAGGGCAACATACTCTGCTTCTGTTGTTGAGAGAGTTACAGTGCTTTGTTTCCTTGAAAACCAAGACACTGTCCTGCTTCCAAGCAACTGGCAAGTTCCTGAAGTACTCTTTCTATCGACTCTGCAGCCGGCCAGATCTGCGTCTGAATATCCCAGAAGATTAAAGTCTCCCTTCTTAGGATACCAAAGACCAATGCTTGAAGATGAAGCAACGTATTTAATAATACGTATTTAATAATACGTTTTGCAGCACTGAGATGGGATTCTCTAGGATATGATTGAAACCTAGCACAGATGCAAACACTCAACAAAATGTCAGGTCTATAAGCAGTAAGATAAAGAAGTGAACCGATGATACTCCTGTACAGCTTTTGATCAACTTTCTTCCCTTCCTCATCTTTGTCTATCTTCAAAGAACTTGACATTGGTATATCAGTCTTCTTGCAATTTTCCAATCCAAATCTTTTGACAAGATCATTAGCATATTTTTCTTGGCAAATGAAAGTTCCTTCCTTCAATTGCTTTATTTGAAGGCCAAGAAAAAATGTTAATTCTCCCATCATACTCATTTCAAACTCATCCTGCATAGACTTAGAAAATTTCTTGCATAGACTTTTATTAGAGGATCCAAAAATAATGTCATCCACATATATTTGAACGAGTAAAAAGCTTTTGTTTTCCTTTTTGATAAATAAAGTAGTATCTACTTTACCTTTGACAAAACCATTCTGTAATAAGAACTTACTTAGTCTGTCGTACCAAGCTCGAGGTGCTTGCTTTAGACCATACAAGGCCTTTTTCAGTCTGAAGACTGAGTCTGGTTTCTTTGGGTCTTTAAACCCAGGCGGTTGTTCCACATAAACTTCCTCTTGGATGAGTCCATTTAGGAAAGCACTTTTGACGTCCATTTGAAATAACCTAAAATTTTTGTAACAAGCAAACGCAAGTAATAGACGAATAGCTTCTAACCTTGCTACAGGAGCGTAAGTCTCATCATAGTCTATTCCTTCTTCTTGCGTGTATCCTTTGGCCACGAGTCTTGCTTTATTTCGTACGACTTTTCCTTTTTCATTCATCTTGTTTCTGAACACCCATTTGGCTCCAATAACAGTTTTACCTTTTGGTTTAGATGTCAATTCCCGAGACATCGTTAATGTTGAACTGTCTTCGAGCTCCTCTTGCATAGCTTTAATCCAGCTTTCATCGATAAAGCTTCTTCTATGCTTTTTGGTTCAATTTCGTAGAGATGAGAGCCACAAAGACTAGACTCTTCACGTCTTTTGGATCTGGTGCGAATTCCTTCATTAATTTCGCCTATAATGAGATCTTTAGGATGACTGGACTTGTGCTTCCGATTCTTGGTTGATTTGTCTCGGATGATGATCTCTTTCTTTATTTGAATCTTCATGAACATCTTGATGCTTGGTCTTCCGTAGTCGAGATACTTTTTGAGTTGTAAGCTTAGGAAGGTCTGGAGCAAGTTCAGACTCTTCATATTGAGTCTGATTAGATTCATCTTGCGTAGAGTCTTGAAATTTGACATTCATTGACTCATCCACCGTCTGGCTCTTCTTGTTATAGACTCTGTAGGCTTTGCTTGATGTAGAATATCCAAGGAAGATGCCTTCATCTGATCTTTCTTCAAACTTACCAACTCGATCTTTTGCATTTTTCAATATAAAGCATTTGCAACTGAACACATGAAAGTATGAAACAATAGGCTTCTTACCTTTGAATAATTCATAAAGGGTTTTCTTAAGAATAGGTCTTAGGAAGACTCTATTGATGATATAGCATGCTGTTGAAACAGCAAATTCAGCCCAAAATCGTGAAGAAATTTTACTTTCAATTAAAAGAGTTCTAGCCATTTCTTGAAGAGATCTATTCTTTCTTTCCACAACTCCATTTTGCTGAGGAGTGTATGGAGAGGAGAACACATGCTTAAATCCAGATTCATCGCACAATTTTGTGAAATCTTGATTTTCAAATTCTCCTCCATGGTCTGTTATTATACTTGAAATAACACATCCTCTTTTATTTTGAACCTTTTTAGCAAATTTTTCAAAATACGAAAAGGTTTCTGACTTACTTGTAAGGAATTATACCCAAGTAAAGCGGGAGTAATCATCCACAATTACTAGGCAGTATTTCTTACCTCCAATACTCTGGGTTCTGGTTGGTCCGAAGAGATCCATATGCAGCAATTGTAGTATATGATTAGTAGAGACATGATTCATTGGCTTAAATGAGTTTCTTACCTGTTTTCCCAGAATACAAGGTGTGCATGGATCGGACTTTTGATATGGTAATTTGGGTAGACCTCGAACAAGCTGCTTTGATGAGATTTTGGCTACTTGCTTCATATTGACATGGCCAAGCTTTTTGTGCCATAAGCTTGCTTCATCTTGGATTGAAATTAAGCATTGAGATTCATTCAATTTCATGTCTAAGAGGTAGATGTTTCCATGTCTTCGACCCATGAAAGACTCGAGTAGAGTCTTTACTAATTCCATAGCAAATTCCTTCTTGAAAGGAGATCTTGAAACCAAAAGTATCACACAAATTGGCTAATGCTTTGAGGAGGTTATAGTTGAGTCCTTTCACTAGAGAAACATTGCTTATTGTGAGATTTCCAATTTTCACAGTTCCAAATCCCACAATGCTTCCTTTGCCGTTTCCTCCAAATGAAACATTTCCACCGTTTACTTGAACAAGCTTTACAAAGCACTTTGAGTCTCCTGTCATGTGTCTTGAACATCCGTTGTCAAGATACCATTTTATCTTTTTCTTGACGGAGACCTCAAATTCACTGTCTGAGTCTGATCCAGAATCTGAGTCTGAGTCTGAATGTGCCATCAAACATATGTTGGCATATTCATTATCACTTTTTTCACATTCTGTATCACTCCAGGTTTCGGCTTTGAGAGCTTTTCGAAACTTCTCAGCTTTTCCTCTTTTCTTCTTCAGAAGAGGACAGTTGGGTCTAATGTGTCCCTTCTTCTTACATTCAAAGCAGACTACATCTTTGTTTGGTTTCTCATCATCAACATACTTTGTTTGCTGTCTCTGGAAACTTTGTTTCTTTGAGTTGAACCTTCTGCCTTTTCTATTCAGTTTTCTGAATCTTCTTATCATGAGGGCGAGCTCCTCATCGTCCATATCATCTTCTAATCTGCATCATCGAGTCATCGTTTGATTTTAATGCAATAGATTTCTTACCTCTTGGATCTTCGTCTTCATTAATTCGTTCCACTTCATATGATTGAAGAGTTCCAATCAGCTCGTCGACAGATAGAGGCATAATTCTTTGTGTTTCTCTTATTGACGTCTTTATATGATTCTACTCCTTGGAGAGTCCACGCAGTAACTTGTTCACCTTGATGGGATCAGAAATTTTTTGTCCTTGGTTCTCAAGACCATTGACAATATCTCGTAAAACGACTAAACATGTCGATTATAGATTCTCCTGGTTTCATTTTGAAGGCTTCATATTGACCAAGGAGAATGTTAATTCTCGGTCTCCTTCACTCGATCTGTCCCTTCATAGGTGATGTGTAATCTATCCCATACTTCTTTTGCTGTAACACAAGAAGATATTCTGTTATATTCAGTTGGAGATAAGGCACAATATAAAGAATAAATTGCTTTTGCATCGAGTGCTTGTCTCTTGTTTATCTCTTCCTAAGTCATTCTGCTGGCATCAACAGTTTCTTTTCCTCTTTCAGAGATTGATGCAGCAGTAGGAGTAATTCCTCTTTCCACAACGTCCCATTCCGAGGATCCTTGGATCGTAGGAAAGCTTTCATCTTGTTCTTCCGATGTTGTAATCCTTTCCGTCAAAGTAGAGTGGTCTGGTATTGCTTTGCCCTTCCATCAGCCCTGGTGCTAGCATACTAGCCATGGATCTTTTACTCTAAAGTAAAACACTTCAAACAAAGTAAGAACACGGGCTCTGATACCAATTGATATTGCTAGTACGAGTACCTAGAGGGGGTGAATAGGTATACAAAGATTTTTCTTGATAATTTCTGTATACTTGCGCAATACTTAGACAGTTGAAGGATTTGCGAAGAGTAATAATCAACGTAAGACTAAGTAAGGAAAGAGAGAATTAAACACGCGGTTTATAGTGGTTCGGCTTGATTCAAGCCTACGTCCACTCTTCTGCACTGACAGCCAATTTGGCTGGATTCCACTATGAACAAAGAGATGTTACGGTGTTGATCTTCCTTGATTTCTCGGTGTAGATGATCTACCACACTCGCTAAGGTATCACCAAGTATAGACACTCTCTGTGTATACAATTTCGCTCGATCGTATTGACTAATAATCAAGGTGCTTCGACTACGGAATTTTTCTATCAATCACGTACTCAAACAACTAGAACGTCTTCCTTTTTATACTCCTTTATGCCATCATACCATTGTCACTTACCAAAGGAATTCCTCCAATCTACCCGTTGGACGGAATCAATCAAGAAGATCATTCGAGCTATAAAAGGAACTCGACGATAGCCCATCAATCCCGTTTCGCCCATACAATCGGATCTTGGTTTCCAAGAATAGAACATTCCAAGAATACTTCATCGACCATCGGATCTTCAATTGATCTAGATACGAACAAAAGAATCCGTTATATTTATCCAACCAAAAAGATATTCTCCAGACGATAGGATTAAATCCTCAACCATATACTTCGGCTCTGAATTTCCTTCGTCACTGGATCAGAAAGACTGTCAATGAGAATAGTCTTGAGTCTTGAGTCTTAAGTCTCGAATCTTGAGTCTCGAATCTTGAGTCTGGTAGTCAGAAAGTCTTCAGACTTTAAACTAGACGATCTGCAGATACCCAGACTAGACTTAAGGAAACGTTTTGTCAGCTTCAAAATATTCTGGAACGATTTCTCCAACATAGATTAATTTAATAAACTCATGATGGATTTAAAGAACGTCAGTAAGATACTTGATGATGAAGAACAAAGCATGGTGTTATTAGCCTCTTTACCAGAGTCATGGGAGCACTTTACTGATTCACTGTTGCAGAGGTGTACTACAATTACCTTAGAAAAAGTAAAATCCACCTTATTCTCTAAGAAGTGGTAGAGAAAGTTGCGAGATAACGGTCTAGCACAAAGAGTAACGCAAACACTAACGATTCAGGGTAGAGAATAACATCGAGGGTCTAGTAGCAACAAAGGTAAAAGCATATCGAAATCATGCCATAGGAAGTCCAAGAGATGCGTGAAGTGCTTTGAGTGTCACGAGGAGGGACATATCATGAGAGATTGTCTAAAGTGGAGGAATAAAGCTGATAGGTAGAATGCCACAAGTAGTGTGATAAACATTGCTAAGGGGAGCAATAATGATGCAAAAGCTATTTTATGTGTGACTACTGCTTCTTTAGGAGACGAATGGGTGCTAGATTTGTGGTGTTATTATCATATGACGTCTCATAAGAACCAGTTTACTATTTACCAAACTGCAAATGGTGGTAGAGTTCTTTTGGGAAATAACGTAGTCTGTAAGGTTGTGAGGATAGGAACAATTTGAATTCGGATGCACGATGAGGTGGTGCGCATCAGGAGAGATTGTCCAAAGTGGAGGAATAAAGCTGATAGGTAGAGTGCCACAAGTAGTGTGGTAAACATTGCTGAGGGTAACAATAATGATGCAGAAGCTATTTTATGTGTGACTACTATTTCATCAGGATACGAATGGGTGCTAGATTTGTGGTGTTATTATCATATGACGTCTCATAAGAACTAGTTTACTATTTACCAGACTGTAGATGGTGGTAGAGTTCTTTTGTGGAATAACGTAGTCTGTAAGGTTGTGAGGATATGAACAATTTGGATTCGGATGCACGATGAGGTGGGGCACATCAGGAGAGATTGTCCAAAGTGGAGGAATAAAGCTGATAGGTAGAATGCCACAAGTAGTGTGGTAAACATTGCTGAGGGGAGCAATAATGATGCATAAGTTATTTTATGTGTGACTACTACTTTATCAGGAGACGAATGGGTGCTAGATTTGTGGTGTTATTATCATATGACGTCTTATAAGAACTAGTTTACTATTTACCAGACTGCAGATGGTGGTAGAGTTCTTTTGGGGAATAACGTAGTCTGTAAGGTTGTGAGGATAGGAATAATTTGGATTCACAAAAGCCACAAATCAGGACAGTGGATAAAACTATAAACCGGTATACCAATATATCCATCAATTACCACATGTCATTTAATTCAACAATTTGATAGTAAAATTTAACTTAAACTGACGAAATTTTAATTTGTCACAGGTGTAACAGTTTATGATTTTTTGTGATATTAACCATAATATTTAATGCACATTTTACAGATTATGATATAGGGTTATCAGTTTGGGATTTCTTATACTCCTTTACCTTTATATGTGTTCTTTTATGTTGTGTCCAGACTCTTCGAGCACCAACTAATTTCCATCACGTTAATTTATTCATTCACATGTTTAGAAAAATGTGAAGAAGTGTATTTTTTTTTTGGGGGGGGGGGGGAATGAAGGAGTTTATATGAACCAACTACCCATAAAAATGAATGTGTTTTGAATATTTTCAGCATTTTCCGATTTACACTTACTTATGTAGATGCCACAATCACAAGGATTTAATGTCTCAAATCGATTACTCCTTTTCCATTGTGATAGAGTTATCCAAATTGGTTTTTTTTGACAGGTCGAATAGAAAGAAAGTTAACGATTAAAATCGATAGAGAAAAAAGAGATAGGTCGTGCTTTGGTTACTAGAGATGAAACTTATTATTATTATTATTATTATTATTATTATTGTCCTTCCAATTAATTAGTAGAGTGGTGTCTTTTGATCAGGAGTTGTATTTATAGTAATATTTTGTGCATTCGTGCAAGTGTTGTATCATTTTATAAGACATTAATATATGTGTGATTAATATTTTTTTCAATTTACTGTTAAATGAATAACTATGAGAAAATCCTTTATATTTTAGTCACATTCGCCTAGACTCGTTTTAGATCTTTTATCAAAATTCTAATTGACTTCTTCTCTGTTGCCATGAGTTTAAGGAGATGTTAGGAATAATTAGGAGATTCTTTATATATTCCCTAATTGTGCATATCTATAATCGATTATAATTAATATTATGATGTCCTGTTACATTAGATGATCAATTGTGATGGACACGGAAATTTACAAAATTCTTTTTTTTCTTATCTTTGAGTATACAAAATTTAGAATAACTGGCATTGTACTTCCTAAAAATCAACGTTTCAAAGCACATATAACATAGTTGAAAACCGCTATCGAATACTGACCAAATAAAATATATGTGTTGCAATATGATATCTCAAGAAATAGGATTTAGTTATTTTGATATACAATATTGCTTAAGTTGGTATCATGACTTTTTTTCTTGGTCGATAATATGCCAACTCATTCAGCAATAATTTTTCATTTTATTTTAAGTTTACACGTCGTACATTAAAATGGACTATAACCACTTGACGAAGACCAATGATTACTTTTAAATTGAAATTTTTAGTCTCCTTGGAAGACCATAAAGGCAAATCTGCTGCCATTTAGATAATTTTTAAATTTTTTCTTTTTTGGCTTGATTAGATATTTGCAACCCCACAAGTCCAATGTTGCATTTCCTGGAAATGAATCGAGGTCCCACCATCTTAGAATCATATATAACGTGCTATAGACGACTCTAGAGTTAAATATCTTCATGGGCAGTCATTGTTGACCTTATGTTTGGCAAAGGACATCAAGGTGATAGAGGGAAGGAACAGGAGAAATTCGACATATATTATGTTGTATTATCCCAATTAACTAGAGTACATAAAGTCACACAAACTCGGCATTTTTTCTTGTGTAGCAGATTTAATTTTTAAGATGGCAGGATATCAATTGAAGATTTTGTTATTGTTAGATTAATAATAAATTATTTATGCACATAATTAATTCAGCCGCATAGATTGCGAGATGCAATTCAGTTCACACCCGATAATGAGCTGAAAATTCCCTCGATATTGATGGACACACTGCAATTGTCATGTCAGTGCAGGAATCTTTCTCAGAAAAGTAAGAGAAATTTGTTTCTGGTCTATTCTAGGGTAGAAACAAAGTCTGGACGCCTCATTGAACTTTGATTATAAAGTGTGGAGTTTATCTGTCCACGCGCTTCAAGCATGTTCTGCCTTTTGCGCGTATTTGCAAGTCTCTGCACGTGCTTTGGATTGCTATTCACATTAATCTCATTTCCCCTCTGTCACTGCTCTGTTGAAGAGGTAAAAAACACAACGGATTGGCTACTTTGGACCGACGTAATTGACCTGGTATCGACATGGGTCACACTCAACGACTATTTATAAACTTAAAAATGTAGTGGTCGTAGCTGAAATTTCCATGATGGCGCCTCGCCGGCCAACACCAATGTTAACCAACTCTTTTAACTGTAATGTTTCCACGGGTTCTTGGGCTAGCTTTTTATTTTATTTTTTTCATGGGGAAAAAAGAATTTTTTTTTTCTAATTGGAGAAAGTGACATTTATTACATATGTATATGTAATGGATCTTGTCATTTGACCGAGCATATTCAATTCGACTAGGATGGGGCTCCATGGTGGCTACTGGTCTGGTTTTTCAGGATTGTCAAAGCTCAGTCCTCCCAGCGAAAGCAAATATTAAAGATGAGGACCTAAATTTCATGACACATAGAAGATATTATTCAGGGTTAGTGGATTGCGTCCAAGCATCCGCAGACAGTATGGACATGTCTATTCAGCCACTCAGACCGCCAAGCCAATTCTTTTTTATCTAACAATCCATAGTAAGCGTTCTTGGGAACTTATTGCAGCATTGTCATTCTTGCTTGGCATCTACTTTTACTTTCTTCTTTTGAAGGATTGATTGATATTCTTCATTGACTTGTCTTATCACAATTTTAAAGATCAATGCCTTTTCTTTATTCGGATCTTCCCTTGGATCTATCATGGTCGTAGGAGTGTCGAGATTTACTTCTTCCTCCATGGTCTAAGACAACAAATTGTGGTTTAGACAAGTCGAACACTTTTCTCCCACTCCTCATACTCAAACAAACTAGATTTCGCCGCATCCAACTTTGCTTTTCCGATAATGATGATAAGATGAGAGTTCTCATCAATATCCCATAACTATATGGAAGCAAACTAAGGAAGAATGATGCTTGTAGCTCATCATTTATCAAGCTTTGCAACCCATTCAAGAGATCTGCCATTGGAGTGCCCTCTCGATATTTCAGAGCAACAAGCTTTTTGATACCGTTAAGCTTGTTATTTGCCGGTTTCCTCTCATACAACACTAAAAGTTTCTTCCAAAGTGTTTTTTTTTTTCTGACAGCAATTTCATTCTCCACACTGTGATAAACATTGTCATCCAACTATTTCTTAAAGAGACCTACACGTTGCCAATTTAGCAACCATCATTGTCGATTAGTGTAGTTACGCTTAGCCTTGTCACTTTATATTGGACCATGCATTTCCTTGCAATAAAGAAAATCAAGAATCTTGCCTTTCGATGTTCTCTAGTTGGCATTATGAAGGCTGACACCTCCATACTTCACCTAACAGTAGTCACAAGCGCCTAGTGTTCACCAAACCTTGTCACGCTCTTCGTAATGCACAATGCGGAGCCCTGGGATTAATCTAATTCTGCAACATTGGTGACATTCTTTTTTGCGCAGTAACTAAGAAGTACTTGTCGAATGCAGAAAGGATCGGAATCCTAGAAAGAGTATTCAAAAGCAATGCAAGTGCAACCGAACGTTAAGCTTGAAATAGAGCTGGGGGAGTC
This sequence comes from Eucalyptus leucophloia subsp. euroa, assembly GCA_017140325.1. Taxonomy (NCBI): domain Eukaryota; kingdom Viridiplantae; phylum Streptophyta; class Magnoliopsida; order Myrtales; family Myrtaceae; genus Eucalyptus; species Eucalyptus leucophloia. The sequence goes on from CM029470.1 coordinate 50,126,344, forward strand.
ATGCTTGAGCATAGAGAATGGGATCACTTGATTTTGCAAGTCATAAAGAGTTTCGTTAAGCTTTCCTGCTCGACTCTAATATCGGTTTTAGATGTATTTTGGTCCATTCTGTAGTAATTTCCAACTGTAAGTCCGTTGAACAATTGTCTGGCAGACGCTAACACAGCCGAAAGTGATTTCTAGAAGCATTTCCCATCGAATCATTCAATTTCAAATTAAGAACCTATCTTTCATGAAACCGAAAGCAGGAGAAATGAACTTCACTCAGCAAGTGATAATGGACCAAAATACCACTCCACGCAAACACTCGGAAGAAATGTCACCACGTAAATTCAATGCAAACCTCTCCATGAGTCCCAAGTTGGCTATTACGCCATGCCATGGTTCTTAAAGTTGGCTATTTTGGAGCCGGTGTGCCGTGCTCTGCCGGTCGACAACATGGTCTATCAAAAGTATTTCAAGTGGGCATCATGGATAGTCATGCTTTTCAATTTGTATTGCTAATTTAGGGAGGAAAACAAGAAGATGCAACATCGGCGTTGACTGTTGATAAAAATGGGTACTTTGCTTGTTGTACGTTGTCCTTAATTAGTAGTCCAAAAAGATTGGGCTTTCTCTGCTACAGTAGCTCTTTGAGCCCATGTGGCGTAGAAGATGTCATGTTTCAGACCTTTCAGGTTGTCCTCCTGCTACTCTCCATATAAGCAACAGAAGATTTCTATACTCTATCACGGCCAAAACAAAGGGATAGAAATTGTATGGAACTAAGTGGTTTTCACTTACTACATGCTTCACGTTCTCTGCTCATATATTTTAGATTCTGGTGGTGAGAGTTTCCTTTTCTTTCTTTGGGTGAAAAAATGAGTTTACATAAGTTGATGACATAGCAGAAGAGTAATGCCACATAAAACTGTATGTGCTATCGAGGTTAGCAAAGAATGCAACAGTCTAATTATAGGCAAAACTAGAAGGCAGCAAATGCATTTCTCATGAATTTGTGGATTAATTTGATTCATTGGCAAAATGACTTCATCTTAGGCAAAACAAATGCAACCCAGTTCAAAGCTAACTCTTGATGGAGACTTCCAAAGTAAATTTCTGTTTGATGTTTTTTCTTTTTCATTTTTCAAATTTCCGTCCTTTTCTAGATTTTACAGTCTAAAATTTTGACAATAACCTTTTGTATTATAATTGCCACATAAGATACCACGTCAGCATTTATCTTTACTGGAAGGACCAACTCAAACATAAAAAAATGGTTTAGATATCTGATTACACAAAGAAATATTAAGAGATCCGATTGAACTGTTGCAACGGTTCAGAAAGTCCCAATACCATAACCCTTTTTTCTTTTCAGTGCATGCGATATGGCTCGTCAATCAACTCACACAAGGTCCGCATTATCGAGAACTATTTCTGGCATGGTATTTTCTTAAGCTTTGAAGCTTTCGTAACTACATGCCAACACTACTGGTTTTTGTAAGGAAGACACTTTGCATTTGAATATTTTTTCACACTGAAATGATAGAAAAGCTGCCGATGATATCCTTATCAGTAACAGAGCGGTTGCTCCACATTTTCTGTCTTCATTCAGCTGACAAATTATGACAAGCAAATAAAAACGAATATCAACAGGGAACCGCAGTTCAAACTAGTCCTGAAATTGCTCCTTTACAATCCCGAGTTAGAACAACTCCTCCTGTTGTTTTCGTTCGTGATCTTCCAGCCATGCCGCAACCTTGAATTTCTCGTAACGTGTTTTTGCCTCGCATCTTCAACAGATATTACCCAAACGTAGTTTCATAAGCACATGTTGATTATAAATCTCGGAAAAAAAAAAATGGAAGAACATTCGAGGACACTTCAACTTTACCTCAATTTAGTTTATCATGAACTCGATGTTTGAGGCTCAATCTTGGCCGAGCTCGAAACCTTGTCCGTCCCTGATCTTTAACTCGAGCCCATTTCAGTTGCGCCCCTTCCTAAACTCAAAGTCAGTCCCCTTCCCGAATTCATAGTTGCGCCCTTTTCTGAAGTTGATCCTCTGCCCCTTCCTATACTCGAAGTCATGCTGCTTTGTGAATTTGAAGAACCTTTGTCTGCCCCTGATCTTAAAGAAGCACCCATTTTAGTTGTGCCCCATCCTAAACTTACAGTCGTGCCCTTCCTGAAGTTGACCTCTGCCCCTTCCTGTACTCAAAGTCGAGCTGCTTCGAGAACTAGACGCGATGCCCCTTCCTGAACTTGAACTTGTGCCCATATTAGTTGTGTCCCTTCTTGAACTTGAACTTCTACCCTGTCCTGAACTCAAACTCGCGTCCTGTCCTGAACTCAAAGTAGCGCTGCTTCGTGAAATTGAAGATATGCTCCTTCCTGAATTTAATGCCTTGCCCTTTCCTGAAGTGGAAGCTGCATCGGTACCTGACCACGAACCTTTGCTGTTTCTTGAACTTGAAGCTATACCCCTTCCTCTGCCTCTTTCTGCAGGATCCCTTCCTGGATTTGAAGCACGTCCGGTCCCGCTTCCTCTGCCCCGCTTCCTTTGCCTGTTTTTGTAGGCATTCGGTCGGTCTCCACAGTCTGCCTGTCTTCACCTGGACCACATTGAAATTCCACATTAGTTTTGAGGCACTGCCCAATTAAGATAATGCAAATACCCAATACTTACAGAAGAAAGGTCCCCTTCGTCCTCAACTTCACTTGTAGCTTTGCAAGAGCTCTCGTGATGTTCAAGTCCTGCGCACCTTTGGCAACTCGACCGAACAACATCATTTTGGTTGGCAAGTTCCCCACCCTCATCCTTCTCCTTCTTTCTATTTTCCACACTCCTCGTTTTCCCTCCATTGACAATGTCAGATTGCCCAACCCTTCCGTCCCTCATTTGCCTCCTTTTTCCTATGGCCTCAAAACATTCAACATTGCCTGGCTCTGCCAGGAAATCATGAACGGAGGAGGTGCCATCAGTTTAGCTTTCACTGACAGATGCAGAGTTTGAGTCTTCATCAGGACTTGAAACGTCCCGCTTAGCCCCATCCTCGTCAAAACACACATCAGTCTTCATTGCCCATTCCTCCCTTAACATCTTCACATCTCGTCATCGTATTCTCCTTCCCACTCACTGTCAACCCCTCCCTCGACGTACAGATGAATTGATCTTCTTTTAGATGCTAGTTGCACCATGCCCCTCACTTGCTCACCACTCTTGATCTCTATGAGCAAGTTGCAGTATTCACCAGGAGTCTCGAACCACATTCTCTTTAAATGGAAGCCGAAACCTTTAACGTCAGCAATCAATCTTTTATATGTCACTGAATCAGGAGTGACATTTTTGTTTTCCCTCTTTATTCCACCAAAACAGTGCGACCATTCACTAGGCTTCTTTACTCCAAGATGGAATATGATTGTGAAGGGACGCTGTGATTTAACAGGTTCAATGAGAGAGCCCAACAACATATGTATTGGTTATATATTAAACACTTATGCTTGTCTACCTAAAATCTAATAGGACACAGATATAATTCATTAGTTAGAGACAGGTCTAGGATTAAGTACTCTGATGTCCAGTGTAATATTAGCATTACTTATTTGATTTTTCTTTTATTATCTAATTTTGAACTTTTAATAAGCATGTGATGTAAATTTAAATTAAACATCAAATAAGTCAGATAATCATCTACCTGGGAGTACTATCTTATCACAAAATCCCGCTTTAAGGGAAAAAAAAATAGCATTAGAATGCCAGTATAAATGAGACTTTCCAGTAGTGGCTTCTACACTCTTGATTTAAGGATTGTAACTACTAACTTTTATATATGAATGGAAACATTAGTTAATTTTTAAATCATTATTTTGCTTTTCTATATCCCACATTCACTAGACAATCCTTTGGAAATAATATTCTCACTTGTATAAAAGTTACAATTTGTTCAAGCAACACGTGCTTTAGTTTACTCTGAAATAATCATGTCCTATGCAAAAGTTATGAATCCGCGTGGTGGCAATATGCTATAGTACTAAAAACGCATAGTTGATTAGTCAGGCCCACTGTAAATGCATGCACCAGCAAAACAACAAATAAATGTGTAACACAGCTAATGCTTAATTTGCAGGCGGTTATATTAGCTCTAAATCAAATTGCATAAACAGTCTAATAGAATTAATAAAGAAAGAAACAAAACAAACATTCAAATTATTTTTACTCGAGGCCAACAATAAATTCATAGGAGATGGATCGTTATGATTTCAAACATATATACCACAAAGTATCTGTCACTTGTTCCTCATTTATTTTCACATGTGGCAACTCGTGCCAAAATCTACTGAGTTCTTTTTTCTCTTCTTTTGTACAACTATGATCAAATCAATGGACATTAATTTCTCCACAATTCATCGATGCAACAATTAAATCAAATAATCCATAATTACTAATATGTATAATTTCAAACGACTTTACTGGCAATATAACGAACCAAAACTAGCCAACAGCAATAAGGCAAGTTGAAATAAAATAGGAAAAAAAAAAAAAACGTGCAACCTAAGTAATTGAAGTATAACAGAAGCTGGGAACCTCAAAAGAGAGAGGAAAGATTGCTTTAGGAGCCGCCAACATCCAACAACGAAAAAGGGAGTAAAGATGGATGACTAATGTGAGGAAACAAATCAGCCACCTCAGAAAGAAAATTACGGTGCAATAAAAAAATGGCAACTTTCAAAAGGGCGGATATTGTGTGGCTAAGGAAAGGAGGATTGGCTATAAAAGGAGTTAAATCAAAGTCCCACACATATAGACCAAAAAAAAAAAGTCCCACACATAAATGAAGAACATGTCGCACCTTGCACAGAGCCCCTCTATGTAACTCTTCAAGGGCACACGCACGACATATATGTTAGAGGCTTTGAAGTCTCCGCACTCCCCTAAAGAGACTAGGCAATCATCTGGTATATATGTGCAAGATGCATTGATCAAACTTCTCAATGACGGGCATCCCGTGACTACCAAGGTTTTTAGAGACTTGAGCTCATCCAGGCCCTCAACATATAGAAGTACTTTGCACCATTTGATTGCCAATTGCTCTAGGTTCTTCAAGTATGATAACCCACTCACTCTTCTCAGAGATTCACACTGAGAGATGCTCACGTCTTCCAGTGATTTCGAAGGACCCACGACTTGAATTATAACTAGGTTGGGACAATGATTCACCCCCACATGCCGTAGTTTCGTTAGTTCCGAATGAATGGAAAACCTCCCAAGCAGTTTACAATTGTCGACAGCTATCTTCTCCAGTTGTGGAAGTCCATCTAGCTGAATTTCCTCCACTTTACACCAATGAATCTGTAAATTCGACAAATTTTGGAATCTCAAGGAGGAGGACGGAAGCTGCCCGAGGGGTTTTATGTCTAAGCCCGTTAATTCAAGAAATTCTAGATGAGAAAGAGAAGCCAACTCTGGAGGCGCAGGGACGTTTAGCAGATTTAAATCCAACCATTTCAGTCTAGATAACCTTCCAATCCATCTTAAATTGCACCCTGTCATTACGTTTGATCTCTTGCGAGCCCAAGAGCCGTCACTTAGTTGCAATGTAACCAAATTAGTAAGGTTCGACAAATTAGGGACCGAGCGTAATGATGTAGATCTAAAAATTAGACAGGTCAAACTTATGGGAAGCTCTGGCAATTCTTGAATTTTATCACAAGATGATAAATTGAGTGTTTGGAGGTGATGAAGCATGTTGATTGTCCATGGAATTCTGTAAATATTAGTGAATTCCAAATTTAGGATTCTTAAAGAAGACAATTCTCCAATTTCAACAGGAATTTCATCTCTCATTTCACGTTGCTTAGAGAGATCCAGTTCTTGAAGATTTACCAAACTAATGATGCCAAGAGGAAACTGTTGAACATGAATAGACCGATTAATACTTGTGAAACGCAAGATATGCAATGATTTTAACTTTTCTATGGAGTTGGGAAGTTCACTTATCCTTGTATGTGATAAGTTTAACTCTATCAATGAGGTTAAATTCCGGGAGAATTACCAAAAAAGTCCTAAACCTATTGCATTTGTGCCAATTCAGTCCTAAACTTTTTTTTAGTCAATTTAGTCCTAAACCTTTATAATTGTGCCAATTCAGTCCTTCCGCCAAAATTGGCCGGCCGGAGTCGACGTGGACGCCGGCCGAAGACAAAACTTTATCGGGCGAACAATTTTTTTAATGATTTTTAAATTTTTTTTTCGAATTTTTTAATTTTTTTCGAACTTTTTTTCGAATTTTTTTTTGATTTTTTTACCTCCTTCTTCTTCCTTTGGCCGCCGGCCGGCGGGCCGAGGTGAGGGCCGGCGAGGCCGACCTCGTCGGCCACCGGCGAGGCTCGCCGCGGCCACCGGCGAAGGCGAGCCCGCCCAGCCGACGGCGAGGCCGCCGTCGCCTAGCCAAGGCGAGGTCGAGCCTCGCGGATCCGGCGACGGCGGCCTTGCCGTCGCCGGGCGAGGCCGGCCTTCGCCGGTGCGCGGGGCGAGCCTCGCCCGCCGACGACGAGGCCGCCGTCGCCCAGCCCAAGGCGAGGCTCGGCCTCGCCCAGCCCATGGCGAGGCGAGCCTCGCCGGATCCGGGCGACGGAGCTCGACCTCGCCGTCGCCGGGCGAGGCTCGCCGCTTCGCCGGGGCAAGCGAGGGCGAACCTCGCCCGGCGGACGGCGAGGCGGCCGCCGCTCGGCCAAGCGAGGCTCGGCCTCACCCGGCCATGGCGAGGCGAGCCTCGCCGCATCCGGGCGACGGCCTCGCGGCCACTAGCGAGGCCGTAACCGATCCGGGGCGAGGCTCACCTCGCCATGGCCGGGCGAGGCCGAGCTCGCCTTGGCCGGGCGACGGCGGCCGCCGCTGTCGCTAGGCGAGGCTCGCCGCCCGGGCCGGCGGGGGCGAGCCTTAGCCGGTGGCCGGCGAGGTCAGCCGCGCCTATGCGCGCGCCGGCCGAGGAAGAAGAAGAAGGTAAGAAATAAAAAAATTTAAAAAATCAAAAAATTTAAAAAATCGAATTTTTTTTAAATTATTAAAAAATTGTTCACCGCCACTGCTCCGCATCCACGTCCACGTCAGCTCCGGCCGGCCAATTTTGGCCGGAAGGACTGAATTGGCACAATTATAAAAGGTTTAGGACTAAATTGACCAAAAAAAAAAGTTTAGGACTAAATTGGCACAAATGCAATAGGTTTAGGACTTTTTTGGTAATTCTCCCGTTAAATTCCCAAGTGAGCCCGGAAGCTTTGTCAACCCATAACATCCCCACAATGAAAAGTGCTTAAGTTTCACTAATGCCCCCACGTCTTCAGGCAAATTTGTAAGACCACTACAATGTACAATTTCTAACTTAATCAACAACCGTAGATTTCCAATGAAGCTTTCAATTCGCTTTAGAATGTTGCAATAGGCAAGAGTCAACGTTTCTAAACCCAAGCATTTAGAGAAATCTGGAATTGTCGTTATGCCATAACACTCAGTAAGAGATAGAACTTTCAAATTCCGTGCCCGCTGTAAAAATGGACGACATGTCAAGTGTAAGAACCAATGCATAGAAACACTAGGACCAATGGACTAGAATTAAATCACGTAGTTTACCTTGATCAAGTCCCATGCTTTTGAATCATCTACGAAGTGATTTCTGCCAAGTTCAAAAACAACAAGATGATTCAAATACATATTGTTTGCCCTAAAATCCTGAAGAGAAAGCTGCCGACAAATCCATTTGAACTTTGAATAACACTTTGCACAGTACCCAACATCCCTAGAATCGGGACGAGGAGGTTGCCAAGAAATCCATCTCAACTTTGAAGGGCACTTTGCGAAGTCCCCAGCATAAGTTCCATTGTGTAACTTGAGGAATCTTAGGTTTGGTAACCTTTCAAGCTCTCCACTTGTGATCTTTATGGAGCCATCATATACATTTATCTCAAGCATTTGAACCTTGTCCTTCCTCTGCAAGTGAAATTTTGTAATTTTGTGAAGAAGTTTGTCAACTTCCAACCTCCATGTTTTATGAACTTGAATGGGAATGAAAAAAATGATAAGCATCCTAAATCAAATAGAATCCTTTATCCTAGAATATACAAGTTCTATTTAAAAATTGGACATTTCTTACTTACCTCTTCAGGTTTAATGATTTCACGGGCCTCTTTTGCAATCCATAGCCTGCTTCGCTTTTCATGATTGCTTGGACTTTCTTGACGGACAATTTGCCTTCCCATGTCTATTAGTTGATCGTGCATCCAAAACTTATCGTTGTCCAATATCTTTATCAAACACCTATTGGTAAGGACATTAATTCCTCTTTCGGGATAAAATTGACAACTAGCCCACATGTAAATTGCATTGGTCTTTTTCTTATTGAAAAAGAAGCATGCTATATCGAGAAAAATTTGTTGCTGACATTTGTCTAGGTCTTCATAGCTAATCCTCAACTTCTTTAGAATCTCTTCCTCAGGTACATTCCTTAACTTGATCTTAGTCTCTTTCCAAAATGCTTTATCTTTCCCTTTCAGCAATGAACCTATCACTTTGATGGCCAAAGGAAGCCCTCCTGTACTTGAGACAAGTTCCTTGGAAAGGCAACGATAATCATCCGAAGGACAGTTTTTTCCAAAGGCATGCCGACAAAAAAGCTCAAGTGCAGGAGCATGATCCATCTTAAGCATCTCATACGGTATAATTTCATCTTTAAATTCCTGACCTTGCAAAATAGTCTTGTTTCTCGTTGTAATAATTATTCTAGATCCTAAATGTAATGAATTGTTTCCTATTAGTCTCTTAATATGGTCTTTATTATCAACATCATCTAGAACCACAAGGACCGTCTTCATGCTGAGTACTTCTCCAATCCTCCTCATTCCTTGTTCAATATCCTGGACTCCTTCTGTGGATCTAGAATCAACAATGTCAGACAGTAGTTTTTTCTGCAATTGGACTATGCCATCCTCGGTCGACATCTTTTCTCGAACGTTCTCAAGAAAACTAGAACACTTTCCAAAGTGGGAAAGTAGTTCATTGAAGACAACTTTGGCAATGGTTGTTTTACCAATGCCACCCATTCCATAAATTCCAATGAGCTGCACATCGCGATGGTTGACATCCAATAACTTTGTCAAGTGCTCTACCCGATCATCAAGTCCGACTAAATGTTCAGGCACTAATCTTTGTTTCAACTTCAATTTCTCCAAAACCCTTTTAACAACCAATTTGACAATTGTTGCTTGGCTGCCATATACAAAAGCGCTTTCATTAGTTGACTAGATCTACCCGCGCATCACACTTTGGATGGTCAAAGCTTGAATAAATTGAAGCACATCAAGGACGAGATCCAAATACACTGAATGATTAGTATAGGCTAATTTAGCACAATTCACTTGATATGTTTTTCATATGTAGGTTATAGAAATGTCTGAAGACTATAGTATTACCTTATGCAGTAGCCAAAGTAACCAAGTGGTGGATACAATATTGTGCATCAACTAAAATTCGACATTTATAGCTAAGCCTAGAAAAACTTTCAGCACTTGTAACAGAAGAATCATGAAGAGAAATGCAGCGCTGTACATTGAAGATTGTAGTTTGCTCTTGCTTCTATTGAATATTGAGACATGATTTTTCTTCAACAAATCTTACTTTCCTTGTGTAATCATAGACAAAGCAGAGGATGTAAAGTTGAATGAGAGCAGCGTTGGAGGTAGTTTTCAATACTTTCCGTTACAAAACGAACAAAAGAAATCATTTGACAGGAAACACCATATTCCATACAACAAAAAGAAAGGAAAAAATAGGTAAGTCTTAAAAGAGTAAATTACCCTTCATCCTTTTTTACGTTCCATCCCTTGATTTCATCTACCTCTGCAAGAGCCTTTCTCCACGCCTCGACTTCTACAGGAAAATTCTTCTCATGTTCCAGTAAAGTATTGTTATATTGTGGAGTTTTAAGCTTAACATCCTCAGGTTCCACGCCAAGAAAAATGGGAAGGATACTTTTCTGACTTTCTGACTTAGACACATTTTTTACCATGTGCGCAAGCTCACGGAGGCACCATTTGCTAGATGCATAAGTTTGAGAGAAGATGGGTATGTAGATCTTAGAGTTGTCGATAGCACGTAAAAGGTTCCCACCAATCACTTCACCGACGCGGAGTTCTTCATCATCCCTAAATACACGGACTCCCGCATCTATCAATCCCTGGTAGAGGAAGTCCGTGAACACATAACGAGTGTCCGGTCCTCTGAAATTCAGGAACACTTGATACTCGCGCCCTGATGCTCGCGCAGCGTCACTACTCGATCCAGCCTCCGAGTTCACCATAGCTAGGAAGTTTATCACTTCCGGATCTCTCTCTCCCCTGTAGAGAAAAGAAGTTGGGGCGGCGTGGCCTAGCTTAAGAAATGAGCGGAGGCTTTCGAGGCAAGTGATAAAAAAAGTAGACACCAGGGAAGGTGCGCAAGACTTTTTTAACAAGTTCCCAAATTTAAAAAAGACTCATCGGGAGACCATAAAGACCACCACTAAAAAAAATCCCATTTTCTTTTCCCCTTAATTAAAGCATCCAATCCCCAAACTGCGGAGAAATCTCCAATCATGTCTATAACCTTTTTTGGTTCGAAAAAAAAGTATATTATTTGGGAACTTAATAGAACGATCATTTTTTTAAAAAAATTATGGGGCAATTATAATGTATAAAAAAAAAATTCAAATTAAAAAAAATAGAAATCTGGAAAAAAAAGTAATCTAAAAAATTTGTTTCTAAACGTCTTTTCTTTCATAAATACACTTCAAATTAAAAGTGCGCCTATATTTTAGCACTTAAAGCCGCTTACAAGTTGCATATATATATATATATATATATATATATATATATATATATATATATATATATATATATATTGATGTTGAATTATTTAGAAAAAAATTGGGCCAAATTACCTGCGGCCAACTTTGAGCCCAACCTCGGAGCCTACTTCTGGCGTCGCCGCCGGCAGAGTTGTCCGCGCTGCGTCTAGGACTCTAGGCTGACACCGCTGCGCGTCCAGGCCGAGCCGCGCCTCCGTGTCCAAGACGGAACGCTTCAGATCTGTGCACGAGAAGAAGAGGAACGAGCTGTCATCGCAAGTGACGAGCCGTTCACAGATCTGAGAGCTCTGATCCTCGCTAGCAAAGTCGGCGGCGCCTTGTTACTCACGCCGACGTCCGAGGGGTGGGCGTGGAGGTTGGAGCTCAGATCTGCGGAGGAGAGGCCATCCGTGGCTGACCACCGTTTTGCGTCTCTAGGTCTATGGACTAGCAGCTCTATCGGCCAAGGCACTGCCGCCGGGACGAAGGAGGGGTGGACGCAGCAGTCCGCCGTCGCTCAACAGCCAGACCTGGATTCTATTGCCGGGCCAAGTGGTGGGCGAAGAGAGAGGGAGAGAGTGAGTGAGAGATATCATATTCTTCCTTTTTTATAAAACCGTCCGTCCTTTTTTTTCTTTTGCCTTTTTTTTTTGAAAAAAGGTCTGTTTCTCCATCTAAAATAATCTTTAATGCACTTATTCTCGTAATACGGATTATGATACGGAGAAATTCTGCTTATAGTTTGGGAATTTTGGCAACCCTGAACTTAGTGGATTCCTTTCCCCTTTTTTTTATTTAAAATTTAAATTTTAGTATGCTTCAAATGAATGTCTCGTCTGTTAGTTTCATTTTGTTTTTTTTTTTGGTAAATCATGTTTGTTTCATTTAGATATAATAAATAACATTTACTTTATGTATAGTTCTCGCTAGGAGTAAGTATGATTTAGATGGGTGTGGTTCTATGGATTTACCCAAAAAAAAGAACCAATTCCAAAAAATTGGAATCGAGAATTGGCCGTTGGTTCCACAGATCCGCTCAAGAATCAAATCACCAGTCCGGTCCAAATTCTGAGTAGGTCCATGGAATCGGTTCCATCAAGCTTCACACATTTAGTGCAACATTTTCCAATAAACAAAGTAAAACCAAAAACAAAGAACATTCCTATTCTTAATTGCAAGATTAGTAAAAAGATTTGACTCATATTAAAAATTGAGAGTTGATGCCATGAGTCGATGGGTGTTGAGCTTAATAGTCAAGATTGCGAGTGAGAGATAAAAAGACGATTCATATGGCGTTTCTCACAATCTAAATAATCTTTGGATAATATCATGGAAAACTCAAACTGATGCAAACTTGATAAACTTAATCTAAATTAATTTTTGACTACTAAAAACCCCAAATTGGCATGCATGTGGCAATTTTTACCTCAATCTAATTTTTTGATTACCAAAAAATCCAATAAATACAGTTGTGATAAATTTATCTTTCGTTAGTCTTTATTAAATTAAATTAACACAAATAAGGACAGGGATGATATACCAATATATCCGTCAATTACCACATGTCATTTAATTTAACAATTTGATGGTAAAATTTAACTTAAAAAGATTTAAATTTTAATTTGCCACAGGCATAAATTTAGGATTTTTTGTGATATTAACCATAATATTTAATGTATTCTTACCTTTTACCAACAAAAAAAAAAACCATAATATTTAATGCACATTTTACAGATTATGATATAAGGTTACCAGTTTGGGATTTCTTATACTCCTTTACCTTTATATGTGTTCTTTTATGTTGTAGTTGCACTCTTCGAGCACCAACTAATTTCTATCACATTAATTTATTCCTTCACATGTTTAGAAAAATGTGAAGAAGTGTATTTTTTTTTTTTTGGAGGAATAAAGGAGTTTATTTGAGCATGTTTAATACCAACTACCTATAAAAATGAATGCGTCTTGAACATTTTCAGCATTTTCCTATTTACACTTACCTATGTGGATGCCACAATCACAAGGATTGATGTCTCAAATCGATTACCCCTTTTCTGTCATGATAGAGTTATCCAAATCGGCTTTCTGGACAAGTCGAATAGAAAGAAAGTTAACAATTGAAATCGATAGAGAAAAAAGAGATAGGTCGTGCTTTGGTTACTAGAGATGAAACTTTTCCTTATTATTATTATTATTATTATTATTATTATTATTATTATTATTATTATTATTATTATTATCCTTCCAATTAATTAGTAGAGTGGTGTCTTTTGATCGGGAGTTGTATTTATAGTAATATTTTGTGCATTCATGCAAGTGTTGCATCATTTTATAAGACATTAATAAATGTGTAATTAATATTTTTTTTCAATTTACTGTTAAACGAATAACTATGAGAAAATCTTTTATATTCAAGTCACATTCGCCCAGATGCGTTTTAGATCTTTTATCAAAATTCTAGTTGACTTCTTCTCCGTTGCCATGAGTTTAAGGAGATGTTAGGAATAATTAGGAGATTCTTTATATATTCCTTAATTGTGCATATCTATAATCGATTGTAATTAATATTGTGACGTCCTATTACATTAGATGATCAATTGTGATGGACACAGAAATTTACAATTCTCTTTTGTTATTATCTTTGAGTATACAAAATTTAGAATCACTGGCATCGTACTTCTTGAAAATCGACATTTCAAAGCACATATAACATATTTGAAAACTGCTATTAAATATCGACCGAATAAAATATATGTGTTGCATTATGATATCTCGAGAAATTGGATATAGTTATTCCGATATACAATATTGCTTAAGTTGGTATCATGACTTTTTTTCTTGGTCGATAATATGCCAACTCATTCAGCAATAATTTTTCATTTTATTTTAAGTTCACATGTCGTACATTAAAATTGACTATACATGTAAAATTATATATATGTTCGTATTGTTTGTTCCCGTGTTTTTTGGTGTTAACCACTTGACGGAGACCAATGATTACTTTTAAATTGAAAGTTTTAGGCTTCTTGGAAGACTATAAAGGCAAAGTTGCTGCCATTTAGACAAATTTTAAATTTTTTCTTTTTTGGCTTGATTAGATATGTGCGACCTCATAGGTTCAAGGTTGCATTTTCTGGAAATGAATCGAGGTCCCACCATCTTAGAATCATATATCACATCCTATAGACGACTCTAGAGTTAAATAACCTCACCGGCAGCCATTGTTGACCTTATGTTTGGCAAAGGACATGAAGGTGACAAAAGGAAGGAACATGGGAAATTCGACATATATTATATTGTATTATCCCAATTAACTAGAGTACATAAAGTCACAAAATCGGCATTTTTTTGTGTAGTAGATTTAATCGTTAAGATGGCAGGATATCAATTGAAGATTTTGTTATTGTTAGATTAATAATAAATTATTTATGCACAAATTAATTCAGCCACATAGATTGCGAGATGCAATTCAGTTCACACCCAATAATGAGCTGAAAATTCCCCGATATTGTTGGGCACACTGCAATTGTCATGTCAGTGCGGGAATCTTTCTCAGAGAAGCAAGAGAAATCTAGGGTAGAAACAAAGTTTGGTCATTGAACTTTGATTATAAAGTGTGGAGTTTATCTGTCTACGCGCTTCAAGCATGTTCTGCCTTTTGCATGTATTTACAAGTTTTTGCACGTTCTGTGGATTGTTATTCACACTAATCTCATGTCCACTCCGTCACTCTATCTTAGCTCCTCTGTCAAAGAGGTCAAAAACACAAAACGGATTGACTAGTTTGGACTGACGTAATTGAACTGGTATCGACATGGGTCACACTCAATCACGCAAGCGATGGACTATTTATAAACTTAAAAATGTAATAGTCGTAGCTGAAATTTCCATGATGGCGCCTCGCCGGCCAACGCGTAGGGATTCTTTCGTTGACTACACCGGGGAGCTACATTCTCTGCAACACCAATGTTAACCAACTCTTTAACTGTAATGTTCCCGCGGATTCTTGGGCTAGCTTTTTATTTATTTTTTTTTTCAGGGGAAAAAAGAATGTGTTTTTTTTCCCGGGGAAAAAAGAATGTGTTTTTTTTTCCTAATTGGAGAAAGTGACATTTATTGCATATGTATATGTACTGGATCTTGTCATTTGACCGAGCATATTAAATTCGACTAAAATGGGGCTCCATGGTGGCTAGTGGTCTGGTTTCTCGGAATTGTCAAAGCTCAGTCCTCCTAGCGAAAGCAGATGAGGACCTAAATTTCATGACACAGAGAAGATATTATTCAGGGTTAGTGGATTGGGTCCAAAGAAGTTTTTTCCTTTTGTCCTTTTTCCTAGGGCAACCTGAACTAATATCATCTGTTAAATGAACTAGGCATTGATAGTTCAAAAGTCACGAGCAAGTTCGATCCTCGGACAGTATGGACATGTCTATTCAGCCCATCAAACCGCCAAGCCAATTCTTTTTTATCTAATAATTTGTAGTAAGCATTCTTGGGAACTTATCGCGGCATTGTCATTCCTGCTTGGCATCTACTTTTACTTTCTTCTTTTGAAGGATTGATCGATATTCTTCATTGACCTGGCGTACCACAATTATAAAGATCAACGACTTTTCTTGTTTGGATCTTCACTTGGATCTATCACGGTCGTAGGAATGTCGAGATTTACTTCTTCCTCCATGCTCTAAGAAAACAAGTTGTGGTTTAGATACATCGGACACTTTTCTCCCACGCCTCATACTCAAACAAGCTAGATTTCGCTGCATCCAACTTGGCTTTTCTGTTAGTGATGATAAGATGAGAGTTGTCATCAATGTCCCATAACTATCTGGAAGCAAACTAACGAAGAACAATGCTTGTAGCTAATCATTTTTCAAGCTTTGCAACTCATTCAAGAGATCCACCATTGGAGTGACCCCTTGATATTTCAGAGCAACAAGCTTCTCGATACCGTTAAGCTTGTTATTTGCTGGTTTCCTCTCATACGACACTTAAAGTTTCTTCCAAAGCGTTTCGGCAATTTCATTCGCCACACTGTGATAAACATTGTCATCCAACTATTTCCTAATGAGACCTACACGTTGCCTGTTTAGCAACCATCATTGTCGATTAGTGTAGTTACGCTTAGCCTTGTCACTTTATATTGGACAATGCATTTCCTTGCAATAAAGAAAAGCAAGAATCTTGCCTTTCCATGTTCTCTAGTTGGCATTATGAAGGCTGACACCTCCATACTTCACCTAGCAGTAGTCACAAGCACCTAGTGTTCACCAAACCTTGTCACACTCTTCGTAATGCACAATGCGGAGCCCTGGGATTTATCTAATTCTGCAACATTGGTGACATTCTTTTTTGCGCAGTAACTGAGAAGTACTTGTCGAATGCAGAAAGGATCGGAATCCTAGAAAGAGTATTCAAAGGCAATGCAAGTGCAACCGAACGTTAAGCTTGAAATAGAGCTGGGGGAGTCATGCTTGAGCATAGAGAATGGGATCACTTGATTTTGCAAGTTATAAAGAGTTTCGTTAAGCTTTCCTGCTCGACGCTAATATCGGTTTTAGCTGTATATTTTCTGTAGTAATTTCCAACTGCAAGTCTGTTGTACAATTGTCTGGCAGATGCTAACACAGCTGAAAGTGATTTCTAGAAGCATTTCCCATCGAATCATTCAATTTCAAATTAAGAACCTATCTTTGATGAAATCGAAAGCAGGAGAGATGAACTTCACTCAGCAAGTGGTAATGGACCAAAATACCTCTCCACGCAAACACACGGAAGAAATGTCACCACGTAAATTCAATGCAAACCTCTCCATGAGTCCCAAGTTGGCTATTACGCCATGCCATGGTTCTTAAAGTTGGCTATTTTGGAGCCGGTGTGCCGTGCTCTGCCGGTCGACAACATGGTCTATCATAAGTATTTCAAGTGGGCACCATGGATAGTCATGCTTTTCAATTTGTATCGCTAATTTAGAGAGAAAAACAAGAAGATGCAACATCGGCGTTGACTGTTGATAAAAATGGGTACTTTGCTTGTTGTACGTTGTCCTTAATTAGTAGTCCAACAAGATTGGGCTTTCTCTGCTACAGCAGCTCTTTCAGCCCATGTAGCGTAGAAGATGTCATGTTTCAGACCTTTCAGGTTGTCCTCCTGCTACTCTCCATATAAGCAACAGAAGATTTCTATTCTCTATCACGGCCAAAACAAAGGGATAGAAATTGTATGGAATTAAGTGGTTTTCACTTACTATATACTTCATGTTCTCTGCTCATATATTTTAGATTCTGGTGGTGAGAGTTTCCTTTTCTTTCTTTGGGTGAAAAAATGAGTTTACATAAGTTGATGACATAGCAGAAGATGAGTAATGCCACATAAAACTGTATGTGCTATCGAGGTTAGCGAAGAATGCAACAGTCTAATTATAGGCAAAACTAGAAGGCGGCAAATGCATTTCTCATGAATTTGTGGATTAATTTAATTCATTGGCAAAATGACTTCATCTTAGGCAAAACAAATGCAACCCAGTTCAAAGCTAACTCTTGATGGAGACTTCTAAAGTAAATTTCTGTTTGATGTTTTTTCTTTTTCATTTTTCAAATTTCCGTCCTTTTCTAGATTTTACATTCTAAAATTTTGACAATAACCTTTTATATTATAATTGCCACATAAGATACCACGTCAGCATTTATCTTTACTGGAAGGACCAACTCAAACATAAAAAAATGGTTTAGATATCTGATTACACAGAAATATTAAGAGATCCGATTGAACTGTTGCAACGGTTCAAAAAGTCCCAATACCGTAACCCTTTTTTCTTTTCAGTGCATGCGATATGGCTCGTCAATCAACTCCCACAAGGTCCGCATTATCGAGAACTATTTCTGGCGTGGTATTTTCTTAAGCTTTGAAGCTTTCGCAACTACTTGCCAACACTACTGGTATTTGTAAGGAAGACAATTTGCATTTGAATATTTTTTCACACTGAAATGATAGAAAAGCTGTCGATGATATCCTTATCAGTAACAGAGCGGTTGCTCCACATTTTCTGTCTTCATTCAGCTGACAAATTATGACAAGCAAACAAAAACGAATATCAACAGGCAACCGCGGTTCAAACTAGTCCTGAAATTGCTCCTTTACTATCCCGAGTTAGAACAACTCCTCCTGTTGTCTTCGTTCGTGATCTTCCAGCCATGCCGCAACCTTGAATTTCTCGTAACGTGTTTTTGTGAAGTAGGGTAGGGCGAGTGTCCTACCTAATTCAATGATTAGAATAATGAAGAAGGGAGAGGCTCGCATCTTCAAAAGATATTACCCAAACGTAGTTTCATAAGCACATGTTGATTATAAGTCTCCGAAAAGAAAAATGGAAGAACATTCGAGGACACTTCAACTTTACCTCAATTTACTTTATCATGAACTTGATGTTTGAGGCTCAATCTTGGTTGAGCTTGAAACCTTGTCCGTCCCTGATCTTTAACTCGCGCCCATTTCAGTTGCGCCCCTTCCTAAACTCAAAGTCGGTCCCCTTCCCGAATTCTTAGTTGCGCCCTTTTCTGAAGTTGATCCTCTGCCCCTTCCTGTACTCGAAGTCATGCTGCTTTGTGAATTTGAAGAACCTTTGTCTGCCCCTGATCTTAAAGTAGCACCCATTTTAGTTGTGCCCCATCCTAAACTTACAGTCGTGCCCTTCCTGAAGTTGAACCTCTGCCCCTTCCTGCACTCAAAGTCGAGCTGCTTCGGGAACTAGACGCTATGCCCCTTCCTGAAGTTGAACTTGTGCCCATATTAGTTGTGTCCCTTCTTGAACTTGAACTTCTACCCTGTCCTGAACTCAAAGTAGGGCTGCTTCGTGAAATTGAAGATATGCTTCTTTCTGAATTTAATGCCTTGCCCTTTCCTGAAGTGGAGGCTGCGTCGGTACCTGACCTCGAACCTTTGCTCTTTCTTGAACTTGAAGCTATACCCCTTCCTCTGCCTCTTTCTGCAGGATTCCTTCCTGGATTTGAAGCACGTCCGGTCCCGCTTCCTCTGCCCCGCTTCCTTTGCCAGTTTTTGTAGGCATTCGGTCGGTCTCCACAGTTCTGCCTGTCTTCACCTGGACCACATTGAAATTCCACATTAGTTTTGAGGCACTGCCCAATTAAGATAATGCAAATACCCAATACTTACAGAAGAAAGGTCCGCTTCGGTTTTAACTTCACTTGTAGCTTTGCAAGAGCTCTCGTGATGTTCAAGTCCTGCGCACCTTTGGCAACTCGACCGAACAACATCATTTTGGCTGGCAAGTTCCCCACCCTCATCCTTCTCCTTCTTTATATTTTCCATACTCCTCGTTTTCCCCCCATTGACAATGTCAGATTGCCCAACCCTTTCGTCCCTCATTTGCCTCCTTTTTCCTATGGCCTCAAAACATTCAACATTGCCTGGCTCTGCCAGGAAATCATGAATGGAGGAGGTGCCATCAGTTTAGCTTTCACTGACGGATGCAGAGTCTGAGTTTTCATCAGGACTTGAAACGTCCCACTTAGCCCCATCCTCGTCAAAACACACATCAGTCTTCATTGCCCATTCCTCCCTTAACATCTTCATCATCTCGTCATCGTATTCTCCTTCCCACTCACTGTCAACCCCTCCCTCGACGTACAGATGAATTGATCTTCTTTTAGATGCTAGTTGTACCATTCCCCTCACTTGCTTACCACTCTTGATCTCTATGAGCAAGTTGCAGCATTCACCAGGAGTCTCGAACCACATTCTCTTTAAATGGAAGCCGAAACCTTTAACGTCAGCAATCAATCTTTTATATGTCACTGAATCAGGAGTGACATTTTTGTTTTCCCTCTTTATTCCACCAAAACAGTGCGACCATTCACTAGGCTTCTTTCTCCAAGATGGAATATGATTGTGAAGGGACGCTGTGATTTAACAGGTTCAATGAGAGAGCCGAACAACATATGTATTGGTTATATATTAAACACTTATGCTTATCTACCTAAAATCTAATAGGACACAGATATCATTCATTAGTTAGAGACAGGTCTAGGATTAAGTACTCTGATGTCCAGTGTAATATTAGCAATACTGATTTGATTTTTCTTTTATTATCTAATTTTGATCTTTTAATAAGCATGTGATGTAAATTTAAATTAAACATCAACTAAGTTAGATAATCATCTACCTGGCAGTACTATCTTATCACAAAATCCCTCTTTAAGGGAAAAAATAGCATTAGAATGCCAGTGTAAATGAGACTTTCCAGTAGTGGCTTTCACACTCTTGATTTAAGGATTGTAACTACTAACTTTTATATATGAATGGAAACATTAGTTAATTTTTAAATCATTATTTTGCTTTTTTATATCCCACATTCACTAGACAATCCTTTGGAAACAAGACATAGATGCACTAACAGAGTGGAGATTTTTACTCTGATTTAGTAATATTCAATTGTTTTGCATTTTGTAACTAGGAAAGAGTTTTATTTCCTCCTTTTTGAATGAAAAATCCATAACCATGGGACACATTGTTTCAAATCACTTTATGCAAGTCTGTCAGTTGTTGCATATTTTCTTAAACTAAAGTCATATGCTTCAAAATTAATTGGTCTCTTTAAATTGCACTTTTAGTGAAATAATATTCTCACTTGTATAAAAGTTACATTGTGACATGTGACTATTTGTTCAAGAAACACGTGCTTTACTTTACTATGAAATAATCATGTACTATGCAAAAGTTATGAATCCGCGTGGTGGCAATATGCTATAGTACTAAAAACGCATAGTTGATTAGTCAGGCTCACGGATGGCAAAAAATAGAAAACTATTCAAGCCCACTGTAAATGCATGCACCAGCAAAACAACAAATAAATGTGTAACTCAGCTAATGCTTAATTTGCAGACGGTTATATTAGCTCTAAATCAAATTGCATAAACAGTCTAATAGAATTAATAAAGAAAGAAACAAAACAAACATTCATTTTTTTTTTTTTTTAATACTCGAGGCCAACAATAAATTCATAGGAGATGGATCGTTATGATTTCAAACATATATACCACAAAGTATCTGTCCCTTGTTCCTCATTCATTTTCACATGTGGCAACTCGTGCCAAAATCTACTGAGTTCTTTTTTCTCTTCTTTTGTACAACTATGATCAAATCAATGGACATTAATTTCTCCACAACTCATCGATGCAACAATCAAATCAAATAATCCATAATTACTAATATGTATAATTCAAACGACTTTACTGGCAATATAACGAACCAAAACTATCCAACAACAATAAGGCAAGTTGAAATAAAATAGGAAACAAAAAACGTACAACCTAAGTAATTGAAGTATAACAGAAGCTGGGAACCTCAAAGAGAGAGGAAAGATTGCTTTAGGAGCCGGCAACATCCAACAACGAAAAAGGGAGTAAAGATGGATGACTAATGTGAGGAAACAAATCAGCCACCTAAGAAAATTACGGTGCAATAAAAAAATGGCAACTTTCAAAAGGGCGGATATTGTGTGGCTAAGGAAAGGAGGATTGGCTATAAAAGGAGTTAAATCAAAGTCCCACACATAAATGAAGAACATGTCGCACCTTGCACAGAGGCCCCTCTATGTAACTCTTCAAGGGGACACACGCGACATATATGTTAGAGCTTCGAAGTCTCCGCATTCCCCTGAAGAGACTAGGCAATCATCTGGTATATATGTGCAGGATGCATTGATCAAACTTCTCAATGACGGGCACCCCGTAACTACCAAGGTTTTTAGAGACTTGAGCTCATCCAGGCCCTCAACATATAGAAGTACTTTGCACCATTTGATTGCCAATTGCTCCAGGTTCTTCCAAGTATGATAACCCACTCACTCTTCTCAGAGATTCACACTGAGAGATGCTCACGTCTTCCAATGATTTCGAAGGACCCACGACTTGAATTATAACTAGGTTGGGACAATGATTCACCCCCACATGCCGTAGTTTCGTTAGTTCCAAATGAATGGAAAACCTCCCAAGCAGTTTACAATTGTCGACAGCTATCTTCTCCAGTTGTGGAAGTCCATCTAGCTGAATTTCCTCTACTTTACACCAATAAATCTGTAAATTCGACAAATTTCGGAATCTCGAGGAGGACGACGGAATCTGCACGAGTAGTTTTATGTCTAAGCCTATTAATTCAAGAAATTCCAGATGAGAAAGAGAAGCCAACTCTGGAGGCGCAGAGACATTTAGCAAGTTTAAATCCAACCATTTCAGTCTAGATAACCTCCCAATCCATCTTAAATTGCATCATGTCATTACGCTTGATCTCTTGCGATCCCAAGAGCCGTCACTTAGTTGCAATGTAACCAAATTAGTAAGGTTTGACAAATTAGGGACTGAGCGTAATGATGCAGATCTAAAAATTAGACAGGTCAAACTAATGGGAAGCTCTGGCAATTCTTGAATTGTATCACAAGATGATAAATTGAGTGTTTGGAGGTGATGAAGCATGTTGATTGTCCATGGAATTCCGTAAATTTTAGTGAATTCCAAATTTAGGATTCTTAAAGAAGACAATTCTCCAATTTCAACAGGAATTTCACCTCTCATTCCACGTTGCTTAGAGAGATCCAGTTCTTCAAGATTTACCAAACTGCTGATGCCATGAGGAAATTGCTCAACATGAATAGACCGATTAATACTTGTGAAACGCAAGATACGCAATGATTTTAACTTTTCAATGGAATTGGGAAGTTCACTTATCCTTGTATGTGATAAGTTTAAGTCTATCAATGAGGTTAAATTCCCAAGTGAGATCGGAAGCTTTATCAACCCATAACATCCCTGCAAGGAGAAGTGCTTAAGTTTCACTAATGCCCCCACGTCTTCAGGCAAATTTGTAAGACCACTACAATGTACAATTTCTAACTTAATCAACAACCGTAGATCTCCAATGAAGCTTTCAATTTGCTTTAAATTGTCGCAATAGGCAAGAGTCAACGTCTTTAAACCCAAGCATTTAGAGAAGTCTTGAATTGTCGTTATGCCATAACACTCAGTAAGAGATAGAACTTTCAAATTCTGTGCCCTCTGTGAAAATGGACGGCATGTCAAGAGCAAGAACCAATGCATAGAAACACTAGGACCATTAGACTAGAATTAAATCACGTAGTTTACCTTTAATCAAGTCCCATGCTTTTGAATCATCTATGAAGTGAATTCTGCCAAGTTCAAAAATGACAAGATAATTCAAATACATATTGTTTGCCCTAAAATCTTGAAGAGAAAGCTGTTGACAAATCCATTTGAACACTGAACAACACTTTGCAAAGTACCCAACATCCCTAGAATCGGGACGAGAAGATTGTCAAGAAATCCATCTCAACTTCGAAGGGCACTTTGCGAAGTCCCCAACATAAGTTCTGTGACAGTATGATTTTCTAATTCTATTTTCAATTGAATAGATCAGGCTTTTCATCGACGTGCCTATAGTGCTTTTCTCTGAGCCGATCATTCAGGAGATAACTAGATTAGTTGGGGAGTCATTAAGGGATTTTAATACAATATGCTTGAGAATTCGACCAGGAATCGACTACTCGACCGTGTTAGTTTGCAAGGGTCATTGCGGGACAGTTGAAAATCTATTAGAGACCGGAAATAAGTCGACTCGACTGAAACATGTAATTAGGTAGGGGTGATTCCACCTAATTGCAAAATTCTCGTCGATCAGCACTAGACCGATTTTTCTGTCGTTTTGGTATCTTATGTCCGTAAATGAAATCTTGAGATTTTCACGATAATCGAAAGTCGCTAATGAGTCGAAGATGTACATTGTGGTTCGAAAATAATCAACCGCAAGTCAATTGTAGCAAAAATTCATAAAACTACCCAATAGTTTAGATCACGCTAAAATCACGTCTGATTGAAATTAACTGCGAAATTTAATCCGATTTCAGAAGTTGAGAATTCTACTGTCTCACAATTAATTTTGGGAACATTGATGCATACTCTCAAGACCTTTTGACAAATTTGAAATTTTGGTGGGAAATTCAAATTGCAACAAGCAAAGTGAAATTGGGAAAGGCCGTAATGTAAGGGGATTTTGGTCTTTAATGTGGAACCTTTGGAGATGGGAATTATAAGGATTTGAATAAGGTTTTATCCTTGTTAACTAAAGTTAGGAATTGGTAAAATGAAAAAGGGAAAAGCTAATGGAAAGGATGCAAAATTCGGATGTAGGCACACCACAAGGAATTCCATCACCATTTGAATTTCGTTTGAGGAGGATAAGTTTGCTTTGGAAGGGTGGGCCATATGAAAGTGAAGTGGCTTAAATTCCATGGAATAAGGACCCATGGCTTGTGGAAATTGGGGAGGGGGACCCTCCATGGTCCTTTTTCTCCTTCTCCTTTCCCCATCCGCGCGATTCCTTCCCCCCTTGTGCCATGCGACCACCCCCTTTCTTCCTTTCTCTTTCTTTCCTTTTCCTTTCCTTTTTCCCCTATCGTAAAGTCCCTTGTCTTCTTCTCCCTTAAGTTGTTCGACCTCCCCTGTTTCTCCTTGCTCTGTTTTTGCGCTGCAGGGTTTTGGACCAACAGAAACACTATCCAAGCTACCCCCATGTTTCATTTCTCATTTGTGTGGCCATTAATCACCTCTCAACCGTCCTCACCAGAAGCCCGTTAGTCCATGAGAACTGGCGAGATTTCTGCATCCCTTCGTCGAAAGCTCAGTGTCCCTACATTAGGGGTGTGCAAAATACCTGGGAACCGTCCAGACCGCTCAGAACCGGATCGGAACTGCTCGGAACCGACAATTCTTGAGGGAACCGGTCTGATTCCTGGTTCCGTGGGCAGATCTGCTCGCCTGCCCACCTGGACAGGACTAAAACCTTTTTAATATTACCAAAAAAAAATTACTAAAAGAAACCCTACGTCTCACGTCTCATCTCTTTGTCTTTGGTTCTCTCTCTCTCTCTATATCTTCCTCAGTCTCTTCGTCTTCAATTCCTCCCCAAGCATCGACGCCGCTGTTGCTACTCCTGCTCCGCCGCTGTCCGCCCCATCGCGTCAGTCGCCACCCGCCACAGCCACTACTCCTCTGCTTTTTACCGTCCGCCCCTCACTGTTGTCCGCCTCCTCGCTCAGTCTCTTTGTCTTCGATTCCTCCCTGAGCGTCGACGCCGCCGCCACTGCTCCTTTGCCACTGCTTGTCCGCCCCTCACGCCGGTTGCCACCCGCCACGGCGGCTGCTCCTCCGCCTCTGCTGTCCATCTCAACTAAGCCCCCTTTTTTGCCACTCAACAAGGTACGATCATTGGCTTCCAGCTTGCCTCTCAATTCATCGTCTGCTTGCGAACTTGTACTTCGGTTCGATTACCCAATAGGTCATAACGTAGTGAAGTTCGAGTCTTTGTTTTGGGAATCGATCGCTGTTCATCTTGGTACTTTGTCTTCGACGGTGCTCATGCTTGAATTTGTAGAATCCTGGGTTGCTTTTCCCTTTTGCTGTGTTTTTTTTTTTTTGTATGTCTGATCGTCAGTAAATTATATGCTCAGGGTCTGGGAAATATTTTTGGCTGTTGGCAGAGAAATGGGAAGTCACCATTTCACCTCAGAAGGCTATTAGCTACATTCAACTCTTTTCTGGAAGATGCTTTTCTTTTCATTTTTGATGGCCCTTTGTCGAATTTGGATTCACTTGAGTTGTTGTTATAAGTAGTTTTCTGTGCCTGAAAACCAAAATTATTTCATGTCAAGATCGGTTCCCTGGATCCACCCGGGAACCAAACCGGACCGATGGTCCGGTTCCCAAGTGGATCAATGCAACAAATGGGTGGATCCCGGTTCTAATTTTTCGGAACCGGTCCTTAGCGAGCGATTCTCGATTCTAGGTCGAGAACTGCCCGCTCGGACCATGCACACCCCTACCCTACATACGGGTGTTGCAGCGTTTCCACCGCCCACCCCTCTTTAGTCTTAGCTCACCACCTTCACCAGAAATAGCCATCCCTTCGCCGTTGCTGTTGCCCAGTCGCGGGAACCTCTGCTACATTGATGCAATCTGCTAGTCGACCAAACCATTCCACGGTATAGCTGCCTCACCTCCAAGGAGCTCATGCCGTCGCTGCTCAACCTGGTATGGCCGAGAAAACTGCCCCTTAGTAGTAGGCCAAGGGCCTTGCTTGTCACGCCCTAATCCTCGAACACGTGCCCATCCCTCACCTGGTTGATTAATAGCAATGTCCCATGACGCATCGCCGACCCATTTAATTTAATACGCATGTGGAAGCATAAGATAATCCCCAGACAATAAAAGATTGGAATAGAAAAGTAAGGCCATCTTTTCACATCTGAAAATCACAATCACACTTTTATACAGGCACACCTCATAGTATATCTTACTATACTATTCACAGAGGTCTAGTCTCACACCTATCGACATATACACAAGATTCACTAAAGGGATGGGATCTCAATCCTCATCCGGGTTGTACTCAGGATCATCATCCTGATCCTCCTTAGATTTCCTCTTCTTCACTAAGCTCATTTTCTTCCGACTCCTTGTCTCCTTCTGGTTCCTCCTCTTCAAGCTCTTCTTTTTCAGGCACTCCCACCTCTGGCCATTTAAGGACCTAAAATGGTTATACAATAACCATTGAGACCATGTCTTAGCAAGTTCTACTCCCTAAAACTCGATTAGTAAACCAATACGCTAATCGAGCTGCCTATGCATGCACGGGTTAGAGGACTTACCTTGGCCTCAGATTCCACCTGTATATTAGCACAATTCAATAGGCACCCAAGCAATTACATATCAATATCTCGATCAATTGACTTGATCGATTGCATGTTAATCGAACCATCTCAAGGTCATTTCCATTCTATCAATCAATTCACAACATCATATCAAAGCAATGATCAATTGACCTAGTCGATTACATGTTAGTCAGACCATTTCTTGGTCATTACCAACCATACCATACAATTTCCAGTATAATATACCTAGTCACCCTACTACGCGTATCTTCTAAGGCACTATTTTCGCCAAGGTGATGTACAATAAACACTTTATGTGCACGCTCTCAGGCATCGTTTTTGCCAGGGTGATATACTTAATCACAGAGCCAATATAAACAATTTATGTACATGCTCTCAAGCATCGTTTTCGCCGAGGTGATATATTTAATCACAGACCAATATAAACAATTTACGTGCATGCTCTCGGGCGTTGTTTTCGCCGAGGTGATATATTTAATCATAGAGCCACGTATGTCCATAAGTCACGTGCATTCTCTTTCAGGCGTCGTTTTCGCCATGATGATGTACTTTAATCACCGAGCCACGTATGTCCATGAGTCACATGCATTCTTGTTCAAGCGCCATTTTTGCCAAGGTGATGTACTTTAATCACCGAGCCACATACTACATAGTTCTTTCCCAACTTTATAATACCCGATAACATCGTACCCGATTGGTCTTAGTTAAGAGTATATTCAGTTCACTCTCACAATTTTCTCTACTTTATAGCCCATCAAAATATTACTGGTGCAATATAATCATACTCGGCCATCTACCAATCAGTTATTCAATTTCAATCAATTTAGGAAAGATTCCTAAAATTCCACAATCAATTCAATTCAACACAAAGTAAAGCTCAAATAAACAAACAGATGCACCACGATAATCATCATAAAATTCCGGTCGTCGGCTATCCCCGCCTAATTTCTAGAAAATAAATAAATAAATAATTTTTTTTGAAAATTAATAAATAAATACTAAAAATCCAATTTAGGCCCATAATGCCTAATTGGAAGCCGAATGAATCGGAAAAATCTCGAGATGCATTCAATAAATAGAAATACGTCTCTACATGCTAATTACAAGAACCAAAAACCTAACTTGCATCATTAAGTCACTAATTAAATTACTCTAAACTAATCTAACCACCTAATCATGCTTAATTAACACTAATCAATCCTTAAGTATAATTAGCAAACTAAGTAAGGATTAGTGAGCTACACTCACTTGTTTAACAATCCGCTCGGATTGAAACGTTGGGAACGTCGCAAGGGACGTTTTTCACCAAAGTGGGCCTAGGAACTAAGGCCCACAAGCACCTCAAAACGAGCTCGGACGGTGCTGAAAAATCCACTAAAAAGCTTGCTGGCTGCTGCTGGAAATGAAGAGAAAATGACTCGGTTTAGCACGCTAAGGCTCGAGAAAGAAAGAATAGGCCAAACTGGGCCTAGAGGTGGACTCATGGGGGTTAAATGAGCTCGAGATAGCCCCGGGTGAGCTGCATAGAACGAGACAGTAGCTAGGAGGCGTGGGGGAGGCAGCCAAGAGGAGGTGTGCACAAGCAGAGCACGCACGGGCGGCGACGGTGCATGTCACGCTCCGATTCTTGGGCACGCGCCCATCCCTCACCTTGGTCGATTAAAAATTTGCGATATCCCAGGACGTATCGCTGACCCTTTCATTCTCATATGCACATGCGAAAACAATTAAAAATTCCCAGACAATAAAATATTGGGTAGAACAATAGGACTAATTTTCAAACCCTAAGAAAAACATTCACTTTTATATATATTGCAAACCAGTGCACATATATATACAAGGTGAACTATTAAGTCCAATTCAATTTAAACTAGTTTTAATACAAGGTCTATGAGCAAAAGTTGGGTTCTACAAGCTACGAGTCCCTGTCCTCCTCTTCATCATTCTCCACACTCTAACTGGAGCCTTCAGCAGACTGCACCGGACTTTTGAGATCTTCAAAATCCAAGTCTACTGCATCTAGGGACCTGAAATGGTTATTCAATAACCAATGAGACAACGTCTCAGCAAGTTCTACCCCCTAAGACCCGATTAATAAACCAATACACCTTAAGGCTGCCTATGCACAGTACGAGTCAGAGGACTTACCTTGGCCTCATATTCCACTTGCATATTAACACAAATCAAATAGGCACCCAAGTAATCACATCACAGATCGAAGCATTAATCAAATAGACCTAATCGATTAAATACCAACAAGATCACTTCCGGTCATTTCAATTATTCCAACTCAATTCCTAATTATGAATCACGGTCCTTAGGACACAACTTATTTATAGGTGGTAATCATGGCCCCATTGAGCAATTTTCTTAGTTTTAGTGGCATCATGGCCCCACTTGGCAACTTTCAATATTTAGTGGTATCATGGCCCCACTCGGCAATTTTCAGTTTTTAGTGACTTTATGGTCACACTTGACACTTTCCATATTTAGTGGCTTTATGGTCCCACTCGACACTTTTCATATTTAGTGGCTTTACGGTCCCACTCGGCACGGCCGTTTCCTATTTCGATAGTAATGCTGAATTACGGCTCAGCAGGCACGACCTCTATTAGGTGGTAAATCACGATCCCAGTGGGCACGGCCGATTCCAAATTCGGTGGTAATGCTGAAATACAACTCAACGAGCACGGCCATACTTTGGCGGTTTAATTAACTTAACCCACAACATCCCACAACCATTCAACCGCGGCCAACGATATTGCACTTCATAATTAAATTCCTCAATTTCATAATATCTTGGCCTAATTTAAGACACCTAATAAAATATTGTGTGTTGGTATACGATCGGCCTTAGAAAAAATAGAATAATTTCCTTTCTATAAATCCCACAATTTTCTGTAGTCTACCAAAATATTTTTGGCATTGTCAACCGATGCCCAGTTATTTTTCAATAATTAACCAAAGATTATTCAATTTAGGAATAAATCCTAAAATCACTCATAATTCAATTTAGCATCAAATAAAGCTCAAATAAATAAACAGACTGCATCACGATCATCAGCATAAAATCCCAGTCACCGGCCATCCCGGTTGAATTTTCGGAAAATAAATTAATAGTAATAAATCCAACTTAGGCCCATATTGCCTAATTGGAAGCCGAGACGAGCTCGGAAAATTACCAAGACTCGTTCAATAACTAATAGAGCATGTCTACTTATTAAGTACACTAGCAATTCTCCTAACATGCATAGGTAAATCCCTAATTTAATTATTCTAATCTAATCTATCCACCTAATTGCACTTAATTTAAATCTAATCAACCCATAAGCATCATTAACATACTAATAAGAGATTAGTAAGCAAAACTCACTTGTGCAAAGCGAAGACCGGAACACCGCGACAGCGGCTGAAATCCAAACTTTCGGCGACGTCGATGAACACTTAGGCCGGGCCCAAAGGCCTTGTAGGCCCACAGGAAAAAAAAAAACTAGGCTTAAACTTCGAAGTTTCGTTGGCTTCACGGGCTGAACAAGAAAGCCCGAAGATGGGCTGGCTTTTTGCAAGTTGGGCCACGACAATTTTGTGTGGGCTGAAGAAAAAATTTCGTGGGCTGCTGCAGCTGAGGCCCACGGCTGGCCCTGACTTAAATTGGGCCAAGGACGCTAGACTTGCGTTGAAGAAACAGTTGGGCTTGTGGGTTGATTACTTGCCAAACAAAGAGACGGCAAAGGAGCAGCTGGTGTCTTCGGCTTCGCTGCTAGGGTCAACTAGGCTTTGTTGGCTGACTATGAAGACGCGTGGACAAGGAGCTGCAACGCACGAGGGATGCAAATGCTAAGAAGAACGAAGCAGTGAAGTCCACGAGTTGGCTAGGGACGTTCGAACGTGGAGATGGGCCGGTGTGTGCTGGCATGGCGTATGTGGTCAATTGACCGGTTGATGCTGCCTTCGGTGAGTGAGTCGAGGACACGAAACGGTGGAGAAGCAGTGGCGAGCTAGCACGGAAGAGGGGCAGAGGACTTCGGTTGACTTGCTTCGTGGAAGTGGGTTGACTCACTCAGTGGATGCATGAGTTTTAATCGAAGGAAATGAAGACTTGGTAGTGGATCAAGGACGTTGTGGGGTCTTTGTGGCAGCGTGGCCAGGGGTTGAAGCGTTCGGTGGACAAGATGGCAAATGGAGGGAGAGATGCGAGAGAAAATGAAAGCAAAAATAGGACAGAAGGGAATTGGGCAACCGAGAAGTGAAAGAAAGGAAATGTAGGTGCATTGAAGGGGGAAGGAGGCCCGGTGAAGTTGGCGTGCACGGGAAGCCTAGGAGAGAGAGATGGCCAAAAGTCAAGGAACTTATCTCTTCCATTAACTCCATGTCTCCTAATACTTTCTTGAATTAGATTTTCCATTATTAATCCAAATTGAAGTCCTAATATTTAGCCCCAAGCCAATTCTAAAATTTACTCAATTTGCACTCCAATTTCTTCTCCGATTTTCCAAATCGGGGTTCGATTTTTGCTGAGGAAAAATCTCGAACAATTTCCTGTAAATCCCGACACTCACAGGCTTGACATGGAAGTCCAAATTTCCCTTAATTTGGCCCATTCAAATTTCAGTCAAATTTTCTGCAACGTCCGAACAATTTTCAGTAAAAATCCTGAAATCTCAAAAAAGAAATCTTTGGAGGATGAGTCGATGTTCCACGAATAGCTCATGACACTACAAAACTTTCAATTTCTGAAATCAGGCTTGAATTCACGGTTAATTTCCATTCAACGCGTTTTTAGCGTGTCCTGGGCTATTGGATAACCTTCAGAAATTTTTAGTGCAAATGACCCATGGTCAATTTTCTTCGAGCCACTATGAATCCACTTGACTCATTGACGACTTTTGGTTGTCGTGAAAATCTCAAGGATTCAAATACGGACATAGTGTATCAAAACGATAGAGAAAATCAGTCTAGCATCGGCCGACGAGAATTTTCCAATTTAGTGGTGTTATCCACGATTAGCCACACATCTCAGTACCCACTATTAGCCACACATCTCAGTCGAACCGACCTATCTCTGATCTCTAATCAATTTACAACTGTGCCATAATGATCTCGACAGATGAACAGGGTCAAGCAGCCGATTCTTAGTCGAATTCTCAAGTCTTTTTGCCTTAAAATCCTTAATGGCTTCCCTAGATAGTCTAGTTATCTCGAGAGTGATTAGCTTTGAGAACAGCCCTATAGGCACGTCAATGAAATGCTCGATTTATTCAGTAGAAAACGAAGTTGAAAATCTTGGATGTCACAGCGCGCAAACTGGCAATGGCGAGGCGGTGATCCGGCGTGGAGTGGCTGCAGCTTCTTCCTTGCTGCTGGTGGGTTGCGAAAACGGAGGGAGATGGGAGGTATGGCCGGCCAAGAGAGTGTGAGGGAGAGAAGAGATAGAGATGAGGGGAGACAAGGGCCCCATGGCCAAGCTTTTCCATTCTTTTGTCCCCCAAGGCTTGTCCATCAAGCCAATAATCCATGGCCACCATTGAGCCACCAAAACCTTCATTTCACAACCTTGAAATGGTCCAAAGAGCATAGGAAGAGGGGGCATACGAATTTATAAGTATTTGGCTCCAATCGGTTAATAAATCTTGCTCGATTTAATCTCAATTGACCTCAACAAATTCAATTGATGCCTCAACTTTCAATTTGACATTTCCTCTCATCCTTGGATCCATCTTGCTTCTCAAATTTGCGATCAAAATTAATCCTCGGCCTTTTCTACACAAAACGATCATAAACTGACTTTTTCCTAAAAATTCTCGGTTGTCAGAAAAATCTTCTGAGACTGAGTCAATACTCTTATAATTTATTGTGAAATGATGGAATCTTCAATTTCTAAAATCGGACTTGAATTGGCGGTTAATTTCCATTCAACGTGTTTTTAGCGTGACCTATACTACCGGGTAGTTTTCAGGACTTTTTAAAGCAAATGACCCGTGGTCGATTTTCTTCAAGCCACTATGAACCCACTTGACTCATTGATGACTCTCGATTGTTGTGAAAATCTCGATGATTCAATTACAGACACAGAGTATAAAAATGACGGTAAAATCATATTAGTGTCGTTCGACGAGAATTTTCCAATTCAGTAGAGTCATCCACGATCGACCACACATCTCAATTGAACAAACCTATCTCTGATCTCAAATCGATTTTATACTATGCCGTAATGGCCTCTAAAGATGAGCATGGTCGAGAAGTTGATTCTTGGTCGAATTTTCAAGTGTATTGCCCTAAAATTCCTTAATGACTTCCCTGGATAGTCTAATTATCTTGAGAGTGATCAACTCTGATAGCAGCTCTATAAGCGCGTCAATGAAATGCCCGATTTATTCAGTAGAAAATAAGACTGAAAATTTGAGATGTCACATTGCTGGCTTAAGCAGGGTCACTCGGAGTTATTCCAGTGCCCCCGAAGGCTAAGACCTCGCCGCCACCGCTCCACCGTCGCTGGAGGTCATTGGTTTTTAGCTTAGGTGAGTCAATTTCCGAATTTCTGGTTAGGGGTTGATTACATTCCTTAAGTATACGATTAAGTTAAATAGGATTAGAAACTAGTTTAGTTAGGATAATGACTAATTAGATAGTTAGTTGAGATGAGACTATATAGTTAGACTAATTAGTTAGGTTGGTTAAACTATTTAGTTAGAGACTTAAATATTTAGTTAGGTTGGTTAGACTATTTAGTTAGAAACTTAAATATTTAGTTCAATGGTTAGACTAGAAGGTTATTGTAAGGCATTAGTTTAGTTAGGCAATTTGATACTAGGTTCTAGTTATGATCAAATTAAATTGATAGTGAAAAATTATAAATGGTAATCAATTAAATAATTAATTTAAGTGATTTAATTATAATTTAGTTAATTATTTAATATTTTTCGAAAATTATCTTGGGATAATCGGTGACTAGAATTTCGTGCTGATTGTAGTAGTATATTCCATTTATACCATCGATTGTTAAATTATGCAATTGAGTGATGGTTGTTATTTGTGAATATTTAATTCAAAATGGCAGAATGTTGGTATTTAATTAGAAAATACCATATGTCAGGTTTTGGACACCGAAAGTTTTTTTTTAAGTACTATATCAAACTATGAAAATTTAAAAGAGATGACACAAATTTTTTGATTCGATCTGATTATGTTCCCACACACGATTATTTTACCATGCATTTCTAATATGAAGAAAATAGACCTGAATCACTATTTTAAATTGAGGCATTTTAGTGCAATGCATGGTATCCTAGGCTGAAATTGAATGAATGCATGAATGATATGAGATGCGGTCACCAGCCTTTAGGGCTGAACCATGCTCCTTCGGGAATATCCCAAGTCAACGGATGTCGATCGTAGTGGAGGCTGGATCGATGCTCCTTTGAGGAATGCTGTCTAGCTATAGATATTGCCATGCTCGATGGTGCGAGACGAAGCCTAGCTAAGCCGGAAGACTGTTGACTATTGAGTCGACCATGACCAATGGGTCATAATCAATTGGAACGCATGAATGATTGAGATTGAAGGGCCTGATTAGGAGACAAAATTGTGTGGTGCAGTATGGGACGTACCATAACAGTTCGATCTGGTAATCGGGGCCCGTGAATTAGTAACAATATATATTTATATGTGTACACATGTCGAGATGTTTTAATGATGCCTGATTTCAATATAATTATATGCAAATTGAATAGTATTGACATGCAGGACGGATACTAGTGTTACATGAGTGTTGAGGGAGATATGGTTAGATTGCATGCGGGTGTACTTTTCCCCTAATCGGGATTTAGGGGATGGACTTGCTGAGACGCCATTTCATTGGTTATTGTATAACCATTTTCAAGTCCCTAGATGGAGGATTGTCAAGCAGGGTGCAGGGGTTCGCAGGAAGTGAAAGCTAGGTTTTTATTTAGTCTTTATTAGATGTCAACAAGTCTTCCGTCTAGTTTGGATAGTGGGTGACAATTCACCCTTTTGTTATCAAGAAGTCTGAATGGATCGCAAGGGACTCAGGTCCCATGGACGAAGAGCTTAGAGCATAGATAGCCTAGAAGCTCTTCTTTTTGAAATAGATCCATGCAGTGTTAGACTTCTTTGTATATACATGTTGCTTTATTATAAGTGTGTTTTGTGAAAATATCATCCTACGTTTCTATCCCACTTCTGTGTTGTTTGGAGATTGCTATTACGTTTTCGCATGTGCCATAAACTAAATGGGGTTGGCAACACTTCATGGGACGTCGCAAATTTTATTGGCCATCGAGGGATGTGCACGCGCTTGAGGTTCGGTTTGTGACAAGAATGGTATATGTCGCTTTTGTGGGAGGCAACACAGTTTGACCCCGTGCCCCCAAAGGATGGGTGCTTGTTTCGAATGTAGCCAGCAGGGTCACATAGCCAAAGATTGTCCTAGAAGACCAAGAGGACAACATCATTAGCGCTGCTGCTGTCAATGGGTTAGATCAGAGGATTCGCCCCGCAGAACGCACCACAAGGTGGATAGATTAGACCCCCAGCTCAAGGGATAGTGTATGCCATCACAGTAGGTCAGGCAGGGGACACGCTTGATGTGATTACAGGTACGGTTTCACTAAACGACCATGCTGCTTATGCTTTATTCGATCTTGGTGTGACACATTCTTTTATTGCTGAGCAATATGTTAAGCTAATAGGATTAAGTCCTGAGTTGTTAGAATCAGTGGTTAGCATATCTATACCGTTAAAGGATAAGGTGTTGTCTGCATTGGGTTGTGCTGTTTGCAAGTTGGTGATTGGTGAGCGAGAATGGAAAATAGACTTGTTAGTCCTAGCTGTGTATGACTTTGATTTGATAATTGGCATGGACTGGCTCACTAAGCAACAAGCTAAGATGGACTGCTATCGTAAAGCAATTTAGTTTAACCCATTAGAGGGTGAAAATTTCGAGTTTGTCAGGAATCGAGGAGGACCCTTAATTACCTTGATCTCGTTGCTTGAGACAACCTGTTTGTTATACGGGGTTGTCAGGGTTACCTGGCGACTGTCATTGATACGACGATCGAGGAGCTAAAGATCAAAGACATTGCAATTGTACAAGAATTCCCATATGTATTTCCAAAGGAATTGCCAGGCCTACCGCTAAAAAGAGAAAGTGAGTTCGTGATCAAGTTAGCACCTAGGACAGAGCCAATTTCTAAGGCTCCTCACCGGATGTCGTTATTTGAGTTGAAGGAACTGAAGGTGCTGATGCAAGAATTGTTGGATAAGGGATTCATACGTCCCAATGCATCTCTTTGGGGAGCACCAGTTCTATTTGTAAAGAAGAAAGATGGTTTATTATGCTTGTGCATCGACTATCATCAACTCAATCAGGTGATGATCAAGAACAAGTATCCACTGCCGAGGATCAATGACTTGTTTGATCAGCTACAAGGAGCGTCGATATTTTCAAATATCGATTTGAAGACAGGTTACCATTAGTTGATGATTATAAATGAGGATATACTGAAGTCAGCTTTTCGTACTCAATACGGACATTATGAGTTAATTGTAATGCCGTTTAGATTAACGAACTCTCTAGCTGCTTTCATGGATTTGATGAATCGAGTGTTTAAGGAATACCTAGATCAATTCGTGATTGTGTTCATCGATGATATTTTGGTATATTCAAGAAGTGCTAAGGAGCATGAGTCATTTGAGAATAGTACTTTAGACCCTTAGGATTCATCGGTTGTACGCTAAGTTTAGCAAATGCAAGTTTTGACTGACTCATGTTGCATTCCTAGGACATGTGATTTCAGTGAAGGAATCTATGTGGACCCGTCCAAGATCGAAGCAGTGATCAACTGGCCAAGACTAACTACCGTGACAGAGATCAAAAGCTTCTTGAGTTTGGCTGGATACTACAGACGGTTCGTGAAAGGATTTTCAGCTTTGGCATCGCCGTTGACTCAACTCTTGATGAAGGAAGAAAAGTTCGTATGGACAGACAAGTGCGAGCATAGTTTCCAAGAGCTTAAGCAAAAGCTGACTACCGCACCTATGCTAACCATTTCATCTGGTCCTAGAGGATATGCGATCTATTGTAATGCATCATTTAAAGAATTGCATTGCATACTAATGTACCATGGTAGGGTTGTTGCATACGCCTCACATCAGTTGAGATCTCATGAACAGAATTACCCGACGCATGACTTGGAACTTGCAACAATCATTTTCGCTCTAAAGATTTGGAGACATTATTTGTATGGAGAAAGATTCTAGATGTTCACTGACCATCAAAGCCTCAAGTATCTATTCTCTCAAAAAGAGTTTAATATGAGATAACGCCGCTGAATAGAACTTCTGAAGGACTACGATTGTGAAATTCTATATCACCCTGGAAATGCGAATAAGGTCGCTGACACTTTGAGTTGGAAGTCTTTAGTTGCACAAATGATGGTTAAAGAATGAGTTTTACTTGAGAGAGCTCGAGATTTGGTTTTCAAATTTGAGGTAGGCCGCCTTTCACATCTCATGGCCACCCTCAGAATTGAGCCGGATGTTCATATCAGTATCAAGGCATTTCAGCCAACTGACCTAGATGTTCAGAAAATTCTGCAAGAGGATACCGATAAGAGAAAAACTTACTTTCAGATTTCTGAGGATGGAACACTGAGGTTCCGAGGACAATTGTATGTACCTGATGATGCAAAGCTTAGAAAGGAGATTTTATCATAAGCTTATCGTAGTAGTTACAACATTTATCTTGGTAGTACAAAAACGTATCAGAATCTGCATCAACATTACTGGTGGTCTGGTATGAAGGCGGACATCGCCAAGCATGTCGCCAAGTGTTTGATGTGTCAATAAGTGAAGGTACAACATTGTAAGCCGGGAGGACTTCTGCAACCTCTCGAGATCCTAGAGTGGAAATGGGAGCACATCACAACGGACTTTGTGACAGGCTTGTCAAGAAGTCAAAAGGGTAATGATTCCATTTGGGTAGTGGTCGACAGACTGACAAAGTCGGCTTACTTCATTGCAATACGAAAGGACCTTGATTTAGATAGGCACATAGAGTTGTATATGCATCAGATTGTTTGTCTGCATGGAGTGATGGTGACAATTACATCAGACCAAGAATCGAGGTTTACAGCTGAATTTTGGAAGAGTCTGCAAGTTGCATTAAAGACGAAGTTGTAGTACAGTACGACATATCATCCTCAAACGGATGGCCAATCTGAGAGGATGATTCAAACCATTGAAGGCATGTTGTGAGCTTGTGTATTGGATTTTAAGGGAAGCTGGGAGGAACGGCTTCATCTTGTTGAGTTTGCTTACAACAATGGTTACCAACAGAGCATTTAGTTGGCTCCTTTCGAAGCGTTGTATGATAGAGCGTGCAGAATACCAGTGTGTTGGGATGAAGTCAGGGAAAGAAAGATCACAAGGCCAGAATGTGTTCTGCAGTCAGTGGATGCAATTGTAGTCATTAGGAACAAATTAAAAACCGCTCAAAACCGCCAGAAAAGCTACACAGATAAGTGCCACAAACCATTGGGATTCCAAGTTGGTGATTACGTTTTTTTGAAGATGTCACTAATGAGGGAAACTTTGCGCTTTGGCAAGAAGGGAAAACTGAGTCCGAGATATGTAGGTCAATTTGAGATTCTAGAGAGAATCGGGATCCTAGCGTATCGTCTTGCATTGCCGCCGAGGTTGGCACAAGTGCATAACGTCTTTCACGTGTCGATGTTGAGGAAGTATGAGCCTAACTCGACTCACATGCTAAATTTTGAGGAATTGGATGTGGACGACAGAGTCTCGTACGTGGAAAGCCCGATTCAAATTATTGATCGAAAGGAGTAGATTCTGCGTACAAAGACCATCCCGTTGGTCAAAGTGGTCTGGCAACACCACGGTACTAAAGGAGCAACCTGGGAGAGTGAAAAGTCGATGAGACGATTGTGCCCCCACATTTTTGTTTAAAAAATTTTAATGGTTTAAATTTTGAGGCCGAAATTTTTATAAAAGGAGAGGAGTTGTGACATCCTGAAATTTCAGTCGTGTTTTCAATTGAATAGATTGGGCCTTTCATCGACGCACTTATAGTGCTATTCTCTGAGCTGATCACTCATGAGATTACTAGATTATCTAGGGAAGTTCTTAAGAGATTTTAATACAATAGACTTGAAAATTCAACCATAAATTTACTACTCGATCGTACTCATCTATAGAGATCATTACGGTATAGGTAAAAATCGATTAGGGATCAGAGATAGGTCGGTTCGACTGAGATGTGTGTCTAAACGTGGGTGATTCCACCAAATTGCAAAATTCTCCTCGATCGATACTAGACTGATTTTTCTGTCGTTTTGGTACCCTGTGTTCGTATTTGAAATCTCAAGATTTTCATGAGCACAAAGAGTCACCAATGTGTCGAAGAGATACATTGTGACTTGAAGAAAATCAACCACAGGTCAATTGCACCAAAAAATTTCTAAAAGCTAACTAGTAGGCTAGGTTACGTGAGTGCTAGAATGAAATTAACCGTGAATTTGAATCCGATTTCAGAAATTGAAAGTTTTGTCATGTCACAAGTCATTTTAAGAACGTCGACCATCCTTCGAAGATTTTTCTGCAAACTGAGATTTTAGTGGAAAAGTTGATATAGGGCCCTTTTCGACCGGAAAATTCAGAGAACTATTTTTTATCACATAATTTGGATGTAAGTTGGATCTATTGGCGAGGAAGAATGTTAATTTGATCGTAGGCACTTTGGTGGAATTTTTGGGAGCCGAATTGAATTAATTCAAGAGGGGATTGAAGAGGAATTGGGGGAAATTTGTGCAAAATTCGTAGCTCCCCATGCCCTCAACCTTTGGACCACCTCCAAGGCTTCCTAAGCAAGTTTGTTGGTCTGCTTTTGGCTAAGGAAGCCAGCCCATCCATGGTGGGGCCTCTTTTGGGAGACAAGAGGATAGAAGAAGAGCAAGAGGGACCCTCCAAGCAAGAGTTGTCCCCTTTCTTCCTCCCTCGACCTTACTTTCTCCATTTTAGAACCTTTGGAGGTCTGAAAATTTGTAGAGAGAAACCAAAAAGCCTCATTGCCCATCGATGCTTGTTCGAACCGCCCGCGTTGCCATTGCTCATCGTCGCGGCCGTCTCGCGAGTCCCGCAAAAGCCGCGCCCATCCCGCGCCAATCCGTGTGTCGTTCCACCTTTGCCGTGACCCCAGGCCGTCCCCTGAGACGTTTGAACCTCCCCCACCGTTGTTGGAGCTGCCTGGCCGCTCACCTGTGTTCGCCAGCCACTGTCCAGTCTTGTTCGGCCCAACCACAAAAGCAGAACTCCAACAAGGGTTTTGGGACTTCGAGGCCCGTTTCCAAGCCCTTCCCAACCTTGAAAGGTTTCCCCGCTTTGGAGTTTGTGGCCCGTCTTCGCGTCCCTGTCGAAGTGGACTCACCGGCTCGAAAATCCAGTGAGTTTACTCATTAAACTATGTTTAGGGAGTTAATTATGCTTAAGGGTTGATTAGTTTAAGTTAAGCTTGTATTATGTGGTTAGTTGGAACGGATTAGCAATTTAGTTAATCGTTTATGCATGTTAGGTGGTTAGAGTAATATAATTAGAGACTGGATAAGCCGTAGTATTTATCTAGATAGATTCGAAAATTTTCCGGACTCGTTTCAGTATTTAATTAGGCTTTTTCGGCATAGGTGTGCATTTTTGCTATTTATTGGTATTTATTTAATTAATTTTGATAATTATTTAATTAATTATTAATTTCTGAAAATTAGACCGGGATAGCCGGTGACCGGAATTTCGTGCTGATTGTAATGGTGTAATTGGTTTATTTAATTGACTACTATTTTGTGCCAATTGAGTTGAATTTATAATTTTGGGAATTTATCCAAAAATTGAGTATTTTCGACTTTTAATTGAGAAACATCGGGCGTCGGTTTATAATGTCAAAAATATATTGGTGGACCATATTCAATGGTGGGATTTTTGGAAAGGAAAATATCATATTTTGGCTAAGGGCGACCGTGTATCTACATACGATTATTTTTTTCAATTATGATAAAAATAGTGAAATTGTTGGTTGATTAGAATGGTATACTATATCAGCCCGTGTGCTTGATATGTCAGCTTAGAGTGAGCTGTATACTTTAAGTATCGCACAACTTTGGTGAGCATTAAGTATCGCACAACTTCGATGAGCATTATTAGTATACTATATCAACCTACGGGCCTTGATATGTCAGCTTAGCATGAGCAGTATACTCTATTATTAGCTTTGGGCAAGCTATATTATCTATCTTCAGCTTAGGGTGAGCAATCCTTGATGAGATTGGACTTTATAGATAGTATTAAAGGGGTTGACCGAGAGATGGTCTTGATGGTATAGAGTTGAATGAGTCGATTGATTGATGGTTGAATTGGACTGAGTTGATTGAATGATTATGAATTGTACTGACTTGTAGGAAGGATCTGAGGCAAAGGTAAGTCTTTTGATTTGTGTTTGCACTTAGGTAGCCCTTGAGGCGTATTTTCTTCTTAGTCAGAGTTTAGAGGGTGAACTTGCTAAGACGTCGTCTCACTCCATTATGGGATAACATTTATAGGTCCTTAGATGGCTGTAGCACCTGAGTGTTTTGGCCAACCAAAGAAGGTTACTGAGCAACACTCTCAGATTCCCCTCCCTAGGAGCTAAGGAGTCTGGGTCTACGAACTCATGCGATCCGTTATCTGGGTTAATGAGGATCTACCTCATAAGGTACCTCGTCGATTCTGACCATGATATCGTCATGGGCAAGATGGACCTAGAGAAGGCCTCCTTCCAGAGTTTGAGATTCCTAGGTCAATACTGGAGATCGCTTTTGGCAATGGCACGACGGATCCTCCTAGTGGTTTAGTGGTAGACCTGGATCTTTCGGATCGAGGGACCCAGGAGTATTTAGTTGAGGACTCGAATGCTTAGAGGATTTGTAGCCCTCCCCCTTTTTGCAGATCTTGTATATATCGGCTGATATTGAATATGACATAGTTTGACGTGTATATAAGTGTGCTGTGGTTTTCAAAAAATTATGGCCTTGCTTTTCTATCCCAGCTTATTGTTGTTTGAGGATTAATTATTCGCTTCCACATGCGCATTAAAATGAATGGATTGGTCACACGTCCTGGGACGTCGCTAGTTAATCGACCGCTGAGGGATGGGCACGCGCTCGGAGGATCGGGACGTGACAAATTGCGTAGTGGAGAACCTGCCATCTCGCCCAGACCTGGTGGAGACTAAAGAATCGAGGAATGAGTCTGACTAGTTAGTCATAGGACAGCTTGGTTTTGAGGATCGACCTTTTGTAGATTTGTGAATATAGACTAATTTTGTAAATGACCTAGTTTGCTTTGTATAAAGGTGTGTTATGGTTTTCAAAATTTGTGGCACTATTTTTCTATCCCATCTTTATGTTGTCTGGGGGTTTATTTATTCATTTCTGTATGCACATTAAAATGAATGGGTCGGTGACGCATCCTGGGACGTCACAATTTAATCAACCACTGAGGGATGGGCACGTTCTCGGAGGATCGGGGCGTGACACTAGTTGTTTGTGCTGCTCTTGTTACTTTTCGTGAGTCTGTTGCACAGCCTCTTTCAAAAGCTTTGTCTATGGTCTTACGACAAAATCTTTGCCATGATTTTCCGTGTGGCGCTGTCTCATCTATGGCATGGTGGAAGAGCGCCGCCACATTTGCCGCATCCGGTCGTGGATCGCATTTCATGTTGGAAGTCTGAGCACTATATTTGTTCGACTATTTCTTGCTTGGAAAAACTAATTTAAATTGTATGACCACTTTAAATCAAATGATTAATACTTTAGGAAGCTAAGCTAGTTTTGTATAAGTTACACTTGGGGCTTTCTTCTCTTTATCTAAAAACATAATGAGTCTCCAACCCTTCGGCATCATCGAATTATCTCCCGACCATAAGAAAGGAGAGCAGGGATAAGTAAAAACCACCTATGTATCGTTCCCATTCCTAGCCATGAACGGCAATGGACCTTGTAGCGACTAGATCTATTTAAAATAGACTAAGCCCTCAAAAGAAATCAGGATCTATTGTTATCAAAGAGATTGAAGATAAGTCCAGTTTGAAGAACAATTAAATATGGTGTTGTCTGTCAATTAGTTGTCTACAATATCTTCAAAATTTTTCAATTAAATATTTTATTGACAGAATATGGCATTGACTTAAATCCTAATTTACAACAGGTCCAAAATCTTTCCATGAAAATATATTATATATTAATGATGTCCCTCCTTCACCCCTCATGATGCCATGGATTTTACCTCCATCGTCTCTATCTTGGTCAACTTCATCGAAGTGAAATACTAGGGGAAGTTGATTTCACCCTTTGAAACCTACCCTGTCGCCATCGGCATTGCCATCTGCAGCCTGCTCCTGCGTTTCTTGTTGCTGCGTCTTGCTAATCAGGCACCACCATCTAGCGGCTGGGCTCTTCCTTGTGAGGGAGTAGCATCATACCTCCTCATTGACTTCACTGGTTCGATATCAGTGGCTTTGCTCACATGGTTGCTGCTCCACAACTCCTCCCACTCTGTCCCCTGGTTATTTGTGCAACTCCTATTGCTTTCCGTGGGTCTATTGCACAGCCTCTTTCAAAAACTTTGGCTTTGGTTTTATGACAAAATCTTTGCCAAAATTTTCTGTGTGGTGCCGTCTCATCTATGGCACGGTGGAAGAGCGTAGCCACATCCGCCGCACCTGGTTGTGGATCTGCGCTTATTGCTGGAAGTCTGAGCGCCCTAATTGTTCGACTGACTGTTCCCTGCTAAGATAAAGTAATCTAACCACTTTAAAACGAAAGAATAAGTACTTTAGGAAGCTAGCTAGTTTTGTTTAGGAGGCACTTGGGGCTTGTTGCGACTATATCTGAATCCATAAGAAAATCGCAATGGTACTGCACATTGGTATTATCTTCAATGAACAAAGCGTAAGGTGTGAATTGATGGAAGTTAATGGCATTCTTTTACTGTAGTGGAAGGCAATCTGTGATGATTAAGATTGCACTGCGCACAACTGCAAAAACCTAATTTACAGTTTAACCACGAAAACTTCTTCAATTAGATAAATAACAGTTTCAAATCCTTACCAATTGCTAAGAAACATAAATATTCCGGCTTTACCAAGCCTCTTAAAGGTGCATGCAGTGAGAGCCCCCTGTCTCATCTATGTCTTTTTGTCTGTTTCTCCAGATTCTGCTTTCCTCCTTTTTGGGGTTCTTCTTGGCTAGACTCTGTTTTTCTTATTTTCGTTCTATCTGCTCCAGTAATTGCTTTGCGATGGCATCAACTGAAGCAAGACCAAAGAAAGTGCTTAAACAAGACACTTGGGCGTGGGCTTACTTTTTTGCTCTTATTTATTATTTTTTGTCAGCCTGGTTATTGAAACTTTAATAGGAAAGTTAAGTTCAAAGGCGTTCCTCCACTCCAATTTCTTTTGAGGGCTTAGCCTATCTTACTCTGATTTAGTTGCCCCCGGGTGCATGACCATTCATGGCTAGGAATAGGTAAGATACACTGATGGCTTTTACTTGATCCTTGCTCTCCTTAAAGTGGTTAGATTACTTTATCCAAGAAGGGAACAGTCAGTCGAACAACTA
Source organism: Eucalyptus leucophloia subsp. euroa (assembly GCA_017140325.1). NCBI lineage: Eukaryota > Viridiplantae > Streptophyta > Magnoliopsida > Myrtales > Myrtaceae > Eucalyptus > Eucalyptus leucophloia. The sequence goes on from CM029470.1 coordinate 50,170,641, forward strand.
GGGCGCACAGACTTCCAACAATAAATGCAGATTCACGACCGGGTGTGACGGATGTGGCTGCGCTCTTCCACCATGCCATAGACAAGACGGCGCCACACAGAAAATCGTGGCAAAGATTTTGTCATAAAACCAAAGCCAAAGTTTTTGAAAGAGGCCATGCAACAGACTCACGGAAAGCAATAGGAGTAGCACAAACAACAAAGGAATAGAGTGGGAGGAGTCGAGGAGCAGCAACCACGTGAGCGAAGCCACCGATATCGAACCAGTGAAGTCGATGAGGAGGTGCAATGATGCTCCATCACAAGGAGGAGCGCGGCCGCTAGACGGTGGTGCCCGATTAGCAAGACGCAGCAACAAGAAATGCAGGAGCAGGCTGCAGATGGCGACAGTGGTGGTGACGGGGTGAGTTTCAAAGGGTGAAGTCAACTTCCCTTGGTATTTCACTTCGACGAAATCGACCAGGATAGAGACAATGGAGGTTAAATCCATGGCACCGTGAGGTGTGAAGGCAGGGACATCATTTGTCGTTCTTTTTATGGACAGTGGCCCTCAAAAGAAATTGGATCTATTTGTTATTGAAGATTGAAGATAACCTCAACAATTGTTACAAGGAGTAGAATAATCGTTTCTAGTAGCCATATAAAGGGTAGAAATTGTTCTTGAGGTTAAAGCTTCTGACCTGTTTGAAAACAATGCAAGTGTTGCAGGTTTCCTTCTTTTTCTGGTGAATCTCTTTGTAGCTTTTTGTTCGGCCATCTGATCGACATGTGCCATTTTGCATTCTTTGCTGGTATACTATGGTTTTGCTCATATATCCGTATGAACTGGGTATATATATATATATATATATATGCTTTGGAGACACGAGCACAGCTGCAATTTCAAAAGCTCTGTTCTGACATCATTGCGTGATCCAAATCAAAATGAAAGATTTCTGCTTTTTCATCTGTCCCACATACCCCATTACTGCTTTCTGGCTATTCCAACGACAATAAAGTTTTAGTTTGTCATTGCAGAATCAGAGAGGTTATATCATATAGTCTTCATTTGACCTCTGGGTGGTGACAACTAGATCATGGTTGTGGCAAATACCTACAGATCCCTGTAGGAGGAACAAATCATATTGATTTTAATTTTCAGCAGGTTTCTTCATCATTTGATATGAACTTGGAAGTTGATCTTCTTCTCAGGTTTATAAAAGCCTGAATGCTTGTCGTGGAAAAAGATTCCCAGGAGAGTTATCATGATACCAAGTCAAATAATGAAGCTATGTGCAAGATCTACAGAAGAACTTAAAGACTGCAAGAGTGTCAAATGCTTCTGCTAATTCACTAGCAGATGCTTAAAACTTGTAACCTTTAGCTGGAGTGCAAATGTTACTGAAGAGACCGAAAATACTCTTGACAATCATTACAACAAGGACGATGGGAAGATGTTTCATTGTTTGATTCAAGATTACCAAAGATCCTAGTAGACCAAAAGATTTGGCAGCTTTTTCTTTACTGAAAAGAGAAAAAGAGTCACGTTAATGAAAAATGGCGCTTTTTCTAGCATTTTCATATATTAACTCTTTATTATTACATCAGCACGTGTCAAACGTTGTCATATGTCGTTTCTAGTTGCCAATAAAGTTATGAACTAGGATAAATAGATGCCTTGGAGATGCGAGAACAGCTGCAATACAGAAGCTTTGTTCTTTCGTCACAGAGTTATCCATATCAAATGAAAAATGTCAGTTTTCTCATCTCTGTCCCATATGCATGGATATCGCTTACTAGCTATTCTGATGATCATTTTGTTTGAGTTTGTCATTGCAGAAAGACAAGAGTGGTTGCATCGTGTAGTCAGCAATTTTCCTCTCAGAGGTGACAACTAGATCTTTCTTGCTGTGAATGCGTCAGCGCTTTTCCCATCTTCATGTGCTGGAAAAGAATTTTTGCAGTTCATGAATGCAAGGCCCTATAGGTAGTTTGCAAAAGCTTGGGACTAGTCCATACAAACTACTCACATCTGATATTCACTTTTCGAGGAAATAATAAGACCGGCAAGCTTCCTGACAAGTTGATTCATAATCAAAGTATGCATCCCTATGCTAGTACTCCAACTCATAACATTGAGCGCAAAAGTTTTACACTAAAAAATATGATATTATCTGCTTTGCTGCAGAGAATAACAATCTCAGATGTCGAGGGTCCGCGATGATCCCTGTAAGTTGAAACATCAAAAAGGAAGGTGGTCTCCTTCCTCCCCAATTCTTTTCTTCTCGATAAGTGCCTCCCCGACTCTGCAACTAACTAATGAGGTCCGACCCCTGTTTGAACCGGGTTACATCCTTTTTTTCCTAGCAAAAAAGAGAAGAAAAAGACATAATTCTCTCTTTTTATCATATTTATCCTCTCCTACTAAGGCGTGCATATTTTTATATAAAAACATCTCTTCAATTACTTTCGGTCTCCTTTATTGACTACAAAACACCCACTTCCCAACCCTCTCTCTGTTCAATCTCCTTTCTTGACTAGACAAAACTAGATAAAACTATTATCTCTCTCTATGCGGGCGCTAGGTAATTTTCATGACAACGATTCTCTCCCTTTCTATGAGGGAGTTTCCAAGAGGCTTCGATGTTAACACAGCAATGGTTGGACCATGGGTGTCACGCCCCGATCCTCCGAGCGCATGCCCATCTCTCAATGGTTGATTAACTAATGACGTCCCAGGACACGTCGCCGACCCATTCATTTTAATATGCATGCGGAAGCGATAATTAATCCCCAGACAACAATAGGATAGGATAGAAAAACAGGGTCAGAATTTTTCAAAAACCACAACACACTTATATACATATCAAATTAAGTCATTTACAATATTAGTTGATACATACAAGGTCTGCAAAAAAGGGGAGGGCTATGGATCCTCCAAGCATTTTCCATCTCTCTCGCATATACACCATTAATGCTTACTAGCTATTCCGATGATAATATAGTTGTGGTCTGTCATTGCAGAATGTGGGAGTCATTACATCATGTAGTCTTCAGTTTACCTTTGAGCGGCAACGGCTACATCTTTGCTGTGGCAAATGCGTTAACTTGCAATCAAGGACTATGTTGTCTCCCTGGTGGATTTAACATTCAAGCTGCCGAGGGCAAGGAAAGAAAAGAATGCCGAAATGCTGAATTTTTTTCTGTAGGCTTTTAGTTCAGGATTACTAAATTTTGGCAGACTGTAGATTTTAGAATCAAACTTTTCCCATCTTCATGTGCTGTAGAATTTACAGTTCATGTATGCAGAGCTAGATAGATAGGATGCAGATGCTCGAGACAATTCTGTACAAACTACACTCATATGATGTTCATATTTGTGGAAATAATTAGACCGGCTAGCTTCCTGACAAGTTGGGAAAGAAAAAAATAAAGAAATATGCACTGATTACATAATGATTCTATGTCCTATTTTACCAAGCTAATTACTGATTAACTGAATCAATTATTGATACTCAGAATCGGTATTTCCATCTTTCCAACGAGGGGTGAAGATAGGAACATCATTCGAATATTTTTATGGAAAGATGAGTACCATGGGTCCTGGGATAGGGACATCGTTAATATATCATGTGTTTTAATTGAAAGATTTGGAGCTATTATAGACAACTAATTGACAGACAACACCATATTTAATTGAAGATTCTTTTTTACCAATAGCTACATAAACACATATTACGTTTTGACCTTATTGATTGAGAATAGTATCCGTGACTGCTATTTTACCCGTCTGTCTATCCCCAACAATTAATTCTCGCTGACCACGTCCTATAGGGATCATCGAATCAATAGCAATAAGTCCAGTTTGAAGAACAATTAAATATGGTGTTGTCTGTCAATTAGTTGTCTACAATATCTCCAAAATCTTTCAATTAAATATTTTATTGACAGAATATGGTAGCGACTTAAATCCTCATTTACAACAGGTCCAAAATCTTTCCATGAAAATAAATTATATATTAACGATGTCCCTCCTTCACCCCTCACGGCGCCATCGATTTTACCTTCATTGTCTCTATCTTGGTCAACTTCATCAAAGTGAAATACTAGGGGAAGTTGATTTCACCCTTTGAAACCCACCCCGTCACCATCGGCATTGCCATATGCTGCCTGCTCTTGCGTTTCTTGTTGCTGCGTCTTGCTAATCGGGCACCACCGTCTAGCGGCCGCGCTCCTCCTTATGAGGGAGCAACATCGCACCTCCTCATCGACTTCACTGGTTCGATATCGGTGGCTTCGCTCGCGTGGTTGTTGCTCCACGACTCCTCCCACTCTATCCTTTGGTTGTTTGTGCTACTCCTATTGCTTTCCGTGGGTATGTTGGGCGGACTCTTTCAAAAACTTTGACTTTGGTTTTACAACAAAATCTTTGCCGTGATATTTCGTGTGGCGCCGTCTCGTCTATGGCATGGTGGAAGAACACAGCCACATCCGCCGCACCTGGTTGTGGATCTGCATTTATTGCTGTAAGTCTGAGTGCCCTAGTTGTTCGACTGACTGTTCCCTGCTTGGATAAAGTAATCTAACCGAAGTTTTCGAATGAGGTTACGCAATAGATTCACGGAAAGCCATAGGAGCAGCACGAACCAGGGGACGGAATGGAAGCAGCCATAAAGCAACGGCCATGTGAGTGAGGCCAGTGATATCGAACCAGTGATGTTGACCAGGAGGTGTGACGACGCTCCATCACAAGGAGGAGCGTGGCTGCTAGATGGTGGTGTCTGACCAGCAAGACGCCGCACTAAGAAATGCAAAAGCAAGTTGCACATGGCGATGCCAGTGGCGACGGGATGGGCTTCAAACGGCGAAATCAACTTTCCCTGGAATTTCATTTGGATGAAATTGACGAGGATAGATATGATGGTTGTAAAATCCATCACACGGGGTGGGAGTTCTTCGGTGCAGAGAGAGGTCCTGGAACTCAAATGGAGTTATCTTTCGTTGAGTTCCATGGCGTTGTCACACCTCTTCTTCCACCACACCATACAGGAGACTGCGCCACACGGATGATCATGAGGAGGAGTTCGGCCTGAAGCCACAACCGAAGCCAAAGTTTTCGAATGAGGCTGCTCAACAGATTCACGGAAAGCCACAGGAGCAACACGAACCAGGCGACGGAGTGGAAGCAGTCATAGAGCAACGGCCATGTGAGCGAGGCCACTGATATTGAACCAGTGATGTTGACGAGGAGGTGCGATGACACTCCATCACAAGGAGGAGCGCCGTTGGTAGATGGTGGTGTTCAACCAGCAAGACGCAGCACTAAGAAATGCAGAAGCAAGCTACACATGGCGATGCCAGTGGCGACGGGATGGGCTTCAAATGGCGAAATCAACTTCTCTTGGAATTTAATTTGGATGAAATTGACGAGGATAGATATGATGGTTGTAAAATCCATCGCGCGGGGTGGGAGTTCTTTGGTGCAGAGAGAGGTCCTGGAACTCAACGAAAAAGAAATCCCTTCGGAAAAAGAATTTATAAAAAAAAAAAAAGTTGTCTTTTTCCCGAAAGGAGTTATCTTTCGTTAAGTTCCATGGCGTGGCCAACCCAAAAAAGGACATCAACCCACTAGCCACTAGCGAGAGAAACAACAAGAAGAAAACCCAGAAATGCATTATCTGCACACAAAGAGAGGTCTGCTCGCGAGAGAAACGACAAGAAGAGAACCTAGAAATCCATTATCTGCAGAGAGAGAGGTCAGCTCTTTTTCTTCTATGGTAAGCAACAGATCTCCAGCTTGCTGTGCGTATTTCACACGGGTTTCTATTTATGGTCTGCCTCTGCTTTTAATTCACACGGGTTTCTATTTCTGCTCTGCCTCTGCTTCCTTGACCTCGATCCGATTGCTTTGATGTTCACAACAAAGCAATTATGGTGTAGAGCAACATTCTACAAGCCACTCCCGAATTCCCATGGCTCAGTCTTTGGTCATGGCCGGCATCGACTATCATTCCTCCCTGTGCGGAACAACCGACAAGCTAGTGGATATGAGTTCACAAGCTTCCGTAGGGGTGGAGTTGAAAAAATTGTCTTCATCGGTGATTGACTCTGCAGAAGGAAACCTCCCAGGTCATCCCCTCGTTTCTGATTTGGAGATCTCTAATGGGATTCTGGGGGGATCAGGTTTTGTAAACTCCAAAGACAACCTTTCTCCTGAAGGTGGTGGTACTACAATGAACTTGCTTCAATTATCATCATAACTTCAACATGTGGAGGATCAAAGGCAATCCATCCATTTGATGTCCTTTTTGGGTTGGCCACGCCATGGAACTCAACGAAAGATAACTCCTTTTGGCAAAAAGACAAAAACCCTTTTTTTTTATAAATTCTTTTTCCGAAGGAAGTTCTTTTTCGTTGAGTTTCAAGACCTCTCTCTACACCGAAGAACTCCCACCCCGTGCGATGGATTTTACAACCATCATATCTGTCCTCGTCAATTTCATCCAAATGAAATTCCAGGGGAAGTTGATTTCGCCGTTTGAAGCCCATCCCATCGCCACTGGCATTGCCATGTGCAGCTTGCTTCTGCATTTCTTAGTGCTGCGTCTTGCTGGTCAGACACCACCATCTAGCAGCCGCGCTCCTCCTTGTGATGGAGCGTCGTCACACCTCCTCGTCAACATCACCGGTTCAATATCAGTGGCCTCGCTCACATGGCCGTTGCTCTATGGCTGCTTCCATTCCGTCCCCTGGTTCGTGCTGCTCCTATGGCTTTCCGTGAATCTGTTGCGCAGCCTCATTCGAAAACTTCATTGTAGAATCAGAGAGGTTATATCATACAGTCTTCATTTGACCTCCAAGAGGTGACAACTAGATCATTGTTGTGTCAAATACCTACAGATTCCCATAGGAGGAACAAATCATATTGATTTTAATTTTCAGCAGGTTTCTTCATCATTTGATATGAACTTAGAAGTTGAACTTCTTCTCGGGTTTATAAAACCCTGAATGCGTGTCATGGAAAAATATTCCCAGGAGAGTTATCATGGTACCAAGTCAAATAATGAAGCTATGTGCAAGATCTACAGAAGAACTTAAAGACTGCAGGAGTGTCAAATGCTTCTGCTAATTCACTAGCAGATGCTTAAAACTTGTAACCTTTAACTGGAGTGCAAATGTTACTGAAGAGACCGAAAGTACTCTTGACAATCCTTACAACAAGGACGATGCGGAGATGTTTCGTTGTTTGATTCAAGGTTACCAAAGATCCTAGTACACCAAAAGATTTGGAAGTTTTTTTCTTTATTGAAAAGACAAAAAGAGGCACGCTAATGAAAAATGGCGTTTTTGCTGGCAATTTCACATATTAACTCTTTATTGTCACATGGGCACGTGTCAAATGTTGTCATATGTCGTTTCTAGTTGCCAAAATAAAGTTATGAACTAGGATAAATAGATGCCTTGGAGATACGTGAACAGCTACAATTTAGAAGCTTTGTTCTTTCGTCACAGAGTTATCCATATCAAATGAAAGATGTCAGTTTTTTTCATCTCTGTCCCATACGCATGGATATTGCTTACTAGCTATTCTGATGATAATTTTGTTTGAGTTTGATATTGTAAAATGACAAGAGCGGTTGCATTGTGTAGTCAGCACTTTTCCTCTTAGAGGTGACAACTAGATCTTTGTTGCTGTGAATGCGTCAACTGCTTCAGCAAATAATATTTATAAAGGCGGTGACTTCTTTTGTGATGGATCCTATATGTATCTAGAAGCTCTTGGATCTTAGTAATGCAATCTAAGATTGCTGTCTCACTGGCTTATTGGTTTTCGTCAAGAGCTAGAATTGTAGCTTCTGTCAGAGATTCAAGTTGCCAGGGCCAAGGTGAGATCAGAAGGCTGAAATATAGACTTCGTTTTTGGGAGGCTTTAGTTTAATATAACTGACTTTTGGTAGACTGCACATGTTAGAATTGAACTTTTCCCATCCTCATGTGCTGCAAAAGAATTTTTGCAGTTCATGAATGCAAGGCCCTATAGGTAGTTTGCAAAAGCTTGGGACTAGTCCATACAAACTACTCACATCTGATATTCACTTTTCGAGGAAATAATAAGACCGGCAAGCTTCCTGACAAGTTGATTCATAATCAAAGTATGCATCCCAATGTTAGTACTCCAACTCATAACATTGAGCACAAAAGTTTTACACTAAAAAATATGATATTATCTGCTTTGCTGCAGAGAATAACAACCTCAGATGTCGAGGGTGCGCGACGATCCCTGTAAGTTGAAACATCAAAAAGGAAGGTTGTCTCCTTCCTCCCCAATTCTTTTCTTCTCGATAAGTACCTCCCCCACTCTGCAACTAACTAATGAGGTCCGACCCCTGTTTGAACCGGGTTACATCCTTTTTTCCTAGCAAAAAAGAGAAGAAGAAGACATAATTCTCTCTTTTTATCATATTTATCCTCTCCTACTAAGGCGTGCATATTTTTATATAAAAACATCTCTTCAATTAATTTCGGTCTCCTTTATTGACTACAAAACACCCACTTCCCAACCCTCTCTCTGTTCAATCTCCTTTATTGACTAGACAAAACTGGATAAAACTATTATCTCTCTCTATGCGGGCGCTAGGTAATTTTCATGACAGCGATTCCATCTCCCTTTCTATGAGGGAGTTTCCAAGAGGCTTCGATGTTAACACAGCAATGGTTGGACTGTGACATCCTGATTTTCCAATTCTGGTTTCAATTAAATAAGTCGGGCATTTCATCTTCGTGTCTATAGCTTTCTTCTCTGAGTTGGCCACTCACGAGATAACTAGTCTATCAGGTGAAGCCGTTAAGGAATCTAAACGTAATAGACTTGAGAATTCGACCAGGAAACGACTGCTCGACCGTACTAATCTGCAAGGGTCATTATGCAATAGACCGATTAGAGACCGGAGATAGGTCGATTCAACAGAACCATATAATTCAGTGTGGGTGATTCCACCTAATTGCACAATTCTTGTTGATCGGCACTAGACCGATTTCTCTATCGTTTTGGTACCCTGTGTCCGTATTTGAAACCTCGAGATTTCTACGACAATCGAGAGTTGCCAATGTGTCGAAGATGCACGTTGTGGCTTGAAAATAATCAACCACGAGTCAATTGCACGAAAATTCCTAAAAGCTACCCGGTAGATTAGGACGCGCTAAAGTCGCGCCAGATTGAATTTAACCGTGAAATTGAACCCGATTACAGAAATTGGAAGTTCTGTCATGTCACAATTCATTTTAGGAATGTTGACTCATCTTCAGAAGATTTTTCTACAAACCGAGATTTTTGGCGGAAAAGTAAAGTAAGGCCGTTTTTGTTCGGGATTGTCAGAGGGCCGTTTTTGATCGAATCTTTGGGATGCAAGTTGAATCATTTGATGGGGAAATGTCATGAGAAGGCCGAGGACACATGGACCGATTTATTTGAGCTTCAATTGAGCTTCACTTGATTGGAATTAAGAGAGAATTGAATGGATTGAATGGGGGAATGTCCAAAATTCGTAGCTCCCATGGCACACCACATTTTGCACCTATTGCCAAGCTTGTAGAGGAAGATTGGAGGAGAGAGAGTGGCTGAGGTCATGTGGTGTCATGGTGGGGGCAAAGCCAATGAGAAGATGGCAAGTGTTGAGCTCTAGAGAGCCCAAGGAGCCCCCCCTCTTCAGCAGCCTTCTTCTCCCTTGTTTGTAGGCTTTCTCCATTGTGGTTGAAGGAGAGAAGCTCAGCAAAAACCAGAGGAACCGAGCAGCAGCAGCCCCTCCATTGTCGCACGCCCGGAGGGCCATCGTCGGCCGTTTTCCTCCCTTGTTTTCCCCTCGTTCCAGTTTCTGCTCCAGCCGACCTTTCGCCAAAGATCCGAGTAAAAAGTTAACTTCCCGGTTGAATCAGCAAACGAGCCACCCATCGCCGCGAAGAAGACATCCAGACCGTTCCGAAGCACCTCTTCGCTCGCGCGAACGATTCTCCGGCCGTCCTGTACGGCCGCCCAAAGCCGCCGCTCGCCGGACCGTCTGGACTCGCCCGGTTCCGCCTGTTTCGGGTTTTCTTGCTGTTTCGCCCCTTTCCGACCCCTCCTTTGCCCATCCCAACCTCCTACAAGATCCCCAAGACCCCCGGGAGCCATTGGTTGCCAACCACCCGCTCGCCGGAGCTCCGATCGGCCCGTTTTCGCCGTTGAAGTTGCTGGTTTCTTCTCTGCAGTTCAGCCCAGATCAGAAACAGAAGACAGCAGGGTTTTGGAGACTTCGTGACCCGTTTTCAGTGTCTTCCCAGCCTCCGTTGGTGTCGCCGCTTTGGGGTTTATCGACCGCCTTGGCGTCGTGGTCGCCGTGAACTCACCGGCGCGCAAAACCGGTGAGTTTATCCTCTAATTCTTGCTTAGTGAGTTAATGACGCTTAATGGGTGTTTAGATTAGTCTAATTAGGTTTATGTGATTAAATTAGATTATTTTAATGTAAATTAGATTAGTTATATGATTAGTTTAATGGATGTTTAATTAGGGCTAATTGTATGATTAAATTAGTGTAATCTTGTTTAAGCCCTAATTAATTATTTTCAATTAATTAATTATTTCGAATTTATAAATATTATTTTATTAAATTATATTATTATAATATAATATTTAATTATTTAATTTTCGGAATTAAATTTAATTATTTAATAATTTCGAAAATTTTGCCGGGATGGCCGATCGATAGAATTTCGCACTGATCGCAGCAGTGCGGTTGGTTTGTGCTAATTGTATGTTTAAATTGAGAAATTGAGTGATTGATGATTGTGGTTAATAATTCCACTAATGTGGAATTAAGTGAAATTGGAGAAGTTGTGGTATTTAACTTGAAAATACCCGGTGTTGGCTTTTAGCACCGTAATTGGTTGGTAGGACCAGTTTGAATCTATTGATTGATTTGATTGATGATTGGTTTGGGTTATTGTTGAATTGATAGCTTTGGCGAGCAGTTGTTTATATATGTATCAGCTTGATCGAGCAAATATTATATACATATACGCTACAGCTTCAGTGAGCTATCTATACGCTACAGCTTCAGCGAGCTATCTATACGCTACAGCTTCAGCGAGCTACCGTCTATATATTACAGCTTGGAGAGCATTTGTCGTATTAACGACTGGTTTGATAGACGGTATGGAAAGATAGATAATATGATTGAATTGAATCATTGTGAATGATCGGAATTGGTTGAATTATGAAATGTACTGATGTGCAGGAAGGAACTGAGGTGAGGTAAGTCCTCTATCCTATTTGTGTGGCTAGAGCGCCTTGAGGCGTATTTTCTTCCTAATTGAGTTTTAGAGGGTAGGACTCGCTGAGACGTAGTCTCATCCCGGTTGTGGGATAATATTTTAGGTCCCTAGATGGCGGTCGTGGAGGACCAGAAGTCCTGGAGTTCGGAAGGTGGAGGCTAAAGAATTGGTGAACGTGTCTGACAAGTTGGTCATAGGACAGTTCCCTTTTTGTTGAGCCGGTCTATTTTATAGTCAATCCAGTGTTGTACATAAACCTATGTGTTTATAAGAAAGCTTGTTTGGTTGTGATTGATTGCCTGCTTTTCTATCCCAAGTTAAATGTTGTCAGGGGATTTGTTTCGCTTCCGCATGCATAATAAAAAAAAAAAAAAAACTTAATGGGTCGGCGACGTGTCCCGGGAAGTCGCATTTGTATCGACTCAGTGGGATGTGCGCGTGCTCGGAGGATCGGGCGTGACATGGACCATGAGTGTCATGCCCCGATCCTCCGAGCGCGTGCCCATCTCTCAACGGTTGATTAACTAACAACGTCCCAAGACACATCGCCGACCCATTCATTTTAATACGTATGCGGAAGCGATAATTAATCCCCAAACAACAATAGGATAGGATAGAAAAACAGGGTCATAATTTTTCAAAAACCACAACACACTTATATACATATCAAATTAAGTCATTTACAATATTAGCTAATATATACAAGGTTTGCAAAAAGGGGAGGGCTATGGATCCTCCAAGCATTTTCCATCTCTCTCGCATATACACCATTAATGCTTACTAGCTATTCCGATGATAATATAGTTGTGGTCTGTCATTGCAAAATGTGGGAGTCGTTACATCATGTAGTCTTCAGTTTACCTTTGAAAGGCAATGGCTAGATCTTTGCTGTGGCAAATGCGTTAACTTGCAATCAAGGACTATGTTGTCCCCCTAGTGGATTTAACATTCAAGCTGCCGAGGGCAAGGAAAGAAAAGAATGCCGAAATTATTGATACTCAGAATCGGTATTTCCATATTTCCAACGAGGGGTGAAGATAGAAACATCATTCGAATATTTTTATGGAAAGATGAGTACCATGGGTCCTGGGATAGGGACATCGTTAATATATCATGTGTTTTAATTGAAGGATTTTGGAGCTATTGTAGACAACTAACTGATAGACAACACCATATTTAATTGAAGATTCTTTTTTACCAATAGCTACATAAACACATATTACGTTTTGACCTTATTGATTGAGAATAGTATCCGTGATTGCTATTTTACTCGTCTATCTGTCCCCAACAATTAATTCTCGCTGACCACGTCCTATAGGGATCATCAAATCAATAGCAATAAGTCCAGTTTGAAGAACAATTAAATATGGTGTTGTCTGTCAACTAGTTGTCTGCAATATCTCCAAAATCTTTCAATTAAATATTTTATTGACATAATATGGTATCGACTTAAATCCTCATTTACAACAGGTCCAAAATCTTTCCATGAAAATATATTATAAATTAACGATGTCCCTCCTTCACCCCTCAAGGCGCCATCGATTTTACCTTCATTGTCTCTATCCTGGTCAACTTCATCGAAGTGAAATACCGAAGTTGATTTCACCCTTTGAAACCCACCCCGTCACTATCAAGCATTGCCATCTCGCAGCCTGCTCCGCATTTCTTGTTGCTACGTCTTGCTAATCGGGCACCTCCGTCTGGCGGCCGCGCTCCTCCTTATGAGGGAGCAACATCGCACCTCCTCATCGACTTCACTAGTTCGATATCGGTGGCTTCACTCGCATGGTTGCCGCTCCACAACTCCTCCAACTCTATCCCCTGGTTGTTTGTGCTACTCCTATTGCTTTCCATGGGTATGTTGTGCGGACTCTTTCAAAAACTGACGTTGGTTTTACAACAAAATCTTTGCCATGATATTCTGTGTGGCGCCGTCTCGTCTATGGCATGGTGGAAGAGCGCAACCACATCCGCCGCACCTGGTTGTGGATCTGCGTTTATTGTTGTAAGTCCGAGTGCCCTAATTGTTCGACCGACTGTTCCCCTCGCTTGGATAAAGTAATCTAACTGAAATTTTCGAATGAGGCTGCGCAACAGATTCACGGAAAGCCACAGAAGCAGCACGAACCAGGGGACGGAGTGGAAGCAGTCATAGAGCAACGATCATGTGAGCGAGGCCACTAATATGGAACCAGTATGTTGACAAGGAGGTGCGACGACGCTCCATCACAAGAAGGAGCGCGGCTGCTAGATGGTGGTGTCTGACTAGCAAGACGTAGCACTAAGAAATGCAGAAGCAAGCTACACATGGCGATGATAGTGGCAACGGGATGGGCTTCTAATGGCGAAATCAACTTCCCTTGGAATTTAATTTGGATGAAATTGACGAGGATAGATATGATGGTTGTAAAATCCATCGCGCGGGGTGGGAGTTCTTTGGTGCAGAGAGAGGTCCTGGAACTCAACGAAAAAGAACTCCCTTTGGAAAAAGAATTTATAAAAAAAGGAGTTTTCGTCTTTTTCCCGAAAGGAGCTATCTTTCGTTGAGTTCCATGGCGTGGCCAACCAAAAAAGGACATCAACCCACTAGCCACTAGCGAGAGAAACAACAAGAAGAAAACCCAGAAATGCATTATTTGCACACACAGAGAGGTCTGCTCACGACAGAAACGACAAGAAGAAAACCTAGAAATGCATTATCTGCAGAGAGAGAGGTCAGCTCTTTTTCTTCTATGGTAAGCAACAGATCTCCAGCTTGCTGTGCGTAATTCACACGGGTTTCTATTTATTCTCTGCCTCTGCTTTTAATTCACACGGGTTTCTATTTCTGCTCTACCTCTACTTCCTCGACCTTGATCCGATTGCTTTGATGTTCACAACAAAGCAATTATGGTGTAGAGCAACATTCTACAAGCCACTCCCGAATTCCTATGGCTCAGTCTTTGGTCATGGCCGGCACCGACTATCATTCCTCCCTGTGCGGAGCAACCGACAAGCTAGTGGATATGAGTTCACATGCTTCCGTAGGGGTGGAGTTGAAAAATTGTCTTCATCGATGATGGACTCTGCAGAAGGAAACCTCCCACGTCATCCCCTAGTTTCTGATTTGGAGATCTCTGATGGGATTCTAGGGGATCAGGTTTTGTAAACTCCAAAGACAACCTTTCTCCTGAAGGTGGTGGTACTACAATGAACTTGCTTCAATTATCATCATAACTTCAACATGTGGAGGATCAAAGGCAATCCATCCATTTGATGTCCTTTTTTGGGTTGGCCACGCCATGGAACTCAACGAAAGATAACTCCTTTTGGCAAAAAGACAAAAACTCTTTTTTTTTATAAATTCTTTTTCCGAAGAGAGTTCCTTTTCGTTGAGTTCCAAGACCTCTCTCTCGCACCGAAGAACTCCCACCTCGTGCGATGGATTTTACAACCATCATATCTGTCCTCGTCAATTTCATCCAAATGAAATTCCACGGGAAGTTGATTTCGCCATTTGAAGCCCATCCCGTCGCCACCGGCATCGCCATGTGCAGCTTGCTTCTGCATTTCTTAGTGCTGTGTCTTGCTGGTCAGACACCACCATCTAGCAGCCGCGCTCCTCCTTGTGATGGAGCGTCGTCACACCTCCTCGTCAACATCATTGGTTCAATATCAGTGGCCTTGCTCACATGGCCGTTGCTCTATGGCCGCTTCCATTCCGTCCCCTGGTTCGTGCTGCTCCTGTGGCTTTCCGTGAATCTGTTGCGCAGCCTCATTCGAAAACTTCATTGTAGAATCAAAGAGGTTATATCATAGAGTCTTCATTTGACCTCTGAGAGGTGACAACTAGATCATTGTTGTGTCAAATACCTACAGATTCCTGTAGGAGGAACAAATCATATTGATTTTAATTTTCAGCAGGTTTCTTCATCATTTGATATGAACTTGGAAGTTGATCTTCTTCTCGGGTTTATAAAAGCCTGAATGCTTGTCATGGAAAAAGATTCCCAGGAGAGTTATCATGATACCAAGTCAAATAATGAAGCTATGTGCAAGATCTACAGAAGAACTTAAAGACTGCATGAGTGTCAAATGCTTCTGCTAATTCACTAGCAGATGCTTAAAACTTGTAACCTTTAACTGGAGTGCAAATGTTACTGAAGAGACCGAAAGTACTCTTGACAATCATTACAACAAGGACGATGGGGAGATGTTTCGTTGTTTGATTCAAGGTTATGAAAGATCCTAGTAGAACAAAAGATTTGGAAGTTTTTTCTTTACTGAAAAAAGAAAAAGAGGCACGTTAATGAAAAATGGCGTTTTTGCTAGCATTTTCATATATTAACTCTTTATTATCACATCGGCACGTGTCAAATGTTGTCATGTGTCGTTTCTAGTTGCCAAAATAAAGTTATGAGCTAGGATAAATAGATGCCTTGGAGATGCGAGAACAGCTGCAATATAGAAGCTTTGTTCTTTCATCACAGCGTTATCCATATCAAATGAAAAATGTCAGTTTTTTCATCTCTGTCCCGTACGCATGGATATCGCTTGCTAGCTATTCTGATGATAATTTTGTTTGAGTTTGATATTGCAAAATGACAAGAGCGGTTGCATTGTGTAGTCAGCACTTTTCCTCTCAGTGGTGAAAACTAGATCTTTGTTGCTGTGAATGCGTCAACTGCTTCAGCAAATAATATTTATAAAGGCGGTGACTTCTTTTGTGATGGATCTTGTACGTATCTGGAAGCTCTTGGATCTGAGTAATGCAATCTAAGTCTGCTGTCTCACTGGCTTAGTGGTTTTCGTCAGGAGCTAGAATTGTAGCTTCTGTCAGAGATTCAAGTTGCCAGGGCCAAGGTGAGATAAGAAGGCTGAAATATAGACTTCGTTTTTGGGGGGCTTTAGTTTAATATAACTGACATTTGGTAGACTGCACATGTTAGAACTGAACTTTTCCCATCCTCATGTGCTGCAAAAGAATTTTTGCAGTTCATGAATGCAAGGCCCTATAGGTAGTTTGCAAAAGCTTGGGACTAGTCCATACAAACTACGCACATCTGATATTCACTTTTCGAGGAAATAATAAGACCGGCAAGCTTCCTGACAAGTTGGTTCATAATCAAAGTATGCATCCCAATGTTAGTACTCCAACTCATAACATTGAGCACAAAAGTTTTACACTAAAAAATATTATATTATCTCCTTTGCTGCAGAGAATAACAATCTCAGATGTCGAGGGTCCGCCGTGATCCCTGTAAGTTGAAACATCAAAAAGGAAGGTGGTCTCCTTCCTCCCCAATTCTTTTCTTCTCGATAAGTGCCTCCCCGACTCTGCAACTAACTAATGAGGTCCGACCCCTGTTTGAATCGGGTTACATCCTTTTTTCCTAGCAAAAAAGAGAAGAAGACATAATTCTCTCTTTTTATCATATTCATCGTCTCCTACTAAGGCGTGCATATTTTTATATAAAAACATCTCTTCAATTACTTTCGGTCTCCTTTATTGACTACAAAGCACCCACTTCCCAACCCTCTCTCTGTTCAATCTCCTTTATTGACTAGACAAAACTAGACAAAACTATTATCTCTCTCTATGCGGGCGCTGGGTAATTTTCATGACAGCGATTCCATCTCCCTTTCTATGAGGGAGTTTCCAAGAGGCTTCGATGTTAACACAGCAATGGTTGGACCATGGGTGTCACGCCCCGATCCTCCGAGCGTGTGCCCATCTCTCAATGGTTGATTAACTAATGACATCCCAGGACGCGTTGCCGATCCATTCATTTTAATACGCACGCGGAAGCGATAATTAATCCCCAGACAATAATAGGAGAGGATAGAAAAACAGGGTCAGAATTTTTCAAAAACCACAACACACTTATATACATATCAAACTAAGTCATTTACAATCTTAGCTGATATATTCAAGGTCTGCAAAAGGGGAGGGCTATGGATCCTCCAAGCATTTTCCATCTCTCTCGCATATACACCATTAATGCTTACTAGCTATTCCGATGATAATATAGTTGTGGTCTGTCATTGCAGAATGTGGGAGTCGTTACATCATGTAGTCTTCAGTTTACCTTTGAGCGGCAACGGCTAGATCTTTGCTGTGGCAAATGCGTTAACTTGCAATCAAGGACTATGTTGTCTCCCTGATGAATTTAACATTCAAGCTGCCAAGGGCAAGGAAAGAAACGAATGCCGAAATGCTGATTTTTTTTCTGTAGGCCTTAGTGCAGGATTACTAAATTTTGGCAGACTGTAGATTTTAGAATCAAACTTTTCCCATCTTCATGTGCTGTAGAATTTACAGTTCATGTATGCAAAGCTAGATAGATAGTATGCAGATGCTCGAGACAATTCTGTACAAACTACACTCACATGATGTTCACATTTGTGGAAATAATTAGACCAGCTAGCTTCCTGACAAGTTGGGAAAGAAAAAAATAAAGAAATATGCACTGATTACATAATGATTCTATGTCCTATTTTACCAAGCTAATTACTGATTAACTGAATCAATTATTGATACTCAGAATCGGTATTTCCATATTTCCAACGAGGGGTGAAGATAGGAACATCAGTCGAATATTTTTATGGAAAGATGAGTACCATGGGTCCTGGGATAGGGACATCGTTAATATATCATGTGTTTTAATTGAAAGATTTTGGAGCTATTGTAGACAACTAATTGACAGACAACACCATATTTAATTGAAGATTCTTTTTTACCAATAGCTACATAAACACATATTACATTTTGACCTTATTGATTGAGAATATGCTATTTTACTCGTCTGTCTGTCCCCAACAATTAATTCTCGCTGACTACGTCCTATAGGGATCATCGAATCAATAGCAATAAGTCCCAGTTTGAAGAACAATTAAATATGGTGTTGTCTGTCAATTAGTTGTCTACAATATCTCCAAAATCTTTTCAATTAAATATTTTATTGACAGAATATGGTATCAACTTAAATCCTCATTTATAACAGGTCCAAAATCTTTCCATGAAAATATATTATATATTAACGATATCCCTCCTTCACCCCTCACGGCGCCATCGATTTTACCTCCATTGTCTCTATCCTGGTCAACTTCATCGAAGTGAAATACTAGGGGAAGTTGATTTCACCCTTTGAAACCCACCCCGTCACCATCGGCATTGCCATCTGCAGCCTGCTCCTGCATTTCTTGTTGCTGCGTCTTGCTAATCGGGCACCACCGTCTAGCGGCCGCGTTGCTCCTTATGAGGGAGCAACATCGCACCTCCTCATCGACTTCACTGGTTCGATATCAGTGGCTTCGCTCGCATGGTTGCTGCTCCACGACTCCTCCCACTCTATCCCTTGGTTGTTTGTGCTACTCCTATTGCTTTCCGTGGGTATGTTGCGCGGACTCTTTCAAAAACTTTGACTTTGGTTTTACAACAAAATCATTGCCATGATATTCCGTGTGGCGCCGTCTCGTCTATGGCATGGTGGAAGAGCGCAACCACATCCGCCGCACCTAGTCGTGGATCTACGTTTATTGCTGTAAAGTCTAACTGCCCTAGTTGTTTGACTGACTGTTCCCTGCTTGGATAAAGTAATCTAACCGAAGTTTTCGAATGAGGTTGCGCAACAGATTCACGGAAAGCCATAGGAGCAGCACGAACCAGGGGACGGAATGGAAGCAGTCATAGAGCAACGGCCATGTGAGCGAGGCCAGTGATATCGAACCAGTGATGTTGACGAGGAGGTGTGACGATGCTCCATCACAAGGAGGAGCGCGGCTGCTAGATGGTGGTGTCTAACCAGCAAGACGCAGCACTAAGAAATGCAGAAGCAAGCTGCACATGGCAATGCCAGTGGCGACGGGATGGGCTTCAAATGGCGAAATCAACTTTCCCTGGAATTTCACTTGGATGAAATTGACAAGGATAGATATGATGGTTGTAAAATGCATCGCACGGGGTGGGAGTTCTTCGGTGCAGAGAGAGGTCCTGGAACTCAATTGGAGTTATCTTTCATTGAGTTCCATGGCGTCGTCGCACCTCTTCTTCCACCACGCCATACAAGAGACCGTGCTGCACAGATGATCATGAGGAGGAGTTTGCCGTGAAGCCACAACCGAAGCCAAAGTTTTCGAATGAGGCTGCTCAACAGATTCACGGAAAGCCACAGGAGCAACACGAACCAAGGGACAGAGTGGAAGCAGTCATAGAGCAACGGCCATGTGAGCGAGGCCATTGATATTGAACCAGTGATGTTGACAAGGAGGTGCAACGATGCTCCATCACAAGAAGGAGCGCCGTTGGTAAATGGTGGTGTTCGACCAACAAGACGCAGCACTAAGAAATGTAGAAGCAAGCTGCAAATGGCGATGCTAGTGGCGACAGGATGGGCTTCAAATGGCGAAATCAACTTCCCTTGGAATTTAATTTGGATGAAATTGACGAGGATAGATACGATGGTTGTAAAATCCATCGCGCGGGGTGGGAGTTCTTTGGTGCAAAGAGAGGTCCTGGAACTCAATGAAAAAGAACTCCCTTCGGAAAAAAATTTGGAAAACGAATTTATAAAAAAAGAGTTGTGTCTTTTTCCCGAGAGGAGTTATCTTTCGTTGAGTTCCATGGCGTGGCCAACCCAAAAAAGGACATCAACCCACTAGCCACTAGCAAGAGAAACAACAAGAAGAAAACCCAGAAATGCATTATCTGCAGAGAGAGAGAGGTCTGCTCGAGAGAAAAGACAAGAAGAAAACCCAGAAATGCATTATCTGCAGAGAGAGAGGTCAGCTCTTTTTCTTCTATGGTAAGCAACAGATCTCTAGCTTGCTGTGCGTAATTCACACGGGTTTCTATTTATGCTCTGCCTCTGCTTTTAATTCACACGGGTTTCTATTTCTGCTCTGCCTCTGCTTCCTCGACCTCGATCCGATTGCTTTGATGTTCACAACAAAGCAATTATGGTGTAGAGCAACATTCTACAAGCCACTCCCGAATTCCCATGGCTCAGTCTTTGGTCATGGCCGGCACCAACTATCATTCCTCCCTGTGCGGAACAACTGACAAGCTAGTGGCTATGAGTTCACAAGCTTCGTAGGGGTGGAGTTGAAAAAATTGTCTTCATCGGTGATGGACTCTGCAGAAGGAAACCTCCCAGGTCATCCCCTAGTTTCTGATTTGGAGATCTCTGATGGGATTATGGGGGGATCAGGTTTTGTAAACTCCAAAGACAACCTTTCTCCTGAAGGTGGTGGTACTACAATGAACTTGCTTCAATTATCATCATAACTTCAACGTGTGGAGGATCAAAAGCAATCCATCCATTTGATGTCCTTTTTTGGGTTGGCCAAGCCATGGAACTCAACGAAAGATAACTCCTTTTGGGAAAAAGACAAAAACTCTTTTTTTATAAATTCTTTTTCCGAAGGGAGTTCTTTTTCGTTGAGTTCCAGGACCTCTCTCTGCACCGAAGAACTCCCACCCTGTGCGATGGATTTTACAACCATCATATCTATCCTCGTCAATTTCATCCAAATGAAATTCCAGGGGAAGTTGATTTCACCGTTTGAAGCCCATCCCATCGCCACTGGCATCGCCATGTGCAGCTTGCTTCTGCATTTCTTAGTGCTGCATCTGGCTGGTCAGACACGACCATCTAGCAGCCGCGCTCCTCCTTGTGATGGAGCGTCACTACACCTCCTCGTCAACATCACTGGTTCAATATCAATGGCCTTGCTCACATGGCCATTGCTCTATGACTGCTTCCACTCCGTCCCCTGGTCCATGCTGCTCCTGTGGTTTTCCTTGAATCTGTTGTGCAACCTCATTCGAAAACTTCATTGTAGAATCAGAGAGGTTATATCATATAGTCTTCATTTGACCTCTGAGAGGTGACAACTAGATCATTGTTGTGGCAAATACCTACAGATTCCTGTAGGAGGAACAAATCATATTGATTTTAATTTTCAGCAGGTTTCTTCATCATTTGATATGAACTTGGAAGTTGATCTTCTTCTCGGGTTTATAAAAGCCTGAATGCTTGTCGTGGAAAAAGATTCCCAGGAGAGTTATCATGATACCAAGTCAAATAATGAAGCTATGTGCAAGATCTACAGAAGAACTTAAAGACTGCAAGAGTGTCAAATGCTTCTGCTAATTCACTAGCAGATGCTTAAAACTTGTAACATTTAACTGGAGTGCAAATGTTACTGAAGAGACTGAAACTACTCTTGACAATCATTACAACAAGGACGATGGGGAGATGTTTCGTTGCTTGATTCAAGGTTACCAAAGATCCTAGTAGACCAAAAGATTTGGAAGTTTTTTCTTTACTGAAAAGAGAAAAAGAGGCACGTTAATGAAAAATGGCGTTTTTGCTAGCATTTTCATATATTAACTCTTTATTATCACATCAGCACGTGTCAAATGTTGTCATGTGTCGTTTCTAGTTGCCAAAATAAAGTTATGAGCTAGGATAAATAGATGCCTTGGAGATGCGAGAACAGCTGCAATATAGAAGCTTTGTTCTTTCGTCACAGAGTTATCCATATCAAATGAAAAATGTCAGTTTTTTCATCTCTGTCCCGTACGCATGGATATCGCTTACTAGCTATTCTGATGATAATTTTGTTTGAGTTTGATATTGCGAAATGACAAGAGCGGTTGCATTGTGTAGTCAGCACTTTTCCTCTCAGAGGTGAAAACTAGATCTTTGTTGCTGTGAATGCGTCAACTGCTTCAGCAAATAGTATTTATAAAGGCGGTGACTTCTTTTGTGATGGATCCTGTACGTATCTGGAAGCTTTTGGATCTGAGTAATGCAATCTAAGACTGCTGTCTCACTGGCTTATTGGTTTTCGTCAGGAGCTAGAATTGTAGCTTCTGTCAGAGATTCAAGTTGCCAGGGCCAAGGTGAGATAAGAAGGCTGAAATATAGACTTCGTTTTTGGGAGGCTTTAGTTTAATATAACTGACATTTGGTAGACTGCACATGTTAGAACTGAACTTTTCCCATCCTCATGTGCTGCAAAAGAATTTTTGCAGTTCAGCAAGGCCCTATAGGTAGTTTGCAAAAGCTTGGGACTAGTCCATACAAACTACTCACATCTGATATTCACTTTTCGAGGAAATAATAAGAACGGCAAGCTTCCTGACAAGTTGATTCATGATCAAATTATGCATCCCTATGTTAGTACTCCAACTCATAACATTGAGCACAAAAGTTTTACACTAAAAAATATTATATTATCTGCTTTGCTGCAGAGAATAACAATCTCAGATGTCAAGTGTCCGCGGTGATCCCTGTAAGTTGAAACATCAAAAAGGAAGGTGGTCTCCTTCCTCCCCAATTCTTTTCTTCTTTATAAGTGCCTCCCCAACTCTGCAACTACATGCATTTTGGTTGCATCTTTTTGTGACCAGCATTGCACATCTTTTTTTTAGCATCCTCAGTTGTGTGCTCGTTCTGTCCTCTTTTTCCTGCAGAATTGCAATTGTTTCATCTAGTTCAGCCATAGCAGGGTCTTCAGGTACTTCCACTATTCCACCAACCTGTATTTGGTACTAGCAAGTTTTCTGTTAATTATTACTTACTGTAGAGGAAGAGTCTATATATATAATGTTAAACAGCAAAAAGGCTTATTCACCACAGCAAATGGCACTGGCAGCATCTTGTATCCACTAGATGGATAAAGTCCGTCTAGTAAGAGAGCACTTCTGGGATGAAAATGCACCGTGGGTAAAACGCATTTCATATGAGTAATCAATGGCAAGGGCATTCATTGCAGCTGTAAGCACCCAGATTCAGGTCCCTTGTCTTCTTGCAAAGGTCACAATAGTACTGATTGGTATCATTTTATTGAGGTGTAAAGTGTGAGTTGATGGAAGTTAATGGGAATCTTTTACTGTACTGGAAGGCAATCTCTGATGATTAAGATTGCAATGCACACAACTATAAAAGTCGAACCTGCAAAATTTACAACAGAGCATCGTGTGGAAGGGGTGATCGTGCAGTGCATTCATCACAAGCCTTGCACGGACCAGCCTACATGTGACAGTTCCAGCGGCAGAGGGTGATCGTGCAGTGCATAAAGAAGAGGCAACCAAGACAACCGTGGACCTTTGCACCGGACTCTGTTTTAGAGCTTTGTGTGGAAGACCAGTGGATGCTGACGGTCGAAATGGTAGAGAACCGAGTCCTTAGTGCCTCCAGATCTTGCGAACATAGAGTTAAAGCCATGCGTGCAGTCCATGTCGAGGCTGAATTTGCATTTTCTGCAGTCGGAAACCATGGTAAGCAACTAAGCATTACATTTAGCTCCTCCATTTGTTCGAAAGCGAGGGTCATCTCTGCGGGAGACTCGGTGCAAGTTTTGTGGGGAAAAGTAATGCATGGCATCCACAGACCTGCCCCGAGGTCTCTTGCTCGCAGGCTTTGCATTTGATTCTACTTCTCATCCTGAGATGATGGAATGTGAGCAGATGCTCTTGAGCATTTGTTGGATGGTCACAATCAACTCATTCGAATGACAAGATAATGTTTTCATATATAAAAGCGAAATATTGATATATATATATATATATCACTAGACTGGTGAGATCACATATTTCATCGAGTCGTGACCAGGTTTGTTAGGAAAATAAATTGATATTGTATATACATACACGTTAGGGTTGGGTGAACCAAGACTCCATCATAAAAATATATGGAGGAAAGTATCTTTCGAAGACAACAGGTAAGCGGTGAAGACAATGACTAGTTTAATGTAGTTTCTTTGTAATAGGACCTAGTCATCAGATGTTTTCCCTTACGCCCTTCTCGCTCCTCCCTTCTTTTACTCATTTCTCATCCCCCGTTTGCCGCTTTCCCGTGCCCTCCCCCCATTTCTCTCTCCTCTCTAAAAGTTTCCACAAATATTCCTCCTCAATACCGTAATCTTTTTCTGACCAAAAAAAGAAAAAAAATACCTTAATTTCTCTGTGTCTTGAAAAGATGAAATTTATGTACGATGCAGTTTGGATGAAATAAGATTATGATGCATGGGCATTTTTCATTTATGGTGATGATCTTCATCTCACTAATTTGAATATTCCTTTTGCTAAAGTTTTTGAATTTATTATACTAATAAGGTCCGACCCTTGTTTGAACCGAGTTACATCCTTTTTTCCAGGCAAAAAAGAGAAGAAGAAAACAGAATTCTCTCTTTTTATCATATTTATCCTCTCCTACTAAGGCGTGCGTATTTTTATATAAAAACATCTCTTCAATAACTTTCGGTCTCCTTTATTGACTATACAAAACTAGACAAAAAATTTTCATCTAGTTCAGGCTGTTCAGCAATAGCAGGGTCTTCAGGTGCACTATTCTAGCAACTTATATTAAACACTGTTTGGTATTAGCGCATTTTCTGCTGATTATTACTTATTGTGGAGATGAGTCTATATATATATGATGTTAAAAAGGAGCATGGCTATTCACCACATCACATGGCAGCATCTTGCATCCAGTTTTGGCTAAAGGCTGTTCAGCAATAGAGCACTACTGCAATACAAGCGCACCATGGTAAAATGCATTTGATATGAGTAATCAATAGGCAAGGGCATTCATCAGTCATAAGCACCCAGATTTGTGTCCCTTATATTATCACAAAGGGCACAATAGTACTGCTCCCTGGTATTATCTTCAATGAACAAAGCAAAAAGTGTGAGTTGATGGAATTTAATGGCAATCTTTTGCTGTAGTGGAAGGCAATCTGTGATGATTAAGATTGCATTGCACACAACTGCAAAAGCCGAAGCTGCACAACTTACCACAGACACTTCATAGTAGCATGGTTAGGTAGATTTAAAATAAGAAAGAGTATATGCTTGCAGAGGTGATGTTTCAAAGTGGGCCTTTTAAAAGTGCATGGAATGTTGAAGTGGTCACTTCCATGCAGTGAAAGACAGAGCATCCATGCTCTTCACAAAATATGTCAACAGTGCTGTGAGCAGGTCGTTGCATCTGAGGGCAATTCAGCACATAATTTATGGAGCAGAGAAGAGCATCTCTGCTCTGCATGGCAATAGGCTAAACATTTGATCCATTCAACACAAGCCTTGCATGCACCATCCTTCATATGGCAGTTCCAGCGGCAGAGAATGATAGTGCAGTGGAGGAAGAAGAGGCAATCAAGACAACCATGGACCTCACCTATATGTTCCATTCACAAGCTCCACACCCGATTATGCAGTCAAGCTGTGTGTGGAAGACCAGTGGATGCTGATGGTTGAAATGGTAAAAAAATCTAGTCCTTTGTAACTCCAGAAGGACAACTAGCTATTCTGATGATAATATTGTTTGAGTTTGTCGTTGCAGAATGACAGATTGGTTACATCATATAGTCAGCACTTTACCTTTGAGAGGTGAGAACTAGATCTTTGTTCCGGCAAATGCATCAACTTGCTTCAGCAGATAGGATTTATAAAGACAGTGACTTCTTTTGTGATGTATCTTGTCTGTATCCAGAAGCTCTTGGATCTGAATAATGCAATCTAAGACTATGTTGTCTCACTGGTTGATTGGTTTTCGTCCAGGAGCTAGAATTGTTCCTTCAGTCAGAGATTCAAGTTGCCAGGGCCAAGGCAAGAAAAGAATGCTGAAATATAGATTTCTTTTTTGGGAGGCTTTAGTCCAATACAACCGAATTTTGGTATACTGCAGATGTTAGAACGGAACTTTTCCCATCTTCATGTGCTGGAAAAGAATTTACAGTTCATGAATGCAAAGCCATATTGATAGTATGCAAAGGCTTGAGTCTAGTCTGTACAAACTACACCTGTCTGATATTCATTTTTCGAGGAAATAATAAGACCAGCAAGCTTCCTGATGAGTTGATTCATAATCAACTTATGCAATCCAATTTTAGTGCATTAATTTGTAACATGAAGCAAACAAGTCTCACACTCAAAAATATAATATTTATTTGCTTTTGATGCAGAGAATAACAATATCGGATGTCAAGTGTTAGCAGTGATTTTTATTGACTTGCTTGAGAACGTAAGTTGAACCATCAAACAGGAAGGCTGTCTCCTGCCTCCCCAATTCTTTTCTTCTGGATAAGTGCCTCCCCAACTCTGCAACTACGTGCACTTTGCTTGCATCTTTTTGAGACCAGCATTGCCCGTTATTTTTTTTTTTTTTCAGTACCCTCAGTTGTGTGCTCACTCTCTCTGCTTCTCCTGCAGAATTGCAATTTTTTCATCTAGTTCAGCAATAGCAAGGTCTTCAGGTAATTCCATTACTTTAAGAAACATTTGGTATTACCATATTTTCTGTTGATTATAACTTATTGTGGAGAATGAGTCTATATATGATATTAAAGAAAGAAAAAAGAACAGGGCTATTCACCACATCACAAGGCAGCATCTTGTACCTCTTTGTTGGCTAATTGTCAGTTTTGTAAGAGACAGCACTTCTGTGATGAAAGCATACTGTGGGTAAAACGATTCGATATGAGTAATCAATGCACAGGCATTCATCGCAGCTGGAAGCACCTAGATTCAGGTCATTTTTCTCTTGAAGGTCACAATAGTACTCACTGGCATGATCTTCAATGGACGAAGTGTAAAGTGTGAGTTGGTGGAGGTGATGGTGATCTTTTATTGTTGGTGGTAATTGTGGAAGGCAATCATGATTGACTTTAAGACTGCACTGCACAAGAACGTGAAAGTTGAAAGTGTAAAATTTACTAGACAATGCATAGGAAGTGCACATCAGTAGATCTAATATAAGAAAGAGCATATGCTCGTGGAGGTGATGTTTGAAAGTGGGCCTCTTAAAGGCGCATGGAATGTTGAAGTCAAAGCCACATTTTGCACAGAGAAAGACAGCGTCAATGCTCTTCACGACATGCATCAGTGAGCAGTCCTCCCTGATACGGGAATAAGTAAAGCATATTTCCACCAGAAACTTCATAGTGAAAAAAATTAGTACACACACACCAAAAATTAGCTCCACATCTTCAACAAAACCCATCCTTAGCATTTCATCAGCCTCATCAAGGACACGGAAGGTTAAAGAGCTCAAGTCAATATTTTCCCTCTCAATGTGGTCCTGTCACAAGGTGTAACAACTGTGAACATGCGTTATTCCCAGCGGATGAAAGAAAACCAAATAAGCTTCCAATTCAATGAGTTACTTTCACACGGCCAGGTGCTCCACCATACAAACAACATGATGTTAAGCCCATTGCTCCACCATAAACTTCAAAATCAGAAAACACCTAAAATAATAGAGTAAACAATGTCAGACATCTATCTCTGTAAAGAGATGAGATTATTTCCATTAACTTGATTGCAATACCTGCTTGGCCAATTCCTTAGTAGGTAAAAGCACCAAAACACTTGGTGGGCTTACCATATCCTGTCTTCCTTGAGGTTTTTGCAGGCCCATTCATCAGAGATTCCAAAATGGGCAAGACAGAAGCCATAATTTTGCCCTGGTACAATTCGCACAGTGAACAAGGTGATAATCAGTGCTAGAAAATTAAAACCCATCAACTACAGAAATGAGGAAGCAATTCCAAAACTCATGTTCCTAGCAGCCGATCATCTTTAAAAAAATGAAATGCTACTGCAGCCAAACAGTCTTCACGCACTTTTGGTTTTTATATATCAAATAACCAATGAACTAATGTACAGATGACTCTGCCACAAACTAGAAGATTTATTTAGCTATAGGTTTTTTGGTCGAATTATCAGCTGTAGGTCTGAATGCCTTCCGCAGTACAGTACCTTCAATGAATCTGTTTTCCATCCCCTGTTGACTATGAAGAATTAATGACCTAAAAATCTGTTTAGGCCAATGTCCTAAAATTATCAAAATGAAAAATGCCCTTGCATACTGGGCCTTGCAATTCTTCTGCATGGTTGCCATAGATTTTCGGCAATCGAAGCAACAAAAACAAACCAACACAGACACAACATCAATGGGCAATGCACGACAAGATCTCCATGACCGAAGTTACGAAGTCGGACCACCATAACCATCAGAAAGCGGGAAGAACAGAGGTCTTAGTAGTAGCTATAAAACTGAATTAGCGGCATTACACCCTTTCGCATTAGGATTTTTACTCGATCCTTGATTTTTCTTAATTGGACTGCCATTACCAACACCTTCGTAGACTAAATTCACTACTCTTTCCTGCTTACTGCTTGGACCAGAAAAATTGCAAAGTTCAATAAATAATTTATTGCTCAATTAGGTGTACCACTGCCTTCCGTGGCCATTGAAGAATACTGATCTTCCCTATGCTACTACCAATAACCTCTCCCTCGAGAGAAATAAAAGCCAATCTCAGCCAATTCTCTGTTTCACTAAGACAGGATCATGAATTCGAGACAGACCAGCAGAAGAATTGAGAAACAATGCAGAAAACATGCAAAGCTTCGAACTGCTAGTCAATTGTAACTGAAATGAAAATGAGAATGCGTATGTCACTAAGTGAACTGAACTGCAACATCAAGTTCGACAGCAGCAGGCGAAAAGAAAAGAGGAATTAATTCTAGATTTACTTTTGCCTGCAGTAGCAATCTTGGCCTAAACATCCTCTCATATCAGACAAGGCAAGTTGTCAGTCTATATATAAACAGAGTCAAGAGGTGACAACTTTGCCGAGAGAAGGACGAAGTTTGCTGTAAAATTGACAACTCCATGCAATTGGGTGGCATAGCGAGTAAGACACACTCTAATTCCAGCAGGGACCAGATTCTTATTGATCAGCTAGAGCCTAACGCAACTTTATACTCAGTGCTAAAACAGAGTTCAAGGAAAACAACCTTGCCAAACAACATTCCATCTAAATAAGCACAAGAAGTGGGAAAAATAAATAAATAATTTCTCCTCTCATAGTATATACAGTTGATTTCCAATAAAGCGAATATCGACAAAGCAAATTGAATACGAGAGAAATATAGGCGCTACCTACCCATCAAGCAAATGAAGGTTTCAAGGATTTTCTTGTACCTTGTCTTGGAATGCTCAAGTGATGCTGGGACAACCGAAAACATCATTTTGCTCCTTCAAATGGCTGGATTGCCTTTGATCCTCCACACGTTGAAGTTATGATGATAATTGAAGCAAGTTCATTGTAGTACCACCACCTTTAGGAGAAAGGTTGTCTTTGGAGTTTACAAAACCTGATCCCACCAGAATCCCATCAAAGATCTCCAAATCAGAAACTAGGGGATGACCTAGGAGGTTTCCTTCTGCAGTGTCCATCACCGATGAAGACAATTGTTTCAACTCCACCCCTACGGAAGCATGTGAACTCATATCCACTAGCTTGTCGGTTGCTCCGCACAGGCAGGAATAATAGTCGGTGCCGGCCATGACCAAAGACTGAGCCATGGGAATTTGGGAGTGGCTTGTAGAATGTTGCTCTACACCATAATTGCTTTGTTATGAACATCAAAGCAATCGGATCGAGGTCGAGGAAGCAGAGGCAGAGCAGAAATAGAAACCCGTGTGAATTAAAAGCAGAGGCAGAGCATAAATAGAAACCCGTGTGAATTACGCACAGCAAGCTGGAGATCTGTTGCTTACCATAGAAGAAAAAGAGCTGACCTCCTCTCTGCAGATAATGGATTTCTGGGTTTTCTTCTTGTCGTTTCTCTCGCGAGCAGACCTCTCTCTCTCTGTGCAGATAATGCATTTCTGGGTTTTCTTCTTCTTGTTTCTCTCGCTAGTGGCTAGTGGGTTGATGTCCTTTTTTGGGTTGCCCACGCCACGGAACTCAACCAAAATAACTCTTTTCGGGAAAAAGACAAAAACTCTTTTTTTATAAATTCTTTTTCCGAAGGGAGTTCTTTTTCGTTGAGTTCCAGGACCTCTCTCTGCACCAAAGAACTTCCACCCCGCGCGATGGATTTTACGACCATGATATCTATCCTCGTCAGTTTCATCCAAATTAAATTTCAGGGGAAGTTAATTTCGCCATTTGAAGCCCATCCCGTCGCCACTGGCATTGCCATGTGCAGCTTGCTTCTCCATTTCTTAGTGCTGCGTCTTGCTGGTCGAATGCCACCATCTACCAACCGCGCTCCTCCTTGTGATGGAGCATCGTCGCACCTCCTCATCAACATCACTGGTTCAATATCAGTGGCCTCGCTCACATGGCCATTGCTCTATGACTGCTTCCACTCCACCCCCTGGTTCGTGCTGCTCCTGTGGCTTTCCGTGAATCTGTTGAGCAGCCTCATCCGAAAACTTCGGCTGTGGCTTCACGGCAAACTCCTCCTCATGATCATCCGTGTGGCGCGGTCTCCTGTATGGCGTGGTGGAAGAGCACAGCCACAGTCGCCACCCACGTTCGTGAATCAGCGTTCCATGCTGGAAGTCTGAGGCTCTGAGCACCCCAGTTGTAATTAAAGCTTCTGACGACTTTGAATAAATTCCTACTCTTACAATTTTTTTCTTTCTTTTTTTATTTCTTTTTTTCTGGTGAATCTCTTTGTAGCTTTCTGTTTGGCCAGCGATTCAATATATATCTTTCCACATTCTTTGCTGGTATACGGTTGTTTTTCCTCATTTATCCATAAAAAGTGGGAAAAATTACATGCCTTGGTGACGCGAGCACGACTGCAATTTCAAAAGCGTTGTTCTGACATCGTTGAGTGATCCGAATCATTGCTGAAATTTCCATTACGGTGCCTGGCCCGTGACTGCGGAGGGGATTCTTTCGTTGACCATATTAAAAAGCAACATTCTCGGCAGCACCAATACGAACCCCAACTCTTTAACCGTAGTGTTCTCATGGGTTGTCGTGCAGGGTTGTTTTTTCTCCCCTGGGGAAAAAGAGAATTAATGGTTTTTTTTTTTTCCTATTTCGAGAAAGTGAATATGATGTATGTGTACGTGTACTTGTACTGGATCTTCTCATTTGACCGAGCATATTCAATTCGACTAAGATGGGGCTCCGTGGTGGCTAGTGGTCTGGTTTCTAACTCTGCAACGGTGGTGACACTCTGTTTTGCGCCATATGTTAAAAGTACTTGTCGAATGCAGAAAGGATCGGAATCCCAGAAACAGTATTCAAGGGCAGTGCAAGCGCAACAGAAGATTAAGCTTGAAATAGAGCTGCGGGGGTCACGTTCGAGCATAGAGCATGGGATCACTTGATTTTGCAAGCTATACAGAGTTTGGTTAAGCTTCCCAGCTCGACTCTACTATTGTTTTTAGCTGTACATTTTCTGTAGTAATTTCCAACTGTAAGTCGGTTGTACAATTGTCTGGCAAATGTTAAGACTGCTGATATTAGTCTTGCAATGGTAGCCATCGGCTGCTAGTAAACATCAAAGTTGCTGAGCACTTGAATGTCTGTTTACATATGAGGGAGACGATTTTCCATTCTTGAAGTAAATTAGACCATTGAAAGGAGGCCAGTTAGGAAGGATCATGCACCAGCAATGGCAGTGCTTAAGAATTTGACGCGGAGATGCCATTTGCTTCTTCGTTCAACCTTCCTGCTTTTGGTCATGGATGTTGGATGTCTTTGATCTCACCTTTCATCCATCCCATCGTTTCTTTTCAGTTATATGACAATCACGGAATCTTTCTCTTCAATCATTCATTTTTTGATGGCTCATCAATTACTCATTCTCTTCGAAGGGACATCAGCTTTTCCATCCTTACATTTGTGGGTGAGTTCGCTTATCCACGTTATGACACAAAACAATGATCAAACCTTGGTATGGATCCAATCCATGTGTCTCTAATTGTGTAGAGTAGTTGCTTATGATTGATCCTTCTAAGTTCCAACGAAATCCTATGATCATTGCAATAGGCTGGATGACTATGAGGAGATTGCAACCGGTCCACAGGAAGATGTACAGTCTCCTCGTTCTAGCTTCTTCCTAACCCAATGCATGTAGAATTTGATGCGTTTGTTCATTAACTAGTTTCTGTGTGAGCATGATTCTGTGAGTTAGTCTTCGTAAAGCAAAACTCCTGACGGAATACAACAGTTTCCATGTATTGCTGGGACTTGAAATTGGGCTGTGTGAGTCGTGTTCGAGCATAGTGCATGGGACAACTTGATTTTACAAGCTACAGAGAGCTTGGTTAAGCTTCTGTGCTCGACTCTACTGTTGGTTTCATCTGCATATCTTCCATACTAATTTCAGAGTGAATCGCAACTGCAAGTCTGTTGTATGATTGTCTTGCAAACTCAAACACAGCTGATATCAGTCCAGGGTGCACCGGTGCTGTTTGTAAAGAAGAAGAATGGGGTGCCCCGGTTTTTCTTCCAAAAATACCCTTCAAATTTTAAGGTGGCGTGTGTTATTGCACTTCAAGCTAATTAAAAATTGACAAACTTTTACTCTATGTATAGTTCTACTTATAGTTTGGGAATTTTGGCAACCCTGCATTTGGTGGATTCCATTCCTTTTTTTATTCAAAAATATATTTTAGTATATAGTGTCATTTAGATATAAATTATACATCTACTCTATGTATAGTTCTCACTCGTCATTTCCTAATTTGAACTGTTAAGTAGAGCCTTTTCACATGCTACATAATTTTGCCGTGAAACATTACATCCACTAACCACTGCTTTTGTATCAAATTATAAGCCCCGGTTGAGTTGAGTTGAGTTACTAAAATAAATTTTATTTTCTGTATTTTGAAACAAAGTATGAGAATAATTCTTGAAATGCTAGTTCGGGCTATATAACTTTTTAAAAGTTATTTTCTTCTCTTATTACATTTAAAGCGTATGTGATCTTTTAAAGATTCTTCGTATGAAAAATTATCGTACCGATAGGTGATCTTCTTGATGATTGTGTCGGTAATAAATATTCCTCTATGAGCCTTATCGATTTGCTATAATATTAGTTAATTGTTTTTTTTTTTTTTGTCAGAATCATTTGCTAATTTGACTTTGCTTATTTTATCTCTTTAAATCTTGTGAAAGAACTTGCCCAACGGGCGAAGGATTCCATACCACACAAAGCAAACGAAAGTACGTCGTCCAATTGTAATTTCACATCCAATTCTTCATGTCACTGTTATTTTCATATCGAGCTTTAAACCTTCATTTCGTCTTCATTTTACATCAATGAGATAATGTATATATTAATTAATACCCTTATTTATTCATCATGCTCTAATTTTTTTAATATCGAGCATTCACCTGCATTGTTGTTATTAATATATTTGCAAGAGTCGTTACTAATATAATTTCGAGTGTTTTACTTGTATTTTTAAATGAAAAATTCTTGCCCTTTCCTTCATATTCATTTACCTTCTTATGTTTTCTTTAATGTCGTGTCTGGACCCTTCGAGCACCAACTAGTTTTCAAGGGGTCTTTTTTTATAACTTTACATGTTTAAAGAATTCAAAGGAGTCTATTTGAGCGTGTCTAATACCAGCTACCTATAAAAATGTATGTGTTTTGTGTTAGAATAAAAAGATGTTTCAACCACATGAACATAATATAAAATTAATAAACATAGCATACCCAAATCAAATGTAGTTGTTATTGATTCAACGAGTGAGAGGATGTCTTCCCATGGATATAATCTTCACCACTCTCCTCTATGAAAGCTATGATGGATGTTTTTTTTTTTTTCTCTCTCATCAATTTTCTGAAAATAGCATAGGCTTGATAACCGCATGCATACATTCTCTACTAAAAAGAGATCTTATATAGAGAGATTGATGGGACCAACTCTACAGTTATAAAATCTCAACCTTCCATCAGAGTTTAAGATATGTATTACACATGATTAATTGGATGTCACAAATATATTGTTCATAATATATTTAACTAAATTGGGCATATATCAAATATTAAATAATAGACTCGATAAGCTACATAAATGGGTTGGACCTCGTCAAGTCCAACATTTTGAACATTTTCAACATTTTCCGATTTACACTTACCTACATGGATGCCATAATCATGAGGCTTAACGTCTCAACTCGATTTACCAACTTTTGCTCAAGATAGAGTTATCCAAATTGGTGTTTTGAGAGGTCAAATAGAAAGAAAGTTTAACATTGAAGTCGTGATAGAAAAAAGAGATAGGTCGTGTTTGGGTTCTAGAGATGAATTTTACTTTATCACTATTATAATTGTCCTTCCAACTAATTATTAGAGTGGTGTCTTTCAATCAAGAGTTGTATATATAGCATTATTTCGTTCACTCGCACAAGAGTTGCATAATGTATAAGGCATCGCTATATGCGCAATTAATATGTCTTTCAATTTACTATTGGATGAATAACTGCTAGAAAATCTTTCATGTTCAAGTTACATCCACTCGAGCATGTTTTAGATCTTTTCTCCAAACTTTAGGTGACTTCTTCTAAGAAGATTTTAGAGATAATTAGAAGATCGTGTATATATTCGTTGGTTGTACATATCAATAATTGATAGTAGCTAATCGTAATTGATATTGTAATATCTTGTCACATTAGATGATCATTCTATAAAATGTATAAATACCTTACGTACTCATTGTGATAGAGACGGAAATCATACAATTCTTTTTTTTTCTTATCTTTATACAAAATTTAGAATTAATAGCATTTTACGTCTTGAAAATTGATGTTTGTAAAGTACATATAACATTCCGACTTAAAAAAAAAAAAAGTACATATAATATTGTTCGAAGACCGCTATTGAATACCAACCAAATAAGAGATAGGCATTGTATTATGATCTCTAAATAAGATATTGTAATTCGGACATACAATATTGTTCAAGTTAGTATCATAACTCGTCTGTCTTACACGAGCGAGGAGATATTGTCTCTTTGGACTTAGATCAAGAGAGACTGATTTCCAGAAGTGTGTCCCATCGAGTCATTCAATTTCGGAATATGTCCCGTCGAGTCATTCAATTTCGGAATAAATTACCTATCTTTGATGAAATTAGCAGGAGAAATGGGAACTCTTGCGCGTTGAACGTTGTGCATTGGACGGAGCTATTCATGTGACCAGGCTATTTTAAGCACTTGGGTTCTTAACAACGAGTCCAACAAGATTGGGCTTTCTCTGCTAGAGCAGCTTCTCGAGCCCATGTAGCATGGAAGATGTCATGTTTCAAACATGGACATTTTTTTCTAAGTTGTATTCCTGCTATTTTCAATATCAGCAATACAAAGATCTCCATCATCCCAAAATTAAAGGACATAAAGTGTACGTAATTAAGTGGTTTTTACTTACCATACTTCAATCTTCTTTTCTCATGTGATTCTCCTTCACGATCTCTTGCTGAGTTTATGACTACAAAAAGTTGATGCATAAATTGGGGTATTCCGGATTAAAAGTATCTTTTTCTTTCTTTTCTTTTCTTTTTTTTAATTTTTTGGGTGACAAAATGAGTTTACATAAGTGGATGGCATAAAATGAAAAGGAGTAATGCTAAGTCAAAGTGTTTATAAAGAATCAGTATTTAAACTGATAAAACCCCGTGTGCTTCCGCCACTATTTGTCTCTAAATAAATGATTGAGTTTGGCTCATAACCGCAACTAATGATGATGGATCACATAAAATTTTGTACATTGGGTTTTGTAACTATTTCAATGTAATCCAATGTACATGACATTACTTGGTGTTGAAATACCGAATGTCACATGGTGGGAAAGGGAGAAAGACCACATCCATATTGATTGATCACTAAACCTACGAAGTATCAAAATTTCCAAATTTTGACTCTGTAATACTCTTTAATTAGTGTACCAAATACAAATTGACCACATCCACATTGATTGACGTCTAAACCTGGGAAGTATTAAAATCTCCAAATTTTGACTCTGTAGTACTCGCACCATATACAAATCGACTCACATGAGTTCCTCCTAGGATAGTATCCTAAGCTTAAACAACTTCTACTTCTATGGATCTTGAACCTTCCACGTACTCCCACCCTAGTCTAGTATTCATCTGAATTCTAGAAAACCATACAATGCATTGACGGGGATTATAAAGATTGGATCTTGGACTTGTTCGATATCAAAACGGAGCTTACATACACTTCGTTTATCGAATTCTTTAATATGATATTCGAGGAATATTCATTATCCTCATTCCCCAATTAATGTTAAATTAATTCTACCGCATGTAATTTCTGCATCATTCCCCTCTTTTCAATTCATGAGATGTGAACTCGATTAAACATTCAAGATGAAAGATGGACCAGGAGAAGGGTCTAGAAGATATGTTGAGGAGGTCAAGCTAAACGTGAGATTGATCCATTAAATTAACCGGGGTGTGAACATCACGTTTCCATGCATTCTCTCAGCCATAACAGGTCCATATTATGTCTCGGTTCGCAAGTAATCGCGTGCTTAAGTAATCTGCAAAGGTTAACCGCGTTCCAATTTATGTAAGTTGAAAATTATATAAGATTCGAGGCTACTCGTGTACGCATCTATACCCTCTTTTTTTACGGACATATAGAGGACATGCCTCTGTCGAATGGTTCAACCATTTGACTATGTTGTTGCCAACGTTTTTCTCCATCATCTGAGGACGATTAGTTTAATTCGCGAAGCTAAATCAAACAAGAAACTGACGTCGTCCCATAAATGCTTTACAAACGCGCCCATGGTTGGACTTTTTATATGGCGCATATCTTGTCTCATTAGCTAATTTGCCACAGCAAGTCTCCTTAATTGCCATTTATAATGTGGTTATGGCTTGAAAATTTGACTAGCTATCCAAATCATTAGCGACGGATGTGGGTTTGTATGGAAAAAAGAAATAAAAAGAAATTACATAAGTTGTATATTTCAAAAATGATCTTTCATCATTTTCCTTGACCATTGTGGAGGAGCATGTATTTCTTACTTCACATTTTTACGATGCCACAACATGCAAAAACTTAGGTTTTCATGCGTTGTTACTACTTAATGACATGAATCTAATATCTATTTTTTCTTTTCATTATAATCAATTTTAGGTGCAATCATTCTTTTAACATTGTCAATGTACCAAATAAAAGTCACTTTCTTCTTCCCTTTTGTCCAGACGCCTTTTAACCTTTTCATTATCTCTTATTCTTCCTCTTTTTCTAAGTTTGGTAATTTGAAATAAGTTGAGAAAAGTCAAGTGACACACTTTTATCAGCACTACGCAAAAAAGTCAATCATGTGCTTTAATTCCATGCCACTATTAATCACGAAAGGCACCTCAGAAGGCAAGGGCTTTGAGAAAAAAAAAAAAAAAAAAGAGGCAAAGAAATTTGGAAAGGAAATGAATGTTCGCGAGCTGTCTTTATGGATCACTGAGATGCTTTTATGCAACTGTACAACTACCTCAAATAAGCAATTACCCAACATTCCATTGACACAAAAATCTTGCATCTCTGGAAAGAAAACGGCTGGCTTTGTGCATCTTCATTAAGGGAGGGAGGGAGGGAGAGGGAGCGAGAGGAGGAGAGAAGGACCAAAAAGCACCACTCACGACATGATGCCTAGGAATACAATTTAGTTGGTTCGACGATGCGGTGGTTTATTTTCGCATATCAGAAGGCTGTGCTTCTCAGGTCTATTTCATTAAAAGTTGGTAATGATTCCACGTGTGAATTCCTTGGAACAAATGCATAATGGCGCTCAATCAATGATTCAATGATTTATACTATCGACGGGTGGATGTACCTAACGACGATAATTATAATTACTTCCGCAAACCGTATCAAGAGAATAGTAAACAACATTTTTTCCGACTTGTGGGCTAGTTCCCCTCTAAGTAGCCAGCTAATTGAGGTCGCACCCCCTTGCTATCGAATAACAGAAAATGAACTCAAGGATTTATGTCCAGTCAAGCCTACGACAACATCGCGATTCATATTTCCTTCGAAAAGTACGAGCAATGTAAACATTCAATACAACCTCAAGTACATCACGTATTAGTCCCAAAAAGTAAAACAACTAAATCATTTAGTGGTGACCATAGAAGTAAAGAGGAGAAGAAAAGGTAAGAAATGAAATTAACGCGGCGTGAATGAGCAACATTTTGACTGCTTCTATATAAAAAAGAAATCTAGTAATGACAACGAGAGTTCTACTGCTTTTCACAGAGGGAAGGGGAGAGAGGAGGGTCGTGCGGAGTCAAAGCTCGCGGCACTATATACAGCTTGTTTAATTCGGGGAGCTAAATCAAACAAGAAACTCACGTTGTCCCATAAACTTACGAACGCGTCCGTCGTTGGACCTTTTATATGGTGCATATCTTGTCTCAGTAGCTAATTTGCTACAGAAAGTCTCCTTAATTGCCATTTATAATGTGGTTATGGCTTGAAAATTTGACTAGCTATCCAGATCATTAGCGACAGATGTGGTTTTGTATGAAAAAAGAAAAGAAAATAAATTAAACAAGTTGTATATTTCAAAAATGATCTTTCATCATTTTCCTTGACCCTTGTAAAGGAGTGTGTATTTCTTAGTTAGCACTTTTACAATGCCGCGACATGCAGAAACTTAAGTTTTCATGCGTTGTTACTACTTAATGACATGGATCTAATATCTTTTTTTTTTTTTCTTTTCATTATAATCAATTTTAGGTGCTATCCTTCTTTTTACATCGTCAATGTACCAAATAAATGTCACTTTCTTCTTCCCTTTTGTCAAGACGCCTTTTAACCTTTTCATTATCTCTTCTTCTTCTTCTGCTTCATCTCCTCTTCTTCTTCTGCGTCTTCTAAGTTTGGTAAATTGAACTAAGTTGAGAAAAGTCAAGTATAACTTTTCAGGGCACTTTTTTATCAGCACTATGCAAAAAAGTCGATCATGTAGTTTAATTCCATGCCACTATTAGTCAAGAAAGGCACCTCAGAAGGCAAGGGCTTTGGAAGAAAAAGAGGCAAAGAAATTTTGAAAGGAAATGAATGTTGGTGAGCTGTCTTTATGGACCGCTGAGATGATT
The DNA here is from genome assembly GCA_017140325.1 of Eucalyptus leucophloia subsp. euroa. NCBI lineage: Eukaryota > Viridiplantae > Streptophyta > Magnoliopsida > Myrtales > Myrtaceae > Eucalyptus > Eucalyptus leucophloia. The sequence goes on from CM029470.1 coordinate 50,209,819, forward strand.
TTATGCAACTGCACATCTACCTCAAATAAGCAATGACCCAACGTTCCAACGACACAAAATCTTGCATCTTTGGAAAGAAATCGGCTGGCTTTGTGCATCTTCGTTAAGGGAGGGAGGGAGGGAGATGGAGCGAGAGAGGGAGAGGACCAAAAAGCACCACTCACGACATGATATCTACGAATACAATTTAGTTAGTCCGACGATGAGGTAGTTTATTTCCGCATGCAAAGTCATAAGCTTGTGCTTCTGATGTTTATTTCATTAAAAGTCGGTAATGATTCCACATATGAATTCCATGGAACAAATCCACAATGGCGCTCAATTGATGATTAAATGACTTATACTATCGACAGGTGAATGTAGATAAAGACGATAATTATAATTACTTCTGAAAACCATACCAAGAGATTAGTAAGCAACATTTTACTGACTTGTGGGCTAGTTTCACTCTAAGTAGCCAGCTAATTGCGGTCGGACCCCATTCCTATCGAATAACAGAAAATGGACTCGTGGATTTATGTCCGGCCAAGCCTACAACACATCGTGTTTGAGAAAGATTCATATTTCCTTCGAAAAGTACGAGCAATGTGAACATTCAATAAAACTCAAGTACATCACGTATTAGTCCCAAAAAGTAAAACAAGTAAATCATTTATTGGTGACCATATAAGTAAAGAGGAGAAGAAAAGGTAAGAAATGAAAGTAACGTGGCGTGACTGAGCAACATTTTGACTGCTTCTATATAAAAAAGAAATTTATTAATGGCAACGAGAGTTGTACTGCTCTTCACATAGGGAAGGGGAGAGAGGAGGGTCGTGCGGAGTCAAAGCTCCCGGCACTATATAGCCACCAACTTCCACACACCTCTCCCTCATCCAAGCCCGAGCCCCAGCTGAACTTTTCTCCATAGCTCTTGCGTCCCTGGGTTCTCCTCCTCTCCCTCTCCCTCTCCCTTTCTCCCTCTGAGATCTCGCAGAGCCTGTGAAGAAATTAGTGCGAACCGTAACGACCGAAGGTAGACGAGAGAGAGAGAGTGAAGGAGTGAAAGAGAGATGGGAAGATCGCCGTGCTGTGACAGGAACAACGTGAAAAGAGGGCCATGGTCGCCCGAAGAAGACGCCACTCTCAAGTCTTATGTGGAGGCTTTTGGCACTGGCAACAACTGGATTGCCTTGCCCAAGAAAGCTGGTTTGTCCTTGCTCCTCTCTTTCTTACCGTATCCCCATCACAAAATCCTATCTAATTATTATTGGTTTTTGCCTTTTTTTATCCGGTCTCGAGGGGAGACTCGATTCATTTTCTGTTTATCTTCACAACTTGGTTCCTTTTAGATTGTCTGCGTTTACATGTATGGGGATGTAGATCTTGAAAATCTTGATTAAATTAATGCTTTTTTTTTCACACAACTGTGAGGAGTATGGTCATCTCCTTAGGGTTTGAGAAGTGCCCGGCCTTGCGAGAAAAAAAATCGAACGTAGATGGCCGTTTTAATTATTTTTCTTCAGGTCCAGACCATATAGCACGCCTAGGCTCTAAGAAAGAGATCAATACACGTGCTCGATAAACCGCAAAATGCCTAGTTTTAACATACAAAAGATATATAGAAGATTATTTTTTTTCCTTTTATCGAGGTGATTTGCATTTCATTAGTTTTCTTGCTTTATATCATATTACTGCTTCATAATTTCCGCAATCACCTTACTGAAACAGGTCTCCGGCGATGCGGCAAGAGTTGCCGGTTGCGATGGCTCAATTACCTGAGGCCCGGCGTCAAACATGGCGGATTTACAGAGGAGGAGGATAGGATCATATGCGATATCTACAAGGAAATAGGAAGCAGGCAAGTTTTTGGTTAATCATTATTTAACTCCCATCTATTTCCTTCCTTTGCTTGCTTACAATAGATTAATCAGGATTAGTTGTCTGTCGGCTAATTTGACCTTTGATTAGTGTAAATTACTAATGCAATTTGCCCCCACATTTGTTTTAATTTGGTCAGGTGGTCGATCATAGCATCTCAACTACCCGGACGAACAGATAACGACATCAAGAATTATTGGAACACCAAGCTGAAGAAGAAGCAGCATTTATATGAGAAGATCAATCCCACAAGTAACAGTGTCAATTGTGCTCGTGGCACCAAAGTTGTTGTTACTCCTGACGATCATGGCCTGGGACAACAAATGTTGCCCGTGCCGGAAAAAGTACATTCGAACCAGATTAACAACATCGCAGCTTCGCAATCTCTAGGCACGGCGGCAATATTTCCAACATTCTACGATGCTCGGTACGGATCATCGTTGTACTATTGTAATGCGGGGTCCAACGCAGCATCCGAAATTGGAGGTGGAATGGCAATGAGCAGCGGAAGCAATGTTTCGTCGTCAGGATCATCGTCATCCCAAGACTATTATTCGGGCATCTCGAACAATTCACCTTCTCTGGGAGTAGACAGCGAATTCATTTCGATCACTGGTGACACTAATAGTATCAGAGAATCTGGTATATTGACGGATAACACGATGAATAATTTGTGGGACGTCGTGAATGAGCTATTATTCGACGAAGGGACCGGTGACGGAGAATTGTCGACGGCCACCTTGTATCCGAGTTTTGCTGAATCAAATGGTTACAGAGATTTCATCATGCCAAAAGGCGTGAACCAGTATAATGCTTTGATGAGCACATCTGAAGGAAGAGAACAACTAGAGAGTTGGAACCAGATGTGGAGAGATGGACAATGATGTATTAGAGAAGGCGAATTCTAGCCGGATAGGGGGATTCAATTTGTCATTCTTTTTTTTTTCTTTTTTTTAATGAATTTCTAGGATATTTTCTTCTTCTTTTTTTCAAATCATTTGTTTGTCTTGATAAATTAGTAGATGTTGAGAACAGATTCATATGCGCACATCAAACGACTTCTCAGGAGAAAAAAAAAGTGCAAATTTGGGACTTGGTATGCTCCTGCTTTCTTCACCCATGAGACTATGTTGAAAACGATTGCCTTAATTTTTGCCGGCCATATGGACGGATGCAAAAATTTAGTATAACCACCCATTACTTTATACATTTGCTAAAACATTTGTGTGCCCACTTAATTACTAATAAATACATAACTTGTTATAAACTTTGGTTGGCCCCTCAAATTGCTCATTCTGGGTATGTTCTTGATGTTGAGATAAGGAGAGAATCTCCAAGATGATATGCATTAATTATATGGGTAGGAGCAGAAGACTGGAAAGAAAAGAAAAATAAAGATAGATAACTTCGCTCTAATTTGGATTCATTGGAAGCATACTTTTAGGTGAGTGGAAAAGCAATATAAGATGCACCCATTGTTCACAATGCCAAACTAAATCGTCCCCATCTTCTCAGGGGTTGGGTTGGAATGATTTAGTTTCAAATGTGGGTTTCGACTCCTACACCCTATAAGGGACATGGCAAAAATCTAAGAGTGAGAGTTAAAATAGAAGTAGAGTAGGACCAACAAAATAAAAATGTGAACAACCCTAACTCAAGCAATGCAAATCCATCTCTTCCTCTAACACACACGCAAGCACGCGCGCATGCACATGTTGTGAGGTCTCTCTTGACTTGGTCCTGTCTGCTTTGCTTGTGACCTGTGACTTGTGAGGAAGGTACGATGAACATGAGTTGGGGAGAATGACATAAGGTTGTCTGCCTCTTTCTAAGTATCCTGGGGTTCATGCAAGCTGCATGGGTTTTGTGACAGTTTCAAGACTCACACAACTTCTACATGGAACCTTTGATGTTTGATAAAGGAGGATAAAGCCAAGACTATGAAGTTAGCGTATCGTGTCATATTATATCACGGGACAAGATCCGGCTCCTTGAAAAGTGACAAAATGCGAGTGACAAAGGTGCTGAACAACCAATCTTGTCTTGAATCGATACAGCAAGAACATACTTTGCAGTCCCAATCTCGTTGTGTATAATATGATCATCTTTCATTATAGTGCGACTTGATTGTCATGCCCGTTTGTTGCTGTTTTTTTCCCCTAAAGAAAAGGAAACTACTTGTTACTTTCCTGTTAGAATTTAAAATGTTATCTAAATTCTAAAAATTTGTGAAAATATTAGATGTGAACTTACGTGCAAATATTCATATGAAGAGAAAGTTTCAAGCGCTTATTTTTAAAAATAATCAAAGTGCGTGAGCCACAAGATTTAAATAAGTAAAAAGTAAAAAGCAAGAGTCTCTCTTTAGATAAGTGAAAATAGCATTTTGATTCTAGAAGAACAAAGGTATTGAGCCAACCATACTTTGCAACAACAAACTCATTTTGATATATAATCCATTGGCTAGATCGAGACTATTAATTGCTGGAAAAGCGGTTTTTGGTTTCAAATGGGAACGAGACTTGGTAAGACGAAATAGAGCAGAGAAAAAGACACCATGTTCGTTGACTCGAATGGTAATCTCGCACGAGCTTTCGAACCAGTCAATTTTGGGGAGGGGAGAGAGCGTGGATAGACCGAGTCAATGGAGTGTTCGGCTGGATAAACCAACATCATTCCTGCCTTTAGAAAACATTAGAGTTCCACACAAGAAAGAAGGATCTTCTTAAGAAGAACATTGAAAAAGGAAAAATGCATCTTGTGAACGCATGCGTAGGTTAACATTCAAAACAGAGAATTCATTTTGACAACGGTGTTGCTATGATCTTCGACATCAACATCAATTGCAACATTATTCGAGATTTTGGATTTTTGTTTAATGCATGCCAAGGCTAGGTGCATCAGCTGCATGTAACATGCATGTATCTAAACATCATATTCAAGCCACTTGCGGTGAGTTTGGTTCAGCTTTTTGAGAAAGTTTTTGGAAAAATGCAAAGGCTTTAAGTTAAAGGGGTTTTGTTTGGTAAATGAAAATTAAAAAGTGCCTTGAGAAGTAACTTTAAGAGAAATACTATTTGATAAAAACACATTTGAAATGTCCTTTGATATGATTAATTTAATTTTAAAAAATTTTTAGTTTGTTTAAAATTGGAAAAAAAAACAATTATAGCAATTTTTATGGTTTGAATGTTGAAAGAAATGCAAAACATTGATAAAATTATAAATGCAAATAAAAAAAATCACATTTATTTTTCAGTTAAGTAATATGAAAAGTTTCAATAGAGTATTGATACAAGCGAAACCCATGAATTAAATGATTCCTCTTCAAACGTTTGTGAGAATTTGCCTAGTCAATTAGTAAGTGAAATTGCTCCATCGTCTTTTTGGCATTTTTTATTTAAATTCATAGCATTGCCATGGGTTATATATACTCAACTTTATACTTGTGGGATGTGTACATATTTCTGAGACAAACCTTGAGCTAATTGATGTTATATTCTGTGCACAAGACAATCATCTCAAACAAACTATTTGAAGGTATATCAGGCAAAGGCAAAGACCAGAGGTCCACTGATCCGTCACATGGACAAATAACATTGTATTTTCTAGATGAATCAGGGACTTGACTTCAATCAATTGTACAATACATAGGAGATGGAAATCGTCTAGTCCAATTGCATTCATTCCCTGACAAATGCAACTCGAAACTCATTTAGACCAAAAAAGATGCAACAAAAAAAAAAAAAAAAAAAAAAAACAACAACAACAACAAAGATATAGACTCTTTCACATATCCGAACAAGGCAAACCAAGGATCTGCTCCTATATGACAGCAAAGCACTCCTTGCTGGCTGGCTTCATGGACTTCTCCCCAAGCTTCCATTCAGCCAAGAAAACCTCGTCGGCATTATCCCGCACATACTGCAAGGCCTATGAAAACGAAAATTCACAATGGTGAAAATGATATATTTCCAGCCAATTGTGTAAGAGTGACCCTTATTGCATATCATAATAGAGATGAACTCGGCTAGATGCAGAGGCACCATAATCAATTGATTTGTCTAAAACAAAACATTTTTTTGTATCTTAAAGGTAATTAAAACCACCAACTACAGCTATTACACCTCTTGAATTGTTCTATATTGAAACAGTGTATGCACAACATGAAACAAGACCGTTAAAAATGAATCCAAGCGCCCATGAATTCAGCATCGGGGAGGAATGTAATGGAAGAAAGTTAGCATCAAAATGAAAGATCCATTTAGCATTACAAGAACATATGCGAAGTCCTAGAAAAAAGTCCCATTGTGCCAAAAAGAGAACATGCTTACCAAATTCTAATACAGCCTTCAAGAATTCTTCTATCAAATTACTAAATGGAACATAGCAACATTAATGAACAAAAGACCAATCCTATTGATTTCCAGAAATCTTAACAAAATCTACCTGGAATTATATGGGACAAGAGTTCCTAAAAATGCAGAGGTAAACTTGACCCAAAATTTCATACAAAATAATCTCTCAAATTTTTACAACCCTCCTTCAAATTAAAAGGGAAAAGAGCACACAGAAAACATTACTGCTATGAAGTTTCTAAATTTACCACTACATTGGATAAAAAATGAAAACCTCTAGCACTTAGGACACCTAAAGACATGTGCAACAACCAAATTTATCTAGTCAAATGAATGACTTATAGAGCAAAGTCAGGGCATGATTTAACACATGCCACTATTAAAGGAAAGAAATTCACTATATGCTTCAAGGAAAAGCACACAAGCAGCATCCTTCATAATGAGAAGACAGTATGAGGGCGTGATGGCATTACAGCTGAACTTTTCCTCACAATGGATTTGCTATAAACATCATCGAGAGCCCTCATGCCTTGTTGCACAGTGTCATATTTTCTTCAAGATCTCAATCTCCATAACCCTTCGAAAAGTATCATCTTTAAGGAATGTGATGGAGTGTCACGTGGTGCTAACTTAGGTCTCCTCTACATTTATTACACATTCGTGCTGGTAGTATGAAGATCCTTAAACTCTAACCTGACAATCTAACTGAACTTCAAACGTAATGTCGATGGTTCCCTCTACCAAATATCATTCTATTCATACAAGACAAACCTCTAAATGCCTTCCTTGTTCCTGTGCTGTTAAACTAAGAGTTTTCCGAGAACTTCACTCATATGCAAAATTAAGATAAGTAATGTGTTCTGCAGCAAATTTCCATTCGATGTAGCTCTAGGAGAGAGCAACATTGAATATGACAATCAAAGATCATACAAATGCCACAGATGAAAAACCAACATGTTGTCGACACCAAACAACAATTAAAACTAGGAAATCTAACATGTCTTGTAATTGAATGGATCCATATTCCAAACAACATGCTCTTACAATTTTTAATAGATGGGAAAAGAAAAGGAGCAAAAACAACAAGTTTCTAACTAAATAAGTGCCTAATGTACCAGCAGAGTTCAATACAATCCAACTAGAGGAACAAGTCAATATGACAATCTTACAAGAAATAATGTTTTCTATTCTCAACCTCCTCTTTCCCAAGAAAAATGGTAATCAATTGATTGCCATTGCAGTTTTGACTTAGAATAGCCAATCAAACCAAATCATGTCTTTGAGCTAAATCAAAGGTAACTAAATTGCCAATTGAGTTGAGTTGGACATTAGCGGCAGAGATTAGTGGTGAAAGCAAAGGTACCTTGAACCCTCTAATCAAGATTTAGTGAGTTAAACTCACCGGATTAGCCAGCCGAGCGGACCAAAACGATGGGGACGCCGAGGAGAACAACTTTCCTCAAAGCGGGCCGAACATCCGGGCTCGGGAAGGCGGCCAAAACGGGCTAAACATCCGCTACATACCCATTTTTTTTCCAGCTGCTGTCCATTACGATTTGAGGCCGAGGAAGGGTAGATCCGGAGCTTGGATGAGATGGGGAAGGATCGGGGAAGGTTGGGGGTCGAACCGGACCAAGGCGGGACCCAAACGACGGCCGGAGGTGGCCGAACGGCTCCGGCACGAGCTGGTGTAGCAGCGCGACACGAGCTGAGGCGGAGCGAAGAGGCGAAGACGGCGCGACGGCGGGCCGACGAGTGCGCACGGGTGGCGCGGGACGGACGCACGGCGGCGGCGGCGACGACGGTGTGCGAGCGGGTGGCCGGCCATGGCTGCTCTAGCTTCTTCTCTGCAAATTTTTCTGGTCTTCCTAATGGAGCTGCAAAAAGAGAGGAAGCTATCACAATAGAAGTTGCACTTGCACTTCTGCTTTAGGTGCTTCGCAAAGGTGACATTCCATTTCTTCAGAGCTCCTATGGTCATTATTGGATTTGGGATGAAGAAGAATTCTAGAGATTATTTTGGAGACCAAGGGAGGGCTCCAAGGTCGTCACACCCAAGGCACAATGATGCTGGGGTCGTGCGATCTCAACAAGCCTCACGACAACAAATCCGGGGCAACAGTACGACCATCAACTAGGCAATTGGCAATAGCCATTGACCAAGCAACCGAAGGCAACCAAGCAAGCGATATGTCCCCAACGAGATGCGAGGGCGAATGACAAGGGCAAGCACACTAGCAACAAGAGGTGAGAGAAGAGACATATCTAAGGGTTTTTATGTTAAAATGGGTAAATGTAGAATTATGTTTAATGAGTGAGGATAAGATTGGAAATTTAAAAAATTCTTTAATCCAAATCTGTTGCATGCCGAGAAAGCCAAAATGCCAAAGCAAGTGGGTGGAGGCCTTGAGTTAAAGGCCTTGTAGAGGCCTTGGGAATGCTAGCATTGGCAAAATGGGCTCTCAAAATTCAATGCCAAACACAATAGCATTCGGCTAAGGTCTTTAGAGGCCTGAGGGGCTTTGCAAGGCTGCTCCCAAAGACAACCTTAGTCGACTTGATTGTTGAGCTAGTTGGTATTGCCCATGCTCGACCGAGTTCATGAGCATTATCTCTTCTTTAAGAAAAAGCGACTCGATTTTGGGCCTGGTGGAGCGTTTACAAATCGCATAGCTGTTTGTCCGAGGAGTCTCTAGCCAAATATCCAATGCAACATGCTAAAAGCTGCCGTAAGGTATCGAGTCCTCTGGTGTTTTGGATGTAGCAGACTATTGGATACAACTAAAGGGCCACCAGTTTCATGAACAGTTGTACTAGCACTGTGCCAAGTGAAACACTAATTTTTAGTGCTAGGCCAGTTTGTTTACCCTTAAACAAAAGGTAACTTTTTGCTTTCTTATCAAATTCTAAAATCTTATTAAAATATTACAAAAGTTTTAGGTCTTTCGGATTTAAAAACAATCAATTTCGGGAGCTTTGGAATTTAGGGAACAAAAAAAATTGTCGAAGAGAGCGAGCGACCCACGTTTTGAGACAGCAGAAAGCTAAAAGTCATCAATCAAGGACATGCCATCATCCAACAATAACATCGACCAAGTCCTGTCCCATTAAACAAGGTCTGCTACGAAGAATCTTCCCATGTCATAAATTGTGAAGTACGATGTCTTGAGAGACGACTCCGATGTCCAAAACTCAAGGTAAAACTCAGATTGTACCAGGCCAGAACAAATGCTTCCACCGCCAAGTGTATCTTCTATTGGTCTCATACTAAACCACATGATTTTATCGACAGGTTAAATTAGCCAAACCAAAAGGTTTCATCCCCTTTCTCTCTTTTCAAGTGAAGCCTCAGAACCGCGGAACTTCTCGCCTTGACTCATCAAGAACAACTGTCATATGCTAAATTTTTGCAGCAAATAAACTGAGATGGTTTACTTGAGCCTTCCAGAAATGTGTTCAAAAAGATGAAAAACAGAAAGCCGTTAGTAAAGGAAAAAAGGACTAAAGTGCGCAAACAATTTACTACTTTTTCGTTAGAGCATACACTGGATAAGTAGCCGACCGTCCATATACATATTATGACGCAATGGTTGCACAACAACTAGAAAGAACAGAGAAAGGAAAGAGGAACTACATTAATAGAAGTAGATGTGGTATGATGCCTAATCCATCTATGCAGCGTGTTATAACCATTCAAAACTCGTTTCCAGAAGAAAAGAGCTGTAGCAGTAGATGGTCGATGGTACTGGAGAAAGAAGCGCTGATGTTTCTTCCGCCGTCATGATTATTTACACAATCTATTCTTATCATGAGTAACTGCAGAAACAAAAGGACAAGTAGATGAGAGGACGAATGCATATCTATCATCCTTAGTTGAGTCAAGGACTTTGAGAACCAAATTCTTAAAGACAATGAAAAAAAGAAAGAGGCTTATGGGATGTGTATAGGAAAAAACCCAAATGATCAATCAAACCAAGTGAGGCATGCAAGAAAATGAAGCTGCAGGAACAACCAGAACACTACGGACCTAAACTAGCTCAAAGATTTTGTAATTAGAATCAAAAGACTCTGTTAGCCAAGTGCCCCACACCGTCATTCACCAAGATGTGATGCAACTTCAGGAAAAGAAAACAAACGGAGGGCCACAAAGAAGCTTAACCAAGAAACTTGAAGCAGATGTTATGGAATCACCTCTCTACAAAGCCATTTCTGCCTGCAAGGCTGCAAGCTCATCATCCTCAGGCGTGTTCTTCACTGGCTGAGGACGTGATGGCTGCTTGACTGCAGGAGCGTGCACTGGAGCAGGAGGAGCAGTTGTGGTAGGCTCGAGAAGCTGGTCCTCCAGTTCAGCCCCTTCCAATTCTTCGAGCTCCGCTTCCAGTTCATCCTGTAGAGCGGTCAGAATTTACTTTAGCCACAAATATTCTATCAAGAAATCATTTAAAAATAAGTGGCGTGACTTTTAGAGTTGCTACTTCATCAAAATCAGCTGCTGCACCAATCGGTGCGGACAAGGCCTCCTGAATCTGTTTCATGTTTTCAGTCTGCTCGTTGACCTCGTCCATTGTTCTATCCAAGTCATCGACGTTCCTGATATATAAAAGGAATCACACTAAACCTTAGAGAAACAGTTAATGCAATGAGAGCATAGAAGCAGTATCTACACATTAATGCATTCATTTTTAAGGCTTACGAAGGGATGAGAAAAGAAAAGGACACTCCTAGGGTTAAAAAACAAAAGGACCTGATTATAGTACAAAGTACTTTAAATCAAAAAACTCTCTTTAGTGTCTCCTATCAGTTCATTTCATGTGGCCTCTTTCACAGGATTTACCATCAGTCCATTTCATAGTTTTTTTTTCCTACACTTTTAGAACCATCTATGTTGTAGATCCATCAGTAATTCAATTTTAAGGGAAAAACACTTGCATTGGATTTCATCCAACTAATTACTAAATAGAGCCTCGATTAGATTTTTCGCTATACTGGCAAAAACAAAAGCAGATTTGTTACTTCAAATATGGTAAAATCTACCACGCAAAACAATGTACAGAAATCCAGGCACAGAATCTCCTTTTTTTTTTCCTCTAGTAGATACAGTTGAAAATGGTACGTACGTCGCCTTATTCATGGCCTTCATGGTGGCAGCTCCGCTACGCAATGCATCAACAGTCTCTGTTGTGGCCTTGGCGCCTTCTAACATGATCATCTAACATTTTTAAAATGGAGCCATGGTTTGAGCTTTTAGGTGTTTCCATTCTAAGCATAGAGACAGAGCATCCAAGTGGAAGTAAAATGGCCATACCTGATCATGTATGCGCAACTGATAACTTCCAAGCTGTTCGATTTGTGTTTCATACATCTTTTTCTTCTTCAAACATTGAATAGCAGCTGCAAAATAACACCAATATGCACATTCACTGAGTGATTTAAGCACAAATGAGTTTCCAATCTACATCTCCATGATGGGGTAATAATTGGCAAGAATCTGAGACCAATTGGAGTTACCATGTCCGAACTAAAAGAGAATATGCTATCTTGCTTGGTGCTGCTGAAGCTAATTATTGTCAGGAGGAGGACATTTAACCAAAATAAGAATCAATGTCTCAGTTTAAACTCTATAACTGTACAGCACAACCACCATAGTGTTTTTCTGGATACCAATGGCACAAACAGAAAGAGAGAACATTTTTCACAGGACAAGTCAACTAATTTTGGTTTCAGCATCAGACGATCCCCAGCTATAGTTTCATTATCCAAAATATCACATCTGAACACATTGCATGACCAAGGTTAAGTCACTGAAGAGTGATTGAATAACTCTGCATTATTTCTTTCAATATTGGCTTTCCATCACATGACAATTTAATCATTAAAGCATTTCAAATTCCCGTAGTTGAAGATCCAAAGAGAAGAACAATGGAAGCAAGTGGAGATCATACCATTCTTTTTCTTGGCCTTGGTATACGTCTTGGCCCTTTCAACCTCCGCAGCAGCCTTCTTGGCGAGGAAGTTCTCCTTCTTCTCTAACATCTCGAGCGTCTACAATGATAAGTGGCAGAGGTAACAATCTGAAGAAGCTCTCCCACAAATTTCAGCACGATTTCCAGTTAATTGAATGGGTATAACATGTTATACACATGGGATCAGGACAAAAGCAGTTTTGCATCTGTTACAGGGGCTTTACAGATGATTTTATATCACTTTGTAAATTAAAGAACCGAGTATCACATGTCTAGCTAGTAAAAGAATTAAAGAACAGATTGTTGGCTGCACCAAATCTATTGCTTCTCTAATTTCACCCACCAATTGAGATATAAATGGAAATTTACTATCACAAAATTAAATAAATTCCACAAACTAAAACCATCCAACAGATGATAAATTACATGTAGGATGACCTAACCTAGGAGGACCTGGAGCTGAAACATATCAGCGACAT